>CM050517.1:12198500-12798500 GCA_027563665.1 Antrozous pallidus | reverse complement strand
GTCACTCATAATACCACCCTATTGGAAATAACTACTACCAATTCTATCTAATAAAAAGGGAATATGCAATTTGACCATCACTCCATCACAAAGATGGCTGCTCCCATAGCTGAGACCAAGTTCCCATAAGGAGCCTTAACAAGCAATCAGCAGGGACCTGAAGTTACATCCTCCCCCACCTCCAGGCTTGACAGGGGACCTCAGGCTGCTCCCTCCACCCAGCAGGGCTTGACGGGACCTCAGGCCATGCCGGCCCCCGCCCTGGCGGCAGGCTGGGGGACCTTAGACCTCACCTCCTGCCCTGGTGCCAAGCCAGGGGACCTGAGGCCACGGCCCCCACCAGGTGGGGCTTGACAGTGGACTTCAGGATGTGCCCCTCACCCTAGCACCGGGCCAGGGGACCTGAGGCTGTGCCCCCCCCCCCCACCTGGTGGGGCTTGACAGGGGACCTCAGGCTATGCCTCTATCCTGGCGCTGGACCAGGGGACTCCAGGCTATGCCTCCTGCCCAGTGGGGCTTGACAAAGGTGGGACCGGCTGGGTCTGGATCTAGCCCAATGTGGGGGGGAGGGTGGCTGGGTCTGGGTCTCACGCAATTTTGAGGTGCATGTGGGTGGGCAGAGACTTGACTCTGGGTCCCCCTTTTAATGTGTACGAATTTCATGCAGCAGGCCACTAGCATTTTTTTTAATATATTTTATTGATTTTTTACAGAGCTGAAGGGAAAGGGATAGAAAGTCAGAAACATCGATGAGAGAGAGACATTGATCAGCTGCCTCTTGCACGCCCCCTACTGGGAATGTGCTCACAGCCAAGGTACATGCCCTTGCCGGAATCGAACCCGGGACCCTTCAGTCCACAGTCCGACGCTCTATCCACTGAGCCAAACTGGTCTCGGTGGGCCACTAGTATTTTTATAAAACTTTCTGTACTTTTTTCTTCTGCATTTATAACATACTAGAGGCCTGATGCACGAAATTCATGACAGGGGGTGGGGGGTGCCCAGCCTGTACCCTCTCCAATCTGGGAGCCCTCGAGGGATGTCCGATTGCCTGTTTAGACCCGATCCTAAACAGGCAATCAGACATCCTTCTCATAATTCAGGACTGCTGGCTCCAAACTGCTCACCTGCCTGCCTCCCTGATTGCCCCTAACCACTTCTGCCTGCCAGCCTGATCACCCGCTAACCACTACCTGGCCAGCCTAATTGATGTCTAACTGCTCCCCTGCCAGCCTGTTTGCCCCCAACTTCCCTCCTCTGCTGGCCTGGTCACCCCTAACTGCCCTCCCCTGCTGGCCTGATCGCCCACAACTGCCTTCCCTTCCATGACCTGGTCCCTCCCAACAGCCCTCCCCTGCTGGCCATCTTGTGGTAGCCATCTTGTGTCCACATCGGGGCAGGATCTTTGACCACATGGGGGCAGCTCTCTTGTGTGATGGTCAATCTGCAAATTACTCTTTTATTAGATAGGATAGAGGCCTGGTGCATGGGTAGGGGCCAGCTGGTTTGTCCTGAAGAGTGTCTCAGATCAGGTGGGGGTTCCCTTAGGGAGTGGGGCGGCCTGGGCGAGAGGCCTGTGGAGGTTTGCAGTCTGGTCACGCCCCCCAGTGACCCAAGTGGAGGCTCTGGGATCTGGGATTAATCTATGTTTACAATTGAAACTTTGTAGCCTAGAGCAGAGCCAAGCCTTCTGCTTGCTCTGTGGCAGCAGCCATTTCTGTTTGAAACTTTGTAGCCTAGAGTGGAGGCCTAGGCCAGTAATAACAGGCTGAAATCTTGGCTTCCTCCATTGCCAGGGAAACCCAAGCCTCTGTTCTCTCCAGCTCAGTGGCTGCGACCATTTCTGTATCTTTTATAATTGAAACTTTGTAACATTGAGTGGAGGCCTATGCAGGCAACAGCAGGCGGCTTGGCTTCCTCTGTTGCCGAGAAAACCCAAGCCTTCCTCCTGCTCCGAGTTGTGGCAGCCATCTTGGTTGGGGTTTATTTGCATAATCTGCTCCTGATGGCTGGTGGGCATGGCTGTGGGTGTGGTGAAGGTACAGTCAAATTTGCATATTACTCTTTTATTAGATAGTATATTCTGTTTTTTGTTTTTTTGTTCTTTTTTTCCCCAACATATATTCTTATACATATACACAGTTAAACAATTAAGAAATTCTACTATCTGTATTATTTTGTACTCTGCCTTTCTATGTGGTGGGCACTATTGTGCTTTTAGCACACTTAGATCTTCACCATAATTTAAAATTATGGCTAAATATTATTCTAGTATATGAATACACACACTCCATAATTTATTTTTGTTATCAGTCTCTTACAGATGGGTATCTAAGTTGTTTCATTGTTTTCTATTCAAACAATTTTCTGCATACTTGTTTATTTTTTTTGACAAATAGGTAGAATGTCAAATGGTTTTTAAGGCTTCTTTTCCCCTATCATGCCACTGCTTGTTAGAAATGTGATACCATTTTGATCTCCTTTCTGTTGTGTGTAAGAGTACCCAATTATCATAACCTCAGCAACATTGGATGTTGTAGTCACAATATTTTAAATGTTTTCCAATCTGATAGAGAGATAAAGAATATTTGTCGGACATTTATTACTAGTGAGTCTAAAAATCTTTTCATGTGTGTATAAGTTAGTATTTCTTATTTTATGACTAGGTGTTTATATTTTCCCCCTAATTTTGTATTTGTCCCTTATTTATTGATTCATAAGGGCTCTTTACATATTAAAGGATACTATAATATATGTAGTTGTTTTTAATCCTCACCTGGGAATATTTTTTCCCATTGATTTGTTTTTTGTTTGTTTGTTTGTTTTTTTTTTAGAGAGTGGAAGGAAGGGGGAGAGACACAGAGAGAGAAACATCAAAGTGGTTGCCTCTTTCATGCATCCCGATCCAAGTTCGGAGATCAAACCTGCCCCTTAACTAAAATCGAACCTGAGACCCTTCACTCCACAGGCCAACACTCCAACCACTGAGCTAAACTGGCTAGGGCCGAATACTAATATTTCATATATTATATAAGTTGAAATTTTCCCTTACCTTGTTGTTTAACCATAGGTCATTTTTGGAACAATCATTTGTCTGGAATTGTATTTAAAGGTAACAAATCTAGATTCTCCTCCCCTACTTTAAACCTTTGTAATTCTCTACATTTTCATTTTTGTAATCTTTTTCAGTATTTTACTAAGAAATTCATTATATAGCACTGCTCTCTAAGGTTTTTTTTTTCTTTTCAAAATGTTATTGGTTATCAACTAAGACATGTTTGTAGTAGGAAAGAATACATTTTAAAAGTTTACCTATAATTAGTCTGTCGTTCAGTGCAATGGATAAAATTTGGTAGTTTTCCTCAGTAATTTTTCTATATGTGTATATTAGAGTACCACTTGCTGAAGAAATAACGAAAACCCCACATGGTAACTTAACATAGTACTAAGTCCACCATTGGTTCTCCTGATTGACAGTCCTCAGTGAATGATTCAGTGGCCAAGGCTCCTTCTACCTTATGGATGTCCTATTCCCTAAGGCTTTGGAATCCTCGGTGTCTCCTTGGCAGATGGAGGGAGAGAGCATGGAGAAGACATTCCACTTTCTAACTGCTTCGACTTGAAGGTGTCTCACATCCCTTCCACCTATATTCCATTGGTGGGAATAGTCACATGCCCACGTAGATACAAGGGATGCTGGGAAATGTAGTCCATGGCTAGGCAGCTGCCTCTCAGTGAAAATTACATTCTGTAAAAAAGAGCATGAATATTTGTTGGACATTTAATTGAATCTGTCACCATTTATCATAGTTATAATATGCATGATATGTGTTTCCTTTACAAAGTGGAATCATCCTATTAAGAATTTTGAATTTTAACTTCATTTTGTGAGCATTTCCTGTGTCTTTAAATCTTTCTCCAAAACATGAGGTTTTAATGTCTACATATTATTCCTTGTATTGATAGACCATAATTCATTTTTTATTATGGCACAGTTCGGTTTTTCTGGATTTTTATTATTATGAATAGTGCTGCTATAAATGTCCTTGTGCATAAATCTTTGAGTATTCCTCTGATTATTTCCTCAGGCAAAATTCTTGGGAGAGAATTTGCTCAGAATTAAGACTGGTGATACATATCACTAAATGGCCCTTCAGGAATGGGGACTGATTTATAGTCTCATCGGCGGTGTCTGAGGAGTCTCATTTCAGAGGACCCTTGAGAGTTGTATTGTGTTTTGTCAATTTGTTAAAAATGGTATTGCGTTGTTTAAATTTGCAAGCTTTGCTTCGTAATGAGTTTGAACAGTTTTTCATGAGGCCATCAGTAATCTTCGTGTGTGTGTGTGAATCGCCTCATTGTGTCCTTTCTCGTTTTTATTTTTTAATGTTCCACTTTTCAATCATTTATGAGGTTTTTATGCAGTGTATTGTATTAACTTGTCACATTGTAACTATTTTTATCTAGCTTTCCCTTTCCTTGATTTTCCTCCATAACCTAACTTTTTGGATTACTGGTAAAACTCTACCTTAATGGGTGACATCACACCCACCGGCTCTGCCTAGTTACAGGACTACTGACATTAATACCATTTTTAAAAGCAAAGTAGGTTCTTTTTTCTAACCCATCATATGGTTTGAATGATCTTTTTTTAAAATCCTTACCTGAAAGGATATGTTTTTATTGATTTTTTTTTTTTTGGAGTGACAGAGGGAGAAACATCGATGTGAGAGAGAACATCAATCGGTTGCCCCCTGTATGCACCCCAACCAGGGACCGAACACACGACGTAGGCATGTGCCCTAACTAGGAATCGCACCCACAACCTCTTGGTGCACACGATGACACTCCAACCACCTGAGCTACCTGGCCAGGGTGGTTTTGAATGTTCTTAATGTGCATTTTCGTTATCTAGGAATTAGGGGGTTTAAAAGTACTAGTAATCATCAAGAAAATGGGATTTGACAAGAAGAATTTGGGGCACTAGTCTAAGTTGCCACAGGGCGATAGTAAAATCAACTTTGTCTTTCCAAGATACTTAAGATGGGCAGGGAGATAGGACGGTAGATGGCTTCTGAGGACTTCACAGCTTTAGCTAGGTGAGTAGCAGCCGGGTCTCAGGGACCCTCTGGCTGTTTTCATGTGGGATCGTGGTAAAAACACCCAGGGTAGAGTGGCAGGGACCCAAACGAGGGGCTAGGGAGCTGAGGACAGTCTCAGCCATGCCATCACCTATGACCCTGAGCGAGTCACTTGCCACTTGAATCCTCAGTTTACTCATCAGCAAAACTGGAATGTGTGTTGTAGGCGTTGCTCTGAGTGCGTGAATTCCGGAGCTGTGCAGCGGGGCTCCCTATGGGGCCTGCTCTGACCTGTGTCAGGTGGGCAGGGCGGGGGGGGCGGGGGTGGTGGTTAGTCTGTTTGGTCTCCTGCATGATTTATGAAAGAAATCAATCCAGTATATATCTGTTCTAGATATAATATGATCTAAATGTGATATTCACCTAATAAGATTAGATGAATGTAATATGGTTTTCCTCTAAAACACAAATACTGTGCCACTTTGAATTGTAGTAGCCAAATTAAATTACTCATCCCAAATTAGATTTCCAGCAAACTTAATTTGAACATGAGCTCAGTGCTGCAGGCCCTGAGTAATTTTTAAGATATAAAAATAAACCAGAAGGATACTGGTATTGCTCTTCTGGGCTCCTCAGTGGTTACCATTAAGGAGAATGGGTAACTGTATGGAGGAAGCATGCAAAAGTTGAGCTGAAGCAGAAATTCTGATTCTTCAGCTTATCATTTAGGGTGATTGTCCCCCTCCCATCACTTAAGTCTTATTGCCTATGATTGCCTTTCCTCTCTCTCTCTCTCTCTCTCTCTCTCTCTCTCTCTCTCTCTCTCTCTCTTTAATCCTCACCCAAGGCAAGGATATTTTCCCATTGATATTAGAGAGAGTGGAAGGAAGAGGGGGAGACAGAGAAACATCGATGTGAGGGAAACACATCAAGTAGTTGCCTCCTGCATGCACCCCAACCAGGGCCAGGCAACCTGCACCCAAGTTATGTGCCCTTGACTGGAATTGAACCCCGGGCCCTTCAGTCCAAGGGCTGATGCTCTATCCACTGAGCAACACTGGCTAGAGTGCCTTTCCTCTTTTTGTTTCTTGATTGATCTCCTTAATGTCTTCACACCCTCAAGAGGACACTAGGTAGGAGATGGCTTCCTGGTTAGTTAATGAACCCCCAGAGATTTTGTGAGGTTACTAGAGAGCTTTATAGCATGACATTAGCTATATTTCCTCCCATTTTGTGTCAGGTAAACAGATTAACTGAAAACCAATTGAAACTGGTTTAAGCAAAACCAGAAAACATGTTGGCTTATGTGACCAGGCAACCAGGAGTACGTCCTGGCATCAGGGGGACTGTCCGAGGCCCAAGTGAGGTGCCAAGACCCAGCGTTTCTCCTTTAGTGTTGGTTCTGTTCCCAGGGATGAGCTAGCCTTCTGGCCCCAAGAGGCAGCCCACGGTCCAGGGTTGGCCTGTTTCTTTGCTCTCATCCCCCGGGAGAGAAGAAGATGGCCTCCTTGGTGGGTTGGGAATTTAATCTAGTTGCCCCTGGTGGCTTGACTTGGCGCCTGTGCTTTCCTGAGCCAGTACTATGTGGAGGGGCTGGGCACACTGACTGGGAGACCGGGAGACGGCTGGGAATGTAGGGCAGTGAATGAAGTGGGTACCTTCAAACCGCCCTGGGGCGTTATACGGAGCCTTCTGTTTTCCCAAGCACCTGCCGACATGCTCTCGGTTGAACTGTACATGGTGCTAAGAGGTGGGGAGGACGTGTTCATGGATGAGGGAGTGGAGTTCATCGTGGGATCAGCTTATCCAAGGCCTGGACGTGGTGGTGCTAGGACCAGACTCGGTGCCTTATGAGTCTCCATGTCTCTTCACTGGATCCGGCCTTCTTTCTAGTGAGATCCCTCCTACCGTTTCCTCCTTCTGCTCCCCCGCACCCCCCCCCCCCCGCACAGGTTCTTCATTAAATAGACAGTCAATAGTTGTTAACTTGTTACTGACGGACCAGTGTGCCATCGGCCCGAACGTGGCCTTTCTGCTCATCGTTTGTGAATATCTTTATAACAAAAATCCAATGTGATCGATTCCCAGTTATAAATTGTCCCTGGTAATTCCGTTTCTCTTCCCCCTGAATTAAAAGATTTCGCTACCAAAAAGATGGAGTTTGGATTGCTTGAGGATAGACATACAGAAAGGAGCCAAGGGGTGTGTGTGTGTGTGTGTGTGTGTGTGTGTGTGCGCGCGCGCACGCCTGCGTTATAAAAATATGTTTCAACTCCTTGCCTCCTTAGCCTGGACTGCTGAAATTAGATTTCATGCCTGTCTTTCCACTTAACTGGAACTTACATTGTGAAAGTCACAAATAGCAAGGTCCTCGTTTACTCAAACCAAAGGCCTGTGAGTAGGTGTGCCCTTTAGAAACATTCTGAGTGATGCCTACACATTTGTTTTTCATTTTTTGAGAAAATCCTGGGCACCTGTTTTCGTCTCCCTGCCTGGAAAACCCTTCGTCGGCAGGTGGTTTGACTCCCACTTCCTGTTGGGAGCTCCGCGGACTTTCTCCAGCTCTGCCTCCCTTCATGCCACAGTTAGCACTTCACCCCACTTCCTGTGATACACTCACTGTTTCATGTGTGTGGGTTTCGTCTCCTTAGTCATGGTTAACTCTTTGAAGTCTGCGTTTGGTCGCAGCCCCTGGTGTAGTCCTCCACAGCACGTACCTCCATGCCAAAGGGAAGTGGGTGAAGAGTTGGTGTTTGGGTCAGTGAGTGGGTTGGGTGCTCCTCCTGAGTGCTCCCTTTCGCCATCCTACTTCAGTGGCTGCATTCGTCTAGGTCCCTGTCCCCATTTCTCCAGGACAGCTCTTGGCACAGTTGAGCAAAGTAAACATGTGTGACTGATGGATGATTTCCACCTTCTCTACACCACTCCCACCCTCTCTTCCTGCCCTTCCAGGCCCCCCCCCCCTGCCCCCAGACCCGAAGGCAGAGACTGCATCTTATTGTTCTTTGTGTCCTCCATAGCACCTGACAGGGTCTGGCACACAGTACACGCTCCATAAATCCTTGTTGAGAACTGGATTTCGTATGTGGGGAGACCCATCAGCACCCTCTTGGGACCTGCCTTGTAAAGCCGGCGGAACTGAAGCTCGGAGGGGGGAAGCGGGGGCTGAGACTGGACGGGATGGGTTCAAGAGCTCGGCGTGCCAGCCCTCCTGCTTCTTTTGATTTCCAAGTACAGATAAGGCCCTTCTCGAAGGCCAGAGCGCTGTGTCATCTCCCAGCTGGGCCACTGGTGAGCTCAGTGCTTGAGAAACAGTTGAGGTAAGTTTAGTGGCTATGATTTTAGCGTTTATTTTAGCAGCAACAACAAAGAATTCTCTTTTCTACCTGAACCCCGTAAGAAATCTGGGTGGCTGAGATGAGAAGATGCAGGCCAGCAGGGGTGATCTCCTTCCTCCTGTTGCCCTGGGGTGTGCTCATGAGTCAGAGGACGGGAAAGGGGGACCAGCTCCCCCTTAGCATCCGTGACGGGCATGGCACCAGTTAGTTCATCCTGGTTTGCCTGGGACTGTCCTGGATTTAGTCCCGAAGGTCCTCAGCTCCTGAAGAACCTGGACACGTGGTCACTTCAGATGCCCCTGGCTCCCTCCCCCGCTCTGGCCAGCTCTTTCTCTGTTCCTTTGCCCTCGCAAGGCTCTTGCTTTGGCCTTTTCCCTCCTGTGTTTCTGCTGCCACACTCCCCCTTGCAGGCTAACCTGCGCGCGAGCCTTGCCTGCATTTCCCTTGGCCGCCTGTGCAGGGCAGCGCTCCGAATCACGGTGGGCTGACCAGGGTGCTTGAAACTAGACATGGTTGTGGATGCTGCCTTCTCCTCCGGCTCCACTTGGCTCCTGACATCCCCGAGCTGTGAGGGCGGCTGGCAGAGTTGGAGCTCACCTGCCTCCGGAGAGCCTGCGTGTCTGCGGGGGGCTCTTCGGACACACGAGGCACTCGCTCAGTGGGCACAGCAGAGCCGCCCACCCCTGTCCCGGCCTCGGCCCCCAGCTCCTCTCCTCCGCGCACCCCGGCTCCCAGCTCTCCGCCAGGCCTGCCTCTTCCCCGAAACCTCCTGGTCCCCACTCACCTCCTCTTCTCAGAACTCTGTTTCACAGACACAGCACTGCTCCACGAAGGGAGGGTGCTGCTTTCTTCCGCACTTGTCAGGTGTTCGTGCTTCTTTGAAGGCAGGCTTCTGCCATTTCCTTTCATTCCGCCTCTCGGCAGCTGGCTGCTGGGCCCACAGCTAGCCCTCACTTGGTACATACTGTTGATTGTCAGCCCTGGGGGACTTGGAGGGGACAGTGGGCTGGTTCCCTGTGCGCATGAGGAGGAGGAGGGCAAGGATGGAGGCTGTGCCCCGAGCCAGGCCAGCATCTCGGGTGGATTCAGTTTCCCCGACTCCTTCTTTAACCCCTGACGCTGGAGGATGAGGCTTTTAAAATCCATAGTGACATTGTCATTGCAAAATGCCTCGTTTCATGTGTTAGGTTAGCTTTACAGTTTCTGGAACATTCAAATGTAATTTCTAAATAGCCACCGTTCTGAGACTGCTCCAAAGGTGCAGGAACGGGGGTTGATTTTTATAGCTTTTCTTTTTGGACACATTCGTTCCCCTTTAGGAGGAGTTTGGAAGTAGGCGGTGCCGATCCCAGTCCTTTCCCTCGGCGTCGCCTGCCTGCCCCCAGGAACGGGGGGTGTTTGAGCTGTCGACGTCCTAGCCTCGTGCTTGGGTCTTCTGTAGCAGCCGCTCGCCTCTGCTGTGTGCACACGTGTGTTTGCTGTCACTGTGAATAGCTTTAGGAACTTACAGAATGATACGTGGTCTTTGTACAACTCTTAGAAGGAAGTTAATTAAGTCTCTCTACTCCTCTTCCTTAGACTAACCAGTGAACATTTCCATGTGTGTTGTTCTGGACGTTTTCTGGCTCTCACACATGTGCTCAGACGCACACACACTCACACACAGAGCACACTTACACACATGGGTCATTTTCTGTACCATGGAGGGGTTGCTTTCTTCTGCTTCACAAGCTATGATGGACGTTTTTCTCTGTGGGGGAAAAAAAAAGATTAATGTATCATTCGTTCACTCATTCATCAAATCCTTACTGAATGCCTACCGTGTGTCCAGCGATGTTCTGGGTGCTGAGATAGAACAATAAAAAAAGAGAGATGAAACTTTTCACTGTTGGAAACTACAGTCTAGTTAGAGTGACCGGCAATAACTAATAAATACGGTATGTGGTAGGGAGAAGGTAGTAGGTGTAATGGGGAAAATGAGATAAGGGTGGTGAGTGGGAAGGAAGGCGTGAGTGCATTTTGCAGTTTAAACAGGGTGGCCAGAGGGGGGGGGGGGGGGCCGTGGGCCCAGCCTTGAGGCTGTTGTGTTTAGCAAACAGCACGCACTGCTCAGGTGACTGCTGGGCTGAGGTCTGCGGCGAAGCTGGAGGAGACATACAGCTAAGTGACAGGAGTGCTGGCAGGAACCCGCAGATCCCTGTGGCAGCAAACGCAGAACTGGGCATCCTCGCATTGTCCCACGCCGGTCCTTACCAGGAGTGATGAGCACGTGTTCATTTCCAGAGCAGCTTTTTCTCTCTGATCCTTGCCCCGCTACTTACTAGCTGCACAACTTCCGGTGAATAGCCCACCCTTTCGGGCCTCAGTTTCCTCACTTGTGACATATTAGGGTTCTCAAACAGTTTAAATGAGTGAATCCACGTGCACAGAACAGTGCTGGAAAGAGCTGTTACAAGAAGTACAGCCGTTACGTTACCACCTTTTGCGGGTCACCTGGGCCAGCCCTGCGGGGAGGCTGCTGTGCTCAGTTCAGAGATGAGGAGGCTGAGGCTTGAGGAGGTTAACAGCACCAGTTTCCAAGTCCAGAGTGCTAGTGGGTGCTGGAGCGGGGTCTCCAGACTCCACCCAGTTCGGTCCATGCCAGCACCTGCCCTCCTCCAGGTGGGCCCAGCTGCTCCTACAGGCGATGCCCCCGGGGATGTGGCCACAGGTCTATGCAGTCCCTTCCTGATTGCTCTGCAGACTCCTCAGGAGAGATGCAGCCTGTGGGGTGGAGGTGGCCGGGCTGGCCTGGGAAGGAAGGAGGAAGGAGGTGGAGCTTCCACAGGAAGAGCTGAAGCTCAGCAGCCTGTGGGGCATCCCACTGCTGGCACTCTGGTGCCAGGGCATCTCCGCCCCCTCCTCCAGTCACCGTAGACACCAGCTTGTGCAGATCCATCTAGAGGACCCGGAGAGGAACATGACAGTCAGGTGGTGTAGGTTTCTGGTTTTGAGAAATACCCCCATGCTCGTGTCTGCAGTGGATGGCTGAAAACACCACTGCCACCGACACAACCAAACCCCATAACAGTGACCACTGGGCTCCTTCCAGCAGGTCACACAGATCGCCAGGTCCTAACACACTCTCGTGTATGTGGTCTGTACCCTTAGGACAGGGCACTTTGAAGCATCCATGGGTCTGAACCGAGTGTGGGGGACTAAGGTCCAGGGTCATTGCTCCTCTGAGGTCAACATGTCCTGCCCCCCCAACCCATGCACACTGGCAGCATCCTGCCCCCCCCCCCGCACCCCTCCTTGCACCATGCACACTGGCAACCTCGAGTAATACAGCCTATCATAGACCTTGTGTCTGGTTCTCTGGAATGGAGCGCAGAGCGTGTGTTACCGTGGAAACTGAAACGTCAATGGTGGCTACATGTAGTTCAAGTTAGCACTCTTAGTTTTATGCGGCAGGTACAGTGTGGGTGCAGAAGGCTTTGGGGGGCTGGCCCGGGAGTCTAACCATCATTTTTAATATGGCTTCGGTGGCTGCATGCTGGAAGGATTCTAAAGAAATTGCTTTTAAGCAAACTCTTGTGGCAAGTTGTTTGTAACAGGGAAATTGGCAGTCGGCAATTTACAGTATGTTTTCTTAACCACCTCGTGGGGTTTCTCATATCCCGGGATTCCAGATGGAGTGTGCGCTCCCGGGAAGTCCTGTGGCAGACGGATGGCATTGTGGCTCAACAGTGGCGCGTTCAGACACAGCACCGGGTGGTGGGATGAGTCAGTGTGCGGTGGGGCTGCCAGCTGCTGAGGCAGAGCAGGAAATCCACCAGGAGCACGGGAACCGGCACAGGGGCATCCCTGGGTACCAGACCCCAACAGGGACTGAGATGAGGTGTTATGAGACTGGGACAGGACTCTAATTTTAAACCAAGCCACGTGAGTAACGGGTGAAGAAACTGGGCCTGGAAAATAGGAGATTTGGGAGGACTTTGATAACAGTGTTTCACTATTTGAAGCATCATGTGGTCCTCAAAAAGAGACTGATAAGAGAGACATTGGATGTCGGGCAATCTGGCTGCAACATCTGTCACCCCATTGATCGCTAGGGTTGATTTGGCTGATCTGGCTGGCCAGGCGGGTGTCCCCTTCCTCCCTCACCGATCCAGCTACCCGCTGGGTCAGAGAGGACAACCTTTCCTCCAGAGGAGGGGACCATTCTTCAGTCAAGGCCATTAGGAGTACCTGCTAGAACCTCCAAACAAGCTCTCAAGGTCCACCTGCAGGAGAAAGTAGGATAGTCAGGGTCCGAAGTCTCCAGGCACATCCAAAGGAGATGCTGCACTTGGCAGTCTGCCTTTCTTAACAAACAAACAAACAACAACAACAACACAAACCCCTACACACAGAGCCCTAACTGGTTTGGCCCAGTGGGTAGAGCGTCAGCCTTCAGACTGAAAGGTCCTAGGTTCAATTCCAGTCAAGGGCATGTACCTTGTTTGCAGGCACATCCCCAGGAGGAGGTGTGCAGGAGGCAGCTGATCGATGTTTCTCTGTCATTGGCGTTTCTAATTCTCTATTCCTCTCTTTAAAAAAGTCAATAAAATATATTTTTAAAAAAACAAAAAACAGAGAGAGACATTTTAGTAATTATAGAAAAGAGTTTAACAGCCCAAATCACTAAAGATCGGAGGAGTTGCTTTAAGAGACAGTGAGGTCCCCATTCACTATTAGAAGTATGCAGGGAGAGGCTAGCAGGCCACTTGTAGAGGAGGACACTAGAGAGGGAATTTAAGCTCTGAATGAATTTAAGCTCAGACTTTGAAGGTCTTTGCAAGCCTAGAACTTTGGTGACTCTAGGGCAGTGGTCGGCAAACTCAGTCAACAGAGCAGCAAACCGAGGCTCAAGAGCCGCAGTTTGCTGACCACTGCTCTAAGCAGAGAGGGGAAAATTGATTTTATGGCTTCCTATTCAGGTGACTAACAGTGGCTGCGCGGAGCAAAGGTGAGAAGGGTTTGTGGCCGGCGCAGTCTGGGCTAAGGAGCTCCTGAATCGATGAGCAATGTCTGACATGACGGGGCCAGGCTGCAGGATGGCCAGTGTTAGGCACCTCCTTTCCAGTGGTGACTGTTGGTGAACCTTGACTCAGGTCAAGCGGAAGTAGGGTGACCAGCCATCAAGGGACTTGGGCTTTTAATTTTAAAACTGATAATCCCAGGGAAACCAGGATGAATTGGGCGCTCTAAGCAGCCGGGATAGCTGTCAGTGACTGCATGTTGGGCTGCGGTTTCTACTCATAGTGTGTCTTGACCATCGTTTCTTTTTTTAATCCTCACCCGAGGCCGTCCTTGTTGATTGTTTAGAGAGAGGGGGGAGAAAAGAGAGAGAGAGAGAGAGAGAGAGAGAGAGAGAGAGAGAGAAACATCGATGTGAGAACATTGATTGGTTGCCTTCCACATATGCCCCAACCGGGGATTGAACCCACAACCTAGGTGTGTACCCTGACTGGGATTCAAACCCGCCACCTTTTGATGCACAGGAGCCCCACCGGCCAGGGTGCTCCATGACCATCGCAGAGAGCCGGGCTCTGCCCTCAGTAGGACCCTGGGAGACACATGCAGGATAAATAGGTGAATGCAGTTTCCGGAAAATGGTTGCAATATCCTTGCAATTAATTAATTTGTTTAATTAATTAAAATGGCTGCACTAACTATATGTACAGGAGATTGCACATTTCATTAGGCTGAGCAGATGGCTCCACTAATAGTTACCAAAGCCTGGTGTGGCAGGTGGGAGGGGGGATGTGGGCATATGGATTGGTATTGAGCATTTAAATGCCATCCTACAAATGCTGTTGAAACTCCTGTCCCCATTGTGTCCGAGGTGGATTGAGGAACAGGGTTTTCGTTTTCTTCTGGTAGTGCCAGCAGGTTGTGGGGATTCGCTCTTTGGGACTGGTGATCATTTTCTGCGTGTAACAGCTGGCCATGGAAGGGTGTGGGCTCGGGGCCTTTGGGGGGCGGGGGCGGGAGTCATGTCAGGGTCAGACCTGGGCCCCAGCATCATTCAAACAGTTATCTAACCAGTGAGTTGAGATCTAACCAGATCTCCCAGAAAAATAACAGCGCCCCATCTCCTTTCTCTGCTGTGTTGTCTAAAACTTGTCCTGCTCTCACCCTCTCCCATCCCCGGGGGCTTACGGCTCTAAGGCAGACCACAGACCAGCCGTACCTGCTCTTAAGTGGTTCAGCTGCACACAGGTGAGTGTTTCTGGCGTGTCCTCACTACAGTGATAAGTATGTCGATTATTGGTAATTGACCAGTGCTGAGCGCCTCCTCTGGGCCAGAAGCATCCCACACTGGCAGTAATCCTTGACGCTACCCTGCAAGGCAGGGTTAATTTACTGATGAGAAACCCCGGGCTTGGGGAAGTTAAGTAATAAGCCGGGGGCCACCCAAAGCTGGCTTCATACCCAGAACCTTGTGTTCCTTCCACCCCCTGCTCTGCTGGTAAATGATTTGGGGTCATGAAAGTCCCGCACCCAAACCGGGAAGGACGAGGGGGGAAGCCAACAGGCTGGGCTCACCACTGCAGGGAGAAGTGCTTGGGAGCCTGCCCGCCCCCCCTCCCATGGGCTCTCAGCACCTTAACTGTCAGGGGGTCTTAGAGTAACGGGTTCTGAACAATTTCCCAGCACTCACAGCCCTTAAGAACCAGTAGGCTGTTATGGTCAGAGAAAGTTCCAGAAAGAACGAACAGAGCATTTCAGGAAATCTTCAGAATGTTCATTGTGATCTGATGAGGGTCTTTTAGTGTTTTTTTGTTTGTTTGCTCATTTTCATGGTTGGGGAAAGGTGATTCATCTGAAGCTTCAAGTGTATTGTGTAAAGAAGAAACGAAGTTAAGAAAGGGATGTGTGTGTGTGGGGTGGGGTGGGGGGTGGGGTACCAGTTGTAAAAGAATAAGAGACCGGCCATGTGCTGAGGAATGGATGTTGAGCACAGAGCACTATTCCCGTTTGGGACATTGGGCCTGGCAGAGACACGATGGACCTGTCACGCTCCGTCCCGCGTGTGGCCGCCTGCCCCTGGGCCGTCTCCCGATGCGTGTCCATCCCTTGCAGCTTCCAGTCCGCACTCCTTAGGAACTAGAGCGGGAATAGGGTGGTGTGTCTGAGTCACAGAAAATTGTGAACCAGTCTTGAAATGAGGGAGCCCTGAAAATGTGACTCATCTCTGGAGCACATACAGGTAAGAACTGGCTGTTTGGTTGTGACTGGCAGCCGCTGTGTGATTTCTAACTGACTGGTTGCTGTTGTTTTGGAGACGGGGTCCGGCTTGGTCCAGGGGCGAGTGCCGTCGGAAGGACATTGTGCCCCTTGGACACACTCCTGTCTGAGCACTTCACAGCCAGCGGGAGGCTGAGGGTGTCGGCAGAAAATATGTCGGTCTGAACCTATGTGAAGTGGTCAGCTAAAAGATGAAAATCTTAAGCTTACCAAAGATGAAAAAATATATTTTCCCAATCACATATCCAATTAAATGCTGGAGGGAGGCCCGAGGGCCCAGCCAGGCAGTGTCCGCATTCCAAAGAGCTTGGAGCTCATTCACAAACCGTGTTTCGGTTTACACGTGTCCTCGGGCGGAGTTCCTTATTCAAGGCCTTCTGTCTCTGTTGGCGTGCCAGCCTGGATGAGTTGGCCGAGTCTGGATACCTGCGAGGAAATTCAAGGTGTGTTATATATAAACACACTTGAAAAATATCCTTATGTACTTTTGTTAGCTCACAACGGCAATCCAAGAAGGAAAGAAACGTGGGCACGGGGTTGACGTGCTGCTCGCACAGCTTTGGGTGACATTTGTAGCCGTACGAACGTTTCCAGAGGGTGGGAATTTGAATTTCATGCCTGTGTGTGTGTGTGTGCTGCCCTGCTCTCTCTCTCGCTCTCTCTCTCTCTCGCTCGCTCTCTCTCTCTCTCTCTCACACACACACACACACTCTGTTCACATCCCTATGACCCAGATCCCGTTTTCTTCCCATTTCCTCATGGAATCCCAGCCTTGTGAGAACACTGGTTCCCATCCCCCAGGGTCTTTCTTCCCTCTTTCCTCTGTCTCTGCCATATGGTGACCCTCCCTCCCCCTGTGCTCAGTGGAGGCCAGCTCTCTGATATGTGGGTCTTGCTGCCTTTGGTCCTTTGGTTATCACTGTATGGGGCCCTGCCACTCCCTCCCAGCAGTGAGCCAGATGCCTTTTATTAAAAAGTTGTAAGCTGCTGATGTAAATGGACCACCTCTCTCCCTCCGATACTCCAGAGCGGGGCTTCTCAGCCTTCAGTGTGCACACTGCTCCCCCAGGCAGAGAGCTTGTTACAGTTTAGATTCTGATTCAGGAGGTCTGGGGCGGGCCGAGACCCTGCATTTCTAATGGGCTCACATGGGGTGCTGATGCTGCCGGCTCAGGTAGCAAGGATCTCAACGCTGGGGAGCTTTTATTTTTACTTATGTTTTCTTTTCTTTTTCTTTATTTTTTTTTGGGGGGGGTGGAGCTTTTTAAAATATATATATATTATTTATTTTTTACAGAGAGGAAGGGAGAGGGATAGAAAGAAACACCAATGAGAGAAAAGCATCAGCTGCCTCCTGCACACCCCGTATTGGGGATGTGCCTGCAACCAAGGTATGTGCCCTTGACCACAATCGAACTTGGGACCCTTCAGTCCACAGGCCGACGCTCTATCCGCTGAGCCAGTCCGGTCAGGGCCGGGGGGGAGGGGGGGCGCGGAGCTTTTAACGAGCACTGATGTTGGGACTGAGGGGTGAGTCAAGTTGTTCCTGGGCCCAGAGAACTGGCAGGGGCCTCCGCTCATTTCTTCGAGTCTCTCTGAGTAGCAGGAGGGGAATAAGAACTGGAACCCAGTTTTTCCAAGGGGAAAAGTCCAAGTGGAGAGGTTGAGGATGGTACAGTTCACTGCCTTTGGGCTGCTCATGGCTGGTCCAGCTCAGGCTGAGCGGGTCTCTGCCACCTGCCCATTGCCCCTCTCCACCCCGCTGCCCCCGCTGGGCCTGGGGCAGGACCTTGCAGAAAGCCGGCCCCCGGCTTCTCACGCTCACACTTGCACTGAGCTCAGAACCTGGGGCTTCACAGGATGCATCAGAACCTGGGGCTTCTCTGGCATCCTCCTGCTTCCCTTACTTCTCTCCCCTTTCCAGATATCCACTCTCCCAACCCCCAGGGCCCCATTGCCCCCAGCTGCTTTCCTTAAAGAAAACCAGCATGTGCTTTTCTTCTTCTCATACCTGCTAGGACCGGCAGGAACCAGTGCACCGCACCCCCACCACCACACCCGGAGTACCTCACACAGCCTGCATGCAGTGGGCTTAATAAACACGAGCTGAGTGAACATTGAGCACCAGCTGCTGGGACGGGCCTGTGGGGCTTCACCAAACTCTGTGATATGTGAGTAGCAGAACTGGAGTTCTCACCACTCAGTCTGGGCTGCGGGGAGTTCTCACCACTCAGTCTGGGCTGCGGGGAGTTCTCACCACTCCGTCTGGGCTGCGGGGAGTTCTCACCACTCAGTCTGGGCTGCGGGAGTTCTCACCACTCAGTCTGGGCTGCGGGGAGTTCTCACCACTCAGTCTGGGCTGCGGGGAGTTCTCACCACTCCGTCTGGGCTTCGGGGAGTTCTCACCACTCCGTCTGGGCTGCGGGGAGTTCTCACCACTCAGTCTGGGCGGCGGGAGTTCTCACCACTCAGTCTGGGCTGCGGGGAGTTCTCACCACTCAGTCTGGGCTGCGGGAGTTCTCACCACTCAGTCTGGGCTGCGGGGAGTTCTCACCACTCAGTCTGGGCTGCGGGAGTTCTCACCACTCCGTCTGGGCTGCGGGGAGTTCTCACCACTCCGTCTGGGCTGCGGGGAGTTCTCATCACTCCGTCTGGGCTGCGGGGAGTTCTCACCACTCAGTCTGGGCTGCGGGGAGTTCTCACCACTCCGTCTGGGCTGCGGGGAGTTCTCACCACTCCGTCTGGGCTGCGGGGAGTTCTCACCACTCCGTCTGGGCTGCGGGGAGTTTTCACCACTCCGTCTGGGCTGCGGGGAGTTCTCACCACTCCGTCTGGGCTGCGGGGAGTTCTCACCACTCCGTCTGGGCTGCGGGGAGTTCTCACCACTCAGTCTGGGCTGCGGGGAGTTCTCACCACTCAGTCTGGGCTGCGGGGAGTTCTCACCATTCCGTCTGGGCTGCGGGGAGTTCTCACCACTCAGTCTGGGCTGCGGGGAGTTCTCACCACTCAGTCTGGGCTGCTGGGAATTTGCCCTGAGCCATGCGAGCCACTCTTTCCCCAGGTCACACTTCTCGGCCAGAGGTCGGGGGCGAGGGTCTGATGCGACACTCTCCCATGTCCCGCTCAGTTCTGTGCAAGTGTGATGGGAGCCGCCAAAGGGCACGGGAGATGCAGAGCTCGGGTGGGCACGGAGGGCTCATGACCCTGTCTTACAGAGGATGGCTTGTTGACTCCTGTATGTCTCCAGTATGTGGAATAAAGCAGCCTGCCAAAGACACACTTTCTGAGAAAAGTGAGGAGGGGTGGCAACGGGCATTTAGGCTTCTTGCTCCAATGGACACTGGGAGAAAGTGGGAGGTGGAGCAGGAAGCTGCTCCTGGGAACCTCTCTAGACCAGGGATAGTGTGTGGGGCCAGGGATGGTGGTGCATAGCAGGTGAGCAGGGCAGCACAGAGAGAGATGGGAAAGAGGCCGTGCCTCCTTCGTGTGCTTCTTTCCTCCTCATCGGCTGCCCTGCTGTGTGTTTTTGCATCCATTCATGTGTTCACTCCTCACTCATCCAATTAAGTGTTCGTTGCATCCTCTAGGGAAATTGCAGTGCAAATGGACCCTCCAGGGGATTAGGCCTGCATCCTCCCATGTGGTAGCCACCAGTAACATATGGATATTTGAACTTAATTAAGACTTAGTGAAATCTAAAATTCAGCTCCTTAACACACACACCCCCTCCCCGGCCAAATTAGTCACATTAGCCAGATTTCAAATGCTCAACAGACACGTGTGACTTGGTGGCTACCACACTGGACTGTGTAGATGTAAGGTATTTCTACTGCTGCAGAAAGTTCCATTGGACAGCGGAGAGAAGCATTTATTAAGTAAATAGACACGCAAATGACGTGGAGCCACGGAAGCTGATAGGAAGGTGAAATAGAGGGGCCCAGGTCAGACAATAACGGGGGTCAGACTGCGTTGGAGGAGCCAGTTTCCCCAGGGAAGAGATGGTTGAGCTGAAGGTGGCCCAGATTGTGACCAGGTCGGCAGGGAAGTTGGGGAGGAGAGCAGAGGGAGAGACAGCCAGAGTTAGCGCACGAGGAAGTGCCAGACGTGGCACCTCGCTGCCTGCGGTGAATGGCAGGCCCTCTGCGTGCTCTTGTTGACGGCTGGTCCTGAGCTGTGCGAGATCACAGGCCCTGGCCATCCCCGGGTCCACGGCGCCCGGCTTCAAATCTCTTCCCTTCGGCTCTCCGTGCCTCAAATGGGCAAAATAATATGTACACGATAGAGATTTGAGGATAAAATGAGTGAATGCCTGTGAGACAGGCAGAGCACCTGTGAGCTCTGCGGGTGTTGGTGGTTGTGATTATTACCGTTGTTGTTCTCAGTGGTGGAGGAGTGCCCGGAGCTAGCCCCCAGCACCTGGAGGCGGATTTCCTGGCTTTTGGTCCCACTGCCAGGTGAGCTAAAAGCTCTGGCTCCCTGCTGCCCCCTCCCCTGCCCAATTCCCTCCTCTCTGCTCCTAATCCTCATCGCTGACCCATAAACCACAGCAATTGTAGTCATTTCTGCGGCCCCTGGCAGCACACAGCCTGCTAACCATCCAGCACGGCCAGTGCTGACCCCGCTGTGTCAGGTTCAGGTCACTGAATGGAAGGGCTCTAGAGATGGAAGTTCTCACGATGAGGGAGCCAGTGAGCCAGGATTGTCCCCAGTCCATTCCTGTCCCCCACAATGCGTCACTCGGGTGCATGTGGGGCGTCCTGGTGTCTGCTACTACTGCGACCGGGTCGCTCACTTGCAGCTCTGAAAAGAGAGAGCACCCCGCCTACCTCCCCCTTTCCCTCTTGTCTCTGGGCCTGTGGTGCGGGGCCCTGCCTGGCTGGGATCTCGGAGTCCAACCCCTTTTCCCACTGGGGAGTCCATGCCAGCCCCCGGCCCCACTCTCAGGCCTGGCCTCCTGCCAGCTCAGAGCCAGCTCCCTGCAGCCTGGGGCGTGGCCGCCGTGCGTGGTCAGGCCTGGAAGGAGCACGTGCCGCACAGGACTCGCTCCCAGGGGGGCTTTTTCTAACCAGATGGAAGCATCACCGTGACTTGGCCCACCCAAGCCGTCCTGTCCTAGAATGAGTCTTGCTACTTGAGGGTGACCTGGATGGTACTGCTGGGGGACATAATGGTTGAGAATATTAGAGATGGGACTGAGTGGCTTTCACATCTGAAAGAGGGCCGTGATGCGGAAGCTGCTCTGGCGGGAGCGAGTGCGCAGTGGCCGTGGTGGGCCCCAGGTTCTGCCTGGAGCCTGCCCTGGCCCCGCCACTCGCCGCCTTGGGTCAGTGGTGCGTTGCCTTTCGGAGTTTGTCTCATTTGACTTTTAGATTTCCACGTCTATCCCTCTTGGCTTCTTGACTTGTCGATAAAGTGCATGCACGCATGTATATGTACGTGTGTGTGTGCCCCTTTGAGTGTGTGTGTATATTTTGTATTAACCTCTCTCGACACATGTGTTTGTACATTCAGCTTGTTATATGTAATACTATATACAGTATATTAACCTCCACGTACAGGGTGTCCCCCAAAAGGTATTCACACTTTGAATAATTTTAAAGGCAGTGTTTATTAAAATACATTTCATTTTCAAAATGTAATAGGATCAGCTGTTAAGTATGCTACTTTTTTTTTTTTGATACCCTGCGTATATGTTTGTTTTAGTGGCTCCAGCCTAAAAGACAAAATACCTTTGCTGCATCCTTGAAATTCCCCATCTTTGGGGAGAGAGGGAGTTGCATGTGGCCGTTGGGATTCATCACTGCCCTTGGCCTCGGCGACGCTGCATCCGTTGGTGGGTGTCTATGGGGCAATTTCCTCTTCAGGTTAAGTAAGCACTGGAGGGGGCCCCGTGCCCCAGGAGGCGCCACGTTTTCCTCCCGGGGAGACTAACGTCTGTAACGGGGCTGGGACCTTGTGGTCATCTTCCGCCTCTTGTGCTGGTCGGAATGGGGGATGGGGCGGGCTCTACCCAGGGGTGGCGGGAACTCCACATTCTTGTGAAGGCCAAGGTCAGCATCAGCCGGGGGGGGGGGGGGGGGCGTAAGTGACCAACCAGCCGGGTACCGGAGAGACGCACACTGTAGGGCCATGACCCCTGGGATGCCGGCCACTGCCCCCCAGGCGATGGCGACTCACGCACGTCAGGCCGTAAACGTTGACTGTAGCGGTGAGCTCCCCAAAACGCTGCGTGAGCCCAGCTCCCCCGTTTACGTGGAACCCGAGAAAGATACAAGCGAGACGTGAAATAAGCTTCGGAAAATGAAGGCGCATTTTCATCTACTGATGACTTTGATGGGGAGCCCTCTGAGTGAACCCCGCCAGCTCGGATTGGCCGCTTAAAGAAGCCCTTGGCCGAGCGTGCTGGGTTCTTTCTCTTCGCTCGCGCACTGGCTCTTGTACTGACCTCCAGCCCCCCGCCCCGCCCATGGGGACCTCCTCGCAGGCGGCACTGGTCCTTTGCCGTCCAGCGTCCAGCAGTCCCCGGACCACCATGGAGGCTCTCTCTGTGCGGATGTGTTGGAAACATGAGAGCAGGCCAGCTTCCCGCCCTTCGCTCTGCTGGGCAGGAAGGCTTGGCGTGCCTGAGGCAATGGCTCCTTAGGGTACCCTCCTCTTACCCCTTCTTGACCTACAACTTCCTGGCCAGAACCCAGCCCTCTGGCATTCTTAGGAAGAGTGATCCCTGTGACAGAAAACACACAATACCGCCCACCTCTTAGAAGCGGTGGCGGCTGGCCTCACACAGGCCTGAGCGCACTGACAGCGGGTTCGTGGTGATGGGGAGGGAGACGAGAAAGAGAACAAGGCTTGTCTCCTTGCCTGAGAGGGACTGCCCCGTCCACCCGGAAGCTGAGCCCGGGAGCTGAGCTTGTCGCCTGCCTAAGGGCTGAGGAGAGGTGTGCCAGCCCTCAGCCCCACCCCCCTGAGGTCCCCGTCCCTTTCCGTTTTGCCCGCAGCCCCAGGAGGGAACATGGCTTCGCTGTGACCGTCACCCTTGGGAGAACCTGGCCATCCAAGGGAACCTGTAATGAAGTGTGTTTTCGGAGCTCTTGTTCCCTCTCTGTAGAGATGGGCAAAGCTTCCTTGGGCTCAGCCCGGGCACCACACCAACATGCCCCACACTCCCCCCTCCCCAATACACACACACACACACACACACACACACACACACACATACATTGGGCCTCTTCTTTGCAAGGAGATCACACCTGGTTTACAACATTTCCTGACTCTTCAGGAAAAGAATGGCTAGTGACACATTTTACTCACCTGGGAAGTCCCCCATTTCCAACTCTTGCAGAGCTCATGGGAAGGAGAGAGTCTGAGGGCAGAAGGGGACTGTGCATGTGGGTGGTGGCCTGGGATGCACATGCCCCTGGCAGCGTTGTTAGTCCAGCTTTACCCAACATTCAAAGTGGCCCCGAATGTCAAGGCTGGGAGGGATGCACTAGCCCAGGGCCCCTCAGAGGTACCCTCCTCCCCCGTCAGATCCCACCCCACCCCGGATTCCGAATCCCACCCTTCCCTGCTCAGGATCGCAGCACCCAGCGGCCCTGCACTCCGTGTCTCTGCCTTTGCCCCTCTGACTTGGTGGTTTGCAGCTGGGGAACTTACTGGGTGACCCACAGGCAGCTGGTCACTAGTCGGGATGGCCTGTTTGTCGTTCACCCGGAAAAGGAGCCTCCCGTCTCCGAACAGTAAGGTGCATGCAGGAGGATGGGCGGGGGGGGGGGGGGGGGGGGGTTGGGGGTAATGGGGGTGGTAATGGGAGCATGTGTATATCTGATTCTAATGTACGGGAGTCCCCATTTTCAGTCTTGTTTCACTCTCCAACCTTCACCGCCCCTGGCACCCTTGCCTCTCTCACTCTCTGGACCTTCCCCGGCAGAGTCCACCTGCTCGTCCACATCCTTCTCGGGGCATCCGTCCTGCTGCCTCCGTTTCGCCGCCTGTCCATTTGCTGTCTTCCTACAATGTGTTGCTGATTGCCTCTTCTCTGTCCTTTTCGGTGTTTTACCTTTGCACCATTAAAAAATCCTTTTATGAGCACTTTTGTGGAGTCTTAGAAGACAAAGGAGATAAAACACGTTTGCCCTCTGCTGATTTCCACCAGAAAGCCCACAGCATGGTTTGGAATAGCTTCGTAGAACCCCATCCTCTATCTGTGTCTCGACTTGCCCCGTGTCCCATTTTACACATTTGTGTTGCCCCCGCCGCCTCCCATTAGAACAGAGCCGGAGCCCTGGCCCGTGGGCCGTTGGCTGAGTGTCACCCCGGGAACCGAAAGGTCATCGGCTCAGTCCCGGTCAGGGCACAGGCCCAGGCTGCAGGCCGATCCCCAGTCTGGGTGCGTGTGGAAGGCAACTGACTTATGTTTCTCTCTCTTTGCATCTCCCTTCCTTTCTCTCTAAAAGCAATAAAAAGAGCTTTTAAAAAAATCCAACTCCTGTCTCTACGTATAAAAGAAGTAAAACAGTGCCTGAGCATCCTCAGTCGCTAACTCTTTAGGCATAGTCACGACGATTTCCTCAGGGTGAATTTCCATAAGTAGAATTTCTGGGTCAAAGGCTATGTAAAACTTCGAGATGTTTCTCGTGCATCGTGCTGAATTTCTCTTCCTAAATGTGATGCCCCATTGCATTCCCACCAGCAGTCCATGTGTGTCCCTGCTCCTCCACATTGTCGTGCTGGCTCTCTTTGAACACGTATGTGTGTCTGTAGTGGGCACACTCTGCAGGCTAGGTTCCGGGGTCAGAGGGCATGCGTGTGTAGGTTCGGTAGATTCTGGTGAACTTGCCAGCAGGGTGTGAGCATGCTCGGCTCCACATTCTTGCCAATACTGCAGTGTGATACGAGAACCTTTTCCGAGTTGATAGGTTATTTTCATCTCCTTTTTATTGATTTCTCCCGAGGCAGACAACTTCTCCTGTATTTGTGCCATTTCTATTTTCTCCTTTCAGGGGTTGTCTGTAACTCGTTTTTTCCCCTTTGTGTGTTTATCATTTTCTTATTGATTTTTTTAAGCTTTCTTTATATATTAAGGATATTAATAATGCATGTGACAAATAACTTTTTTGGGGGGACATTTAATTTTGTTTACTCTTTTTTGTCTGTGTCCACATACAAGCGATGCGTTTCCCACAGTAACCTGTCCCAGCCTCCTGCCTTTGTGGTGTGTTTCCAGAATGACCTGAGCCCGGGGCTGCCTGGGTCTCCTGTCCTTCCTTTGCTGGAGACTCGGTGGCGGCTGGTGCAGGTCCTCAGTCCTCGGAAGAAGGGCGAGCTCGGCATTTATAGATCTTCCTCGGAGGGCTGCTGACCCATGGCAGGGGTAGGGGCGGGGGTGGGGGTGGGGAGGGCTGGAGGTTGGTCCAGGAGGCAGCCCAGCCCGGGACTCCACATCCTTGCCCTGCCGCTGACCGGGTGTTCCAGCATCCACCTCCCATTGGGGTGAACAGCGGCGAGGGTGAATGTCATTGAGCTATGCACACGCTGTACGCCCCTCGGGCCACTAGCAGCTGGCCTCAGGGGGCAGTGTTGACTACTAGGGCCGGTGGTCCAAGGAGAGGCTGTTCCTGACCAAATCCATCGTCACTGATTGAGCCTGGAAGCAAGTTAGGACAAGACAAGTGGGACCAGCACTTAAAGGGCCCGTCATTTGAGTCAGGTCAGACTTCCTGTGACGATGGCAGAGAACGGCCTGGGATGACACAGGCCAAGGTGCTCAGTGCAGGCCTCTCCTCCAGCATGTCTCTCCCCGTGGCACCGAACTGGCGCCTCCTTCCTCCGCATTTACCAGACCTGCTCCTGGTGAGACCGGCTGGGGACGAGGCGACGGGGGGAGGGGGTGGATGCTGGGAAGTCGCTCGAAGCGGCAGCACTGGCTGCTGAGTGGAAGTGGGAACTTCCCGGATGGAGGCGACTTGGAGCCTCGTTCTCCCCGGCTCGTGTCGGCCGTGGGCTGGAGTCCCAGTGGTCGTCGGCCAGTCGCAGTTTGCCGCTCTGTTGACTAATGAGTTTGCCGACCGCTGTCATATGCCACCCTCTACCTCTTTGCGTACAATATGCTGCAATCGCCTAATCCTCACAGCTTCCAACTAAACGGTAACATTTAGTCTAGTCCAGTGGTCGGTAAACCCATCAGTCAACAGAGCGGCAAGCCGCGGCTCACAAGCCGCAGGTGGCTCGCGAGCCTCGGTTTGCCAACCACTGGGCTAGACAGTAAGATCGGTTTTAGGAATGTGTGAGCAGCGCTGAGGGAGTTTTTAAAAACTTTCAGCAAAGCGGGTCCTTCAGACCTGTGTGAGGTACTTTGGCCAAACCTTCAGCGTGGCCTTTAAGACTGCCTGGTGGATAGTTCAGGTGGGTAATTCCACATTTCCTCCTAAAAGTTAGAACTTGGAATTGGGACATAAAACCACAGTAAGGTGGATTGTGATAAACAAAACTGCCTCTTCCTTCTGCTCCTCAGACACTCGGAGTCCTTTCGCCCTGGCCCTGCTCTCCCCGCGCTGCCCTTCCCCTGCTCCCGCAGGCTGACCCTTTCGTTCACGGGGGTCTTGCTCCCACGCCGCGTCCTCAGGAGGGCCTTCCCTGCCACCCCAGCTCAGGTAGGGCCGCCCGCATTCCTGCCGTTTGTCCTCACACAACCTTGTTCTCTCCTCTTGGGGGCGATCCTGACACCATCAACGGTGGAGCTAATATTGGAGGACCAGCCACGTGCCCAGCAGGGGGGTAAAAGCTTTGCTTCTATGAATGCCTGTGAGCCTCACAGTCACCCTAAGAGAAGAAGACTCTTATTCACCTTTTGGGGATAAAGAAATCCAGTCCCAAGAGCAGTCAATGTAGCCGTTTGGCCCTGGGAGTCCTCTATTCCGTAAACATTTATTGAGCACTTTTGATGGCCCAGGCCCAGGCTCTGTGCTGGCCTCTGGGGATACAGAGATGAATGAGTCACCATCTTTGCATTCAGGTCATCAGGAGACCAGTGTTCCAAACCAGGCTGGACGAGTGGCTTCTCCCTGAGACCCGGGAACAAGTTGCTTGCACAGATATATGTGCCTTAGTTTCCCCATCTGTGAAGTGGGACTAAAGGCACCTGCCCCAGCGACTCCTTGGGGTTCTTGGGAGCTCTGTTGGTAAACTCACTTTGAGAATGCACACGATGGTATGGAAGCCAAGAGTCGCTGGACGCCCACACTGTGAGGCTAGGAGATGGCAAACACATTCCCTGGAGGAAGGAAAGATCAGGAATTAGCCACCACTCATCTGTGTCTTGGTGGTACTAAGTTCTTATCAGAGGCCACCCCCTTATTTGTAGTCACTTTATAATATCAGGGAATTCTTGTTTTTAAGAATAGGTGATTGATTTTTAGAGCAAGAGGAAGGGAAAAGAGAGAACCATCCATTTGAGAGTGCAGCCTGTAGCAACCGCCTCCTGCATGCCACAACCCCAGCAATACCCTGATAGGGAACTGAACCAGCAAACTTGTGGTGTGCTGGACAGCGCCCAGCCAATTTAGCCACACTGGCCAGGGCCTGGGGGTGGGGGCTGAGGGGCGGGACTCTTAAATGCCTCAGAGACTTTAGTGAGCATCTCAAAATCGTTTTGGGGTCCACTGATGTAAACAACATTGTACTTACATAACAACTGGTCTGTAGGATTATGATATTTGGGGCAGCATCCATCTGATTGGAAGTGGTGGGTTTATTGTCCAGGGAGCCAAGGTCCCTCCTTGCCCACTAATGGCACTTTCTGAAGGACGTTGTTCTTGTTCGTCTCGTCATGGGGCTGCCAGCCTGGCCCTTGCATTCCAACAGCTGCTGTCATTCTGGAGCCTCGTGTGGGAGCACTGTTTTGCTTTCTGTGATTTTTGCCAAGACCGTTAGCAGAAAACAGGCCCGTGGTGATAGATGAGATGTTGGTGCGGTGGGGAAACGGCTCTGTGGAAAGGGATTCTTACTCCTTGTCATCCTCTTGAAATGGACTAGAAAGAGTGAATGATCAAACCTTTCAAGAAAGCAAGCCACCACGCCTGACCCCATCCCCGTAAATCGTAGGTCAGAGCACTTTGGTCTCTGGTGCTTGCCCTGGGCCCCACCGGCCTTTCTCTCATTCACGGCTTGTGTCCTCGGTCTTAATGTGTTGTACAGTCTGTTAATAACCAAACATGCCCTCATAAGCTGGGCCTGTTTGTGGAGTGATAAAGCAATTGTGACTATTTGTTGAGTGACAAAGCACTTATGTTATAATCTCCCACTTGCCAAGAGACTCACATCAGGCCTGCCCACTCTGGGAAGCCTCCAGGGTCAGATCCTGTTGATTTTGCCATTTCACTCCCTTGCACTGTTACCCACAAGGCTCCCCTGTTCGGAAAAGCCCAGGAGACACGCTGCTCCTGGTGTGCGGCGCCGTGTGTGGTGGTGCTTTTCTCTGGGTGCTCGTCACACACATGTGTCATCCTCTTTTTTAAAAAATATTTTTTTATTGATTTTTTTATAGAGCGGAAGGGAGAGGGATAGAAAGCCAGAAACATCGATGAGAGAGAAACATCGATCAGCTGCCTCCTGCACAGATGTGCCCGCAACCAAGGTACATGCCCTTGACCGGAATCGAACCTAGGACCTTTCAGTCTGCAGGCCGACGCTCTATCCACTGAGCCAAACCGATTTTGGCGTGTCATCCTCTTTCTGTGCGGGTCTGTCTCACTCCCCTTTTTTTAGTTGATGGGATTCTAGCTTCATATATCATTTCTCCTCTGACTAAATGTAGGGCCTACATATGAAGGTCATTCATCTGTATTCACTGATAAAAATTGGGGGGAATTACACGTCTTTTAGGCAATCCTTTGTTCTGCTGCTGAACTAGAGAAGATCAAAATTACTGCTCTGGGCAAATGTGTGCTTTATCTAATCCACTTTTTCATGATTCGATAGAAGATAATACGAGAATACAGGCTGGTTATTCTCCTCCTGCCCCCTCCTCCCATTCTCTGTCCTCCCGCGTGCTGGGAGCCTGGCCCTGGGGCGTTCGTCAGCTGGCTCCTTTACTTGACCTGCTGGGTTTGGGGCTTGGCCAGTAGGAAACGCCAGCAGGAAGTCCACGAACAGGAGGAAAGAGAGAGTGGAATATAAATATCTCCTGCTCCACGGAGCTCCAGGAACTTGGAAACAGCAAAGGCTTCTTGGTGTTGGTGTCTGGGTGCTACACCATCGGTGGCACCTTGCCCCTCCGCACACCTCTGTAACTGGTCCATTTGTCAAAGTATTTTCATTTAAACCCTTACAAAGTAGCATCTACAGTATCCTACTGAGACTCACTTTGCAGCCTTAGTTATGTGGCCCACTAACCAACCCCATGAATGGATTTGTTTCATATTCTTGCAAAAGGTGTTTTGGTGTGTGTGTGTTTTTTCTGGAGTGGGGTGAGGGGACACATTCAGAAGACTCCTATATAATAAAGAGGTAATATGCAAATTAAACCTCATGCCCTCACATAAGATGGCCACCCCCATGTGGTCAAAGATGGCCTGCAGGGGAGGGCAGTTGGGGGTGATCAGGCCAGCAGGGGAGGGCAGTTGAGGGCAATCAGGCCAGCAGAGGGGGGCAGTTGGGAATGACCAGGCCAGCAGGGAAGGGCAATTGGGGGCAATTGGGCCAGCAGGTGAGCAGTTAGGCATCGATCAGGCTGGCAGAGGAGTGGTAAGGGGGTGATCAGGCTGGCAGGCAGGCAAACGATTGGGAGCCAGCAGTCCCAGATTGTGAGACGGATGTCCCAGATTGAAGAGGGTGAAGGCTGGGGTCCCAGATTGGAGAGGGTGCAGGCTGTGTTGAATTTCGTGCCCCAGGCCTCTAGTTTATAATAAAAACAACAGTCTCCTGGCCCCTTCTCTGCCTGAGTCTCACTCCCTTGGGCCAGCCACTTTTAATTCTTTCAGTTATTTTTCTGGCTCCATATTTTTAAATAATGTGCTTTTATCTTACTCTTATTTTAGAAGTTATCAGCCTACTTCCTGTTGTGATAGATAACGATTTAGCTCCCTTATACCACCCTCTACCCCTCCCCACATCCTCACAACATAGTGGTATTGTTATTTATATTTCCTCAGCTTGGTTAGCCTGACCAGTGAGATTCTTCCTGTCATATTTCTTGTTCACTAACAACCACATCTCTTGATTCCCAATTCGGGATGACAAAGATGTTAGTGTCCTTACTCCAGCTGCCTTCCACTTTCTAGTTTTGTCCTCTCTATCTTTACTTGTACATTGTTTTGGTTTGTAATATTTTTATTGATTTCAGAGAAGGAGGGAGAGGGAGAGAAGGAGGGAGGGAGGGAGGGAGAGAGAGAGGGAGGGAGAGAGAGAGAGAGGGAGGGAGGGAGGGAGGGAAACATCAATGATGACAGAGAATCATTGATCGGCTGCCTCCTGCATGCCCCCTACTGGGGATCAAGCCCACAACCTGGGCATATACCCTTGACCAAATCAAACCCAGGACCCTTCAGTCCACAGGCTGATGTTCTATCCACTGAGCAAAACTGTCTAGGGCTTTACTTGTGCATTGTTAAGGGTGATAACATCTTTATTTTCTAACTGCCATTAAATCTGTAGGTTGATCCTAAAGACTGGAAAACCAGCAGATGGAGTTTCTTTCACTGTGAATGCATAAACAAGTTGTGCATCTATAGTTAACTCTTAGACATACTTGTTTGGTTTGCCTAGTGATTTTTTAAAAATTTTTTCAGCCAACATTCATTAAAAAGGGAGAGTTTTCACAAAAGATGGAGAGTTTGGGATATCGTTCTAAAAGTTGGAGATCTGGCACGCATGGTGACACTGCTGGCGGCGGCCCGCTTTCCCCTGGGCGGGCCCCTCCAGTTGGCACAGCCCCTGCCACTCCCCAGTGTGTGTGCCCACCTACCTCGCCTGCTTGGCTCATTTACTTCTTGGCTGTCCCCGAGACTTTCAAGGCTATGAGGTTGATGACTGACCTCTTATCCTCTTTGGAGCCAAGGAGTATCTCATTGCCTTTCTTCTTTCTCATTTCCTCCTTAAACTCTCTAGCCAGTTGGGTCTTTTATGTATTCTCCCTTCCCTCAGTTTTGACCTGGTTACTCTAAGCCTAATACCCAACTGTCGTCTGGGGTTTCCCTGTAGTATTTCACTGGGTTAGTTCCACTGCTTCCTGGAACGCATGCCTTTTCTGTGGCGCCATTCGCTTTCTTCAGAGGAGGACAGTCCTTTCTTTTGCTCGGGAGAGTGCATACCTGACTGCCCCGGGAGTCTCCTGTGTCGGACTCAACTGCGTGGCTTCAGATTTTATGGACTCCCCTGTCCAGCCTCACATCTGATTCCTGGCATCTCTGGGTCACACGCCGCTTGGCCATTCTGCCAGCTGATGGACTCCCAGGATGTCTGAGCCCCTTCCAGGCTCAGGCTTCCTGCGAGCAGCGTCAGTCCTAGTCTTCCACAGCCTGTCTCTTCCCCGTAAAGCTGTTTCCGTCTCTTCCCCGGTACCCCTCACCTGTTTCCTTTGCTGTTTGAAATCATGTCTTTAAAAAAAATCCCTCCACTCTCACCTTGGTGCTGATGTGTCCAGACTGAGAGGGTGTACATGAATGCAGTGGATTTGCTGTTCGTCTCTCATGGGTTACTCTCATGAATGCATCTTGAACCTGTTTTCAGTTTTCGCCTGCGTCACTGCAAGTGCCGACAGGCTCACCTCTCGCCCATCTCACGTAGGGCCTTTTCATCCTAGATGCACCTTCTTTAGGATTTAGGCGAGGTTCCTTGTTGTTTATATGCCTACCCATTTCTATCCAATGCGTGCTTTAAAAAAAAAAAAAAAACGATCAAATTTAGATCTTGTATTAACTTCGTTAAGGCAGTGTTAGCTGCCAGGACCAACGCCTAGTTTGGGGGGTCAAACATGATAAAAGTCATTTCTTGCTCTTACAGCAAATGCAGGGGCCACTCAGAGGCGCCCGGCATGCCTCCACAAGGTAATTCAGGGACCTGGGCGCCCTCCTGTACCTGTGACTGCCAAGCTCTGGAGGACACGCTCTCGCCGGGGCAATATCGCACTCAAGGGGGGAATCCTACATGATGTACATGTGGCACCTAGACAGACAGATGTTCGTCTCTGGCATGACAGTCTCATGGAGGAGGGAGACTGGGAAAAGGTGTCTAAAAATGCTCCTTTCAGGGGGAATCATGAAAAAGAACGATGGACGTGACTGCAGGCCCCAGGAGTTCCTTGGGTTCGGGTGGAAGGGGGAAAAGGAGGCAGTGGGGGTTCACCCATTTCCCCTCCAGTTTGGCCCCAAAATGACGCACGGCCCTTGGCCCACGTTTTGGTGGTGAGAACTAGTCACGGGGTCCCGCCTGCTGCAGGGGAGCTGGGAGATGGCAGTTCCGGCTTCTCAGTGACAACCCTCAGCTAAGGAGCATGGATTTGGAGAATGGCTGGTTGGCCTCCAAACACAGGGTCAGCAAACCGTCTTACACAGCCAAGTAGTACATATTTTAGGCTTTCGAGCCATATGGTGTCCATCACAACGGCTCTGCTCCTTGTGGCCGAAAGCAGCCAGAGCCGGAGCAGTGAAATGAATGGGTGCGGTGTGTGCCTCTAGAGCTCTGTGTACATAACCAGGCGGCTGGTTGGCCTGCAGGCTGGTGTTGACCAACATTTTCACATCCCTGTACCTGATGGCCATTTCCATTGCCCACACTTCCTCTGCTTCTCAGGACCTAGGCCATGTTTTCTCCATCCCCTGGGCCCAACTAGGACCTGGGGCTTCCCTTCAATCGCATGGGCACGGTGAGAGCTACTCTGCTTACAAGAAGAATGGGATGGGCCCGACCTGATCTGGCTCAGTGGATAGAGCATTGGCCTGTGGACTCAAGGGTCCCAGGTTTGATTCCGGTCAGGGGCATGTACCTTGGCTGCGGGCACATCGATGTTTCTCTCTCATCGAGGTTTCTAACGTTCTATTCCTCTCCCTTCCTCTCTGTAAAGAATCAATAAAATACACATTTTTTTAAAAAATAAAAGAACGGGCTGAAACCGGTTTGGCTCAGTGGATAGAGCGTCGGACTGCAGACTGAAGGGTCCCGGGTTCGATTCCGGTCAAGGGCATATACCTTGGCTGCGGGCACATCCCCAGTAGGGGGCATGCAGGAGGCAGCTGATCGATGTTTCTCTCTCATCGATGTTTCTGACTTTCTATCCCTCTCCCTTCCGCTCTGTGAAAAATCAATAAAATATATATAAAAAATAAAATAATAAAATAAATTAAAAGAACGGGATCTGATATGACCCTCGGCCACATGAAGTATAAAGGCCCCGAGTCTGGAGAAAGGGAAAACTGTCACGTGACAGTATGACATTAGGTTGTCCCCACATCGAACCCCAGTGCCTGCCACCTGACACAGCGGGAGGCAGCGTACCTGGCACTTTGTAGTAAATACTAGAGAATGGTGACACTTCCCTGTTTTCAGCGCTGGGGGGGTCACGTACAGGACGTGTGCCAGGGGGAATAGACCCTGGAGGAGTGCTTCTCATGACGGAGGGAAGGCATCCTCATGTTTGATGGGTTGTCATTCGGTGATTAAAGCTGGAATTTACCAAGAGCTTTTCATAACAAGACCAGATGCTTATGTTAGAAACAGGACACCAGATTTTGTACACAACGTGATCTCAACCATAGTGTCCTAAAAGTTTCACCAGGAAAAGGTTTGGCGGGGAGGAAATATTCTCAAAGTGGCCGGATTATGGGTGGTTTCCCTTTTCATTTTGTAAATGCTAACTAAAATTTTTCTGGTGAGCGTGCTTTATCAATGGAAAAGAATGAATGTGATTTAAAAACAAGAGGAAGGGGGCGAGCACGGAGTGGGTGCCGTGAGGGGGGCCCCTCCTTGTGCCCACACACCCTGGGGCTGACAGTGCCGCCAGAAATGCTGTTGGAACAGAGTCACTATGAGGCAGCCCCTCCCCGTCACCTGCCCGCGTGAGGAAGGCCTTCCTGCGTGGTGAGCGCGGCCTGTTTCTACACCGAGGAATTTTTCTCGTTTCTAAGCGGTGGAAACCTCATCTAGAATCTCTTTCCACTGGGGTGGGCCCCGCTTCACCAGATGACTCACCGAGGTTATCAGGAGGGTGAGGAGGAGGGGCTGCGTGGGGTTCACTGCATGTCAGAGTCCTTGGTCATCTGGGCTGTTTCCCCGTCCGTCCGTGGACTTACTTGACTTCGGGGAGAAATGACATCGCTGTGACCTGCATGCCGGCTGCGTGGACCAGCAGCGAGGAGGCCTGACTTCCACGTGCCCTCACTCCCCGTGGAGCAGAGAACAGCCCATTCTGTAGTTTTTAACCGGATTCGAGATCCGTTCGGTGCCCCGTATTTTCTGGGCCCTCTTAGTTGCCTCTTCCAGGTTTTGTGCCGCTGGGTCTGGGGGACCTCCCCCCACGCCACAGCTTCCCAAGTCCCTTTTCTTCAACCCATGGCTGTTTCGCTTGGTAATTTCATCCTTGAGTCCTGGGTGGCTACACGCTGGCCTCGAACTGTGTCGTCTGCGCCTGGGGCGTTCTCCGGCCCTTTGCCCTTTCACTGCAACAGAGTGGCTCCTCTCCCCACCACCCAGGGCCCCGCCTCGACTCTTCAGCTCCATCGACTGCTTGAAAACAGCCACCGTGCCATCGTGGGCTTGCGTGCGGCCTCCCCACATTCAGCCTTCTCCCTCTGCTCCAGAAGCTCCCTTCTAGCGCCAGCTTAGGCTGGAGTGAGTGTCTGCGTCCCCACCCTGACACCTGTGTCCTCAGAGCTGATCCTCGCATCTTGCTCCTTCCTCTCCCCACGCGTCCCCCCCCCCCACCCCCACCCCGGACCGGATGGGATGGATGTGAGGACGTGAGGCACAAGCATTCGTTAGTCCTCGGTTTGTGCTTCTGTGCGCACACAGGCTTCCTGCGACTGTAAGGCCCTGTACCAGGGCTTCCCATCCTCGGCACCATTGACATTGGGAGGCAGATAATCCTGTCCTGGGCATTCTGACAGGGTTAGCAGCATCCCCGGCCTCCACCCACCAGATGCCAAAGCACTTCCCTGGTTGTGACGACCACATATGGCTCCAGGAAAAAATCCCTGCAGGTGAGACCCACTGCCCTCAATGGAAACCCCCGCCCACTACCCCCTGCCTCTGTCCCACCTCCCCTCGCCCCATGCACCTGCCATGTGCCCGCCATCCCTGCTCAGGGCTGAGCTCCCGCTGCTCCTGTTGCTCTGGATGTTCTTTTCTCAGGTCCTCTCCTCTAGGTCTCGGCTCAACCGACACCTCCTTATCAAGGCCTTTCCCGAGCGCCCCATTTGCACCATCGTGTTTGTGTTTCTCCGTTGTATTCATTTTAAAGTCATCTGTAGACTTTCTGTGGCCACATTTCCTCCTCCTTCTCCCTGTCCAGACACACCGGCCTTCTCCTAATTCCTCCGTCACATCAGCTGTGGCTCACCTGATCCTTCTGCCTGGGCTGCCCTTCCCCCACACCTACCCATGGTTCCCTCCCCTTCCGGTTGTTTTTCAGAAGATGTCACCTTCTCCTAGAGGCCTTCTTGGACTGCTACCCGTTTCAGTCTTTATTTCTGTCCATGGTACCTAACAGACTATGAGTTTCAGTTATTTCCTTTTTATTTCTGTTTCCCCGTATTAAAATGAAAGCTCCCGAGGGCAGGGAGTTTTGTCTTCCTTGTTGACCATAGTGTGCCCATCACATAGAACAGTGCCCAGCACATAACAGATACTTTTGGGGGGTGTGAGCTTGATTTTGCAAAGCTTATTAGTGTCTGTGCCCTAACGTAACTGAGCCCAGCCAGTGGGGCTCAGTGGTTGGGTGTTGACCTACGCACCAGGAGGTCACGGTTCGATTCCCAGTCAGGACACATGCGTGGGTTTTGGGCTCGATCCCCAGTAGTGGGTGAGCAGGAGGCAGCTCATTCATGATTCTCTCTCATCATTGATGTTTCTCTTTCCCTCTCCCTTACTTTCTCTGAAATCAATAAACTCATTAAAATTACTTAATTAACAAAGAAAGAAAACCAGGTGAGGTTGGCTTCTTGTTGTGAAGCCAGACACTTACTGTTCTTGCGAACAGGGGTGTTTACAAAGCACAAAGCCATGTGTTTGCTGGTAGTTCTTTCCCGAGCATAAGGCAGAGCTCTGACTGGCTGTGCTTTACGTTTGCCACGCCTTGGCTGAGGTTTTTACTCCCTAATGTGTGTGCGCGCCTGTCTAAAAGTAGTTTTTAGTTCTTAATTGTAAGCCACAGGAGCTCGGGACCACCACTCTCCTGGCTTCCTGTGAAGGGCCGTTGAGTAGACGCTAAATAAAAGCGGGATGGCCACGCCTCTGCCTGTCCCCTTCGACCCAGCGTCTTTTTATTTCTCCCCTCGCCCTGCTCCCATCCTGTTCCTTTGCTTGTCTCAAAAATCCCCATCCTCATCTCCATGACCCCTAAAGACATACCTTCCAGAAGGCTGAGTGGGAAGGGAGCCACAGCACACCCTCCCACCCCCTCGGAGCCCAGGAAGCCCCGAAGATGGCCAGTGAGTGCTCAAGGCCACACCTGCTGCCTATCCGAACATTTTTACATCCGTGGTCTTCCAAGGAAGCTCCCCACCTGTGCCACCAGGGATCTGGCCAACTCTGCGGGCGTCCCCCAGAGATTCTCCCTGGCTTGGTCATGGCCTCAGAAATACCACCCTGAGGCTTGGTGGATGGAGGCTCTTGGGTCTTCAAGAGAACCCCAATTTCATGGAAGACATCAGAGGAGGCACAAGCAAGCCCTCTGGCAGGGGCTACCTGGAGGCTCCGATTGGGAGGTGACAGATGAAGAGGGGTGGTGGGAGAGTCAGGGGGTCGCACAGAAGACCCTCTCCAGCTTATGCAATCCCTCCGGGGAGCGAGGGGGGGGAGTCAGCCAGTGTGTTTCTGGCAGCCTGGCGTGAAAAAAACTGATGGGAACGACACTTTCCTCCTCTGCTTCCTGCCCTGCTTTTCAGTTCTTTGTATCTTGAATAATGTGAGCACAGGAGCCCCACACTCGGAGTTATTTTTACAGGGTCTCCTCTCGGCTCCAGATGACTCAGAGCTGGAGCCTTCTCAGGATGATCCCCGGGAAGCTCGGGGAGATGCTGTGCCCTAGGAGCTGGGGGTCAGGAGTGGCTGCCCAGGCCTCTGACCCATCCAGGCTTCTTTTTCTCTTGGAGCATGTCCCCTGCAGGGAGGAAGTGGGGGCTGGAAGGAGGCCTTGCTGAAGGCAACGCTTCTCCAGATTCCCTCTGCCCGGCCAGCCCGGCCTTTCCTCACCATCCTGGGGCACTCCAGCAGAAAGAACCAGCCTGGAGAGGAGCAGCGGTACCTGTCCCAGGGTGGAGGCCGCAGGCTGCTGGTAGGAGTGGGGGCTGACTCTTCCCCTCTGCTTCTTCCAAGCACCATGGCTGGCACTAATCCCGGTAAATGAGTGTTGAATGGACGAATTAGTGAGGGGTCAGCTGGGCTGCCTGGCAGGAGGACAGCACAGACCGTGTGCCTGTGGCGAGGTGCACCCTGTACCTGCTGCGGGAGACGCGAGTGCCCAGCTTCGCACCTGGACTGGGAGTGTCCTCTCTGCCAGCACAGGCACTGGCTGATCTGACCTCAGACGCACCCTGGGAGACACGGCCTGTTTCCATCTCACAGAGCATCGGGGAGATCGATGGCGTGCCCAATGCTGTGCGGTTGGGAGGAAGCACAGCTAGTTCATGGTGCCCTGAATCTGCCGACTCTGTGGCCGTTTCCCCGATGTGGCTTTGTTGCCCTGAAACCTCAGAGACCACAGAAGTAGAGTCATTCTTGCTTTTGGAAGCTGCAGTGCCGTCTAAGAGGACCCGTCCTTTCCTTTCTGCTCTGCCTGCAGCGGGAGAGCTGGGCCTCACCCAGCCACTGCCCAGGGCCCCTGAAAAGTAGGATGGAAGGCCCCTCAGACTTGGGGGGGAGGGGGGCAATTGGCTCCACCTTCCTTTCCCTCTGTCTTCTCCCAGATCTCACTGTCCCCAACCTAAAACCCAGCATGACCATTGCAACCCAGAATGCATTTCTCCACAGAAGGAGCTTCACCTTGATGCATGGACTACCCATGACATATCTGAGATACACTACTGATAGCAACCGCCAAGTAGAGAACTAGTTTTAATATTAATGGTTTCGTTAATCAGTTCGTTTTTAATAAGTCATCACCATCTCTTGCCTAAAGGCCGCAGCAGCCTTGTCACTGGCCTGGCCTTTCTACCCTTGTCCTCCTCTAGTTTGTTTCCCACGTAAAAAGTCAACGGAGCCCATCTCTCCTCTGCTCAGAGCTGCCCGTGGTGTCCTGTCCCCACCGCCTGCCCCCTGCCTGCCTCATTGGCCTCGGTGTCAAACCTCTGCCCTCCACCAATCTCCTTTCACCAAAGGACCCTGCTGCTCCCTGTGCCTGGAATCCTCTCACCACCTTGAGTTACCTGGTTCGAGCTCAGTTCGTTCAAGTCTCTTCCTAGATGTCACCTCCTTAGGTGGCCTACCCTGGTCACTCTTCAGATAAGTGACCTCAGACACCTGTCCCCCATCATCCTGTCCTCTCACCCTGGTTTATTTTCCTTCATAACATTTGTCACACTCACCGTTCCACTGCTGGTGTACTTGTTTACTTGTGTACCGTTGTTCTCCTTCACAAAGGCAGGGACCCGGTTTCGTTAATTCACTGCCGCTTCCAACACGAAAGAGGACCTGACACATCGTAGGTGCTCAGTAAGTACTTTCAGATAAACAGATGCATGAACAAGTGAACGAATGCTGTCTACTGCAAACCAACAGGCAGGCAGGTTTCCTGTGGAACTTACAGACACTCCGCACAGCAGCCCCGACAACGGATGTCTGCCTTTCCCAGCCCATGGGTTTGAGGTGTAGGGACTTCATTTCTGTGATGAGTTTGTAGATTATTTTATTCTGTGTTCTTGGCAAAAATAGACACCTGTTCGCTTAGGAGTTCTGAATTGGTCAGAGGAGTGGGCCGGGGCACGTTGGTGTCCTGAGTCCCCTGCCTCTGTTTTACCGAGAGTGGCTGTTTCCTTGACCACTCGAGCAGGGTTCTCACCTTCACACTGTGACATCTGGGCCAGATGAGTCCTCGGCGGGGGGGGGGGGGGGGGGGGGGGGCTGTCCTGTGAGTGACAGGGTGTTTACAGCAGCCCTAGCCACGCCCATTAGATGTCAATAGAGTCCCCAGCAGTGACAGCCAACAAGTGTCTCTCCATTGCCAGCTGTGCCTGGAGAGGCAGAGTCACCCCAGATTGAGAACTGCTCCTGTTCTGGCGTGTGCTGGAAACCCCACACCACAGAGCATGGTGCCAAGCTGTCCGCCGGAATCGCCCTGGCCAGTGAGGGGAATGTTCTCTTTTGCACTGTCTGATATGGGAGCCACATGTGGCTAGTACAGCTATATATTTGAGTTTTAAAGTTTATTTCATCTTAGCTAATTTTAATAGCTGCTTGTGGCTAGTGGCTGCCTGTTCATACTGTGGTGCGCACACGGATACCTGGGGATGGCACAGACAGAGTCAGCAAACCTGTGCGGACGGGCAGTCTGCGTTTCTAGTAAATTCCCAGGGGAGACTGAGGACCGCACTCTGAGTAGGACGATGTAAGTCTCCCACAAAGAGCATTTTGCGCCTATAAACACAACAATGACAGTTCTGGCACCTGGACGCCTCGTTAGAGGACACAGTGTGAGTGCAGGGTGATAGGGAAATGTGGTCTGTGGAGTTAGACAGATGTTGGCTCAAACATCTGTCGCTGTGAGCCATAGGCAGCCTCCTGACCCTCCCTGAGCCTCCGTCTCTTCGTTTCTGAAACAAAACCGCCATCATTCCTGCCTTGCAGTGTGATTCTGAGATACAGTGTTTGCGAGCACCGAGCTGAGTGTCGGGCACATGCTTGGCACTCAGGAAATAGCAGCAGTTCACCTACATACAGTAAAGGCAGCGTTTACACAAATCAGCCCTGCCTGCAGGCCACACGGGGATCCCCCACGTCAGAATCACCCACCTACTCTTCGAAAAAGTAGGTCCTTGGGCACAGCCTACTGAGTCAGAGTGTGGGTCAAGAAGCTCTTTTTTTTTTTTTAATTGAGATGAATTTCACATAACATAAAATGAACCATTGACCATTTAAAGTGCCTACGTCTGTGGCATTTAGTGAATTCGCAGTGTGGGACCATCACCTCCGCCTATTGCCCAGGCATTTTCATTAAAGAACATCTTGTACCCATCAAGCAGCCACTCCCCATCCTCCCTCCCTCTAGCCCCTGGCAACACTGTCTCTATGGACTTACCTGTTGGGGTGTTTCAGCTGGAAAGAGTCAGAGCGTAGGTGACCTTTAGCACCTGACTTTCTTCACTTAGCATGTTTTCGAGGGTCATCTGTGTGGTAGCGTGTGTCAGCACATCATTCCTTTTCGTGGCTGAATAATATCCCATTGCATGAATATGCCAGATTTGTTTATCTGTTGGTCAGTTGATGGACAATTGGGTCATTTCCACTTTTGTGGTCATTATGAATAAAGCTGCTTTGGACATTCATGAACAAGTTTTTGGTTTGGATTACCTGTTTTGAGTGATTTTTTTTTTTTTTTTGGCTGTGTACTTAGGAGTAGAATTATTGGGTCAAATGGTCATTCTCTGTTTAAGCTTTTGAGGACCTGCCACACTGTTTTCCAACATGGCTGCACTATTTTATTTTTAAACCTTCATTCAAGGATATGTTTTCATTGGTCTTAGGGGCAGAGAGAAGGAGAGAAAGAGAAACATGGATGGATTGCCTTTGTATGTTCCCTGACCCGGGAGTCAAATTCACAACTTTCGGTGTTCAGGACAATGCTCCAACCAGCTGAGCACATATCCAGGGCACTGCACTATTTTCCACTCCTACCAGCAATGCGTAAGGGTTCCAACTTCTCCAATTTTGGCCAATCTAGTACGTTCAAAGGGAAGCTTCAGTTCTCCGGGCGGTCCCCAGGGACATGACTAAAGTCACAGCTCGAATCAGAGCTCACCCTACACAATTACTTCTGCTTTGCACAGGGTCGTGGGGCCCATGAGCGTGCTTTGGTGGGGCTTGTGGCCCCATCGGGAATGGGAGCTGTCCGTGTGCTACTGAAGAGGTTGGACTTTTTTCACCCAACTTACTAAGTCCATTCGGGCTGCTGTTGTGAAATAACACGGACTAGTGGCTTAGAAGCAACAGAAATTTGAAATTTGGTGCTCGCCATTCTGGAGGCTGGGCAATCCAAGGTCAAGGTGCCAGCATGGTTGTGTTCTGGTGAGGCTGCCTCCTGGTTTGGAGCCAGCACACCGGCTACCCTCACATGGAGGGAGGGGCTAGGAGCTCTCTGGAGTCTCTTTGATAAGAGCATTAATTTCACTCGTGAGAGCTCCACCCTCGAGATCTGAGCACCTCCAGTGGCGCATCTCCTAACACCATCACTTTTGGGGGGCTAGGATTTCAACAAATGAATGGTGGGGTGGGGACACAGACCTCCCTCCTCATTAGGAAGTCAGTGGGTGGTTGGGGACAGTTTGCTCTCTGCTTGCCCTGCGAAGGCCAGATCAGCTGAGGTGACCTACCCCGTGCATGACCCCTCTGCCCCCATGAGTGACCTCCCCCATCCAGTGCCCCATGGGCGAGTTTTTGCAAAGCACCTACCTATGGCCACGGGCTGGCCTGGAGGGTCTTTTCCCAGCTCGAGCTGGCTTTGATCTCTTCTGTTTTAATGAAAGTTAAGGTGAAGGTTTGCATTCTACTGCATGGTCTAGCTGGGGCTGATTTAATTTTTTATAAATAAGGGATTTCACCCCCAAATATGTAAGTGCTAATCCTGTGGCCTTGAAGAGAAAGGTGATAAACCAGGGTCAGTGGACAGAGGAGTGTGGGGGGAGGGGCTGGGAGGAGCACTTAATGAAAGGAATAGTATGTCTGCTAACAATGAGCAGTTTGTTTCCCTCTTCGGGAATTTCCTCACACTTAATCTCTGGAGTGGAAGAGAACATTTAAATTGTACATTGTATCCACACAAGCGAAGGGAGCGAGGTCCTACTGTAACTGCGGGCTGATTGCTCTAGGACGGGAGCCCATTAGCACCCAGGCCTCCTCAGTCAGCTGATCTCGGCCTTGGCCACGTGTTACAACCACCTGGCAAGCTTGACTGCTTGGTTAGTAGGTTTGTGGTGGAACCAGGAATCTGCGGCTCGCGTGCCACATGCGGCTCTTTGGCCCCTTGAGTGTGACTCTTCCACAAAATACCACGGCCTGGGCTGGTCTATTTTAAAGAAGTGATGTTAGAAGAAGTTTAAGTTTAAAAAATTTGGCTCTCAAAAGAAATTTCAATCGTTGTACTGTTGATATTTGGCTCTGTTGACTAATGAGTTTGCCAACCACTGGCCTAGGTGATGCTGGTGTGCAATCAGGATTGAGAACCGCTGTGCTTTTGATGGTCTGTTCTCTGCTTAAACCTCAGAGGGGAGGGTGGTAAGAGATCAACCGAAGGACTTCTTTGCATGCACAGGAGCATAACCAATGGACACAGTAGGGGGCGGGGGCGGGAGCAGCCAGGGAGAGAGAGGTCAACGGGAGAAAAAGGAGACTTGTAAAACTTTCAAGAATTACTAGTAAAAATAAAAGATTTTGTGGAAAGTCATTTGGAATTTATACAAGGCTACAACAAATGTTATCTGTGCTTCTTTGTTTGAAAGATTTTTAAACAACTGTCTATATAAATATAGGTGTTTGATTCAAAAGCTTTAAATTTCAGGGCCTGTGTAAAATAACTCAAAAATTTAAAAAAGAGAGAGAGAGCTGCTGTGCTAGCGCATGGGACATAATGGTGGGGGTGGCGGGGGGGGAATCAGAACATTGCCCATGCCATAGTAGGGCTTACAGTCTGGAGTACCAATTTGTTTAGCACATAATTAATTAATTGCAACTGTGATTAGTGCTTAAATTTTCTGGAGGGCCAAAGAAATCTCACTGATGCTATCACCTGAAAGCTGACATTAGTGAGGGGGAGCTAGGAAAAGAGCATCCTAGTCAAAGGGACCAGCATGTGCAAAGGCCCTGGGGTAGGAAAGAGCTTAGTGTGTGTGAAGACCTGGAAGACCAGCTGGTTGGAGCTCTTGAGCAAGGGGCTGAGGCCAGAAGAGGTTGCAGAATGGACGGTGGCCTGCCATCTATCGTCAGCCTACAAGGAACCCCTCCGATACGCTCCCTACGTGGGAGCTGCTCTGAGACTGAGGTGAACACCCGGCTTCTGTGTTTGAGTACTGCGCTGCAGAAAGGCCTGATTGAGTGGCCTGCTTCTGTCTCTGAATGGGCTGGGCAGAATCCCCTCTTCCAAAGAACTGGAGAGGAGATGGGAGTTTCCCCCAATCTATAAAGCTTTCGGGCTCCTGGGGGGTTTTATTTCAGGTCCCCATCGTCCCTGCATAGGAGGACTCATGGGACAGAATGTTGGCCCCCAGGGACTGCCGTCTCAGATTTCTCACGGCATTGTTCACGCTCCCCGCTGTTTCTTGGCGTTCCTAGATTAAATCTACAGATGTAACTCCTCCTCCAGCTCCCGTCCTCCACTCCTCCTGGCTTTCCTTCTCTTCTCCCTCCTCCTTTTCCTGCTTTTAGAAATCTGTGCCAACTTCTCATGCACTGTGGGTGGCATGGGGAATGCTTCACACTTCATTTGGTCCTGCTCCCCACTTTAGAAGCTCCACAGTTTACATCTTACATCCCCTCCCTCTCCTGCCTCGACCCTCGCCTCAGCCTGGTGACCTGGCAGCCACGGAGCACCCTTCCTCTTCGGTTTGGGCCTCTCGGTACCCATGTGGAGTGTTCCTTTCTGTATATTGCTGGTTCCCCTCCCCAAGGCTCTTCAATCTTCATTTGAAACTCCCCCTAAACTCTGGTGTGGAAGGCAGCAGCAGGGTTGCCCCCGGGGGCAGAAGGGAAACTGAGGCCCGGACTCCCTGGTGGCTCACTGGCTGTGGGTCCTTCCAGGGCGCGTCCTCACTGGTCCTGTGGGAGAGAGATAAGATTTCCATCCTGCAAGCCTTCCAGGCTTCCGGGCCCAGCCTCACCACTTGGGTTTGTGGTCTTGGGGAAGGCAGCGGGCCTCAGTTTCCTCACCTGCTGCTTGTCTTAACTCTGTGCCACCGGGTCTGAGAACTGCTCTGCTAGCCCATGGACACGTGGTGAGAAAAAGCAGACATTGCCTCCACCGGGTGTGTTATCCTATATGCCAAAAGGTTTCCAGGTTCGATTCCTGGTCAGGGCACATACCTAGGTTTTGGGTTCGATCCCAAGCCAGGGCATGTACAGCAAGCAGCTGATCAGGGTTTCTCACATCAATGTTTCTCTCCCTCATCAGTAAAAAAATATATTCTTGGGTGTTACTATTTTTTTAATCAGATATTGCTGACGCCCTAGTAGGGCTTGTAACTGTCTATGAAGTCGTGCACGCCTGGTCTGTGTGAGGTCTTCAGAATGGTGTAGCCATTACATTTCCTCTGTCATCTGGGACTTGGCTGTTTGTCCAAGGGAACCCCGGTCATTCCTGGTGGAGCCAGAACTAGAACTCTGCTGGCTGCCAGCCTGGCTCCTGGGGGACGGACCTACCCATAAGTCCCGAGGGGTGGCATCTGGATTCCTCTGGGGAGATTGAACCTGGGAACACCGAGGTGTGACTCGGTGAGGGACAGCGCTGCTGCAGAGTTGAAGACCCTTGAGGGTGGTGAGTCTTCAGGCCCCTTTGTCAGGCAGTGATGGCTGTCCCCTGTGCCCTTGCAAAGCTGTCCTGCAGCCCCTCTACTGGGTGGGAAATCATTTCATGGATTTCTATTGGTACTCCAGTCCAAGGGGAGGCATGGCTGTCCCCACCCACTGGTGTGAGGTGATAGTAATGCAGCCCCATGCCCTAGGTCTCCTGGGAGCCAGGCAGTGTGGGACCTACATGCTTGCTGAGGGCCGGGGACCACCGCAGGGAGGGCACACCCCGTCTTACAGAAGAATGGCCAGTGAGGGGCGGGTCAGATTTGACCCCAGATTTAATGTTCTGTGCGTTAAATTGTATGACCTGTCGAGTCACAGCCATCCCGAGGCGACTCCCACAATGAGCTTAACAATAGGATGCCCGCCCCGTCCCCAAACCCACACTCACTGTCAGCTTAGGTCAGCACTGAGCAGCCAGCTTCACCACTGGCCAAGTTGGGTTTAGCCAAGTGACTGCTGTTGAGAACATAGGTGGATGCCAGCCTAGGATAAGGGGGATTGAGCAGAGATGCACCTTATTTTCCTGGTGTCGACTTAAGCCCTGTTTAAAGAACCTGCACGTGGTCTAATGCTTTCCCCGAAGACAGCAGTGACAGAAATGTGGGCCCATTAGAACCTCCTTTCCTGCTTCTCGTCACAGGACCTTTGCCCAGGTTCTCTGCTGCCCTCCCTGTGTTGTTTCGCTAATTTATTCTTGGGGCGCAGATTAAAGACTGATTCCTTAGGAAAGACCACTGGCCCTTTTCCGTGCTTGGTCTATCCTATGCTTTTGTAGCAGTAGCCCCCCTTTTTAGGGCATATTTGTAGTTAGAGTCCTTTTCAATCTGTAAATGTTGGTTTCCCCCACCAGACTATAAGCTCCATGAAGGCAGTGGCTGCATTGGTCTTGACTGCTGTATGCCTAGTGCCTTGTGCTTGCCAGGTCCATACTAGCCTCTCGGTCAACATGGAATGGACGAGTGGTTGGTTGGGTGGGTGGATGGAGTTACTTTCCTTTCCTTTTCCTAAACCACAACCAAAAGACTCTTTTTGGCAGGGGTGGGGGACCATAATGACCTGTTTCCATGTCTCTCTTGGGCATCTTGAGAACCCTCGGGCTAGCCCAGCACCTGACATACTGCAGATGGCCAATACAAGGTGACAAAACTGAACACTTGCCCATGTGACTAGTTGCTGTTGTGAGGGACCTTGGAGAGCTACTTTCCCATGGTGAGGGTGAGGACAGCACAGCTGTTCACGGAGGCGCAGGGAACTGTGTTCCTGCTTCCCACCAGGCCGTGGCCTGCTATTCAGGTTGCCAGTCACTCTATTGACTTATTTGTACATAAATAGTTATTTCCACAACCTTCTTTTGGCCAACATTCAGAGATAATGATATATAATCTTTGTAACATCACAGACTTCCCTTCAAAAGCATTCTGTTGCTATTGGAATGCTTATGATGTGCTTATCGCTCGAATTTCATGAGCAACAAACTCCCAAATTGCAGATGATTTAGCGTTTGAAGCCGGGAGTGAGAGTGTATGTGTGTGTGCATTTTTTAAAAAGACTTTGAAAAGAATTTTTTTTCGGTAGAGTTATTTCCTTATAAAGTTTAAAGTAAGAACTACTTAAAAGCTGAGAGCTCAGAGGAGTTGAGTACTTTCTCTTAAACATTCAAATGGGTGAAAATGACTTGTAATCTCTTCCTTAAGTATTAAGGCAATAGGCACTCACAGGCTTTTTTTGGAGCTGGCTGACACAGACAAAGGATTTCTCAATTTAAAAAATAATAATAATTTTTATAGCATTAACTAGGAGGAACGAACACCAGCAGCTGCCCTGACATTTTGGAAACGGTTACTTTTAGGCTGGGCTTGTCACAGAGGGTTGGAAGTCCCGGATGGAGCAGAACAGGGCTGCAGGCACTGCTCTGACCAGGGCCCAAGAGCTTCCTGCTCTTGTTCCCTGAACCCACTGCCTCTGTCCATCACCCCAAGCGCCGTGGCTCTCCCTCCTGGAGAGAGACTCGCTGAACTCTCTGAAGGCCAGTCCAGAGGGCAAATTTGAGATTTTTCTTTCCAGCCAACCTCTTTGAACCAAGATCAGCCAGACATCTCGGGGAAAGTGGCACTCTGTAAACTCTTACTATAGTGATGCTACTCAACTGTGGTTGGTGGGGTGACGCTGATCTGCAAACGTCACTGGTCCATAATAAAGTACAGATATTGGGAGTAAGCACTTCGAAACTTTCATACTGATGTGACAGAGTCATTAGTTGAATCAAACAATTAAAAATTAAGCTTATATTTTGAATATTTTTTGTTTTATTTTTTAATGGTTCATTTTCATTATCCTATATAATAAAAGACTAATATGCAATTTGTCCCCTCGAGACCAGGAGTTCAACCAGGGGGCAGGGCCAGCCGGCCAGCGGTCCCAGGCCCTTGCCCCTGTGCACAAATTCGTGCACCAGGCCTCTAGTATTTTATAAAAGCGTTCATTTGTGATGGGTTGGAAATTAAAGACAGCTGGTCCTTCATCACAAATACATTAGTTTGAGAAGCCCTGTGCTGTCCACTTGTAAGCTGCCTCTGCCTTTCTCCCCGTGGGGCAGGAGGGCTGTTGAATGAATGTGGGGAAGTCACAGCACTTGCCACGTTGTATTGCAGTGAAATCTAGTCTTGCTGGGCTGTTTCCTTGAGAGTAGGGCCTGTGTGTGGTTCATCTTCATAGCCTCCTCCCTGAGAGCCCTGCCTGGCACACGGAGGGCGTGGGAAACGTTGCCCAGCGTAGGCCTGCCTGTCCCCAGTGACCGGGAGTGGCGAGGCCATCCTCGGGAAGTCCCAGGGCTTCTGGATAGCATCCTCTGGGGCTGGTGATGGAAAGCTGGGAGCGGCGATGAAGAAGTGACCTCTCCTCTTTTTCCCACAGAACCAGGTCTCCTCTTCCCACCTGCCCAGCAGCATGAGAACAGCATGACCGGCCAGCCGCAGGAGAAGCCCCCAGAGCCAGGCCCCCAACTCAACCATCTGCTGCGGAGGGCAGGGTAAGCTTTTGCTCCTTCTCCTGGGAGGTGTAGGAATGTCCTTCATAACGTATCCTATATGCTTTTGTAATCTTTCCCCATGCATGGGGAAAATGAAGATTCCAGGCACTGTGGGTATCGCGCCCAACCGGCGTGGCTCAGTGGCTGAGCATCAACCAATGAACCAGGAGGTCACAGTTCGATTTCCAGTCAGGGCACATGCCAGGGTTGTGGGCTCAAGCCCCAGTAGGGGGCGTGCAGGAGACAGCTGATCAATGATTCTGTCTCATCATTGGTGTTTCTGTCTCCCTCTCCCTCTCCCTTCCCCTCTTAAACCAATAGAAATATGTTTAAAAAACCAAACAAGAGAAAGGAAATGGGTATCAGCCTAATTCGACAGAACATGCTCGCTTCGGTTAATTGAGAGGCCGATGGTGGAGCAGGCAAGACCCTGAACTGAGTCTCCAGAGACTGAAGCTCATTATTTCCCCCCTACTTCCTGACCTGGGGTCTTGGTAGGTCTTTTAGGGACTGGGGATCCAGGGAATTTGGGGTGAAGGAATCTCTGGAGTAGGATGGCATTGGAAGGACGGTCAGTCTGTGGTCTGGGCCTCCTAGAACTCCTGCCCCACGCAGGGTGGTAAGGGGCTGTTAGAGGGTCTGCCACGCCAATTCCCAGCCAATGTTGAACAGTGATTGTTAGGAAATTCTTCCTACTATTGGGACAACTTTTCCTTTTCCCTTTTCTTTTCTTTCTTTTTCCTTTTCTTTCTTTTCTTTTCTTCTTCTTTTTTTTTAATGATAAGGGAAAGTTTATTTAGAAAGTTACAGAAGTAGAAGAAGGACCCTTGGAGCTTAGGAGAAAGAGGGAGAGTGATACAGACTTGAGCGATGAAAGAGAGAGAGCACGCCGAGAATTTCCCTCTGCACGTTCTCCGTCTGCTCTGCCGTGTGGAACCCCAAAGACCGACTTTCGGAGACTCTTCCACAGGACTCTCCCTTCCGGTGTGAAGATGGCTGTCCTGGCTCTGCTTTCCTTTTTGTATAAATTCTCCCCAGAGCCTGCCGCCACTCACCTTGTCCTCTTGCTCCCTCCGTGTGGGGAAGGACTGTGTTCCCTGCAGTTGCTCTCTTCACCCCGGCTGTTCCCCAGAGAACCTTTATTCACTAGTCGTGGGCACAGCTGGTCCTTGAAGAATGTCATTTCCTTTAACACCTTTTCAGTATCACCTTGCTGTGATGCTGGAGTAACTAAACTCTTGTTTTTATTAATTCGCCTCAGGTAAACTCGGTTTCCTTTTACTTCTTTTCACTTAAAGTCGAAGAAGCTGTCAATGAGTTTAAGTGAGGACTTGGTGTGCGCGTTAAGAGCTTCCTCGGTGACCATCACTGTGCTAGACTCTAGATGCACCAGTGAACAAGGCAGAGTCTCTGTCCTTTTTAAGACAAAACAGGTTTGGATCCTTCAAGAGAGTTTGAAGTAAGCATTAAACCACTTCCGTGTGCTCCTTTTTTATATTTTTGTCTCCTTCCAATTTTTTCCTTGCATGTTTCATAAATGAAAAGCATGCGTATTCTGTAATTATTGAATATATTTTTCTATATATGAGCATCTAAGTTAATTCACTGTACTGTTCAACTCATCTATAATGTATTCCTTTCTGATTTTGTCTGATTAATCTATCAATTATTAAGAGCAATGTGTTAAAAATCTCCCACTGGATTTGTCAATTTCTCCTCACAGTGCTGAAAATTGTGCTTTATGTATTTTAAGGCAATTTGGTGCACAGATGTTTAGACTCAGTATCTTATTGATGAATTGGGATTCATTTCTACCATTTTTACATACTTTCCATTTTTTCTGCTTTTTCTTTTTGCTTGAGGTATTTTCACCTCCTATTCTATTTGTCAATAGAATAGGAGGTGAAATCATATATTCATAGGATATGAACCATATACTCATTCTCCATTTTAAAAATTCGATAAGCATTCATCTGTATGAACATCATATTTAAGTATGTTTTGCATTTTCCAAAATAAGAATGAATTTTTTTAATATTCTATCATTTAAAAACAATTTCAATGTTGACATTATTGCAGGTGTCCCCTTTATTCCCCCTCCCTTTGCCCTCCACCCATCCTCACCTTATGTTCTTATTTGTAAGTTATATGCTCTGTATCTATTCTTTCATCGGTTACCCATCTATTTTGACAGGCATACATGACAAAGTCTAAAATTAATCGGTGTCTTTACCTTCCTCCCAAACAATACAAGAAAATGGGTTTACTTCTAACCACTGCCTCTCCCAGCATGTACAGAGTTATCCTGTGTTTTTACTCTATCCTGTTTTCACCTACAAATTAAGCATCATTGTTTCATACAGTGTTTGTAGAGATCTGCCCACACACTTAACAATACTTTTGACACCATTCTTTCATGAATCCGGGATCATGTCCCTTCCTCCTAATATAAATCTATTAGCATCATCCTTTAGCGAGACACTATTGGGAGTAAAGTCCCAAGTTTTTTTCCTTTTGGTTTGGCTTGGTTCTGTTTTTTGTTTTTGTTGGCTTGAAATATCTCATTTTGCTCTCAGTTTTGAAGGTAGCTTTACTGGATATACTCTCTTAGGTCATTGAAGTCGCCAGTCCGCTGCCCTGGCCCTGAATACTGCTGTTGAGAACTGGCTGTCCGCCTGATGGCTGTTCCTTCGTACCTGGCCTGGCGTTTCTCTCCGGTTACGTTCGAGAGACTCTTGTTTTCTGTGGTGTTCTGGAGCTTCACTGTGGTGCAACGAGGAGTAAACTTCTCTGTCTTTGTTCTGCTTGGTGTTCCTTGGGATTCCTAGAGCTGAGGATGGGTGTCTTTCAACAACTCTGGAAAAGTTCTCACCTTTCATTTCTTGGACTGTCACATCTTTCCCATTCTTTCTAATGCCTCCTCTGGAACTCCAGTTAGACTTATGGTAGACCTTCTCACGTTATTCCCTATGCCTCTTATCCTTTATTTCATATTTTAAATCTCTGTCTTCCTGTGAACTCTGAATAATTTCTTCAGATCTTCCATTTGACTTATTTATTCTGTGTCGCAAATGCTATCTAATTCATCTATTGAATTTTTTCCTTCCAGCACCTTTATCATTTCTAGAAGTGCTGGTTCATAATTTTTTCAGATCTGCTTGGTGATTTTCTGGCCTCCTATTTCTTGTTCCTATTGCACATTTCTCTCTCTATTTCTCTAACATATTAGAGTAGCTTTGGAAAATCGTTGGGTTCCATGCCTGGTAATTCCAGAGTCTGCCGTCTCTACAGGCCTGATTGTGCCGCTGTTGCATCTACATCCTCGCTGCCTCCTGTTGTCTCTGTGAGTTGCCTGTTTTCATTGCAACTTTGTCTTTGAGGATTCTTTGAGGTCCGGGTTGACATTGACTCTCCCAGAGAGGATTTGCATTAACTTCTGCTAGTCGTCTGGGGACACTACCAACCAAAAAGCACTTTGATATATATTTTTTTTAACCTGAGGCTTTTCTGACTACAGAAGTGGCCTGAATTCAAACTGCAAACCTGAGCGGAGTCCAGCTTTCGGTACAGTGTCCCTGAAGCCTTCCCCAGTCCACCCAGCCCAACACCAGCTTTCCCAGCAGCGCCCTCTGTGTTGCACTTCGTCTCTCGCTCACGGCAGGTGGAGCAGCTCCCCTGGGAAACAGAATGTCTGGGAGCCTCAGGACAAAAGCCAGCTTCGCTTCAGGGTGGCCTCCCAAGGCTCCTGCGTTGGGTTGGTTTTTGGTCTTTGAAGAATCCTTCCATTTGTACCAGCTCAGCAATGTGTGTACAACTTGTATATTTCAAATTTTATCTAGCATTTTATTTGCTTCAGTAGGGAAGATCAAGTAGGGTACCTGGCTGAAAAGTGTATCTATTTTTCCCCCAGCGTGGCCCGGGGGGGGGGGGGGGGGGCAAAAATGTCTAGTCCTTGTTCACAGAAGAGCAAACGCAGGCGCAGAGAGACCTGGAACGGACTGCCGTCACAGGTTCAGCAGGTGCAGCCTGGGAAGGAGTGTGTCCCTTTCTTATCTCCTTCCCCCTGAAGAATTGCCACTTTTGGGGGGATTCGCTTTATGCTCACAAAGGACGCGAGTTCCTACCAGAACGCTTAAATAGTTGGACAGCTTTGTAAAGTTTGTTTATGAATCTATTGTTTATCTTCCTTGAGAGAGGAAATGGCTTCTGCATATTTTGTGGCTTATTTCTCTGGCGGTCACCAGCACTCTCCTGCCTCATTCCCGCTCTGCACGCCCTCCTGGACCCACAGCCAGCCCCGTGTGCTCCTCCCCCTGGACCCCAGCTTCTTCCTGTCCTCATGCTACTCTCCCCTTCTTCTTCTTGCCTGTGTCCCCAGTCCTTCCTGCTGTTGAGTTTTGTGTCTCGCGGACTGAGGGGCGGCCTCAGGGCATGGAGGTGAGACTTTGGGGGTCTGGGGGCAGAGAGAAAAGCGGAGTTTGAACCTAGCTCTGCCACTCACTAGCTTAGTCTCTGGCTGCAGCTCCTTCATCTGTAACACGGGGACAAGGACCGAATGCGTGGACGTACATGGAGCTCGGAGCACAGGCAGCGCTCAGTCCACGAGTAACGTTGCTGTGACTGAGGACAGAAGCCTGCAGGCCCTGCTCTTGTTCAGCCTCGCTTTCCCGCTGACAGAGCCGGTTGATGCGATGTGATGAAGCTCATGGTCAGTGTGGGAGTCCCAGCCTCTCCGCTGTGTTCTTCAAGCTGTTTTTAAAAATAATACGCGGGAAAACAGAACACACTGGCCCTGGCCACGTTAGCACGGGTTCTAAAAATGGGGCACCCAGCACCTCGGCCTCCTTCAAGACCCTCTGTCATGGAGCCATGAGGCTGTCGCCTCATTCACCGGGGTGTTGCCCTGTGGAGCCCCTGGGTCAAAGGACAGCATAGCCACTCTGCTGGACACCTGTGTAGTGGGGAAGGAGGGGGTGTCTTTCCTGTCCATTTTACTTCATTCTGAGGTGGCACCTCACTTCACACACTCCCTTCTAGCAAGTGGCTTTATGCTGCTCAGGTTTGCATCACTTCCTGATCTGATATCTAGCAAGCAACAACTTTTCTCAGCGCTGCTATTTGTAGCTCTCTGGCTGTGTACAGTGGGTAAGCGGTATAAAAAATGCACAGGGTAGCCGTGACCCTAAAACGGCTCTGAAAAATAAAGCCCATTAATTTAAAAAAAGACTTTCTGACCAAAAAGTGCACAGATGATAAACCATCTTCATTAGGTTGGGTGTCAGGTATTCAGAGTGAGTGTCCAAACAGAGAGCACCACATCCTTGAATGGTCATGGACGTGGGGGAGGGAGATTAGAACTGGCCCGAAAGGGCAGGTAGGATGAGGCAGCTGAAGAGGAAACTGTGTCTTCTGGGTGGAGAAGTGTAAACCGAGGCATAGAGACGGGCCTCCTCCTGAGCCGGGGGGACGTGCTGGGGTCGTCCAGCCCCACGAGGACCCTATTGGACAGCCACCTCCACGAGCAGATCAGAAGCCCAGGGAAGTCCTGCAGTTAATGTCTGGCTGTGTTTCCCCGGATTCCCCCAGTGCTTTGACCACATGGCCCGTGAACATGGTGGTCTTGAATGGATTTGCTTTTGGCTTCTAACAAATGCTTCCGTTCATTCCAAGCCACCAACTCACTTTTGTGAAACGGGCTGGCAGCTTTCTTTAAGGAACATTCAGGCTGTGGCACCAAAAAGTACCTGAGGCAACCACTCAGCTTCCTTTTCCGAGGGTTGCTAGGGATCCCGCAGGGGGAGGGTTTCTGGGAGCCTGACCGCCGATGGTGCTAGCCTGTGGGGGTTAGAGGAGGGGGCCGCTTTCTCCTCATGCCTCCCAAGATAATGTCTGGATGTTCTGGACCCAGCTGGGGGGCCCCGCCCATCCCGCCTGCAAACCTCCGTCTAGGAACAGCCTCTCTCCCTACGATGCCTCCTGCTTCCTGTCCCGCCCCCACGCTCATTCCTCAGAGCTGTGAGCTAAGATTAATTACTTACGCCACCTAACTGGCCTTGCCCATGCAAGCAACTGGTAGATTATCAGTGACAACCCCATGTTGTTGGCCGAGTCCTGCACATCGAAACAGGGGCTTGTCCTAAACTCAGATGTGAACTTTTCCAGAACCAGGAAGTTGGGACACTGGATGTGGGGGCTCTCTGAGGAGTTTGGGGAGCTGGGGTTATTGTGGGTATTGAAACAGGGGCTCCCGGGCAAAGGACTGTTGCTTGCACGGCCACGTAAAAGCCAGTGGACTCGGTTATAATCTGAGTGTGTACGTGCTGCTTGGAGACTGACCGTTAGCTCCTTCTCGCTGTTGGGTGGTCTCCCTTTGAAAAAATATTTTTTAAACTTTTATTATACTAATCGAGTATTTCCTAAGTATATAAAAATATTAAGACACGCCAGCTGGAGCTTAAGATGCTCTAATGAGCCCTTCCACTTCCTCCATTGGATGCAGAGCTGGGACTGAGGCCCAGGTGACCTGACTCCCAGGTTCTCCACCGCGAGGCTGGGGGTCAGAGTCCGAGGTGGGAAACTGTCCTGTTCCAGCTCGTGGCTCAGGATTGTGGGGTGTCCCTGAGACAGGCAGGGTCTGGGAAGGTTCCTTCAGCTGAGCCTTCGCAGGTCGGAGCCAGAGGGACCTCCTTGGGGGCCCATCGGGTCCGAGCCCCTCGTTCTGCGGAAGCTGAGTGTGAGGTGTAGGGAGGGGAAGTCATTTGCCCAACAAGGTCACAGGGCCGGTCTCCTTTTCTGCTCGGTCCGGGTTATCTCTGCTTTGGGTTTGCATTTCCTGAATACACAGCAACTGGGTGGGGGAGGGGGAGGGGCAGGGGAAGTGGGCTTGAAAGAACCCCATCTGAGAACGTTTAAATTTCCTGTGAGTGTCCCAGGAGGAGGGCGATGACCTGTGTGCACACAGGGAGGGTCGGGAGGTTGGTTTAGGTCCAGGGGACCAAGCAAGGAGGGAAAAGGAGGACGAAACGAGAGCTGTTCAGATGTGACTGTTCCGTCGATTGAAGGGAAATACACAGGATTTGTTTCTGTGCCTTTCTGGGGTGCCTTCTTGCTGTATTTCTGGAGAACGTTCAAGCCACGCAGAGGCTCTGGTCTCATTGGAGTGGCAGCGGTTTTGTGGTTTCTGGGGGTTCTCTGGCCTCCAGCTCTCGTCTCTGTTGGTTTTCTTCTCACCAGCTCATGTGATCCTTTGGAGAACTCTCCCTTCCTCGGACCTTCCATAGCTTAGCCCCAAACAGCACTGCAACCAGTGGGCGTGGGAGTGCTAAGGGTTAGGGTGGCCTCATTTTTCTTATCCAGCGTCTGTGAGGCTGACATGAGCTCTGAGGGGGGGTTAGGAGCGTCCACCAAGAGGGCTCTCGTTTGCCCATCAGGTCAGGTAGCCCCCCTCCCCCCCAACCTGCTTCCCTGGACAGCCTTGCCTGACGGGTGTCCCAAGTTCCTTAAAGGGGGCCATTTGTGTGGGTTTTTTCAGCAGACAGAGAGGCAGATGTGGACAGAGTCACTGCCAATTTCCTGGAATCTGAGAGCTGGGGGCCCCCTCGAAACAGGAAAGGAAGTAGACTGTCGCCTTATCTGGTGCCATGGAGGGAATGAAATGACTCTTGCCAGGGGAACCGGGGCGCCCCCCTTTAAACTTTTTTCTTTAATGATAACCACAGAGATTCTTAAGCTTTAGACGGCCACTGAGTGCTGACTTCTCCTTTCCTCTCCTGGGCTCTTGAACTGCCGGAGAGCTGAGCCCCAGGGAGCAGAACAGCGTCTCCATTACCAGTCATCACGTTGGACAACTTGGCCCGACCCGGGCCGCACTCACAATTCCTGTGGGCACCCCCTGAATTGCACGGGCTCCTGGAGAGCCGCCGGCCTCTCTCGCCAAGGCTGAGCTGCCCCAGAAACGTCCTCCGGCAATGGGCAAGCCATGCAGCACCTACACTCCTGGTGTCTCCCTGCCTAGTGAACCATCACCAAGTGCACCGTTGTCTTTCCCTGATGCCTCGGGGTCTCCGTCATGGAGACCATCAGTGTCCCCTGATGCAGCGGGGCTTTCAGGGGGCGGGGCACGAGGTTGTTGGTCCTGCCCCAACGGGCCCAGACTACTGAGGTCTTCCTCTCTTCTTTCCTGTGTCCGCTTCTCCCAGTTCCTGCCCCCAAGCACCCTTCTGCTCATTGAAATAAAGGGAGGGTTGAAGGTTGCCCAGGAAACAAACAACCAACTGATTCAATCACAACCGATTCATTGAGCGGGATCGACACTATTCCCAAGTCACACCCACCACAGGAGCCCCACCCGCGTGCTGAGCCTCTGAGTCCTCCCTGAGTGGCACGCTGGTCCCGTGCAGTCTCTGGTTTGATCTTCTCCAAAAGCCTGGGCCAGTAGCTAGTGTTATTCCCTTTCACAGATGTCAAAACTGAGGCTCAGGAAAAAAATTGGACCGGCCTGCAGGGTCTCCCTTTGCTAGTAGGAGACTAAGATTTGAACTCTGATCTTCTGACTCCAGAACCGGTGATCTCGGCACTTTTGTGAGGATTGTGCCTGCTGAGTAACCCCGTGGTTTATCTCCACTGAAAGTTCCTAACGAGGAAAAAAAAAAAAAAAACTACCATGTTCTGGATAGCTGGAGCTCAGCCCTTGGTGCCTAGAATGTTTTTGGGAATAAAATACATCAGCTTCGTTTGCATCATTCCAAGTTCATGGCTATATGCTAGAGCAAGCATGTCAAACTCAAAGGCTAACACGCCAGATAAACAAGGATTAAGTTTATGCGGGCCACAAAAAAACAAAAGCGATTTTCATAGAAACATAGGTTTATTTTGATAGAAACATGCTGAATACAAAGGGCTAAAATAAATGAGTAATTGTTAACATAAAATAATAAAACATTGTAATAAAAATTAATATTTTTTTCTTGAGCATTAACTTACCAGACACTGAATAGCTGCACAAATTAATGAGCGTAATGCCAATAAACCTATTTTTCTTGTTCTCTGAAAGGGAAACATTTCCTGTCGCACGCCCCAAACAGGACAGTCCAAGACGAATGACGTGGCCATCGGCTGCTGAAACATTCGCCGCTGGTGTTAGTGGAGAGAAATCGTGCGCCTGTGCGTAAGGCGCGTAAGGGAAATGAATGCAACACGATTATACTCATCAGCCATCAGCGAATGTTGTATTTCATTATTAATAACTGGTGGCCCGGTGCACAGATTCATGCACATTGGGAGGAAATTAATTAGAAGAAAGATGTGTGCAGTAAATATTTATTTTTAAATTGCCAGTCTGCGTGTCGGCCCGTCGACAATCAGACAGACAGTGGGTCACTTAGCCTTCTGTATATATAAGATCATGTATAACAGGATATTGTAAAAACTAAGTTAATGAAATTTTTATTAGAACATTTCTTACATACCATTATAGTGGCTGGACAGCAAAAATATTTGTTGTGGGCTGAATGGGGCCCGTGGGCCACAAGTTTGACATGTGTGTGCTAGAGGGTTGAGGGTTGCTAGGAGCTGGTGGCCAGAGTCCAGGGCGTATATATACAGTGGGATAAATTAGCTCTCTGCCACCCTTCAGACGGCAAGGATAGAGCAGGGAGGGTCCACCATGGGGAAAGCAGCTTCATGCTCCCCAGTCCTGCAATGGGTGCACCAGGGACGCTGCAGAGGGTCAGGGTGTCATCCTGCACCAGAGGGCCACACCCGAACCCGCTGTCACCGATGGTGTGACCTTGGGCAGGTCATCTCCGACATGTGAATTCCCTCATCTTTCAAATCAAGTAACTTTGACCTCACCAGTTCGTCGTGGGGACGAAATAAGATAGTGAATGTCTGCGCTTTGTGCAGTGCTTTCCAGAATGTTCCTGTTGGCTGCGAGGACAACGCACATCCTCCCTCCCATGAACTCCTCAGTGTCCCTGTCAGAGACTCCTCTTTGGGCCAGAGGGGGGCTGCCTGCCCTGGGGCAGGTCACGCGACATCTCAGGATTGACCTCCTCGTCCCACAGCTGTTGAAGAGGAGGCGTGAGCTTTTACTCTTCTGTTCCAGAAAGAAAGAAAGGAGTGTCGGGGGCAGAATGACTCTTTAACCTGTTTTTTTTTTTTTCTTTCTCCCTTCCTTGCTACAAGTGGGATTCCCATGTAACTTTTTTTTTTAATTAAAAAAATGATGTTCTGATGATGGAACATCATATTTAGACATGTTGACTGACAGCTGATGGGTGTGTTGTCAATACAGCATCACCACAAATCACGTTTCCAGGGCTGGTGGGGAGGAGATCTGTGTGTGAGCGTGTGTGCACACATGTGGGTGGTTTAATGTGGCTGGGAGGGGGTAGTCGGGGGCCAGTGGCCCTTTTTGTAAGCAGTTCCTGTGGAGGGTCAGCCTCAGGAGATGATGGGCCCTTTAGAGCGGAAGTGGAGACTCAGCTTCCCTTGGGAGTTGAGTGGGTCTTCCTCTCTGGTATCCTTAGCACCTGTGGGTGCCCTGTTCATGCTGACCCCTGAAGGCAGGGCTGATGCTGCACTTCTCAGAAGTCCCAGTCTGATGGTGGCAGCAGGGTGCTGGGTGGAGTAATGCAGACCTGCAGGCTGAGCCCTGGCCCTTTCTCACTGGCTCTGTAGGCATTTTCCTCGTGTGTCTGCCTTCATGTGCCGCCTGCTGTCTGGAGACTCGGGCCTCTCCGAGCCATGGGGTCCTCGGTCCAGCTGCCTCAGGGACAGCGCCTGTCATAGGTCTCAGAGCAAAACTGAGCGTTCACACCACCCCCATCTGCACCGGTGTGAAGCCGGCATCCTGGTGGCTCCTGCAGCCCATGCCCACTTCAGCGGGACGTTCCCTCAGAGCCACCTCGAAACATATTCTGTACGCTGTCTAGCTCTGTAGGTCGGGAGGTCGGGGGGTGTGGGTGAATGGTGGGGTGAGTGGTTGGAAAGGTGGGTGAGGCCAGCCCCCGAGGAGCCTCCTGTGCCGGGCTGAGCTGTTCGGATGCTTCTCCTGTTGGCAGAGGGAGCGGTGGCGGTTTTAAGCTGACGGGTGGGAGGGCTGGAGGGGTCGAGGCCGCCTATGGAGAGTCTGTACCATAAATCAGACGGCGGGGATGAGAGGCGGACAGGGAAATGCCATGGAGAGGTCAACGGGAATTGAGAACCTGTTAGAAGAGGGGCCTTGGGGGCCTAGGTTCCTGATTCTTAGGATGAGTGGAGAGAGGGCAGAGGTGGAGGGGAGGTGTGTTTGGGGCAGTCCCCCGTTTTCTCTGCAGCCTCCTCTTCTCTGTGAGGTGGCACCAGGGCCACTCTCGGAGACAAAGCCTGCTGGCTCAGGGCATGCGTGCACGTTGGTCTCCGCTCTTTCGCCAGCAGAGGCTGCCACCTGCTCCCTAAACTCGTGGGGGGTTTGCCTCAGCCAAGAGCAGCTGGGAAGGCAAGCTGGGGACTTACCTGCCAACCAGTTTCTCTGGGGGTTAATAGGGCCGTGAGGACATCTTACAGCCCTGCCTTTCCACATCCTTTTCCTGAAACCCGATGTCTCGACGTCAGCTTTGTCAGAAACCCTACTAGGAAGGCCTTTGGGGAGGAAGGTCCTCTCACTTCAGAAAATGTTCGCTGAGGGCCTACCCCACCCCAGGCCTGCTCTGAGCACCGCGGCGAACCCAGCTTTCCGCCCCGGGGAGTCTGTTGCCGGATCCATAGACACACAGTTAAGAGGGGGAAGGACATCGTGCGCTTTGCAGCGTGCCCACACACCTCAGCCACCAGCAAGCTTGCTTCCAGACCCCCGCAACAGAGCGAATAGCACAGGAAAGCCAGTCACACGAATGTTTTCGTTTCCCAGGGCTCACAGAAGTGAAGACTGCACTATACTGCAGCCTACTAAGTGTGCAGTAGCATGATGTCTAAAAAAAAGCAATGTGCATACCTTAATTATAAATACTTTGTTGCAAAGAAAAATGCTAACCAGCATCTGAGCCTTCAGCAAATCATAAGGTGGAGGGTCTTGCCTCGATGTGGGTGAAGAATTAGGAGTACTCGTATTAAAGTTCTCTCTGCACATTCATACACCAGCAAATGTGTCTTATCCCACTTCTCCCTGAAGATGGCAGCTGACCTCCCCGCAGACTCCTGCACCGGCTTCTGCCTGTCATCCCCGCGGCTGTATCGGCATGAGTGCAGTAACGGTTACGTAAGCTCATGACCTATGGATGCAAAAGAGAAAGGGAAATGCTGTTTCTATGGAAAGTAACCCGAATGCTCCGGAAAGAACTTACAGAAGCGAGGCATCCAAAGGGGTGAGCGAGACAGCGGTTGAGGAGTGGCCACAGTAGGGGGAGAGAACCTGAGCCAGTCAGTGGAGTGATGAGTGTGCACCCACATTCCTGCACCACGTCCTGGCTTCCGGCTCTCTCCCGGAATGGTCCTGGAAAGTGGCAGGCTGTGCCTTATGGAGGGTTTTGTGCATAACAGGCGAAAGCAGAGCTCTGTTCCACAGATCTGTGCGCAAAGGAAAGGCCTGGCCCGGCCTCCCCCATCACTGAGGTACTGGTGTTTTAAGCTAAAAATGTTAAGGCATGAATGTGCTGCTTTTAAATGTATATGCAGGTTTCTCCACTGGTTTATTGTACCTGTGTTTTTTAAAGAAGCCATAGATTCGGTGGCTCGATCGTTTATAAAAAGATAAAAAGCTGCAAAATGAAAAGTTCCCTTCCTGCTCTTCTTTCCACTCAGCCCAGGGACACCCTCTCCCCACAGACAACTATTACTAGTTTCCTGAGTCTTTCCAGGTTTTCTTCATGCCTAATAAGCCACTATAAATATGGAGCCCCACCGATTTCATTTTCGCAAGTCCTCCCACTCTCTAAAATTCATTGGTAACCTCAAAATCAGCCCTTGTGGCGCTCTGGCTGTCGTTGGGGGGCATGCACAGAGCAGGGAAGGGCTCGAGCCTCCTGAGGCCCCGCTGAGGCCCACCGAGGGCAATACTCTGCCGCCCCGTTTCAGCTTTCCCGCCGTCAGCAAGTGTCCTCATGGCTATGCAGGGACACACTGGTTTGTTCTTCATGCTTTTGCTGATGACTCCGCCGTTTTCGGGGGCCCCCAAGCATAATGCTGAAGTGCTGTGTAAGGTTGCTAAGGGGGAAGGCTGTGATGTTCAGATGTGGGTTATGGTGCTATCGGTCACGAGTTCGATGGGAATGAACCAACAGTGATACAGTATTAAATAAGGTGTCTTTAAACAGAAACACACCCAACAAGACTATGTATCGATCGCTTGATGAAAATATTATGACCGGGGGCTTGTAGAAACCTAACTCTGTGTTTCCCCTAGAAGCAGTGGTACAGTGCTGGCTAATTTAGTGTTCATGGCAACTTTATAGGACATAACTACCTTGAATAATGAGAATCAATTATTCAAGGTAGTTACACACACACACACACACACACACACACACACACTCTAGGGGCCCGGTGCATGAATTTCGTGCACTGGGGGTGGGTGATCCCTCAGCCCAACCTGCCCTCTCAATGGGGCTGATGGCTGGCTCTATTCTGGCCGCATCAGTGGCCACCGCCCAGGCCCGGGGGCACCCCACACTCGCCGTGGCCAAGGGGCGAGCTGCCCAGAGCCTGGTCACTGCGTGGCACTGGGGGCGCAGGCACCGGACACAGAGCGCTCGGCCAGGTGTGCCCAACCTTGACCTCGGAGATCAGCAGGACTCGGGAGGAGGGCGCGGGGGTCTCTCGCCTTCTGGACCTTCAGGCCGTGTGTCCACCTCTCGCCGTGAAGGCTGCCCTTTGGAGCGCCCTGCTATGCACTGTATGTTCGCAGTGTCTATGCACACAGTGCCTCCCCAGCTCCCCGGCTCCCGTTCTCCTGCCTTCCCTGCCATGCCCAGAGATGCACCACCGCAGACCTGAGACCCCTTAGGCGCCTCTTCCTGTGCCTCTGCCAAAGTGCAGCGCCTGTACTTTTCCAGCTCCCTCTTGAAATGGAAAGTTATTGAGGTCGCTCAGGGTTGTTGCTCCAGCAGTTTCCTTCCCTGCCCCCAAGCTCCCCCCACCCCCTGCAGCCATGCCCCTCTTCTTCCCTCACCCCGTCTTTCCCTCCCTCCTCCCCTCTGGGGTTCTCCTGGCAGCCCAGCCCCATTGGAGCGGCTCCTGCTCGAGAAAGGCAGAAGCAGGTCGGGGTCTCTCCAGCGCCCCTTGGCCATGGCCGTGGTGCTGATGGCACTCGCTCCCCAATGCTCCCGGGGCCTCCACCTCCACCTCCACAGCTTCTGAGCCCCAGGGGCTGCCGCCGCCGCTGCCCGCTCAGACCCCGCCCGAGGCCGCTGCCGCCGCACACCATGCTACCTGCAGCCGCCCCGGCGAGGCCGCCCTGCTGCTCCCGGACCCTCCTCACTCGTGGCACTGACAGCCACCCTCTCAGAGCCGCGGCGGCTCGGGGCTCAGACACTGCGAACGTACAGTAGTCGGTTTCCCTCTCCGCCCGACCCGCTCCGCTTGCCAGCCCATCGGATCTGCGCGCAGAAGTTGTGTCCGCTGCTCAGGTTGTCCCCCGCTCTCTCTGTGCGCCTCACACCTACATACATTTCTAAAACATTCGGCACACTCATCCACCACACTCACGCCGCTGCTCACACCGCTCGGCCCCGCCCCTCGCTCCTGATTGACTGGTAGCATAGCGAAGGTACGGTTAAATTTGCATATTACTCTTTTATTACATAGGATATATATATATACACACACACACATATACATATATATGTGTGTGTGTGTATATGTATGTGTGTGTGTATATATCCTATTTTAACCTTGAAAATCTTTCCATACCAGTTCATAGTTTCTGTGTTCATTTATAACAGCTGTACAGCATTCCATCATGTTGTTATTCCATGGTATGGTTAGTCCACGATTCTCTTGAATCCATCCCTTATTGACAGGCATTTGAGGTATTTTCAACCTTCGGCTATTCAAACAGTAATGGAGTGTATTCATACTACGTCTGTAAGTCATTTGTATGGGTCACGAGTTCTGAGTCTCTGCTGTAACCCATTTATCAGAAAGGGGACTCTGAACTGCTTGCGAGGTGTACGTCCTAAAGGAATTCTCACCGGCGTCCATGAGGGGACACGTCTGAGAATGTTCATCACAAGTAGGCAAGGTAAAGTGGTTATTGTGAAGGGCTCGACTCCATGCCTGGCCTGGGGTTGGCGCCCCTGGGAGCCATCATTCTTATTCTTCCGTCCGCTCAGCCGCACGGTAGCCCGGCTCCCAGCGCAGGGCTGGTGTCTTTCCTGCTGGGCCCGCCCCTCGGCATTCCTCTCCACACAGGCCTGGAGAATGCCTGAGCATGTTGGTGACGTTCTAGGCTGGTGCCTTCCCCCTAACGCTGGACCAATCCAGCTCCCTGAGAAGGGGGTTGGCTCCTTCTCGCCCTGCTCTTCATCCTTGTACTCAGGGTTGCCTGATGCAGTTGACAAACTTGTTGATACGTTTCATAAACATTGAGTGAACCTGCTTCGGCTTAAACACTGCGTGTGGCACGGTGGGGCGGGGAGGAGAGGCAGTGACATGGTGGCAGTGAGACAGCGCACACCTATAGGACCTACCTGTCGTGTTGGTTGAAAAACACAGCATCCCAGGTGACCGGCCCGGTGGAGTGATGTTCCCCACAAATGAAAGCGTGTGTGCCTGGCCTGGGGAACCCTCCCTGCAGGTTTGGTCCTCACAGTCTCTCTGCAGGGCCCCTGGGGGATGCATCGTGTCAGCCCCCAGGTTTGCAGCAGCAAAAGGAAGTTGTTTTGGCAAGAAATTGGGACAGTGAGATGATGGGGGCCAATGACCAACCGGATACGTGTCTGGAGCAAGTGCGGCCGGGTTCGGGGCTTCCCAGGGAGCGTGTAAATGGTTCCAGAGGAGGAGCAAACCGGAAAGGGCAAGAATCCCTCTTGATTCCCTGAGGCTTCTTAGTGTGTGTGTGTGTGTGTGTGTGTGTGTGTGTGTGTGTGTGTGTGTGTGTTTCAAAGATTAAGGGAGAGGGAGTTAGGAAGAATCATCAATGATGAGAGAGAGTCATCAATTGGCTGCCTCTTGCATGCCTCCCACTGGGGCTCAAGCCCTCCACAAGGGCACGTGCCCTGACTGGGAACCCACCACCGAGCACACCGGCCAAGCCCTGAATGAGGAGCCCCTCTCTGGTGAAGGAGGCTGCCCATAAGTCCTAGAGCTCTGAGCATTGCCCGAGAATAGGGCCCCTCTTGCTACCACATCAGAAAGCCTGGGGCACCTCCCGTCTGCCACATGGGCAGGAGAGCCAGACACCTACAGACCTCTGGGCACAAGCAGCATCGCAGACTGCTGCCCAGTGAACGTGAGCTGTTTTCCAGAAAGGGGGCGGGGGGGGGGTGGGTTTCCCGGAGACACCCTGCCCATCCCTGGGGCCTGGGTATCCAGGGGCTTTTGAATTTCACACAGTCTGATGTCTCCAAAGGCTTCAGACCAAGCCAAGCCTTTTGCTCCACTTGGGAATTGAACTCCTAAATCTGGGGGTGGCCCCAGGTGACGGTGCTGGCCTCTCCCCTCGCCGTCACCCTGCAGTAGAAGCCAGTCTAGCCTGCTGTAGGCTCGCTCAGCAGCTCAGCAAGCAGGTATGGGCTTGAGTGGTATCCCCAGCGCCCGCAGGTGCTCTGCTTGTGTTTTCTTAGGTTTATAATTCACTCTGATGCTGGGGTGGGGCCATGAGGGCCAGATCTACTTGCCAACCAGCACCCCTTCCCCTCTGTTCCCCACCACCACGGCCCCGCCCCGTAGCTCATCAAAGCGGCTGGAGGGAACTCTCCCAGCCCAGCCCTACCCTGCCCAGGACAGCCCTACCCTGCCCAGGACAGCCCCACCCTGCCCAGGACAGCCCTACCCTGCCCAGGTCAGCTGCGGGGATGAGCATCCTTTCTTTGGCGGAAGTTCCAAGTGCTGATTCATGAGACCTGAACCCCAAGTCCTCAGGGACAGGCGTGGAGAATCCGCCCTGCAGGCCCAGACCTCTCCAGCTGGCACCCCCCCCCCCTTAGGCCCTCCCTGAGTTCCTACCAGACGGGGTCTGTCCACTGTGCATCCTGGTCCCTGGCTGGAGTGACCTCCCCCGCTTCGAGGCCCTCCTCTACCTCTTCCTTGTGAAATGTCTTGGAATCTTCAGGAAGCCTTCCCCTGCGCCCCCCAGGCTGTGAGCTTAGAGTCACAGGATTGCCGAAACGGGATTTGGCTCAGTGGATAGAGCGTCGGCCTGCAGACTGAAAGGCCCCAGGTTCTATTCTGGTCAAGGGCACGTACCTTGATTTCGGGCACATCCCCAGGAGGGAGTGTGCAAGAGGCAGCTGATAGATATTTCTCTCTCATCGATGTTTCTGACTTTCTATCTATCCCTCTCCCTTCCTCTCTGTAAAAAGTCAATAAAATATAAATAAGATAGATAGATAGATAGATAGATAGATAGATGATAGATAAAAATGGTCACATGGTTGTGGTTTTCATCGCCCCTAGCAGCAGCCTGGCACAGTAGGTCCGCAGAGTGAGTTTGTATGAAAGACAAGACAGGGCACGGGTGCCCGGCTCCCAGCCATGAGGGCACTGGCCATGGTCTGTCAAATGTGGCATAAATTAGGTCTTCCGTGTAGCTGCTGGTATGGAGCCTGAGATTCTCCTAGCAGCTCCTCCTTAAGAGAAACATGTGACTGTGAAGTAGCCAGGGTTTGGGTCACCCAGAAACTCGCGTGTGAATTGTTCAGGTCTCTCCCTGCCTCGCTCTCCAGCGCCCCTCTCACCGCACAGGCTTCAGAGTCAGTGCCACAGCCTGAACCTCCCGGCCCGGCCCAGCCATTTGTGGAAGGGGGCGGTGTGAAAAACTGTATCCCGGAATATATCAACGAGGCCCCCTCGGACCATGGCTCCTCCTCCAGGAAGCCCCCCGAGACTCCTGCGGCCCCTGCTTCTCTCCCCGTGCCCTCAGTGTCCACCCTCCATGCCAGCGAGGGGGGCAGACGGGTGGCACGTGGCAGTCACCAGGGAAGACGGTGTGAATTCCCGGGTAGAGACGGACTGCGAGCGAGGGGAGAGCACAGTGACAGTGAGCACCAGGAACTTGCCACCAGGAAGCGCCCCTCTTCGTTTCTTGATGGAGAACGGGCCCCTGGAAGAAAAGTCCAAACTCCCCACTGAGCAGGCTCTCAGACCTTCCTGATCCCTAGGGCTTGGAGGGAGCAGTGGATTCCACAGGGTGAGGCTGAAGGTCAGAGAAACAAATGCCCCTTGCTGCCCAAAGGAAGCCTTGAAAATGCCCCCAAAGCCTGGCCTGTGACCCAAGAGGTCACGGTGTGATTCCCGGTTAGGTCTCGTACCCTGGTTGTGGGCTCCATCCTCAGTGTGGGGCGTGCAGGAGGCAGCCTGTCAATGGTTCTCTCTCATCATCCATGTTCCTGTCTTTCTCTCCCTCTCCCTTCCTCTCTGACATCAGTAAAAAAATAAATGGAAACGGAGCGAGAGTTCACATGAAATAGGTGCAGGCAGCAGCGGGGCCACGAGGGAGCCAGGCCCAGCCGTCTCTGCGCGAGGGAGGCTCTGGCGCCGGCCACTGCCATTGGCAGAACTTCGGCCGGGTAATTGGGTTACTGGATTGTAAACTGCCCGCTGGCTTCCTCTGGAAGACTAATCAGAAGGCATGCAGAACAACATTCTTGCTCCAGAGGAGACCACGAACCATGAACCCGTGTCTTGGAGGAGTGCCTCGGCTTCCGCCTCCCTCGGGAAGCTGGGGGGAGAGACGGAGTAACAGACTCCCAGCCCTTGCCAGTTTGGCTCAGTGGATAAAGCATCAGCCTACGGACTGGAGGGTCCTGGGTTTGATTCTGGTCAGGGCACATGCCCCGGTTGCAGGCTCAATGGCCAGGAGGGGACGGCAGGAAGCAGCCGATCAATGATTCTCTCTCATCATGGATGTTTGTCTCTCCCTCTCCCTTCTCCTCTGAAATCAATCAGTCAATCAATAAATGTGTGTGTGTGTGTGTGTGTGTGTGTACACACAATTTTTAAAAAGACTCCCAGAGGCATCCAAGGTCAGCCCCCGGACAGACCTGCGAGGAAGGCTGTTTAAAACTTAGGCCAAGTTATTTGGGGAATTGTGTATACAGTCTCTGAATGACAGCCCAGTGTCGGAAAAGGAAAATCATTTTGGTTTTTCTTTCTCAAACAAGCGGTGGTGGTCTGGCCGGAGCAGGGTGTTACCCCTTCCGAATTGTAAGCAAACAAGTCCTGCCGAGACCTTGGCCAAAGTCAACTTCCTCTCTTTCTCTCTCTCTGGTTCAAAGGCTGGCCCTTTGGACAGTCTCCTCCTGGCAGCCTGTGCTCCGTCGCCTGGTGCCCTGAGGGGTGGGGCGGGGAGCAGAGGGACCTCCATGCGCTGGAAACGGGGGGCAGCAAACTGGCTCTGGCCAAATCCCACCCAGCCTGGGAGCTAAGGAGTGTTCTTACATTTTTAAATGAATGAAGAACAATCAAAAGAAGAACGCTGTTTTTCCCACATGGAATGATATAAAACTCACATTTGTGTCCATAGATGAAGTTGTGTGAGACGCAGCCATGCCCGTCATTACCTATCGCCCGCAGGGGCTGCTTTCCCCCTGCAACCAGAGTCGTGGCAGACCCGATGGCCCTGGACACGAAGCCCCGCGCTGGGGGTCTGCCTGCTTTAGGGCACTGCCCGCAACAGAAAGGCGCAGCCTCCAGGCCTCAGACCTTGTCAGGAGCCCGGAAACCTGGGATGAAGAGCCCGTCCCCGATCTCTTTTGCCCAGCTCAGCATTTCCATTCAGCGCGTGTTTACTGAGCATCCGCTGTGTCCCAGTCCCTGGGGACACAAGACGGGTCGGATGCTGCTCCTGTCTTGGAATGACTAGACAGCTAGAGGGGAGAAGGACACAGAAACGGGAAGCAGGTCATTTGGGGGGGGGGAGGGGGAGTGTAGAGGAACCCTCGGCTTGTGAACACGCATTTGTAGAACCTACTCCAGAATCCCTGGGTCTTGCTCTCAGGAAGGAATTGGCCAAAGAAATGTGCAAGTAGTAGTTCTGGTCCTTAATTCCCGAAAGGAAAAGCTCTGGCGCTAGTTACCCAATAGGAAATGTACATAATGAGCAAATGCTGCCCTGTTCGGAAAACAGTAAAGCTGTCGATCCTGGGTCGGTGTTCCAGCAGTTGTGTGAGATTGATTCATCCACCAAGACGCCTTCAGGTTTCCAGTGCCATGTTTAAGGAGCCTTTTGACAAGATGCTGACCTGTGTAAAAGGGGGGGGGGGGTGGGGGGGGGACCTGGGGGTTTGTACAAGCATTGTTGTAGGAGCGGAAAACGTCTCTGGAACGTACAAGATTGTCCCAGGAGGGGTGCCGGGGGTCGGGAGACAGATGAGAGGAAGCAAAACCTTCTGCATGTACCCTTATTTTGAAAATTTGTTCTAACTTCCCACTTTCTTTTCAAGCATTTATTTTGGTTAAATTTTCACTCTTTTGTACACTCCTTTGTGCCTTTTGAATTTCGAGTGAATATAGTATCTATTCAAAGGCTATATAAATTTAATGTAAAATAAAGAGCATGAGATGCGGTTTTGCCATAACTTCCTTATGTCATGCTAGGGAGGGTATTTTATTGTTTTATAGGTTTAGTTTGTTGTTGTTGTCAATTCTCACCTGAGAATATTTTTTCCATTGATTTTTTTTTTTTTAAGAGAGAGTAGAAGGGAGGGAGGGGGAGAGAAAGAGGGAGAAACATCAGTGTGAGAGAGACACATCAATTGGTCACCTCCTCCTGCATGCGTCCCTCCTGGAGCTGGGGTTTGAACCTGAAACCCAGGTACATGCCCTTGACTTGGAATCAAACCCATGAGCCTTTTGTGCATGGGCTGACACTCTAACCACTTCGCCGCACCAGCCAGAGCTAACATGGTTCTTGGTTGCCCACCACTGTGAGCCAGGCACTGTTCTAGGCCCGGCAGTTGGTCCTCACTTTCTTCATCTGTAATGTGGGGAGACTAGAAGACCTCTCAGGCGTGTGTCCCAGCTGGGAGGGCATCGGACGCAACAGGAGGGCTCATTAAAACACAGACTGCTGGGCCCCACCCCAGGTTTCTGATTCAGTGGGTCTGAGTAGGTCCCAAGAACGAGCATTTATAGCCAGTTTCCAGGTGCTTACTGATTCCGCTGGCCCAGGAACCACACTTGGGGGACCCAGCTCTGACTTTCTAGGGTGCTGTGCGTATAAACAAATGACCTTTCCAGTTCTGAAAATACCGATGCGTGAAGAATAGTTCTTGTAGCTCAGAACACAGAGTGGTCCCTCTCGCCCAGCCGTTGTGAACACTTCACAGAGTAGACATGTCAACAGAAGCAGAGTCATCGAGCTTCCATTCAACTCCCATGGACAGGGAGGAGGGACACGAAATCAGAGCACGGTCGGAGTCTGATGAGTCTCAACACATTATCCTTCCGGGAGGAGGTGGCTTGGTACAAGGCTTCGGAAAAAGGTTACGTGGCAAAGGTTAAGCCTGGCAGGGCACTGTGAAAGCCCAGGTCTAATGCCACAGGATACCCCTGATGGACGTCATTAGAAGGCTCCCATCGTTTATCCCCACCTTACAAATCCAGCCAGGGCATCAGTGTATTCCTGACCAGGACATGGTGCCCCAGCATGGACCCCCTGCACCTGCTCCATGCCTTTGTGCATACTGTTCCCTCGTTTGGCATACCCTTCCTGGTCCTCTCACCTCTGTAAGCCCTGTTTGTCCATCAGGACTGGAATGAAATTCTCCAAGGAAACGCACCATCCCCTCAGCCTACGCTGAGTATCTTTTTCTTTATTCATATCCATTCATTGGGACTTCTGATCATCTTTTTTTTTTCCCACTCATCAACGTGTAGGCCCTTCTCGGAGAGGCTACAAAGTGCTGGGCTTGGGAGTAGGATCCTAGACAATAATAGATGGGACCCCTGCTCCAATACAGAAAGATCCATGGGTCAAATTGCTCCCACCGGTGCAATTAGAACTGAGAAGAGTGGCTGAAGGAAAGCAAGATGGTTTTAAGAGGACATATAAGAAAGGCCCCGATGCAGACTTGAGGGTGGGAGGGTGGGGATCAGGGTAGACTTTCTGAGAAAGTATAGTTTGAGCTGAGATCTGAAGGATGCCCAGGACTTGGATAGATAAAGGTGGGTGGGGCGGGACCTCTCATAATTGGGGGAACTAGCATGTGCAAAATTCCTACCATGGGAGGCAGCCTGGCAGATTCAAGGAACTGAGAAAAGACTGGAACAGCCAGCGGGGAGGGATGGGAAGTTTGTAAAGAACGGAAGAGGGAACCCAGCCAGAGTTGCTCCGTGGATGAATGTCGACCTATGAACCAGGAGGTCACGGTTCAATTCCCAGTTGGGACACATGCCTGGGTTGCAGGGCTCCATCCCCAGTGGGGGACGTGCAGGAGGCAACTGATCAATGATTCTCTCATCACTGATGTTTGTATCTCTCTCTTCCTCTCCCTTCCTCTCTCTAAAAACCAATGAAAACCTGTCAAAAGAAAAGAAAGAACAGAAGAGGGATTCATTGGGAGGCTGGGGACCTTAACGATCCTGACCTGAGAGCGCTAGGACGCTGGGATGGGTTCTAAGCAGTGGCATGACGGGGTCAGAGTCAGGTTCTGAAATTTCATTCTGCTGCTGTTGTCTGGAGACTGGGCAGGCTGAGAACAAGGAGACGAGTTGGAAGGCTGTTGAAATAGTCCAGAAGACGAATGTGATGTCTTAGACTAGTACAGTGGTCGGCAAACTCATTAGTCAACAGAGCCAAATATCAACAGTACAACGACTGAAATTTCTTTCGAGAGGCAAATGTTTTAAACTTAAACTTCTAACCCCACTTCTTCAAAATAGACTTGCCCAGGCTGTGGTATTTTGTGAAAGAGCCACACTCAAGGGGCCAAAGAGCCACATGTGGCTCTCGAGCCACAGTTTGCCGATCACAGGACTAGCGTGATCGTTGTGGAACCAGAGAAACAGTGGATGGAGTTAAGAAAATATGAGGAGGTGAGTTGATAGGTTGTGGTGGTCAGTTAAGGAGGAGGGAGGAGCCAAGGGTGATACTTTGGAGAAGTGTCCACTTTGGAGGAGATGATGTTGAGTTTGCCTTTGAACCTGGAAGTGGTGATGTGGAGTAGCCTTGGGAATGGATCCTAGTCAATTGGGACCTCAGCCCTCTGAGCTGGGGTAGTCATTGGATGTCACAAGTATGTGTGGTGGTTGCAGATGTCAAGGAGAGAGCATGTGTGAGAAAAGGAGGGGTGTCTCCTCAGACTGGGTCATCAGCCCCTGAAGGGCGGGGCACCTGGAGGAAGGACAGTCACATCCCACTGGCGGCACGGGGGATGTTTAATTTCTCATCTCTTCCTGCTCACCAAAGTCAGGTCTTCACTAAGTCTGATGCAGCCAGAACCTACTAACCCACTGCTTCTCAAATTTCAGTATGCACACTAGCAACTTGGGGGTCTTGATAAAATGCAGCTTCTGGTGAATAGCTCTGGGCTGAAGCTCCCCCTGATACAGCCCACACTGAGCAGTGAGGGGGCGGGTCTCCCCGCTCCTGAGCCCGCTGCCCTCACACCAGAAGCCGGGCCTCTGCTCTGAAGCCTTCAGAGGCCGTTCCTGGCTCCTGGCTCACGTATACCTTCCCACCGCTTTCCTTCATCCACCCCCATTCTGCCAAACGAAAGCCCTCCCTCTGATCTCATCCGTCTCCTTTGCTGTTGGAAGGGTCAGAGGCCAATGGAGGCTGCCTGCAGTCGAGTGGCACCACTGCCGTCCATGTCTTCGAAGTTTTCTGCCTGAAATGCCCTATCAAAGGATTTTGTAAAGCTACATACCCCCTCACACGTCTTTCAGCTTACATCTACATTTTTAATCATACAGTTGTAGAAGGTGCAATTCCAGTATGTTATAAGCATTGATATTTTTAAGTAAAACTATTACATCACTGTTTGCAATTTATCCAGTAAAATCTAAACACCCTAGCAATCTGATATCTACCATTACCCATTTTAAAAATGCATGAGCACACTCTTTGTTAATAGTGCTCCTTTTCTCCTTCAAATTTTATTTGTTTCACTTCCCCCATGGAATTTTATCCTAATGTAATATATGTAATATATTTTTATGCTTAAAATTCTTTCATTTGTTTCCCTATCATATTTCTCTGTAACAATTTTATATGATGTTAAAAGTTTTTTAATTTCCTGAAATCATAAAGCTCTAAGTATTAACATTTTCTTCTAGTTTGAGTTATTGTTACAATTATTAATAGTGTATAGTTGATCAAAATGACACAAATATATTACTAATTTCAATAAATAATTAATAAGCATAAAAACTAAAATTATATTGAAAATGCATCTGTTAGTAAGATGGTGATGCTGGGTGATTTTTTAAAATAACGTTTTTACTCCACGAATATTTTGAATTTAGTTGTATTAAATGCTAACAGCAGTACAGGAACAGGTAATGCAGTGGGTTCTGAGGGCAGGAACAAGTTTCAGAAGTGGTTGTCAGGGACAGAGTTGCAGAATGTGCAGCAGTTGGCCAAGTTAAGGAAAGAATGAAAGAACATTCCAGAGAGAGGGAGCAGCATGATAGAGGTAGGGCCTAAGGTGGACAAGACGGTATGAGAGGTTAGACCACCGTGACACAAAATAAATTCCTTTCAATAATTTTTTTTATTGACCTACAATAGACACACCTGTATATGACCAGGTCGGAGTGTGCTGTTTGGGTTGTCACATAGTGAGCACACCCATGTGGTTATCACCCAGGTCCCCAAGTAGAATATTGCTGGCTCTGGGCTATTTCTTCAACTTGTTTACTTATCAAAAGAAGAATATTGTTTTATTGCATGAGACGTGGGGCAAGGATCAGCACTGATTGTCTTTCCATTTTTTTATTTATATACACTGAAAACCCACATTCATATCAACTGATAGAAATAAAACTTGGATAAAACAGGGTCACTCCATTCTTGATCTGCTTCTGAGTTATACGCCAAAAATCACATAGTGATCACTGACAATTTCATTTTAATTACTTCTGTTTGGCCTTCCAAATAAAAAAGAAATTGGAGACCACCCAGCATGGAAAAATAATATATTAACTAGCTTGGATCAGAGTTGCTTGCTTTCTCAAATTTCTAAGTGTCTTCTTGTGTGGTGGCCAGGAGCTTCATCGCTGGCAGTGAACCCCGCTGAGACTCTGATGGGAGGGTAAGAGCTTTGCCTTTCTCTTGTAAAGGAGGAAATCTGTTGTGAAAGAGCAGGTATGAAAGGACAACTCACATTTCTGTCAGCCATCGGTTCCAGAAGAGTTTCTATGGAAGTTGAAGATCTGGAAATTGATTCTCTGAAAACTTGGAGGGCGTGTGTAGCTTATAAAGTCTTCGTTTACTCGCAGGGGTTTTCATACCCCAGTTTGAAGCTCACAAAAGAACCTGTATGGACTCCAAAGAGGCTAGACTAGCCTCTTCACATTTCCTAGTTGGTGTTTCTAAGAGAGGGAATCTATTGGCCCAGACTGGTTTCTGTGCCAGGCCACATCATCGGCTTCTGGCCAGGTGGCCAGCCTTGCACAGATGTTACCCTGAGCAGGGACCACAAGGAAGCAGGAACTATGTTGACCTCCCAGGCAAGCTAATAAGGGCAGTACTCTTACAAGTACTGTCTCCAGCTCTGTTCTGCCGGAAATATGCTCTCCAGTCTGTGAAGTCCCACATTGTGATTTTTACCTTTGATTTATATGTGTCTCTTTCCTCCTTGTATGGCAACTTATTTGTGGACCCATCACCTTTTCTTACTGTAAGCTCTTCAAGATTCAGCATTGTGCCTTACCCTGAGGAGGTGTCTGATAAGTATTTGTTGAGCAGATAAATTGATTAATGAATGTCTTAAACTTCTTCGCATCTCCCACACGGCCTAGAATAATGCTGGGCTTTCCACAGCAGGGTCCCAGAAGAATGGATGATGAATTAATTCCTCAGTGATCAAAACAATGAATTAACAGATCAATAAACTAATGAGCCATGGGGTAATGAATGGCTTCAAAGTGAGGGTCAGGGTGTGTAGAATCAGTGGAAAGGGTGTGGTGTGTATGACACTGTCTCAAATCGAGTCCTCTGTTTGCATTTATTTCTGGAACTGGTCACGGTTGGTATAATTGCTCATTGTAAAACATCACGGAAATCCTTTCCTTCTTTGCCTCTGTCTTGCAGGTGTGAGCGGCATCTCTTCACCACGGTGGTGTTTGGTCCGTACCTAAGCCCGGGTGGGGACGTAAAGGCCCCCACGCTGCACATGAGCGGTGCCGGTCAGCAGGAACACCCGGCTGCAGCCACAGTCACACACGTGTCAGCCGTGGAGTAGTGTGTCCGCTTTCTCACACCTTCTCAGGGTTTCCGTTCTTTTGGGTCCGTTTCACTGACCTTTTTTTATGGTTTTGTGGCTGGACATTCGACACCAAGGCAGGCACCATGGGGGATCAGCAGCTGTACAAGACCAACCACGTGGCCCACAGCAGTGAGAACCTTTTCTACCAACAGCCACCACTCGGCGTCCACAGCGGGCTGAACCACAACTATGGGAATACAGTCACGGGGGCTGGAATGGAGGCCCCTCAGGCATCACCCATTTCCCCCCACTTCCCTCAAGATACTCGGGATGGTCTAGGCTTGCCTATTGGCTCCAAAAACCTTGGCCAAGTGGATACCTCGAGGCAGGGAGGGTGGGGTGGCCACGCAGGGCCTGGAAACCACGTCCAGCTCCGTGGCAACCTGACCAACTCAAACTTGATGTGGGGGGCACCAGCCCAGGCAGAGCCCACCGAAGGCTACCAGTACACCTACTCCCAGGCTAGCGAGATCCGGACCCAGAAGCTCACCAGCGGTGTCCTGCACAAGCTAGACTCTTTCACCCAGGTGTTTGCCAACCAAAACCTGCGGATCCAGGTCAACAATATGGCCCAGGTGCTGCACACCCAGTCAGCAGTGATGGATGGAACCCCTGACAGTGCCCTCCGCCAGCTGCTGTCCCAGAAGCCCATGGAGTCCCCAGCACCATCTGTCCCTTCCCGCTACCAGCAGGTGCCCCAGCAGCCTCACCCAGGTTTCACTGGTGGGCTGTCCAAACCAGCTCTTCAGGTCGGGCAGCTCCCTAGCCAAGGGCACCTGTACTATGACTACCAGCAGCCACTGGCTCAGATGCCGGTGCAGGGAGGACAGCCGCTGCAGGGCGCACAGATGCTGTCCCAGCACATGCAACAGATGCAGCAGCACCAGTATTACCCGCAGCAGCAGCAGCAGCAAGCTGGGCAGCAGCGTGTGTCCATGCAAGAAATGCAGCCGCAGCAGCAGATTCGCCCGTCACCGCTCCAGCCGCAGCAACAGCAGCTGCAGCAGCGGCAGAGTTCAATGCAGATACCTCAGTATTATCAGTCCCCACCCATGATGCAGCACTTGCAAGAGCAGCAGCAGCAACAGATGCACCTGCAGCCCCCTTCTTATCACAGGGACCCCCACCAGTACACCCCGGAGCAGGCACATGCTATGCAGCTGATCCAGTTGGGCTCCATGCCCCAGTACTACTACCAAGAGCCCCAGCAACCCTACAGCCACCCCCTCTACCAGCAGAGCCACCTGTCCCAGCACCAGCAGCGTGAGGACGGTCAGCCCAAGACTTATCCAGGAGACAGGCAGGCCCAGGCCATGCTGAGCTCCCATGGGGACCTGGGGGCATCTGATACAGGAATGGGAGACCCAACCAGCTTGGACCTGAATCGGGTTGGCGGTGCCCTCCCCCATCGGCCGCTCTTGTCGCCCAGTGGGATCCACCTCAACAACGTGGGGCCTCAGCACCAGCAGCTGTCTCCCAGCGCCATGTGGCCGCAGGTATTCTCACAGTGGACGTTTTCCCTGGCATCTCGGCTACAAGGCCAGCCAGGGCCAACTTCACACGGTGCCCAGTTCTCTCTGCAACCCCTTCAACCCTTTTGTTCTTTATTCATTCCACAAACCTTAACTTACATGTGGTACCTCTATGTCAGGTACTTGGAATACAGAATCAGGTTTGATTCAGTCCTTTGCCTATAAAACCTTCTAATCTCAGTAAGAAAACGGCCAAAACACCACATCCGGTCCTGAATGATGTCTGTGATGACTTAAGGCCATGAGTCACTTGCCCGGGGACCACACGGTGGGAGTGTCTGGCTCCCCTTGGATCTGTCATTGGGGCTGTCGTGTGAAATTGCCCCCCTTTTGGGAGGGAGACCACATTATGATAGTACTTCTCAAAGTATATTGCTCAGAATAGGAGTTCCAGAGAATGTTCGCTGTTTAATGGATATTGCTGGGGCCGGGGGAGGGCTGGGTTCTGTGGGTAAATAAATTTGGGGTTTCTTAAAGTGAAACCGGTTGCAGTGCTACAGGGCTGATGTGCACTGTGACTCTCCCAAAGGGGTGCTGCCTGTGGTTACAGAGATGAACCCTTATCGGCCCACAGGATCCGGGCAGGTACAGTGAATGAGTAAAATGAGACCAGAGGCAGTGGGGTGACTGTGGTGGCCTGGAGGGTACGTGCCCCCCGCCCAATGGCATTCTTATTCAGTATTCTACCGAACAGTCTGGCCAAACCCAGCATGTCCATCGGCCAGACCTAGCCTGTAGGCCAGTTATTAAACCTTGCTTGTTTCCCAAATGTATCTGACCACAAAGCAGCCAGCTGTGTGTTGGGTATCGTTCATGGGTTGGCATAGTCCAACTGCTACACTCGTATGACAGTGCAGCCAGGGGAGGGGAAGACCGGGACTGGGGCAGGTCAGATGGAGAGAGGGCTCTGACGGAGGTGGAAGGCCAGAGATGAGCTCCCTTGATTCTGTTTAGTCAGGGGCTCGGGCCCAGTAGTCACTGAGAGCCTTTGTGATAGAAGAATAAGATGACACGGTCAAGGCCGGGAAAGAACTTCAGCAGCAGGCCTCTGATGTTGTTTCATGCCAGCCCTCCATTCTGTCTCTCCCCCGGGAATGGGGCCTGGCTGTGTACAGTCCGGGGCTGAGTCCTGCTGGGCTGTGGTGGGTGGCAGCTCCTAGAGTGGGCGGGGTCAGGGAGCAGTCCCGGGAAGGAAGCCTCAGGAGTGGAAGAGTGCAGGTGTGAGCAACTGTGAGCATGGCCAGTGCCAAGTGGAGAGCAGGCAGTGCCAGGCAGAGGGAGGGCAGTCCGGGAAATACAGCCCTGGGGTTCCCCTGCTCAAGGATTCCTCCTGTCAGAAACACATTTTTCTTTTCTTTCTTTCGGTGTCCTGCATGGCTCAACATTAGATGCACCTACCGGGCGGCAGAGCCCAGACCGGGTCCCCTGAGTCAAGGTAGGATGGATGTGAAGTGGCTCGTTGGCGTTTTGGGAGACTGGGGGAGTTTCCTGCATCGCCCCTCATGATTCATTTCCAAATTCAAAGTCAATTCCTCAAAGAAGTTTATAGGGATAGTAATAGCAGCTGTTGGGCACTTACTATGTGCTAGGCACTCTATATTCTGTGTGGTCAGGTAACCCAGCGAGGGGGAGGCGTGATTACCATGTGCCTAGACAGAGTGAGCATTCAACCACGGTTAGCTATTGTTTTACAAATGTGAAAACAGAAGCTCAGAAAGCTTAAAGGTGCACATCAGGTAAACAGCAAAGCTTGTGTTCTGTCTGCTGTCCATTCAGTCAGTGAGTATGTATGTATTGAGTACCTACTGTGTGCCAGGCATGGAACTAAGCTTTGAGAATGCCACCTTGAATAGTTGACTTGTTTCCTCCCCTCGTGGGCATGGAAACTAATTAAAGCCAGAACCCAATGAGGCACTAAAATGTGCAGTCTGGAAGCTGAATCAGAGGATGCGTCTCTAAGGGAAGGTTCTGGAAGAAGTGTGCCAGCTGGCCGAGAAAGGTAATAAGCCACCGTAGGTGGGAAAAAAACTAGCACCTGAGGCCTGGGATGAAGAAGAACATTTTGTTCAACTATTGCATGACTTTGCACAAGCTCTTTCCCACTCTTGAGCCTGTTTTCCATCTGTAAATCGGGCTTAGCTCTCTGAAGAATATTGGGGAGATACAGTTGGGGCCTTAGATACGGGAACACTGGATGAATAAAATGAGTTGTCGAGTGTGAGGTCCTGAGATAAATCAGTTCCCCTTCCTCATGTACGTGCCGTGTCCCCTGTTTATCCCTCCCCTGGAGCAGCGGCCAACCGAAAGCAGTGTTTGGGGAACAGGTAGATGCCAAGAGCAAGCTGACCTGCTCCATCTGCCTGAAGGAGTTCAAGAGCCTGCCTGCCCTGAATGGCCACATGCGGTCCCACGGGGGCATGAGGGCCTCCCCCAGCATCAAACAGGTGAGCCGGTGCCAGCCCCCCGCCCTTCCCAGGCCGTGTGCTGCTTGCTTTGCTTTGCCGCCATCAGAGAGTGAGGTGAGCCCCGTGCGGGCACCTGGGGAGGCACAGTCCTCTCCTAGCGGGAAGGCCTAAGCTTAGACACTGGGAGCCGGTCGGGCGCAGCCGCCCCCACTTCCACCAGCCTCGTGAATGAGGGCCGAGATCAGAAGAGCTGGAAATCCCCTTAGGGAACCCAGCCTTCCTCCTGGAGAAGACAGCCAAGAACGCGTGTGGGTGTAATATTATTTTTAACGTCTGCTTAAAGCAGCCGAGACCAAGGTCACGTGGGCCTTCCAGATCAGTAGCCAATGGCCAGCATGTGGCCACCAGGCTGTCAGCCAGCTTCTTCTGTTCCCCAAGGCAACAGTCTTAGACTCGAGCGCCCAAAAATCTTTAAATACCTTCAGGATTACCCAGGTAGGATTTCCACGTCCTGACCTACCCAAGCAGTTTTAGAGTTAGATTAAAATTCAAATTTCTCAAATCTTTGAACATTGTTGAGGGATTAACCCCCTGTTCATCAGAGTTCTGCATTTCCTAGGCCACTCCCACTCCTGACCATGCCAGATAAAAGCTTTGTCTCCCATTGCATGGATGAGTAAACTGAGGCCCATGGAATGAATTCAAAGGTCCTACACAAGAGGGTGTGTGGTTGTTTTTGCCTGATTGCAAGTCCATATGCTTTTCTTTGAAAGCAGTGACAACCACCGAAAAATGTTAACATGTTTTAATACACAAGCGACACAGGGTCAAGATTTTTTAAATGTAAGCAAGAGAGTGCATGGCCTTGCCCGCTGCCCACAGGCCGAGGAACGCAGGAAGGAAGCGCCCCTGCAGTGGTCCTGGGCCCCTGCATGATGTCCGGGACCCCGTCAGGAAAGCGGAGTGAGTCCCCCTGTGAGAGCTGCTCTCAGCCCAGGATCAAAGCCTTTATTGTCTGTGTAGGAGGAAGGAGAGAAGGCCCCGCCACCGCAGCCCCAGCCACTGCCGCCTCCACTGCCACCGCAGCTCCCTCCTGAGGCAGAAAGCCTCACGCCTATGGTCATGCCCGTGTCTGTCCCTGTCAAGCTTCTCGTGCCCAAGCCCAGCTCTCAGGGCTTCGCCAACAGCGTCGTTGCCGCCCCCTCCGCCAGAGACAAGCCAGCCAGCTCGATGTCGGACGACGAGATGCCCGTGCTCGTGAGGATGACCCTCTCTCCCCCACACTCACCCCCAGGGGCTGTCCCCTGCACGCCTGCTGTGAGTTGCTGCTCTGCCCCTCGTGCCTGGGGCGGGGAACATCCCTTTGCTTTCTTGGAGATGGGGGCAGGTCTTCCAGGGTCACTGGCCTGAGCTCAGAAATGTGTTGGCCTCTCGGGACTGAGCCCCCAAGGCCGCCTTGAGAATCCCAGCCTTGTTCACACTGCCCACAACCCGGGAACTCCTGTTATTCTACCCGGCTGATGGTCTGGGTTAGATCCTAAGAGACCTGAAGGTGTTCCCAGATTGTTCATCATATTAAACAGATGATAATTCAGCTCGTAGCCAGAGTTATTAAAATATGCAAATACTGTCCCAGACAATAAAAAGCTGTTGCCCAGGGCCCTGTCCACCCCAAGCCCCCTTCAGGAGCTCTAGACCTCCCCAAATCCAGCAACCAAAGATATAACCCCTTGCAAGGCAGGGCCTTCAGGCAGTAGCCCTGGCATCCATTGTGATGGCCAGCCTTACCAGATACTTAACATTTTCAGCATCACACCTGTGTAACATACCATGGAGGAGCTAACTTGTTATGGTTCCCAAAGTAATTCCCACTGACAGACACCCACCCCCAACCTCAGGAAAGCAAAGCGATTTGTGTTTCTCACTCACTGTTAAGTTCTCATTCTCTTTCTCAAATTCCAGTGCTTTATCCAGGCAGCTCAGCTTGGCTCTGGAGCAAAGATCTCGCTGCAACACCTGAGGTTGACTACATCAGATTTGCCCCCTTTCCACAAGTGTTTTCTGGGTCATATTTGTCCTTGGGAGAATAGATAGCTACTGGAATTCCAGGAGGCATGAGGGTGGGGCTGACCAGATTGGTAGGGAGGGTAATTTTGAGAACTAGTAAAGTCAATAAAGAGCCATTTTGGTTCTCTTTGTAAGAGCAAAGCCTCAGAGATGAGACTGATGTTGAACTCTGGGGGTAAGGAGTCTCATCGCTGGCAGGACTGAAGGTCAGCCACAGGCAGGGAGATGAAATGCATAGCCGAGCTTCCCCTTTGCCCAGGGAAGTTCCTGACTTGGTGGGAGAGGCACTGCTTCGACCCCTGGAGAGTTGTCAGCCTGAAGCTAGAGACAGCAAGGTTCCTAGCCACCCTGAGGTCAGAGCCCTGGCAGCTCAGTTCCGGACAGTGAGGCGAAGACCAGGGCGGAGGAGAAGCGGGGAAGCCGTGTGTGCAGGGGAATAACCTGGGAAGCCAGAGAGGTTAGGGGCTAGGGAGAGAGACAGGGGAGTCTGGTAGGAGTTTGTTCAAATCATCATGAGGGAGTTCTGAGCAGGGCTTGAAGGCAGAGATAAACCTGGTTCTGTGGGGAGAAGAGAGACATGGTAAGTGGGGAGATAAGCTGAAGTGGAAGCCTGTAGGTGATACTGAGGAAAGTGTGAGCAGGATCCTGACATTTGCTATAAGGAAGTGAAAATGTCCAGGGAAGAGCCCCAAGTTCTATCCCAACTCTGCTCGAAGCCAACTGGGATGCATGCAGCTGCGACCCTCCCCTCTCAGAGCCTCTGGTTCTCCCTTGACCAGGGGTTGGCCTCCCAGGAGAGCTTTTGAAATCTCTCAGTGCGTGGCCCCACCTCCAGCCTCAATAGCCTGGTGGGGTGGAGCACTCAATGCTTCCTGTCAAGTGGCATCCAGGTCGGACATTATGGGTGGCTTCCCAGGCCCAGCGTCTCTGGAGGAGCTCAATAGAGAAGCCCCGAAGGAACCCTTTGATCAGAGGTCTGGATTCTGGTGCAGGATTGAAGTCTGTGCGTGCTCAGATGCTCTCCTTAGTTACCCAGGAACAGGGTGTAAAATTTCAGGATTGCTCCCCAACAGGTTTCCTCTCCTCATTCTACCCAGCCCCCTGTCACTGCCTCAGCCTCAGGCCAAGAAGAGCCCGCTGGTGTGGAGAGGAGGCAGCCTGAGGCGCTCTGACCTCCAGAGAGCCTCTTGGGAATGAGCCGGGAGCCTTTGGGCTCTCTGCTCCTCCTCCTCTCCTCACCTTCCTGCTCCCCTTGACTGCCCCCCAGAGGCTGGGAGGGCACCAGGGCACAGACTGAAGCTGAGGGAACAACTGGAGGGCGCCACCTGAGTGCTGAAGGCAGCCACAGGGGCCTAGAGAGTAAGGAGCCCAGGACTAGGGACTGGGGCCGGTCACATGGCCTGGAGGCAGTTGGTCACATGACCATGGCCAGCCCTTCCCATCAGCCCCTGCTGCCTTCTACTCAGGCACCACCCTGGGCTGAGGAATTGGCAGGGGCTGCAGCTGGGGCAGGCACTGGCCTGCAGGACCGGGGAGGGTACCTCAGACTGCCCCCAACCTTCCTGCAGGTACCTCCACCGTCCCTCCCGACCTCACCTCTGCCCGGCCGGCCACACCCAGCCCTAGGTCTCCCCGGGCTGTTGCTGGCACACACCCCCAGTCTGTCTGTTCAGCTTTGGCATGCCCCGCTTATCTATTGACGTGCATGTGTTTACTTTTTACCATACGTGGGCCCACGTGCAGGCCTTCCAGACGGGGCTCGGTCCCGCCGCCGTGCGGGGGGCTCCCCCGCTGACAGGAAGCCGAGCGGGGAGAGCGCTGCCCCAGATGCGCCTCGGGGGCCTGGGGCTGCAGTGCGGGGCGGAGGCGGAGGGAACTTTTAGGGGAGCCATGAAATGGGCCTTCAAGAGCACCGATGCCTCTTCAGCCCCAGAGGGACCTCGAAGGGGAGCCGGGGTGGCGGGCCGGCCTGGGAGCCTGGCTAGGCCTGCCCCTCAGGCTCTGCCCGGCTGCACCGAGTAAGACATCCCGTCCCCGCCTCCTCCCTCGGAGCGTGTTATCTGTCCCCCAAGTCTGCCCTCGGGGAGCCTTGGGGCCTTAAAGGGCCACCCGCTGGATTCCACACGGCAGATGGGAATGCGGCGATAAGCCATAAAGAATGCGAATTTATCCCTTCTTGCCCAACCACTGCTGCCACCAGCCCCCTCCCTCTCCAGGCGTTCGGGATTTCCTCCGACACCGAAGGCTTCGCCTCCTCGAGCCGCCGGAGCTCGCCCCGTCCGAAAATGGACGTGGCTGTTGGGCTCCGACGGTGGCTCCCGGGGCCAGGCAGTGGGAGGGGGTCCCCAGCTGCATAGGCGTTTGCCCTTCCCTCAGGCTGTGGACGCGGCCTGCGGGGAGAGCGTCGAACCGGCTCCTTCTCCCGTTTCAGGACGCCCCCAGGAAGCCCCCGCCCGGGGTCGCCAAGGCCGAGCAGCCCGCCCCGCCGGCGCCCGCACCCGCGCCGGTACCCGCGCCCACGCCCGCACCCGCACCCGCACCCGAGAGGAAGAAGTTCCGGCATCGCCCGCAGCCGCTCTTCATCCCGCCGCCCTCCCTCCACCCCGGCCCCGCCTCCCACTCGGGCGCCACCCTCTACCAGAGCCAGCTCCGCTCCCCGCGCGTCCTGGGGGACCACCTGCTCCTGGACCCCGCCCACGAGCTGCCCCCCTACACGCCCCCGCCCATGCTGAGCCCCGTGCGCCAGGGCTCGGGCCTCTTCAGCAATGTCCTCATCGCGGGGCACCCCGGCGCCCACGCCCAGCTGCCCCTCACGCCCCTGACGCCCACGCCGCGCGTGCTGCTGTGTCGCTCCAGTGAGTCACCCCTGCGCCGCCTCAGGGACCCCGGGGGGTTCGCCCGCCTGTGCTGGGCATTGCACTGGGGGGACGGGGAGGGGGGGTCCTCACTTTCTGTAGTTGTCTCTCTGCACCACTCCTCCTCCTTCTCGGGGTCCCAGGCTCTGTGCTAGTTGCTAGAAATGCTTACATGGAATACTTACCCTCAGGGAGCCCCCATCTAGCCCTGGGGCAAATGCAAAGAGGGTGAAATGACAGCCTCTGTGGGAGAAGGAAACAGTTGAAATGTGCGTACACTAAATCAGACTGTGCCCTGGATAATCGAGGAAGACGCCCCAAATTAAATGTGCTAAGATGTCTAAATAGGACTGGTAGGCTATGCAAGACCAGGCCTCCACAGTTGAGCAGGAGGGAATCAGAGGGAAGGTGGGGTGGGTGAGTGGGAGGGGAGAAATCAAACAACTTGTGTGTATATATGCATAATCCTTGGACACAGACAATGGAGTGAGGAAGGCCTGGGGCAGGGGCTGGCTAGACCGGAGTCAATGGGGGTAGGGGGCCGGAAGAAGATAAGTAATACTTTAAACAATAAAGATTAAAAAAAAACAAAACATGGAGAGACCCATGGCCTGGATCTCTTTCTGGATCAAGAATAGTTTCATGGAAACACACAGCTTAGCCCTTACCGTGTGTGAGAATGGTTACGCTAAGCCAGTTAGCACCACGCTGCGTCCCACTCCCTGGAGGCCACTGGGAGTAACTGGCATGGGCGGGTAGGAGAGGGTTCTACTCTGACTGTGTAGGTAACTTATTTGCTTCAGTTTCTTCATTACCCTTCCCCTGTTGACCAGTGACTCTGGTTTTTGTGCTTCAGACAGCATCGACGGGAGCAACGTGACAGTGACCCCCGGGCCTGGAGAGCAGACCGTCGATGTTGAGCCGTAAGGAGCAGCCAATTATTCTGTACAACAGAAGCCCCAGCTGAGAAAGGGATGAGGAGCTTTGAGAAGTGGAGTTAATGCTTCTGGGGGTCGAGTGGCCACTGAGGGAGAGGTTGTAGAAATTGTAGGATCATGATATTTCTTGAGTACTGTTGTTTCTCTAGAATTGCGTGTTTACTAAATGCATAGTAAAGCATGAAGACCTGGATTCAGAGAACCTAGCATCCCCATCTCTGGCTCCATGGACCATTTGGGTTGTGGTCAGATATTTCCACATCTCCAGTGACACTGAGGCATCGCTCTCTGGGTGCCCAGCTCTCTAGGAGGCTTCTTCCAAATGTCCTTGCTTCCCCATCCCCTCCCTAAGATTCTTGGCCAGCCCTTTCGATGGGCTTGTTGAGTAGTAGGTGGAGGGAAAAGCTGGTTATTTGCATGGAGAAGCACAGAAAAGAGGCCCTGAGGTGAGTGGGGAGTAGATTGAGTTGGGAATCAGAAAACCTGAGTTCCAGCACCATTGTGCTACTTGATCTTAATCACGTTAACCTTTGTAAGCTTTAGTTAACTCATTCATTAAGTGGGAATATTTTTCACTGCCTTGGTTATGTCACAGAACTTGGATAGTTTCAGATGAGATAGATGGTTTATGTGAAAGTGATTTGAAAGAGATAAGAGATGTAATAAGCACTTTGTATTTGTCCCATTTCTCCTGGTTAAATGGCATCATCCGCATGCTCTTGGCAGCTGTTCCCTTGGAGTTAGCACCCTCCATCTTTCAGAGAGGGAGATGAAGCCCAGCTGACTTCTCCCTTGCTTCCCTCAGCATCGCTCCCCAATCTTAAAGCTATCCCTTATCCCAGTGAAAAGGCCATGCCTGGAATCTTAGGATCACACTTAGGAAATGCCCCTGCATTCTCTTGCAGAAGGAACTGGTTTCCTTCTTTTTAAAGTCCCTAACAGTTGCCCTTGGCCTCAAATTGAAGACCACACTGTTGTTTTCTTGTCATTAAAGGCGCATCAACATTGGCTTGAGATTCCAAGCAGAGATCCCAGAACTGCAGGATGCCTCCGCCGTGGCCCAGGACACACACCAGGCCACGCTGGTCTGGAAGCCCTGGCCAGAGCTGGAAAACCACGACTTCCAGCAAAGAGGTACAGTCAAACCTTGGTTCTCGAACGTCTCCCTTCTCAAACAGTTTGGTTCTCTCTTATGCCCGTAAAAATGTCTCCCTTGTTGTGACCAAAACTTCAGTTTTTGATCTGACAACCCTTTCATGCTGATACTACAGCATAACAAAAAGCATCCTTTAGGCAACAAACAAAGGAGAGAATGCTTTTGTTGCTGGTAAAATCGAAATTTTAAAACATAAAGAGGCCATCAAGAATGCTAATGTTGTCGAAATTGGTTTGGCTCTGTGGATAGAGCATTGACCTTCGGATTGAAAGGTCCCAGGTTCGATGATTCCGGTCAAGGGCATATACCTTGGTTGTGGGCACATCCCCAGTAGGGGGTGTGCAGGAGGCAGCTGATCCATGTTTCTCTCTCATCGATGTTTCTAACTTTCTATCCCTCTCCCTTCCTCTCTGTAAAAAGTAAATAAAAGATATATTAATTTAAAAAAAAAGAATGCTACTGTTGCCCTAGCCAGTTTGGCTCAATGGATAGAGCATCGGCCTGCTGGGACTGAAGGGTCCTGAGAGCGAACGATTCAGGTCAAGTGCACATGCCTGCAGAGCGGGTTCCATCCCCAGTAGGGGGCGTGCAGGAGACAGCCAATCAATGATTCTCTTTCATCGTTGATGTTTCTTGTTCCCTCTCCCTTCCTCTCTGAAATCAATAAAAATATTTTTTTTTTAAAAGGAGTTGCTAAGGGTGGGAAAGTGTCCACAAAACAACCATCACAGGCAAGTGAATACGCAGAAAAACTGTTGATTGAATAAAGGAAAAGCAGTTAGTTAGTGATAGCATTTCCAAGGCAGTGGTGATGTGTGAAAAATTTAAGGCTAGTAGGGGTGGTTCCATAAATTTAAGAAAAGACTTGTTTATTTACAAATTTAACAGTGCATTCGGTATGTACTGTCTATAAGAAAGGTTAAAATGGAATCATTTGGGGGTCTGGAACATACTAATTCAATTTGCATTATTTCTAATGGGAAAAGATGATTCGGTTTTCCAACAAATGGGTTTTCGAACAGTCTTCGGAAAGAATTAAGTTCGAGAAACGGCGTTCCACTATCTTGTCACGTGGGAAGAAGTAAGCGGGAGGGCTTGATTCCCTCACGGGCTCTGGCCCCCGGACCTGTGTGTTTCCCATGGTTCCGAGCTCTCTGATGCCGTGGCCTCTTGTTCCCACAGTGGAGAATCTCCTGAATTTGTGCTGTTCGAGTGCGATGCCAGGTGGAGGGACCAATTCTGAATTTGCTTTGCACTGTCTCTTTGAGGCCAAAGGTGATGTGATGGTAAGGAGCCATGAAAAGTCGTCTTCATAGTTCCTATTCTTCATGCCAGGATTCTGGAAAGTATTTTCCCAAATGTCTGGGTTGTCCCGTGTACCGTGTAACTAATTCATGAGATGATGTCCCGTCAGCGAACCTCCTGTTTCTTATCTCAGTAAGTCAGGATGAAAGCCTGCGGGAACACCTCCCTTAACCTAAATGGAGTGTTTGCATATTCTCGCACCTTTGACACAGTTCTTTGGTCAAACCGGAACTTTGCTGCCATCTCTCCAGAATCAGAGCTGACCATTTGCCCGCTCAACCTGGACTCCAGGCGAGATCGTGCCAGCACTAACCTCAGTGTCCTCTTCAGTAAATGTGTGATTCTTGTACCAGGTCTAGCTACCTGCTTTCTTATTTCATGAAAATCTGCGAGCGAGCAAATGCCCTAATGCTCCCTTCTCGTGAAGTTATTGTTACCCTTCAAAGGTTTTCTAGAATGTTGGGGAACTTTCCTTAACCCTTTCAGGTTAGTATTGAGGAGCAGCACTTCTCGAACTTTTAACATGCACACGAGTCACTCAGGAAACCTGGTTAAAGTGCAGGGTTTTTTTATTCCAAAGTTCTGGAGGAGGGGCCCAAGATTATGCCTTTGCCGCCGGCCCCCAGCTCCGCCTGTGTTGCTGGTCTGTGGACCACACTTGGAGTACCACAACGCTGGATCTTGCTCTGCCCGTCAACCTTGCACTGCTCAACTCCACCTGCAGGGCTTTTCTTAAAAAGTCAACGAAGCTAAAGGGGACATTTGAAAGGATGTGTTTCACGAGGTTCTCTGCGAGGACAGTGTCTAGTACAGTTATCACTAATACAGCTGCTGATGTATAGTTGTAATGAAATATGATTTTTCTGCAAAAACAGTTTCAAATCACCCACTCACTTCCTCAGACTCTTTCCCCAGATACTCAGCCTCCATGTAGAGGGGGCCCCACCATCTCTCTGAGACTGGGCCCTCACCAGTGAGGGGGGTTGGGGTCTCAGGCCTCACCAGCTGGTTGCAGGCATGGCTGGGGGATGGTTAGAGATGTGGGCCCTGTGGGGTGCTAACCAAAAGGAACTCCCAATTAGGGGGTCTCCCTCTGGTTTTCCTTCTAGTGCCTTCAGCCCCACACTCTGCAGTGCTGGTCCCTGTGCCCCATTAGGCAGATGGTCTCCCCAGGACACAGACCCATTACTGACTCTCCTCTTTTCTCTCCCATGGGTCTGCAGGCTGCTCTGGAAATGCTGCTGCTGCGGAAGCCAGTCAGGTTAAAAAGTCATCCTTTAGCCAATTACCACTATGCCGGTAGGTCACCAGCAGCCCCGCGCCCCCTGGCTTCCTGCGAGTGGGCTGTGTGCATGTTTGATTGTTGCCTTTTAAATGGTAGATAGTGTGGTTCAGTCCTAATCATCGCTTCTGATCTCAAGGTCTCCTGGGGTGGCTGATGGGGCAGCTGTGTGTGCTGGGCACTGCTGAGTTTTGTCTGTATGAGCTCCTATCCCTTGTGGGTGTGCCAGGAGCTGGGCAGTAGCAGACAGGGCCTGTGCATGTGGCAGGGAAACCTGTGCATCTGGGGGAAGGGGCGTGTGGGACACAGCACAGAGACGGCAACATGCAGCAGCCCCTCAGCCTCTCAGTCAGTAAATGTGCGTTCAGAGGCCCTTGGCCTCTGCGGCCTTCATTTTCTCTCCTATAAAATGGGGCTTATACTCCGTATCTCGCGGTGTTTTGTAAAGATTCAAGATAGTATATGTAGCCCGAGTGCTTGGCATGTTCTAGAGGCAATTATTATTCATTTATCTAACAGTTACTTACTGAGCACTTACTGTGTACAAGGACCATGCTAAGATGAAACAGTAAGACAGACATAGTCAGATTCCTACCTCATGCAATGTAGAGTCTGAGATGGGGGCAGTTATTAAACTACATCGAGAGCGGGAGAAATGGTACATATATGTACACCTATACAAAACACGTACATATACGTGAGTGTGTCTTACCGATAGCATCACCAATAAGAGGGAGGGAGGAAGCACCTTTGAGAGTTGAGTGGAGTGAGCATCATGAGAGAGAAGGGAACAGTTTGGGGAGCCTAAGAGATGACACATGAGTCAGCATTTTATTCCCATTAGCTGGTGAACCCGTCCATTCTGAGGGGCTCCACAGACCCACCTGAGTCATCTTTCAGAGGGGGGCTGGGCTCTCAGTGCCCCTTGATTATGGATCATTTGCTTGTTTCCTTGGTGCCCGGGACAGACCCTGCCTAGGTAGGTGCTGAATACCTTAGTGGGTTTGGAGACCTTTTCCAGTCCTTGGTCCAGATGGCCGGGTAGGCCTGCTTTTCAAATACGGGAGCTCCCAGGGGGCATCCTGTCGCCGCCACCGCCGTTTGCCTCGCATGCTCCTCTCAGGCGTTGGCCTTCCTGCCTGTCATCGAGGGGGAGAGAGGCCTCAAGCCGCTCACCGGAGCACAGTACACCCAGCACACAGGCCACCGCTGGAACTGGGCAGGGACAGAATAGACAGAAGGGATAAGAAAGCCATCATTTAACCAGTGGTCTAACCAGCAGTCTGTTAATATTGTCTCCATTTCTGCTGGTGTCTGCCCCAGTGCGGGTGGGAAGAGGGCGAGTTCTCCCTAATCCGCCATGGAGACAGTGTAGTCCTCTCCTTATTCCGAGTGTCATCTGCTGCCCATTAGACTCTGACAGGCTGCCAGTGCCTGGAGCCTCGGCTTCTGTGCACAGCAGGTGGGCCCGCTGGTGGGCGAGAAGGAGCTTCTGAGCCCTCTGCTGGGAAACGCGGCTGCTCTGGGCCCTCGGGTGCCGGGGTGGCCGTGCCCCAGGCTGCTCAGCTCCAGCGGGGAGCAGCCTCACCTGAGACCCTAATCCCCTCCAGTTCTTCCCACTGTGCCAAGCAAATATTGTTATTTTTGATGTGTGACATGGCATCAAAAAGGTTAGAAAGCTGGGTGCTAGAAGCCACCCTCCCCTCCACACAAAACAAAAATGCTGAGATAATACCAAGAACTTTGAAATGAGAGGGCCCTAAACTCTGCTGAAGTGAATTGATGAGTTGGGGTTGGGGGTTCCTTTACCCACTCCCTGCCCCAACCCACAAACAGACCAGGAAGGACCCCGTTTCTTCCTGGAATCCTGTCTCCCCTTGGAGGGAAGAAAAATGGAGCTGTGGTGTGAAGGGCTGTTGTCTTGCCAGCTGTGTGTCCCCAAGAAAAGGGTGTTCATTTGGTACATCCGCCAGTCCTTTGCCTTCTCCAAGAAGTGATCCTGACTGGACCCCAGAGAACCTTCTAGAATTATGAGCAAAAAGGGCAGAAGTCACTGGTCTGTAAAGTCTGACTTGACTCCATTCCCTTAACATTTCCCTTCCAAGCCACAGGGGAGGCCTCAGAACTTACCCCTCACATGCCCGGCTCCCAGCCACTCCCTCCCTGCCCCTCCTTATGTGGCTCCGGAGCTGGTGAATCCCATCCCCGTGGCCCCCTGCGTGGGCCTCTGCCAAGCCCCATGGGGCTCCTCTCCGGTGGGACTGTTGTCAGCTCCCTTCCTCATGGGACACCATCCCCTGGGCGTCCTTTGGCTTCTGTCTCTGTGCCTGCGGCCAGTGTCACCCACCCTGACTCCCGTTCTCCCAGTTGTCCTGCGAGGTGGCTATGTCTGGTCTCCCAGGCCGGCTGTGCCTGGAGGGAAGGCAGAGAGTCGGCTCGGGGAGGGAGGCTGCACATTTGGGGGAGACAGACCGAGCGAGACGCAGCCTGTGGAAGTCACTTCTCTCACTTTGCTCGTGGCCTCCCTTTTCCCACCCTACCCCAAGAAATTGAGTAAGAAAGGGGAAGAGTGACTGATGCAGGGGCTCCGGGGAGACGCCCGTGTGGGTGGGCAGCTCGCCCAGGTCTGGGGGCTGCGTGCCGGGGCCAGAGGAGCCCCGTGGAGATCCTCGGAGGAAAGTCCGGTCGCCGCGGCTCCCTGCGCCCTTTAACACACACGAGGCGCCCCCCACCCAGGTTGGGTGGCGGTTGTTTGCAGTGGCTCCCCGGCGGCAGGTGGATTGGGTGGGGAGGGTGTGAGCTTGGTGGGTCAGGGTGGGAAGACGCCTGGTTATAATTAGAGAGCCCGCTGCATTCTTGGTTTTCCATCGAATTGGACATTCCTAGAGGTGGGTGTGGAGTGGAACGGGTGTCAGAACTGGCCCTGGGCTCGACAGAAGCCGCTCTCGGCTCCCACCACAGCCCACCGGTCACTGGGTCCTGAAGCCTGACCTGACTCGGAGGAGGGAGCCCCAGAGGAAAGCACCCCGCCGGCCGGGGAAGCCTGCTCTCTGTGTAAGAGCTGCCCCAGTTTAATGAGGAGACAGAATGACACTCAAGAGAACACTTTTCAAGAAACACAGCTGTGACGTCACTTGCCAGGCTTTCCTAACACGTGCCTCTGGCTGCAGAGTGACCCCCTGAAGGGCAGGAGGTGACAGCAGCTGCTCTCCCTCTGCCTCACGCAGCGCTTGTGCAGAGCTGGGCTAGTGGACAGGCCATTTCTGGATTCAGGGTGAGGCCTCCCTCCACACGCCTCCAGAGGGAATTTGGGAGCAGCCTGCTCCATCCTGCACCCCGAAACAATTATTCAGTCTCCACCCACGATGGAAAACCTTTCACAGAAGTGGAAATCTGGTGTAAAAACAGTCCTCTTTCCACAATGAATATCTTTTCTGCGTAACTAATAACAGTGTCAGTAAAAGTTGTTGATCTTGAAAGGAAGACAGGAAGGCCCTGTGGAAAGATGCCGTGTCCGGACTCCTCTCCACGTCCCCTCAATCGCTGGGATTTGCTATGGATTGCCCCAAATTTAGCCTCGGTCCAGAGCCTGTTTCCCGGCAACGAGCACTCAGAACATTTTTCCTCTGGATACTGTGCCAGCGCCAGTTTCCTCCAGTTAATTAGGCTCTTTGTAATTAGCCTTAATCGTCTTGTTAAGGGCCCCTGCTGATAATAGCCTGAGAAGCAGGAACCTCAGGTAGAACAAATGAGAGCTGGGGGCTGTCCGCCCACTCACAGCGTGCCTGCGGCGTGGACAGCGGGGATCTGAGAGGAAGGCCAGCAGAGGATTTGAGGCAACCCCCTGCCTCGCTTTTGCATTTTCTCCTGGACTTTGTCCAAGATGCACAGTCCAAGAGGGGCTGGCATAGAAAACCTTGTCAGAGAATGAGGAAAGCGCTCCTGTCAGAACAGAGCCTGCAGGGACGAGCGATGCCTCAGCTTCTTCCTGGTGATCCCGGGCAAGGAGTGGAAGGCTGGGAGTTGGGGGGGGGGGGGGGGGCCAGGAGGAAGGCTGTTGTTCATTCATACGCAGAGCAGGGAACACTGGCCAAGCCCCGCTGTCTTCGTGAGTGCCACAATGCAAGGGTCACAGGGAACAGCGCGTGTCCCATAACTAGTTAAGGTGTAAAACATTTCACTCAGGACCAAATGCTGTTTGTCACAGAGTGCCTGTCCCGGTCCCCGTGTCACAAGAGAGGAAACTGAGACTCGGAGAAGTTAAGGAAACTTGCGGGGAGTCACAGGAGGAGTCAGTGGCAGAACCTTTACCCCACTCCCTGCCCCAGCCCACAAACAGACCAGGAAGGACCCCTGTGGTTCACAGCCTTTGGTCTCCTGATGAAAGCCACCCCTTTGTATCACAGCTCAGCGACATCATTTGGGGAGCACGCATTTAGGTGTTGCATTTGTGTAACAGGCTTTAACCTGGAAATTCAGACCAGTGGCCCGGGTGGGGGGGGGGGGGTGGGGGTGGATTCTCAGCGGGTGCGGGTCCGTGACCGGGCGCCTCTGCCTGTGGATTCGCAGCTGTCTGCTCTGAGTGCATGCTCCCTGCCCCCACCCCTGCAGCCTGGGAATGGGGGGGTGACAGAGGACGCTGTGAGAGTGCAGACTTCCAGCCCAGGAACTGGGGTACGGAGTGAACACTCTGAGATGGGAAGACTGAAGACCCCGCCACAGAGCAGCAGCTCTAAAGCCACAAGGAGTCGGCATGAAGCGTGAGGATTCTCCATAACAGATAGTCCAGGAAGTCACCTCCCTGTGGGGTTGCAGCTGGCAAGCCATTTGGGGACATGAAGGGGCATGCTTCTCGCAAGGAGACGGACAGACCTGGGAACTTAACCCGGCTGTGTGGGCAGTAACCAGGTGATGAGCCCGCCTGCGGTGGGAGAGCGTACCCAGCAGAGAGACGGTGCTGTGTGGCCTGTTCGTGTCTCACCAGGTCTTAGCTGGACTCAGACTTGGGAAACATCTGGTCTGGCTGACAGTGGAAAGGATCCTCATTGACCTGGTTAGGGGTTTTCATCAACAGAATGTTCCCTGAGTCCCCATGTATGATGCAACCCAGAGCCGCCTGGACCCTGGACCTACAGCCGGGCAGCACATCCACCTCTTCAGAAACTTGCCCCGGGACTCAGCTGCTGTAGCATGTCCCCGCCATGACCCTCTTCCACCGTCATTTCCCTGAGCTCCGCTGCTATTTTGATGGACACCTGAGAGGGACCGCGACTCCTCTTTGGTTGGTCCACTACGTTGTTGGCTCATCCTTTCTGTCTCTGCCCCCGGGCGGGGGGCGGAGCATATAGGAGCTGGGACCCCAGGGCCCAAATCCCCCCGCCCTCCTCTGCTCACGCCCCCTCCTGCGGTGCTGCTCCACACGCCCGCCCTCTCTGTCCCAGCGGCTCTCACAGCCAGGGGTGTCCCGGCCTCCCAGCGCCTACGGAAGACGCTTCCTTCTGCTGAGGATGAATCAGAAAACTGCTTTCCGTCTAGAAGTAAAGAGATCAACAAAGTCCTGATGGCCCTGATTTCTTCGTGGGTTGAACCAGCTCTCAAGCATATTCTGAGTCAGGAGTCGGAGCTCCTGGCCTGAGGACCCACACAGAGAGATGTTTATTCCAGAAATCTGAGCGCACATCACTAAGTCACGTGTTCCAGGATCTTCAACCCCTGCCTGCCCAGAGTGGTTTCACCGGATTCACTAATTTTGGCTGAATCTTCAAGCAAAGAAGCAATTCAGGTTTCCGGTACCTCAGCCCCATCAGTCAACCACAACAAAGAACACCTTGGGCTTGTCCTGGTTGGGAGGAAAAATACCATGGTTTGGGGGACTACAGTTTCGAGAGCCCATCCACATACCATCCAAAGAATTCGAGATAGGCGACTTCAAACAACCTGAAGAATGAGGCTGACTTTCTGCAAAGCCCCTGGAAATAGGTGTTATGTCTTTCCCCAAAGAGCCCAGCACCATTCTCCACAATCATCTGTATATCCTGCTTTCTCCTTTAGGGAGGAAACAGACCTGAATGTCAAGTTTAGCCAGCAAGGCAGAAGCACCAGCCCAGCCTCTTTCTCATTGGTCTGCGGTTCTATCGATTCCTGGTCCCACTCCCTCAGCATCATCTGCTCTCCCTCTGCTGTAGCCCTGTCGTTGAAAACACTGGATTGCTGCTTATTCTTCAAACACCTCCATTTCTTCAGCTGTAAGATGGGTATTGGTAATACCCATATTGGTTGTTGGTAGAACCAGATGACTAATTTCTGTGAAGTATTCAGAACCTCGCACATCGTAAGCACTTTACAAGTGTTAGCTTTCCCCCCCAGCACAGCTTCTTACATGTAGCAAACACCTAATAAGCATCTCTCAAGTGGACGGGTAGATGAAGGAAGGAGTGAGTGAGTGAAATGCATCTGCTCATTGCTTGCCCCTGGCTTTGCACACTCACTTCCTCTCCCTGGAATTTCCTTCCATAGCCTTATCTGACTTGCTTCTGTGTTCTTGAAAACTCAACTGGGGTGCCCCGGCCCTAAGCTGAGTGTGTGCGCCTCCTTGGCACCCCACTTTCTTCATTGCGGTCCTCACCTTACGTGCAGTGGCTTCCTGGTTTGCCTCCCCCACTGGGCTGTGAACCCCCGGAGGGTGGAGGTGCCGAATCCACCACATCGTGAGGATGAATGCTTGCACCCGTGAATATCATAATGATATAAAAACTGGAGCGAAAATGTGTTGAAGCGCTCACCGTTTTCCAGTTCCTAACCTAGTCACTCTGTGCATTATCTTTAACCTTCATAAATACCCTAACAGTGGGGACCATTAGGATTATACCCATTTGTTGGTAACAAAACTGAGTCTTCAGTTCAGTGATATGCTAAGGTCAAGGCCACGGCTGAGAAGAACCCAGGTGTCATGGCTGCTGGCCCTTCCACTGCGCTGGCTTTTTGTTCAGAAAGGAGTTTGATGGATAGTCTGTTATTTGTTGAACAGTTTCGTTCTGTATCTTAGCTAAGCGAACCAGCCACTAAGGTGGGGAGACCTGTGAAGCTGGAACAGCAAAGCGGGGGGAGCTGTGGGCCGTTCTTACGAAGCTTGTGTTTTGTTTTAGGTTCGGACAAGTGGACCTCCCTAGAAAGAAAACTGTTTAACAAAGCACTAGCCACTTACAGCAAGGACTTTATTTTTGTACAGAAGATGGTAAGCATGCCCTTCACTGTTGCTCACTTGAAACTGAATTGGGTAATTGTACATGTAGAGAGATGTAGAAGGATTTGGTTACCGGCCCCATGCTCTTCCAGGGTGTTTTCCACCCCTTGCTGGGGAAGGGTGGCATTAGTTATGGGTGGCATGGCCCCAGTGTCGTGGCGGGGAGAGGGGGGAGGATATAGACTATTTGACAGTGATAGGGGTTTATTTTTATCTTCATAAAAATGTGTAATTTATGCATTCTATTGGAATAAATAGAACTGGGGCCTCTGAGTCACAATTAACATAATTTATTTCATGTACATTTGACTACTCTTATCATGTTTTTGACAGAGTTTTTTTTCTGGGAAATTGGAGAAGGGAGACGGTGCCCTCCCCCCAACCAGTAGTTTCTGGTGTTGGGCCCCTAATCATGACAGTAATAGCAAAAATAATGCTTTATATATACAGCACTTCACAGCAAAATAGAACTCTTGCACCTAGCCGCAGTCGCACTTTATGCTACAGTTGGCAAACCTAATCGTCCTTACTTGGCTCAGAGGTGGTTTAGGCTAGAAGTTAAAATGACTCTAAGTGGGTTCAGCAGATTGCTGAGTGAAGGAGCATGTTTACTACGTGCTCCAAGGTGTTCAGGTCCACAGAGAACAGGGTCACAGTTTACAGACAGCTCCCTTGGGTCCGCGCTGGGCCAGTGGTACCAGGGGTGTCCTGGGTACATGTCCTTAATCGAGGGCCTTGATGGACGGAGATCTGAATAGTTGGACTTGCTGTCCAGCTGCCTTGTCTCCAGATCTGTATCACTCACCGCTCCCTGCCCTGGACGCCACCACATCTGGGCCAGCGCCATGCTCTGATCTTGAGCCACCTGCCCTTGGCCTCATTCCTTTTTTCTCAAAACACCCAAGGGTGTTTTCCATTGATCTTTAGAGCGTGGAAGGGAGAAAAGGGGAGGGGGGTGGCAGAGAGAGAGAAACATCAATGTGAGAGAGACACACTGACTGGTTGGCTCCCACATGCAACCCAACTGGGGCTGGGAATCGAATCTGCAACTGAGGTACATGCCCTTGACCAGAAATTGAACCAGAGACCGGGGCTTTAACCACTGAGCAAAGCTGGCCAGGGCTGGGACTCCTTCCTTGGAGGCTTCACACCGGTTGACTGAGGATAGATTCACGGGTCATGCTCATCGGGAAGCACAGGTTTTTAAGCCAGGGCTCTCTGGCACTGTCCTCACGCCCGGGCGATTCTAGCGTAGAAATTCAAGGTGTCAGGTGGGTGTGAGGGGGCAGCTTTGAGGAGACGAGACCCCTGGTGGTGTCCTCTTACGTGCGGTGGCCTGTTTCCGCCCCCAAGGGCGCGGCCAGCCTTTACGTACCTGCCTCCAGAAAACCCCCACTACCCAACTGCGCTCTAGCTTAGACGTACGTGAATTAAGGAAAGGAGTTTTTTCTCTTTAGAACACATTTACCTTTTCCCCACTGCGGGAGAGCAGAGCAAGGCTTGTTCCTGCGAAGACTAAGCTCCTGTCCTTATAGCTTTGCCTTGCGTTCCTGTCCCATGACTAAGGAACATTCCTCATAGATGGGTTTTGAAGGTCAGCAAGTCAGACACCCAGGCACATTCCAGCACGTTTAATGCAAAAGCACGCTGCTTCCTGGGTTTAAAAAGGAATGAGCTCTCAGAGGACCGAAAGGAAAAAGTCTCCAAGCTCTCCTTCCGTGCGGAATTGGCGGGGCAGGCCTGCGTTTCTGTGTTCGTTGGGATACGCATAAAAATGTGTACCTTGTGCATTCTGTTGGAATAAATAGACCTGGGGCTTCTCACTCACAATTAATATAACTTATTCTTGTGTATTTGACCGATCTATCGTGTTTCTAGCAGAATTTTTTTCTGGGAAATTGGAGAAGGGAAGATGTGTGCCCTGCCCTCTGCCTCGCCCCACCCCCCACCCCAAGCCAGTAGTTTCTGGAGTCGGGCCCCTAATCGTAGTGACAATAATAGTAAAGAAATTCTGGCCCGGCCAGCAGGCTCCGTGGGTGAGCAACGACCTCTGAACCTGGAGGTCACCGTCCGGTGCCCGGTCAGGGCACGTGCCAGGGTTGTGGGGTGGGGGTCCCCCGTGTGGGGCGTGCAGGCAGCAGCCAGTCAATGATGCTCTCTCATCATTGACGTTTCTATCTCTCCCTCCTTCTTCCTTCCTCTCCGGAATCAATAAAAATATGTTTAGTAAATAAGTAAATGAATTCTGGAATGCTATCCAAGAAGTCCGTAAGAGGGGCTAGCTATGTCGCAGGGGTGGGGAGTGAGCTGGCTGGCTAGAGAACAGGCGTGAGGAGGAGATTTTCCTCCGTAGACACTCTCTGTGAAACCGCATAAGCCTGCTGCCCGTTGCCAAGTTAAGTGCTCACCAGAGCTGGCTGCTGGGAGCTGACCTTGCCCCGGCTCCCTGCAGGTGAAGTCTAAGACGGTGGCCCAGTGCGTGGAGTACTACTACACGTGGAAGAAAATCATGCGCCTGGGACGGAAGCACCGGACACGCCTCACAGAGCTCGCGGATGACTGTATGGTGAGTGAAGCCGCCAAGTCACTGCTTATGCCGGCCCTGCTCCCACCCCACAGCCAGGTTAGTGAGCGGCCGCTGTCTGGTTTGGCTTTGCTGCCTAGGTGGCCGCAGTGTGAGGGGCTGACCAACCCGCTTCCTGGCGGGATTCAGGCTCTGACTTTCTGATGTAGAGGCCGAGGGAAGGCAGCTTGGGTTTGACCTGTGGCTGTTAGGAGCCAGAGAACTAAGCCAGACTGGCCCCAGCCTTGGGTGGGTGGTTTTTTTATAAGCAGGTGCCCTGACCCCCTGGCATGCCCCTTCCTCAGCCTTCCCCCTCATAGACGCCCCCGGCCAGAGAACATGAGGTGCCTCCCAGCGATGAAGGCGCCTCAGCTTGGCCGAGGCTTCCCAGAAGCACAGCAAGAAGGAATGTGACCCCAGATAGGGCCGGGGACCCTGGAGGAACTGCTTAGCAGGGAGCGATCCTTCCAGCCCTCACATCGCCATGGCCCCCTGGTATCATGTGGCCTAGTTCATTCCTGCCACATTCACCCTCATGGGGAGCGCTCCTCTCTGTCCATGGCCAGGGGCAGTCCCACCTGCTGTGGAAAACATTCTCTACCACGCATGTATGTGAAAGGTGCATGTCTACAACAAGTCACTAACCCCCAGCCTCTGTCACCATCAGGGAGCGTGGTTAGAATTCACGAATGGGTGAATATTTGTCATCATACTTTCATTCCCCACAGTGCCCCAGTATGAGTGTGAGCGCATATATGTGGGAGGGGAAGTTTCTTGAAAAGACACTTTTTTGTGTGTGTTTTTAAATCTTTATTGTTGAAAGTATTACAGCTGTCTCCTTTGTTTGTTCTTTCCCATTGACCCCTCCCTGGCATTGGCCACACTGTGGTCTGTGACCGTGGGCTATGCGTACATGCATGCAAGTTCTCCATTTAATTTCTCCCGGCCACCCACCCACCGACCCACCCCCAGCTTCCTTCTGAGATTCCTGTCAATTCTTAAAAAGACACTTGCTGTGTGCCAGGCTTTCTGCTAGGCACTTACAAATGTGGGCTCGTTCAATCCGCGTTCCAATTCCATGGGGTAGAAGACTGAGGCCCAGAGTAACTTAGCTGTGGACAACGGCTGGTGAGTGTGTTGTCTGAGCCTGGTTCCCTCACGTAATACTTAAGTCAAATGCAAATTCTCTTAAAGAAACGTAAAAACACGTGGGCTCACTCGAAAGCCCACGTTCCTACCTAACTGTGGAACCTAGCTCTGATATAAGCACACATATGTAAGTTCATATCTGGACCCAAATATCAGACAAAATAGACATCTGTAGAGTAGAATGGCACTTCCATTCTTTTGATGGAAGTGGACAGTGTTCTGTAGAGAGGTTTCCCTGCACCGAAGCCTTTGTCTGACTGGTTTAAGTAGTGATGTCGTGTAGCAGGATAGCCTTTTGCTCATCTGTGGCCTAATGTTTGAAAAGGCAATGTGACGCATGGGTTTGGGTGTATGGCAGGCCTGTCCCCCAGGGTCTCTCATGGTGTCCCATGCCAGAGCAAACTGGGGCCTTGAGCCATTGCCTGCCTCTACCCGTAGGCTGTAGGCACTGAGGAAAATAAAAAACAAAAGGAGCAGCGTGGCCTCATCTGCTTCAAGCAACCAAGGCCAGTTGAATTCCCACAGCGTAAGCAGCAATTGTACTGAGTGGGCGACTCAGGGGTGTTAAATGGCTTCTGTCCATCCTTCCCCTCAGGGGAGCATATGGTCCAGCTGGGAAGATGTGGCGTACACAAGAGTGTTTAAAAGCAGTATGAAATGAGAACAGAGTTCTTAGATATGGCCTTAGGCCATCTCTTTCTCATCCAGCTCCAGCATTCCACCACCAAAAGACAGGCCCAGAGAGGAGGAAAGGCTTGCACCAAGTCACACCAAGCATTGCTTTCCAATTGGGAGTAAACCAGGAAGCACAGAGAGTCCTGCCCTTGGAGACCCTAGGGCTCCTAGACTGTAAAATGGAGCAAAGGACTTAGATGATCTGCAAAGTCCCTTCCAACTCTGGAGCGTTCGGGGCTGTCAGAACCACGTCATGGAAGAGGGCCAAACCGAGGGGAGGGTTTCCCTGGGCAGAGTGGTGTCTCTTTGGCGTGGGTGTAATCAAGTGCCTAAGGTAGTGTCTGGCAACATAGAGGCACTCAACAAATACTTGCTGAATGAATAAATGAACCTTTCTCTGAGGTGCATAGTAATAATCCCTCCGTAAACTCCCTGGAGGGAGGCGGGGTGAGCGGTGATCCTGAGCAGAGGAGTGCTGCTAAGGAAGAGATTACCATGCGAGGCAGAGGCACCATCCTGGGCCAACAGAGCTATGAAGCAAGTAGAAAAGCCAGGCCAGCCTATAGCTTCAGGAGCTCTGGGAGGTTGAGCCGGTGCCTTGGGCTTAATCACCAGAAGCCACCATTAAGCTGGATCGGGAGCATCCACGCCATCGTGACCTCTGAGCTTAGGGAGCATAGAAAGGTGTGTGCAGAGATGACTCGGGCCCACAGAAACAAGAAAACCTTTATCTAAGGCCAGTGTGGTAGCTCACAGCTCCCTCTGGGGCACTGTGAGGGCCCCGCCTTCTGAGGGTAGTTTACATGAAAAGTCAGGACCGGGCAAGGACTGGGGAGGGTGCGGAAGGCACTCTCCTAGGACAGGGTCCTGCTCTTTGTCCTCTAAGCCTGCCTGGGCACCATGGGTAGCTCTGCAGATCACATGTCCTCAGTGTGTTATTAAAGGGACAGGTGGCCATTTCTCCACCTTGGAACCTGTTCAGGTAGCTTAGGGCCCTGTGTGGGGAGAGGGGAGAGCAGGAGGGTTTATGAGCAACTGGGCTCTTCAGGGAACCAGCAGGGTAGTCTGCCTTCTGGCCTGAAGCCATCACAGGCCCTTGCACCCTCGCAGGCAGAAGAAGCGGCCGAGATGGGCTCTGTTAAGGAGATGGGAGCAGAGTGTGCTGACTTCCCCTTCCTGTGCCTTGTCCGTTCTCATTATTCCACTCCGGACAAATGTGTGGGTCTGACTGTGACCAAAAGGTAACACAGGTCAGGAAGCTGATGGTTAACTGATTTTGGAAGATGGCGGTCAAGGCCCCCAAGGCTCATCCGTGGTCTGTGCACCTTGGGTGCCCACATCATGGTCCACCGGCCAGGGAGACACCCTCCTTCCCTTCGATATGTAAAGGCAGCTGGTCCCAGCAGTTCTGAGAGGCTTAGGGTTTCTGTGTTTGAGCTGTGGACATTTGCAGCAGGGCCGAGGGGAGAAGGAGGAGGAGGTTTGGGAATCAATAACCCAGGTTTTAAATCTCAGTTCAACTTCTTAACCAGCCCTGAGCCCTTGAGAAAATTAGTTATCTGGCTAATTTCCTCATTTGTTTGAAAAAGAAAAACTTGACCTAGCCAGTTGACTCAATTGGATAGTGTCGGCCTGCATGCTGAAGGGTCCCAGGATCAATTTCTACCAAGGGCATATGCCCAGGTTGCGGGCTCAGTCCCTAGTAGGGAGTGTGCAGGAGGCAGACAACCAGTGATTCTTTCTCCTCACTGACATTTCTCTCTCTCCCCCTTCCTCTCTGAAATCAATATATAAATAAATGGAAGGAAGGAGGAAGGGAGGGAGGGAAGGAAAGGAGGGAGGGAAGGAGGGAGGAAGAAGGAAGGAAGGAAGGAAGGAAGGAAGGAAGGAAGGAAGGAAGGAAGGAAGGAGGAAGGAAGGAAGGAAGGAAGGAAGGAAGGAAGGAAGGAAGGAATTTGTGCAGAGTTGTTGTGAGAACCAGCAGTGTGTGTGTGGATGCCTGGCTCAGCATCATTCAGTACCTTGTCACCATCATAATTAGTGACTGTAACACAGAGATCTGGGTCTTGGAGTAAATATAGGTTGTTGAACATTTGTATTTTAACTTAAAAATCTGGAATATGAATAAATGCTTTATTGCACAGTACATCATAAAATAGCCAACTTGTTGATAGGAAGTTATACGAGTCAGCATTTTTGTCCTCCTACATTTGTATCTCTCAGTCACTTTGGTGAGCCATTTGGCTTAATGATCAATCATTCTGTGAGCATGTAGAGATTGCCAGTAGAAATAAAATCTATCTAAATGCCTAAGACATATATAATCACAGGATAGTGTAATTAAAGCTGGAATTTTGTGACTATCTGGAATATTTCTTCTCAGAGTTGTTTGGGTGGGGTTTTTTGTTTGTTTGGTTGGTTGTTTTGTTTTGGGGGTGTTTTTTTTTTACTATTTTTATCGTTTTGAGAGAGAGAGGGGAAGGGACAGAAAGAGAAAGAGAGAAACAGCAATATGAGAGCCATCAGTTGCCTCCTGCACATGCCCTGCCAGAGGTCAAGCCCAAAACCCGGGCACGGGCCCTGACTGAGAAGCAGACTGGCGGCCTCCCAGTGCGTGGGGAGGTGCCCACCAGCTGAGCCCCACTGCCAGGCCCCTCAGAGTTCTTAAGCCAAAAGAATGGCACTGTGAGAAAATCGTAATTATAGTAAGTACATGAAATAATGCCATTGTCACTTAAAATTATTATAGAATTTATTTTAAAAGCCAAGCCATAGGCCTTGGGCTGCTTAATACATTGGTATTGGAGACCACACAGTTCCAGTTCTGTAAAGGAATGGGGTGAACCCTTGCAGTTTGACATAAGGTGGTTTTAGCTGAAAATCCTAGGAACTGGAAGATAGAGGATTCATACAGAAATGAGACCATTTAAATGAAGTCAACCTATATGTTTGTACATTAGTATGAAACCTACAGCTTCTGTCATAAGTCACTGTGTAAATGTGTATTAGTCCTACATCTGTATTCACTGAAGTCTTTCAGCAAATGTAATTAATAATAATTAATCTTAATTAATTCACTGGAAACTGGGACTGGTTCTTAAATACATCCTGTTACTACATCATTTTAAATATGCGTATGTGGTGTTAAAAACAGACACTGCTGGCCCAAGGAGAGGCGTGCTACCTGCTGGCAGTGTCTTTCTCCCAAGCCCAGTCCAAACTGGAGAGGGGAAGCTGTGGTTTCGGGACCTAGCGCTCCACAGCTCTCAGACATCTTTGTTCTTGGGAATTCTTGCTTCTGGGTTCTAAGAATCATAGGCTCACTCCCGGTTACGTCGGTGCCTGGGGTAAACCAGACTGGAGCCCACCTGCTTTAAGCCGTGGTGTGCAGAGCGTGGCTGTGTCAAACGTGGTGATGGAAGGAGGTTTGACTTTGGGTGATGGACACAAAATGATGTGTCATCGAATTGTACACTTGAAACCCATATAATGTTATTAGCCAGTGTCAACCCAAAACATTTAATTCAAAAAAAATAAAACCTAACATAAAAAGAGAGGGGGAGACAGAAGACAGAAGAGGAGGGGCAGAGACGGATGCGCCATTGGTTGGGCCTGCCTTTCTTTCCCCCTGTGAATTGTGGAGACGGTTTACAGACTGGTCAGTGACAGGGCAGTGGGAAAGCACTTTGTAACGTGCTATAAAGCAGGAGCTGAAATGAGGCTGATGTAACATAGAAATCCCTTTTTCTGGTCCCCTGTCCGTACTGGGCCTGGAGGAGCCGGCATCTGTCCCCCCCCCCCCCCCAACTACCCCCCTAATGAAGATGAGAGCAGAATAACGTCATTAGTTAAACAAGGGGCAGAATGAGGGCCTCCTAGGTCCCTGCTCTCCATCCCAACCCACCCCAGGTGCCTACTCCAAGCTGCTCTGTTAACTCGCTGTCTTGTTAACCTTGAAGAAGGCATGGGCCTTCTGCTTAATTCTGCAGCCGGTTGCTGTTCTGAAGTGGAGGGGACACGTAGCACAGATAACCGTTCATAGAAAATACTTTCGTTTTCCTAGAATGCCTCATGATCGGAGACCAGGATAAGAAAAACACATGATAAATGAAAGGGAATATCCCCTGTGTTTCCTCTCCTTTTTACAGTCACTATGGTTCACTCCGATTCCCTTTTCGGGCAAGATCGGAGCAGGAGCGCGTTGGGACACCCTGTGTCACGCGCTTTCCCCGGGTCAAATCAACATCTGGGGCATCTTGCGTGGAAGTGGGTCACGGGGCCTAGATCATGAATCCGATAGGTCGTTAGCTCTGTCCACAGGGTTCCACAGTGTTGCTATTGCTTAGAAACCCTCCACTCAGCTCTGGGGACACAGAGGGGCAGACAGACCCAGTGGGGCAGCCTTGCCTGGGTTTCAGTCTCCAACCAGGGGGAGAAACTCTGCCTGCAGAAATCTCTCCTCCCTGCCTTAAAATATTTTATGTAAGGAGGGACCCAGAGTGGGCGGGGGGGACTTCCTTGACTCAGAATTTCAAGTGTCCAGAGAGACAGTACCTCCCACCTCCAGCCCAGGGTTCCATCAGCCGTCCCTCATGCAGGGAGAAGCCGGTGCAGCCCCACGTCCAGCCCCGCCACCCTCTCCGGCCTGTGGGTTCTGTTCACTAAAAATGCCATTTGGGGACTTTCCCCGTTTTGTTTTTATCGCCTCAACACTAGACAAGTGAAGAAGAAGAGTTGGAGGAGGAGGAGGAGGAGGACCAGGAAGAAGATAGGAAATCCACAAGAGAAGAGGAGAGTGAAGTGCCCAAGTCCCCGGAGCCGCAGCCAGGCCCTGTCCTGGCTCCCGCGGAGGGGCCGCCCCTGCAGGCCCTCGGCCAGCCCGCAGGCTCCTTCATCTGTGAAATGCCCAACTGTGGGGCTGTAAGTGTCTGTGTGTCCTCCCGGGCTCGAGGGCCAGGCGTGTGGCTGGGCCAGGCTTTGAGAGGATGCATTTTGGAAAGGATGGGCTTTCTGCAGAACAGGTTGGGCAGAAGGAGTGCCGTGTTGCCATGGCTTCCTGTCCATTGTCCCGTTGACTCACTCGGCCTGCAGATATTTCTGGAGCGGGCGCCTGAGCTACATGCTCAGAGGACACGAAGTAGGTCCCTGCCCTCGGGAAGCGTGAGGTTCCGAACTCGCCAGTGAGCCTCGGCCTCCAGAGCTTACTTCTCCGCGCCCCGGTGCCTCCTCACTGCTCTGGGCCCGTCATCCGGGGTCCTGCCCTGTCGCATTTAGTTGCCCTGGGAAAGCCCACGGAGAATTATCCCTATGAAGCACAATTACAAAGACTTAGCTAAAGTTTATCTTTGGGGGAGACAAAGCAGATATACTAAGGAAAATTAATCATGTAAATCGACTGAAAGGGAGTCTGTGTAATTACTTAACCTTAAGCACATTAGAAGCATCATTTAGCAAAAATAAAGGCAGTTCACCGTTTGATCGCTCCAAGCACTAGAGGAAGGCCTCACAGAATGAGTACCGGCCTGGTGGAAGGCTCCCTGTGTATTTCAAAGGATATTTCTTAAGAGCTGTTTACTTTGGACTCTCCCCCACAGACCCCCCCACTAGTGTGAATTATTGCGCTTTTCCCAAATCAGGTTTCTTAAAGCCAGGCACACCTGGACAGGCAGGTTCTAGAGGCGTCACTCGAAAAATGAGACTGTTGCTTCCTTCACCAGAAGCCCTGTCTTCCTGGGTTAGCGCCTACCTTTGCTTGTCCGTCCTGGGAACAGGGAGCACTGAATGCTGCTTAGTGAGCCTGGGCAGCCCCTGAGACGAAGGAAGCAACAGTCTTTAAAACATTTAGATCCTAAAGCACAAAGGAAAAAAATAAGTAGATACAAACACACGTTTTACATTAGTTTTGAAGAGAACATAAGAAATTGCTGGCTTTTTTTTTTTTTTTTTTTTTTATGCTTGTCTGGAGCTTTTCCATTCAGGGATGATGAAGATGTGACTTCATTACATCTTCACAGTATTTCTGTGTAGATTTGTTTAAAAATTGGATGCTTTCTCAATTCATAGTTTTGGTGTAAATTCTTTACCAAACGGGACGTCATCTTTTACGCTTCTCAATCAGAAGGGCTCGGCAAGGTGGATGCCTTTTAATAACTTAAAAATCACAGGGGGGAATAGTGGGCATTTTAATCCTTGCCCCGAACCATGGCAGTTTGGGTTGCTAACTCAGCAATAGATCTTTTTTCCCTGTAAGACCACAGACAGCTCGTGGATTTAACACAGCACAACCACCACAGCCGGGCATGTTGGGGGCACCCCACTAGCTGACGTCCGGCTCTTGGAATTCGGGCGTGTGGATTCCATCCCCTTACAGCAGTGGTTCTCAATGGACTCTTGAGAACCCCTGGATGTTAGGCAATGTCCAAAGATTGGGTCACAACTGAGGAGGTGCTGTTGGCAGCCGATGGGTCGAGACCAGAGATGCTGCTGACATCCCACCAGCAGCCCTGCAGCAGTAACCCAGCCCCATGTATTGGTGGTGCTGAGCTTGGGAAAGCCTGTTTTATGGAAAGCTTCATAAAACTGTCTGCATCCTTCCCCTTTTAATCATCCTGTAGTAAAATTGGGAGGTCTGGTTCCATTATGGACTGCTGATTGGGACGTCTTTCCGATTGTGCTCCTTCAGGTTCTAGGGCTTCCTAGGAGGAGCTGAGTAAATCAGCTCATTTCTGGGGTGCTGGCTCTATGTCCACAGGGCTCCTCTGCTTTTAACTTGGAGCTTTTGAGGGAGACCTGATTTTTGTCCTTTCTAAGTGAAGAAAGAAAGGAAAGGGGGAAAGAAAAGAAAAAGATAGTCACTGGTGTAAAAAGAAGTTTAAAAACTGGCCCAACCCCCTCATTATATACATGGGGGGGGGGGAAATAAGGTAGACGGGGGCGGCGGGGGGAGGGGGGAATGGCCCCACAGCACCCCTGGTGGACAGGCGCTGCATCTGGCTCCCAGCTGACAGCAGCCAGCACTTGGTCCTCCGCTCCGCCACCTCCCCTCCCCTCTTCCGTTAGCACAGCGGTGGGGCGTGGGTAGCATAGCATTTGAGGCTGGTGTGTGCTGAGTTTGCTGTGTAAGGCCCCGTGCCCTGTCATTAGACACTGTTTCAGGTATCTCACGTTTTGCCATCGAGTCACTAACAACCCTAATTTCCTTTTCAGGACTGTAGATGTCATGTCACTCCCTTTCTTCCCCAGGTGTTCAGCTCCCGACAGGCACTGAACGGCCACGCCCGCATCCACGGTGGCACCAACCAGGTGACCAAAGCTCGGGGCGCCGTGCCCTCTGGGAAGCAGAAGCCTGGCAGTGCCCAGAGCGGGTACTGCTCGGTGAAGAGCTCGCCCTCGCACAGCACCACCAGCGGCGAGACAGACCCCACCACCATCTTCCCCTGCAAGGAGTGTGGCAAGTAGGTGGAACTGGACGGGGGCTGGATCTAAGTTTGCGATGGGTGATGCGCTCTGTGGGGGCGGGGCCCAGAGAGCCGAGGTTTCTTCAGTTAGAAAAATAACCCGGACTCTGAGATCTCCCCAATGCCGTCCGGGGCTCTGCATGGGGTCTCGGGGGTGTGGATTTTGTCTCTGGCGGGAATTTGGTCATTCTGATGTCTCACAGCCTAATGAGGATGGATGTCTTCAGAGAGCAAACCTCTAGTGACAGAATTTTACTCTTTTCCAAAAATGTTGGAAGAGTAAAAGTTTCCAACTTCTGCCCAAACCATATTCACTCACATTGCTTTCTTTGCATCTTTGTGAAATTTGGAATGGCCCTAAGACACCCACTCAGGAACTCGCTGTAGCAGAGATGGCTTCCCTACCCCTGCTCTCATTCCTGTGCCCAGACAGACATCACCAATCAATCACTGCACTTCTGCTACCACTGTAAGACAAGACTTCAAACCCTTTTCATCATAATGCTTCCAGCTGGCCCAGTCAACTGGTCAGAGTTGACTCGTGAGAGAACACCTGTGAGGCATTCCTGCCCTTTTAAGTATAATTTAAAACAACAGTAAAGAGGGGGAAACGGACAGTGGGTAGTAATAGTAACAGCTAGCATTTACTGAGCACTTACTTTGTTGTATACTTCATGTGCATGAGCTCGTTGAACCCTCACCCAGAAACCCCACATGATACAGATCCTGCTCTTATACTTGTTTTACAAATGAGGGTTGGAAGTTAGGTAAAATGGCTTGCCGCACGTCACACCACCAGTCAGAGCGGAGCTGGGATTTGAACCCAGCTGTGTTCAGATGCAGAGCCGGGATCCTGGCCACTGCTCCCTCCTGCTGGCTTGCATTGTTCACTTACTTACTTTAGAGAGAAAATGTCATTGACGGTAAGATGCACGCGCTTCCCTCCCACAGCATCCGGTGTAGAATGCCAGTTCTCTCCCGAGTCTGCCCGACGGGGGGGTCAGGCGAACGGCATCCTTTAGGACCCTCGCCGAGTTTCTCTTCCCACGTTCTTCAGGGCCTCAGGCATGAGGGTAAAATGACCTGGAGAGATGGCCACCAGCTGGCTGCTGAAACTCGACCAGGAGAACATGCCTAGTTGGATGTACGAGGCCAATTTTATGGTATACATTCTCGCAGAATAGTTCAGGGAACTTCCTAGTAGCTGCCCCTTATCAGGTACTCACTCCTTGCCTGGCACTCCTCTCAAGGATGTTTGCATGTATTGATTAATTGAATCTTCACAGTAGGCCTGTGAAGTAGGTCCTTTTAGTAGCTTCTTTTTTATAAAAAGAGACACGGGGCACAGCAAGGTTAAGCGGGTTGTCACAGTGCATAGCTGAGTGGAGACCGGCACCAGGCAGGCTGGCTCAACCCAGGTTCTTAGCCCCTGAGGACACCTGACTCAGCTCAGTGTGCCCCCCCCCCCCCCGCCCCCCAAAGTGAGCTGGAGCAGCGGCGCTCTCCCTCTGAGACGCTCAGAGGCGGGGCAGGTGGATTTAGACGCCAGTCCCTCCTCTCTGCTCTGACGTCCTTCAGAGCCAGGGTGTGCTGTCATCTTCATGCCACGGGGAAGAAGTGGCCCTGCCACGATCATGGGGGTTATTGACTTGAAATAATGAATCTCCTCGGGCTGACTCCTTACCGCCCACCTGCTCGCTTTGGGGGGTGGGTGTGGAGGTAGGGAACTCGCCTCTCCCCCACTCCCCCCAGAGGAGACAGCATCTTCCACTCCTCTGCCTCCCGCAAGGTGGAGACGAAGGGCATTTTAATAAAAATTAGTGTTTCAAGCTTTCTGGCTCAGGGACATCTGGCTCATCTTATGTTTCTTGGACCCCTTTTCTACCATAACTCCAGTAAAGATTTATATGGAAAATAGAAGTCTTTTCCGTGGCTGTCCCAAATGGGAATAACATTAGGCAAATGTTTGCAGAATGCCTTTTAGCTGCTGAAATTCCGTTTTCAGTATGTCTGATTGTGGTTCATCAGCTCTGACTCTGGTCTTAGGAATCAGCTCTTGATTATTTGTTTTGGATTTCCCTCCTTTAGGAGCTCAGCAGTGAGTATAATTATGCTATCCCCTCTCCATAAGTAGGCAGTCTCACATCGAGGCAAGCTTTCTGAAAAAGATCCCAATGGGACATGTTAACACGAAGGCCAGCGTGGCTGTATTGCAGTAAAACTTTATTTACAAAACAGGCAGTGGCTGGCTGCACGCGGCCCTCTCATCCCAGGGTTTCTCAGCCTCAGCACTGACATGTGGGTCTGGTCGTTTGTTTGTGGAAATGGGACTGCCCTCTGCACTGTGGGATGCTTAGCATCGTCCCTGGCCTCTACCCACCAGACGCCAGAAGCAACTCCTCCCGTAGTTGTGACCATCAGAAGTGTCTTCAGACATTTCCAGATGTGCCCTGGGGAGCAAAGCCACTCCCAGCCGAGAACCAGTGCTTCGTTCTTAAGCGAACAGTAGAAAACAATGATAATCGGGCGACAGGAAGGTGTCGGGAGAAAAGGACTGGGGGCTGCAGCTCGGAAATCGGGCGCAGTAAGGACAGAAGGGCCATGGCTTCGGCCACACGGAGTCACCGGTGACCTTGAGAAGAGCACTCGGGCTGGAGTGAGGGGACAGCGGTGCCGTGTGCAGGCCCCGAAGGGTTCTGGCCGCGGGAGAACGGCCAGAGGCCGGGTGTGGGTTGTTTCTGATGGGAGCACCAGAGCTCATGGCATGGCTGGGGGGTCCTCAGGTTGGTCGGAAAGGCTCAGTTAGTGATGGACAGAGGAAGGGCTTGTGTTCCAGACACAGATGGACAGGAAGGCCTGTGAGGGTTTTCCCTCGGTTGCCATAGGAAGGAAGCCAGACACACCCCCATGTGTTTCTGTCCCCACCCCCTTTTCTTTCCTTTTTTTAAAATATATTTTATTGGTTTTCTACAGAGAGGAAGGGAGAGGGACAGAGTGTTAGAAACATCGATGAAAGAAACATCGATCAGCTGCCTCCTGCACACCCCCCACTGGGGATGTGCCCGCAGCCACTGTACATGCCCTTGACCGGAATCGAACCTGGGACTTTTCAGTCCACAGGCCGACGCTCTATCCACTGAGCCAAACCGGTTTCGGCTGTCCCCACCCCCTTTTCTTGTGCTTTGAGAAGACAGAGGAGAGGCGACAGGTCCCACGAGGAGGACGGCCTAGGAGCTAAGGAGCCGAGGACTCTGTCGGAGCCAGCCCAGACAGGTGTCCGCCCACAGTCCCCTGTGCCCAGGTCTCCTAGGTTTCACACGCTGCTTTCTCTCCACGTTTAGAGTCTTCTTCAAGATCAAAAGCCGAAACGCACACATGAAGACCCACAGGCAGCAGGAGGAACAGCAGCGGCAAAAGGCCCAGAAGGCGGCTTTTGCGGCGGAAATGGCAGCCACGATCGAGAGGACTACGGGGCCGGTGGGGGCGCCGCGGCTGCTGCCCCTGGACCAGCTGGGCCTGCTCAAACCCATCAAGGACGTGGACATCCTCGACGACGACGTGGTCCAGCAGCTGGGCGGCGTCATGGAAGGGGCCGAGGTCGCGGACACCGACCTCCTCTTGGACGACCAAGACCCAGTTTTGCTTCAGGGCGACACGGAACTGTGACGGCCCGCTCGGCGCTCAGAGACGGCGGCGCTCGCAGCCTCCGTCCACGTTCATCAGGAAGCCTGGACTGCCTGCTTGTTCTGTCACCATTTTAAACTACCTGTTTAAAAAGTGGTCGTTTTATTCAGGTTTAGGAGAAAGACATCCGGTTTCTTTTCCTTTTATTTAAATGTGTTTTTGTGTGGGAGGTTGGGGGGAATAAATAATTGGCACAACTCTCTCTAAGAGGTGTTTCATCTGGGCTCCTTCCCGTGAGCTCGCTCCCGGCAGGGAGTGAACCTGACGTTGCTGTTCTTTTGCTTTCAGATGCCAACCCTCCCGGTTGCCTTGTACCCCAAAGCTTGTGGCGCGTGTGCGTGTGCGTGTGTCCGTGTGAAGCAGGCCGCCCGGGTCTCGCTGGGGCCTCGGCCCACCCTCTCCCACCGAGGGTTGTCTTGGTTCTGCTCTGGCCTCATTCTGTAGTGCGCCGGGAACTTGGCGTCCTTGCCGGGAGACTGGGCTCACGGGGAGCTTTCCAGACAGCTAAGGAAGCCCTCGGGCCACGCTTGCCTCTGCACACCCGTCATTGGAAGAGTTGGCCAGAAGGGAGAATGAGCGTGCTCGCTGCCGTGCCTGTCCCGGGGCCTGATCCTACGGACTGAGGACTGCGCGGTTTCAGGCTCGCGCTCCCCCGAGGTGAGTGCCCGAAGCCCTGGCCGCGGAGCGGTGCGGCGGCCCCTGCCGTGCTCACTGTGGGCGCGCGGAGCTGTGCTCCAGGCCCATCTGGAAGGAAATAACCCCACCTAGGAAGTTGCCAGGGCTGTGTTTAGGGAGGGTGGTTGAGAGGCACACATTGAAGTCCTGGAATGCCGAGACTGTTCTTTTGCCCAAAAACTAGATCGGAGGAGCCCGCTCTGTTTTGCAACACCGCTAGAGGGCGGTGGAGTCTGAAACTGCTCTGTGCCGTCCGGAAGTTCTGTGAAACCGCACTCGGGATTTTGCTGTAATTCATCTGTGCTGGACGGAAGTTCACCTTGATGCTAACTGTGAAGAAAAGGGTTTTCTAAGAAACGTGATCGCAAATTCAAGGGATATAGCACTAAAGGCCAACAAAAGCGGTTTCACATACCACTTTAGCTCCAATGTTTGCATTCAAACAATGAATGTATTCATTAGTCATTTACCAAAGCACTTCTACACTCTTCCAAGCCACATAACTCTGCCTCCTCCTGCCCCTGTCATCAGGGTTTCTGTTTGTACTTGAAGGTAATAAACCTGAAATCCTTCAAAAATGTCACTGAGCTCAGGCTTTGAGCTGAGTCAGACAGACCTGTCCCACTGTTAGGGCAAACGAGCACCTTCAGACGGGACAAGGCCCAGCACGAGAGGACACTCTGGTGGGGAGGGCCCCCCTGGGATGTGTGACTGCCCGCCCCAGTAAGCTAGTTCCCCAGCTCCTGTGGGTCTGGCAAGCATGCCGGTCCACTTTGCTGGCACGTTAGTAGCTTAGCATTAGAGACAGTACCAGCGGAAGCATGAGGATAAGTTTGCCTCTGCAGAAGCTTTTAGCGCATATTCATGGCCCTGGCCGCCCCACCCAGGCAGTGTTCTCTGAATCTCAGGAAAGCCAAGGGCAGAAGATAAATACAAAGGTTCTTTTCATTTCAATCGTTCTGTTTTCAGAAAAGAGGTCTTGGAAGTTTCCTTCATCTTTTCTTTAGAGGAAAAGGAGGTGTTTCATTTGCTGCCGTCTCAGACAGGTCATTCTCGTATGTTCTGAGCTCAGGCCTGCCTGGTTCTGTGCATCAGCTTCATGGCAGAACTGTTTCAGAACCACCCCAGGCGACCCTGGCGGGTGGCCCCCGTCCCCGAGACCACTCCCCTCTGCCGGCAGATGTCTGAGCGTGATTCTGGAAAGGTTCTGCTATCGGATGTAGGAAAGCTTATCTAACAAAGGAGCCAACAGCCAGAAAGATGTTTATAAAGCAGACGTATTCGTTATGTTTGGAGACTTGCCCAGCCGTTCCAGTTTTAAACATTAAAAATAAACTTGAGTTGCCAAGGCAAAACTATAATGCACAATATAATTTTGATTTTCCATGCAGTATAATGTAAGCATTTTTGACTTGAAATAACCAAAGAACTCCTCCTGAATGAGACAGTTCAAATTCCTGAATTAGTATTTTTGGACAATATCAACTTAAAGAATTGACTTCATAGTAAAACATTGTACTTTTTTTTTTCTTTCTGAAATGATTCTGCCTGCATGTATGTGTTGTGTTTTAACTTCCCCCAGCCTCCCCCCTCCCCAGAGAACTTCTCTTCCTGAAGGTCAAGGTCTTCAACATGGTTACTGTTTACTATCAGATGGTTGTTTTCATTAGTGAATTTAGATCTCTTTGAGAAAGCTTGTATATAAAAAGTTAACAGATATATTTTATGGAAAAACCCATCTTATTTTCAAATATATTTAACTGCTGTTATATTTTATTAGAGGAAGGTTGTAAATATTTTCTAGGAGTTCTATTGTAAAGAAAAGTATTTTTGAAAAAAATTAATGTAATAAAAACGAAAACATTTTTAAATAGTGGTGGCGATTGCTTCCTGTTCTGGCTTTGTTATGTTCTATTCTCGGCAAATGACTTGCATGCCTTCCCATTTCAGGATGTAATTTATTCAGGTTTGCACTATGAGCTGACATCATAATATCTGGTGTCCTTAACTGTGTTTCCCCCGGAATGCAGGCCCCTTGGTCCATATCAAGAGCACTATGTATAGCATATTCATAATTTTTCTTTTGTAATGTGTGTATTTTTAATAAGGATTTTATGTAACGTTTTGGCAAAAAGAGGACAGTATTTTCTAGTGATTTTATAACACATTTTGCTAAAAATGTTTCTTCCTAGGTCAGTTTTTGTTAAAAGGCAAACCAAAAGTCTTATTTTACCAGGGGTTTAAAAAAAAAAAGAAAAAGTTTGAAGCTTGAAAGCAAAGTTATATTTAAACATCACATGTAACAAAAAATAAAGATGTTTTATAGACTTGTCCTAAAAAAGGTGCATTCCTTTAAAACAAAAGCATCTGGGCATTCCATGTTGGTCTCCCCCTAGTGATAGCATTTTCTTTAAATTATCACAGTATTTATTTTCAGAAAGAGAGCCGGGAGAACCCCGCTGAAAAGGCTCTGGTCCGAGCCACAGAAACGTGTGGCAGCTCCACTCGAGAGGCATTCTTCAACTAGAAACACAAGCAAACAGCCACGGTCTTATTTGTGAAAACCTGATTCAGTATTGCATCAGCTGCTCTGAAAATAAAATGTTACCTTTCTGAGTTTCATTTGGCTTAAACATTCCTTATTTCTAGCTATAGACTTGATGCTGGATAGATTCGGGTTTGCCTGTTGGCTGGCTTCTTACCAGGGCAGATTTCATGCTCATTAAAGTCCCCGCCCCACGGGGATGCTGCGGGGACAGAGATTTCTGTACTCAGGCAGGGGATGAGTTGGCAGTCTCTAACCGCTAGGGGCCTCGTATTCACACAGGTATCTCACAGTTTGCATGCATTGCTAATCTGGATCTCCACATTCTAAAGAGTGTGTTTACTTTTTAATGGTCAACAATAAACTTCAAGAGAAACCTGACATTCTGGACTTTCTACAGAATTTGCTTTAAGTGGGGCACACCTGTGAAGACCTTGATCTTCCAGGTTCTTTTGTTGTACTTTCCTTTTGGCGATCAGTGGTAAGCAGCTCTTCCTCTGGAAGCACTGCCTGAGCCAGTATTGTAAATTCGGCTCCAGGGGCTCGGTGTCCAATCCGAAGCTTCTCCGCCTGGTACAGTCCCCCGTCCCCTCCCGGGAGCCCATTACCAGGCTCTGTTCCACACTGTATCGTACCCGGGGGAGCTGAGTGTGTGAAAAGGACCGTGACATCATTCCTTCCTGCCAAGGAATTCAGTGCTTAGAAAGAGAACACGGGGCCCTGGGAACTGAGCCAAGTCCCGCGCCGGGAAGAGCAGTCATGCTTTATTAATGCTGTGACCGGCCTCGCTCTTACCCGCACAGGCACAGCGGTTTAAAATAGGCGCTCAGCACCCATCCGCTGAATGAGTTCCCGCTAATGTTTCAGGTGTGTGTGTGTGTGTGTGTGTGTGTGTGTAAACAAAACCTCTTCTGACGTTTCCTAAAGTCGGTCCTGAATGCCCACAGACTCGGCCACCGCCAGCTGGCTGCAGTTCGCTCTAGGAATGCGGATGAGTTTTCATGTTGACACAAGCAAGACAATTAGGACGGCAGGTTAAGAAATTGAGTAATATATTCCCGAGTGAACCGCAGTGATCTTGGGATCACAGACATTCCTGTATCAAGGAGCCCAAGGGCTGACTGTGTCCTTTATTATTTTTTTAAATATATTTTATTGATTTTTTTACAGAGCGGAAGGAAGAGGGATAGAAAGTCAGAAACACCGATGAGAGAGAAACATCCATCAGCTGCCTCTTGCACACCCCCTACTGGGGATGTGCCCGCAGCCAAGGTACATGCCCTTGCCGGAATCGAACCCGGGACCCTTCAGTCCGCAGTCTGACGCTCTATCCACTGAGCCAAACGGGTCTCGGCTGACTGTGTCCTTTAGGAAATGTACAGTCTGGTGAAAAGAGCTGCTCTCCCCGCCCCGCCCCAAGGGAAGTGTTGCTGTGAGCGGTGAGGCGGGCAGCCCACTGCTCGCTCTGCCTTCCTACATCCTGTTACCTGCAGTGCCATCTCTCCTTGGACTGTTGTGGGCCATTACTTCCTCTGCTCCTGTAATTTATTTTTGGCAGTGCTACCATGTTTAACCACTTTATTCAGATATGATTGACGTTAAACGTTATGCATATTTACTGTGTATAACTTGATGAGTCTGGAGATAAGTATTAACCATGGAACCGTCACAACCAAGAGGAAAGGGCTGTCTTCTGAGGCAGACGCACTGGCCCTGGCCGCTCTGGCTCAGTGGATAGAGCGTCAGCCTGAGAACCAACGAGTCCCGGGTTTGATTCCGGTCAAGGGCACATACCTCCGCTGTAGACTTGACCCCCAGCCCTGGTTCAGGGAATGTGCTGGAGGCAACCAAATGTGTCTCTCACATCGGTGTTTCTTTCTGTCTCCCACTCCCTTCCACTCTCTAAAAATCAATGGAGTCTGGTGACATTTTGGGGGTCAGCCCATCTGGCTTTCCAGATGACCTAATAAATTCATAATTCTTTACGTGCGCACCCCCCCCCAAAAAAAATCAATGGAAAAATATCCTCGGGTGAGGATTAACAAAAAAATTTAAAAATTAAACTGAACCACTAGTGCAATCAAAATATAACTTAGAAATATTTGATGCACATACTTCTATTTCTCCTGGATATAAAGCAAGGTGGGCTTGCCTCAACTCTCCACAATTATTTGTCCTCCTATTCATCTGCATTAGGTGAGGGGTTTGAAAGTTAGGTGGTAGGGAAGAGACCTATAGTAGGCCAAGCTCCAGAACGCTGTCCTTGCCCACATGCCATACCAAAGAGCCCTGTTCACAGCCCCTCTCTTGACAAAACCAGGGTTTGCCCTCACAATGACTCCCACCTGGCTCTCAGCTAGTTGGACCTGGGTTGATATCAAGCTATTAGGCCCCTAGGCCATTAGGTGACATTTGGCATGGCTTAGCCCAGTAAAACAAGGGGACTAACTCAAACTCCCACAACTGAGAGTATGAATGGAGGAACTGGATGAGTCAAAGGCAGCAAGCTGTGGCCACATCAAGACAGAGTTCTGAGGGCACAGACACTATTTGAAAGCAGAGAGCGCCCGTCAATAAAGAGACCGTGTTTAGCCACAGGAATGGAGAGGGCGTCCAGTCCTCAAGGATGCTTTGAGTCCACATATCCAGTTATCAGAGCAGTCCAGGCCACACATGTCTTTTAAAGTCAAAAATAAAAAATAGGCCTGGCTGGTTTTTCTCAGTCAGAACATCAGCCCCCCGGACGGAAGGGCCATGGATTTGACTCTTGTAGTTTGCACCGGTCTATTTGCCACTGCCGTGATGCTCCTCAGCCTGCCTCTGCCCTTTGAGTCCCTGCAGCAGGGGCGTGGTCCTGCTGCCACAGGATGGTGACAGTACAGCTTGCTAATGACTTTCACCTGTGTCCCCTAGGGGCATGTACCTCCTGACTCTTAGGGGCATGTACCTCCGTGACAGAGTCAGCTCCTGGCCCGTTCAGGGCATGTGTGGAGGCAGCCAATCAGTGTGTCTCACAGCCATCTCTCTCTCCCGCCTCCCTCCCTTTCACTCTCTAAAAAAAAAAAAAAATCAATGGAAATAATATCCTCAGATGAAGATTTAAAAATAAAATGAACACCTTTACCTGCAGGAGGGTGGGGAAGTGGGAGTCTAAGCCTCACACCCAACGAGGCTCTGAATGGCACTGAGCTGATCATAGGGGCGGCAGCAGCCCACTGCACAGGTGGGAAGGTGTCGAACTGGGGTCTTGAAGAAGGTTTCTGGTTCAGCTGTAACTAACTCACCATATGATTTTGTGTGAGTCACTTCATCTCTGAGCCTCAGTTTCCTCATTTCCTCTTCTGGGGAGCAGATTAGGGGACACAGGTGAAAGTCATTAGCAAGCTGTACTGTCACCATCCTGTGGCAGCAGGACCACGCCCCTGCTGCAGGGACTCAAAGGGCAGAGGCAGGCTGAGGAGCATCACGGCAGTGGCAAATAGACTGGTGCAAACTTCAGAAGCAGCAACAGAATTGGTGAGTTGGAAACCCCGCTGCTGGCTGAGACAGACCAGCCAACTTTGAATGTCCCAGGTCCGAGTGGGAGCCCGAAAAAGGCGCTGGGCAGCCTGTCAGGGGCGGCAGAGCCGAGCGCCGCAGAGTAAGGGTGGTGTTCCCACGCTCTGGGATAGTACCACAGTGGCATTTCCGCCACACCTCCGCAAGGAATGAGTTCCGGTAAGTAAGGCCAGTCTCAGGGGCAGGAAAACTGGGTTTTGGTCCTAGATCTTTCCTCAATTTGTGTGATATTGGGCAAATCATTCTACCTTTTCCTTGGTTCTCTAGCCTGCAAATTAGGGTAGGGAAGAAACAACAAACAACTTTACATTTGCTCAATACTTTAAGTGTTACAAAATGTTCCCATAAACTTGGTTTTTAACAAATTTTAATCTTAATCTTGTGAGGCAGAAGCAACTTTATGGTACCAATACCATCTATTTGCATTATTATGTGCCAGGCATTGTACTAAACATCATACATCAGTATCTCATTTAATCCTCCTAGCAACTATTTGAAGTAGGAAACTATTATTAACATCTGTAGTTGATAAATGAGAAAACTGAGGCTGAGGGCAGGGAAGTAACTTGCCCAAGTCACTCAGCAAAATGGTAAACCTGGGTCTACATCCCAGATCTAATTATAAGCCCAGGGTTTTCCATTATACTAAACTAGAGGCCCCGGTGCATGAAATTCGTGCATGGAGAGGGGGTCGCCTCAGCTTGGCCTGCACTCTCCCCAATCTGGGTCTTTTGGCTCCTAACCACTCACCTGCCTGCCAGCTTGATCCTCCTAACTGCTCTCCCCTGACAGCCTATTTGCTCTAACTGCTCTCCCCTGCCTGCCTGATTGCCTCTAACCTCCTCTGCCTTGGTCCCGCCAACATGGCTTTGTTGGGAAGGACGTCTGGAAGGACATCTGTAAGGTCGTCCGGAAGATGTTCAGTCTAATTAGCATATTACCCTTTTATTAGTATAGATGTACATGTGAAAGCACGTGAGGGAAACAAAGCTTTTAGAGAATTGCACAAATGGAAGAACATTTTATTACAGCAAAACCCAGTTACAAGCCTTTTAGTTGGAGCTCAGTTACGGTAGATGTTAATAACCGGACTCTTTGTTTATAACGCCTTTTGGCTTGTGGTACTGGCTGAAGGTCTGGAATAATAAGGTGACCTAAGAAAATGAAGACTTGGAAAGACCCATGGGGCAGTGGTGCACAGGATGGCTGACGGACAAAAATGCCAATTGGTGTGGGGAAGGAAGGCAGGGTTAAGGCCATAACTGCAAGGCTACTGCAGTTAGGAAAAGGGATTTTGAAACATTCTGAAAGAAACAGAAATAGGAACACACATCAACCATTAATCCTCCACCCAGAGATAACCACGGTCAATGTTTCTTTTTTTCCAAGCACGTGTTTGTTTGCCTCTAAAAAACAGGAACCACACAGGACCAAACACGATTTGTAGAGGAAAACATTGCAGGACCTTGGTAACTATCTACAAATGGGCCGGAGGAACATCACCGAGACCGGGTCCCGGGCCGGGAAGCCGACCGGATTCCCAGGGGCGCCCTTGAAAAGCATGGAGTCCTGTCTCTATGGTCGTTCCGGTGCCGGAACAGAGGGTGGGTACGCTCGCTCCTTTTGCGGAACTCTATGGTCGAGGACGCCCTGCGACCCCGGAAGCGATCCTGGGACGCCGGCGGCAAGATGGCGGCGCGGGCGGCGCGAGCAGCGCTCGGGGCCTTGTGCCGGCGCCTCTGGCAGGCAGGTACCGGGCGGGCTGGGGGAACTAGGCGGACACACAGGGACAGTTGCCCCGCCGTCGTTCTGGCTACCAGGAGCCTTCCTCGATTTTATTCCGCATCTCGGCTCGTTTGCAGGACGGTGGCAAGGAAGGGGTTGGTTTTATCGCGAATTCTCGCATGGGATAGAACAAGTCAGGGCAAAGGCAGGAACAAAAAGATTGACAGAACTGGAAAGGATGTTGAACATCATACATCCCAGACCCGCCCTACCCCTTTATGTTTGCAAAATAAACCGAGGCTCCGAAGACCAGAAACGCCTGGCGAAAATTAGGCGCCGAGATCTCAGATTCTCCCTACAAACTAAATCGAGATGTTCTCCTCCGGTCCAGGGGTTCTGAGATTTAGGTCCGAGTCACTCCAGTCGGGGGTGGGGGTGAAGTAGCCTCTGCGAGGTCCTTTGGGGAAGAAAAAGCTTAAGCAGCGGTTCCCGAGGTTTGGGCCTCAGCGCCCCTTTACGCCCTAAAAAACGGTCAGCTCCAGACAACTTGTTTTTGTGGGTCTTAGTTATCGATATTTAGCTTTTTAGAAAAGAAACCTGAGAATCCTAAAAGTGCTTATGCCTTTAAAAATAACACCAATACACTCATTGCATGTTAACCTAATTAACATATTTATGACAATAATTAAATTTTCCAAAAACATTTAGTGAGAATGAGACGACTTGGCGGCGTTTTAGGTTTTTCCAAATCTCTTGAAGGTCTGGCTCAATAGAAGACAGCGGGAGCCTCGCACCTGCTTCTGTGTTCATAGCACACACCACTGCCTCCGGGGCAGCCCACTGAGAGAGTGAGGGGGGAAGGCTCGCTGTGAGAGAGGGAGCGGGGAAGGTGCCCGCAAAGCCTCCAGTTACTGTGGCAGTCGCTTCAGTCGCGCAGGCCCCTGAGGGTGCCAGGCCCCCAGAGGGCCTCAGAGCACACTTTGAGAACCACTGTTCTTAAGAAAAGACTGATGGTGTTAGAGGTTGAAATGTTGAACTAAGACACTCACCCAGGCACCCTTTGACCCCCTCAGAAAGAAAACTTTTAAGAACGTTTGAAGGTTGGTCTGGGGTGTAGCAGCGCTTAGCCTCCAGCTCTTAGCAGCAGAAGTGTTTGCGTGGCCAGGTAGCTCCGCTGGTGAGAGCTGGTCCCGGGGTTTCATCCATTCCCAGTCAGGGCACCTGCAAGAATCAACCAGTGAATGCATAAATAAGGGGGGCAGCAAAGTAGTGTTACTCTCTCTCCTCCCATCCTCTCTGCCCCTCTAAAATACATTTAAACCATAAATAAAAGCAGAGGTTTATACGGGGAGAATAGAAGTGGCAAGTGTACTACAGAATTAGTGGGGTCACTGGCAGAAATGTGGGGAGGGAGTTTTCTATGTGATTTTGGGTGAAGAATGGCACTTACCTCTTTCTATTTGGTATTGTACCTGATTTCCTCCTCTCTTTGTTTTTCCTAATCCAAAAGGCGAATATTAAATAAAATTTATATTAAATAAAATACTTAACTTGCTTCCATCTTGGGTGAAGAGGGGAAGGAAGACAATAAACTAAAGAATAGGCTTTTTAACATATTTAGGTGACCTTCAGTTGTTACAATTAAACCTCACTTGTGCTAAACAGTTATTCTCATCTTCAGAGTAGTTTTAAGGATCCTAGCATGCTTCCAGTTTCTTGAGTTACACTTTTTAAATTAAATTTATTGGGGTGACATTGGTTAATAAGATCATGTAGATTTTTGGTATGGCTTTCTATGTTACAAGATCTGTATTTAAATCTCAGGAAGGCTTAAAGGAAAAACAGATGGCAAAGTAAATACCTGTGTATATAGTACCATGTTTCCTACAACTACAAGTTTTGATCCACTAGGGGGAGCTGACAATAAAGGATTTGGAAAAGCTGGATTGTTGAGTTTTGAGGCACAGTAATGGTGTAAAATGGATGTAAGTTTCAGTGTATATTTCCGTTTATAGGCTAGTTGTCCCAGCCAAGCCAAGAAGTACATATGCTGGAAAAGATGTATAAAAACTTCAAAAGAAGTGTACTTCAGAATTCTTATTTCAACTCTTAATAACTAATAAAGACATTTTTGTAAAGACATTTTTGTTCAAAAGTATTGAGGCAAATAAGTATTATATTGAATTACATTTAACCTGTAAAAAATAATGGAGAAATTAAGCCACAATTTTTCTTTGATTTCCACAAATTTAATTTATAGCTGTTATTTTAATGTGAGAATTACTTGTTTTAAAAATTAATCTAAACTTTAAGATATATAGATTCTCTAGTATTTTGAGGGTCCCTTTTGATTATCAATGCTACTGTTGTCTGGTGGGTTTTTTTTTTAAATAAGATCTAATTTGCCATTTTAGTTACCCAATATCTTCATCGGAAATAGCGCGATAGCTCTTTATTTGAAACAGCATACCTCTTTTGATTTTTTTTAGTGGAAACTGAATGGTTTGGTGATTGACTTTAATTCTAACATGTGCCCTTTTTTTTTAAGGGTTCGAGGGATTTTTCTGTAAACAGTTCTAAGAGCAGCACACCCCAAAATGGTGCCTTTCTTCTGTAAGTATGTAGTTAGATGTGCTTCACTGAACAAGAAAATGGGCTCTTGTGGTATTTTACTCAGGTTTCTCTTTTTTTCCCTCCACACAGCAGTTCCAGTATGAAGTGGGTACAGTTTTCAAACCTACATGTTGATATTCCCAAGGATGTAACCAAGCCTGCGGTATGTACTCCCTGTATCTTGGTATAGGGAGCTACATTAGCTCTTACTTTTCCTCCTTTCGTTTGGGGTTGTTCCCCAAATGCTTTATGACTAAACATTTTTGTCCTGGAATACTGGCAGTTGCATAGTGTGCCTGAGTAGAGTATTCTCTGATGCCCCCGGTGCTCATGTTCTCTGTCAGAGTATCTAGGCAAGTTCTAAAAGAATAAGTTATTTACCCCACATAACTGTGGGAGTGAGCAGCCTTTTGCTTGTAACTCAGAACAATGTGAAGGATTGTCATAATTAATGATGCAGGATACATGATATGTTCAAGGAAAATTTGTTTCCTGTAGCTGTCAAGACTTGGTTCTCATTTTAAGACAGTGAGCCAGGGCCTTGACATTGAGAAAGAGAAGTAATACAAGTAAAATACAGAAGTAGCTGTATGACCTTGTTTCATTTAAGTAAAAGCCATGATTTCTTCAACCCAGCTTTTGTGTTGTTTGTAATTTTTTTTAATCCTTATAGAGTTTCATATTTTTCAGTTCCACCCCACAAATAACCCTCTGTAACAGTTTAGTATGAATCTTTTTAGACATTAGTCTGTGTGTAATTATATGTAGGCACATGCACACCAAAGCAGAATTGTGTTACGCATAACGTACTCTGCTCCATTTTTTCATTTAGTAGATCCTGGGTGTGTTTCCATGACAATGCATACGAACCTCAGGTCTGCAGCTCCAGTGCCTGCATGGCCCGGGCTGTGAGGAGAGGTGAAGGGTGGTCACGGTGACCGGCTGTGCCCCGATAAGTGAGACAGCTCCTACTTACGCCAGCCACTTGCTGCCGTGTCGGAAGTCAGACCCATGATGCCACATTATCTAACTTTTCCAAGCTAAACTGAAATCTAAATTGTTACGGGAAATCTCGTGAACTTTAGCATTTTTAACAGATTCAAAACCTTGTAGGGAGCCCTGGTCAGATGGCGTAGTTGGTTAGGGTGTCATCCCAATACGCCAAGGTATGTATGGTTCAGTCCCTACTCAGGGCATGCATAGGAATCATCTAATGAATCCATAAATAAGTGGGCCAACAAATCAGTGTTTCTCTATCTCTCAAAAAAATTTTTTAATTAATTTTTAAAAACCTATAAAAAACAATTAGAATACATCTTAGGGCTCTATCTCCCCTTGTCCCCCAACTTTTGCCATAAGATATCAGTATATTCTGTCCTTCCAAAAACCCTATTTGGGGTAATTGAGAGTGAATGTCTAGCTTCTTGGTTATGTAAGTAGATCTTTCAGGGATGAAGTAATTAACCCTGAATCATTGGATTAGTGTATAAATTACTGGTTTAATGGATGAATGAAGTGGAAGGTAATTCACCTCTTGGAAGAAAAACATCAGACCCATTATTTCTAAGATTTTAAATATTAGGGTGGAAGAATTAGAAATTATTTGTACAGTCAGTATCATAACATTTTAATTAGAAATGAGTAATTTTTCTGTTATGGCAGGCAGAGCTATGAATAAAGCCTAATAAAGAGTATGGCTCCACCCGGCTGGTTTGGCTCAGAGGTTGAGTGTTGGCCGGTGAGACCAGAGGTTGTGGTTTGAGTCCAATCAGGACACATGCCTGGGGTGCAGCCTCAGTCCCCAGTCGGCGGTGTGCAGGAGGCAGCTGATCCATGATTCTCATCATGGGTGTCTCTCCCTCTCCCTTCCTCTCTGAAGTCGGTACAAATACATATTTTAAAAAGAATGTGGCCTGGCCGATGGGGCTCAGTTGGCTGAGCATTGTCCCATGCACAGCAAGGTCATTGGTTCTGTTCCAGTCAGGGCACCTGCCCGGGTGTAGGCTCCATCCCCAGCTGACCAGTGTTTCTCTCTCATTGACCTTTCTCTCTCCCTCTAATCTCTAGAGTTAATAAAAAGACATTTTAAAATAAAGAATATGAAGAGGCCCCTGCAGGGTGGCTAAGTTTGCTGAAGCATCGTCCCTTACACCAAAAGGTTGTGGGTTCAATTCCAGGTCATGGTATTACCTGTTTACAGGTGTATTTTGTTTTTTTAAAAATATTTTTTATTGATTTTTTTTACAGAGAGGAAGGGGGAGTAGAGAGCTAGAAACATTGATGAGAGAGAAAGATTGATCAGCTGCCTCCGGCACACCTCCCACTGGGGATGTGCCCACAACCAAGGTACATGTACTTGACCAGAATCAAACCCGGGACCCTTTAGTCTGCAGGCCAATCATTGCTCTATCCACTGAGCCAAACTGCTTAGGGCTAGTTTTACAGGTTTTGAACCCCAGTCGGGGCATGTTCAAGAGGCAACCGATTGATGTTTCTCTCTCACATCAATGTTTGTTTGTTTCTCTCTCTTCCTCTCTCTAATCAATAAACATATCCTTAGGTGAGGATTAAAAAAATATGAATAGTAACTATCTATATAACAACTAGAGGCCCCGTGCACGAAAATTCATGCACCTTGTGGGGGAGGTCCCTCAGCTGGTCTGCCCTCTCACAGTCCAGGAGCCTTCGGGAGATGTCCTACTAAGCCACAGTCTGGTCTCCCACTGGAGAGCAGCCAGCCCTGCCTCCCCCATCGCCCCTCCACCGCTGGCCACTACCACACCTTGGCTGGCCTGGTGCTGCCTGCTCTCCAGCCCCACCCCCTACCATTGAGTCATTATGACATTTGGTCGATTTGCATATTATGCTTCTATTATATAGGATATTTTATCATTTATAAACACTTTAATCTGTTTTCTTATCCTATATAATAAAAAGCTAATATGCAAGTTGACCAAACAGCCAATCCATGCTTCATCAATGTTTTTCTCTCTCTCTCCCCCTCTCCCTCTCCCTTCCTTTCTGAAATCAATAATATATATATATACACACACACACACTATACAATAAAGAGGTAATGCAAATTGACCCTCAGGCCCTCCCTCATAAGATGGTTGCCTACAACCAGGCCAGCAGGAGGTTCAGTAAGGGATGATCAAATGATGAACAAGCAGGTTACATGGAACAACCAGGCCAGCAGTGGGGGGGACAGTTGGTGGCAACCAGGCCAGCGAGGGGGAGCGCAGGAAGTAAGGGGTGGCCAGACGAGTGGGGTGAGGGCAGTTAGGGGCAACCTGGCTGGCAGCAGGGGGCAGTTAAAGGCAACCATGCAGACAGGCAGATGAGGGATTAGGAGCCAGTGGTCCAGGATTGTGAAAAGGATGTCCGACTGCCAGTTTAAGCCCGATCCCCAGGATCGTACCTGAACCGGCAGTCAGACATCCCCCAAAGGGGCCCGGATTGGAAAGGGTGCAGGCTGGGCTGAGGTGACCCTCCTCCCCGTGCACAAACCCTGTGCATGAATTTCGTGCACCAGACCTCTAGTCTTCTGCAATAAAAGGCTAATATGCAAATTGACCAACAGTGGAACAACCAGTCACTATGACGTGCACTGACCACCAGGGGGCAGACACTCAACGCAGGTGCACTCCCACAGGGGGAGCGGCACTCAGCCAGAAGCCGAGCTCATAGCTGGCAAGTACAGGTGCAGTGGCAATAGCGAGCCTCTCCCGTCTCCACAGCAGCACTAAGGATGTCCGTCTGACGGCCTAGCCGTGGAGGGCTCCCGGACTGCAAGAGGCACAGGCCTGGGTGAGGGACCCCCCTGAGTGCACGAATCTCGTGTACCGGGCCTCTGGTTCTCGTATGAAATGCTGTGAGCTGTAGCATAGGATGCGGTTTTATATACGAGATAACTAAAGTGCGGTGAGATTGTGTGACTTGCCCGTTGCTGTTTAGCTGGAAGTAGCAGTGTAATTCCCAATCCAGGTCTTCTGACCAGGCTACTTTGTTAACAGACCCCAAATCCTTTCCCATTGTGAATTTGGGGCTCAATAACTCTTAAGTTAGAAGGTTCCATTAGTGATTTTGTTGCCTTGAAAGTCCCTTTGATTCAAACTGCATTTTAACGGATTCTAAGTTTCATTGTAGAGATCTGAATGTGATAGTAATTAGATACTTAAGCTTATAGTGTTAAAATGTTACATAGTATTTTTCTCCCCATTTATTACTAAACTCTGAAGTTGCTCAATTGAGTGAGGATAATATGTTAAATATTTTAGTTGTAAATATTAGAGGAACCACAAATGAATCTTTTCTTTTTTATTTCTAAATTGTAGATAACTATTTCTGATGAGCCAGACACATTATATAAGCGCTTGTCCGTTTTAGTAAAAGGCCATGATAAGGCTGTGTTGGACAGTTATGAATATTTTGCCGTGCTCGCTGCTAAAGAACTTGGTATCTCTATTGAAGTGTAAGTATAATCTTTCCTAATTTGACTAGTCGGTTGTTGTAACATGGTCAGCCAGAAAATGGTGCTGATTCCAGCCAAGTCTGAGCTTTCAAAAGGGCAAAACTCATGATAGGTAGGCTGTCGCTTTGTCCTATTATCCTAATAAGAGTCATCCCTCCTGTCTTCTAGAATGTTTAAATACTAGGATGAGTGAACCAGGAAAACGAAGGAAATATTTTCTCTACCAATTTCATAGACAGGAGATCCAGTTTGTATTTCTCGGACCTCCATTGGGCAGAGAGGCAGTTAGGTGGGCAAGCAATCCTTTTGTAGACCTTCTGGTTTGATGAGCTTTGGCTAATATATTCATTGTTTCAAAACTGCCCTGAGAAACACCGGTCACTCAGTAATTTCCTGCCTGAGCAAGGTAAGCATTATGTGCCCTGAAGTCACCGAGGGTCAAGATAACTGCCTCCTTTGTCTTGTCACCTGCTCCTGATGTAGAACTAGGCCCCTTCGGGGCTTTGCCAGCCCACCTCTTACAAAACACAATGGATCCACCTTTTCCATAACTGACTATAGTGTTATGATTATGGATGACCTGTAAATTTTTCTAAAATAACACAGCAGACAGTACAGCTCTGCCCATCACACTGGTGTTACTTTTCACAGTTCATGTTTGGTCAGTAAGGGACTTCAAGGCTCTGAAAGCTGGAGGTGTGTGTGTTTGTGTGTTTGTGCGTGTGCTTGCATGCCAAGGCTCAATTTTGGGACTGGAAAAAAAAATGTTTGTGTTGCTGTCCAAGGTATTTCTTTTGGCATGAGCTTTATGACATCGGTTGTTAAGTATAGATGACAGTCCTGACAAGTAGAAGTCTGTAAACGGTGGTTAATGCCTGTAATTGAGCATGAACCTGACCTACAAAATTGTTGGATCATGCTCCGATATCACTGACTAAGGTTTTATCATCACTTAGCTTGAGCATGTTGTTTTGCCCATTAATTTTCAGACATGAACCTCCAAGGAAAATAGAGCGATTTACTCTTCTCAAATCAGTGCATATTTTCAAGAAGCACAGAGTTCAATATGAAATGAGAACACTTTACAGATGCTTAGAGGTGAGTTTATTTCAGATATCCAGGTATTTTTGAAATGCCCACATTACATAATTAGCATAACTGTCCTTTCACATTGGCTGACTTCCTTTTAGGCAGCTATGCTAATGGTTGCAGAGAAGGTAAAAGGACCTTTTGTGTGTATGGGAGCAACAGACAGGAAAATCAAACTCAAATAAAGCCATCATTTAGAATAGTTCTACTTCAGCTCAATAATGCATTTAGTGCTTACTCATTTTTTAAAAATTTTATTACCCCTAGAACAATTTGTATTTCTCAGAGCAATAGATCAAACCATATAAGCATTACTTTTTGTTTGTTAATCCTCACCCGAGGATATTCCTTCCATTAATTTTTAGAAAGAGTGGAAAGGAGGCAGAGAGACAGAGAGAAACATCCATTGGCTGCATTACGCAAGCCTGCAACGGAAGTACATGACTTTGACGGGAATCGAACTTATGACCCTTCAGTCCAGGCCAACAGTCTGAGCACTGAACCAAACCAGCTAGGCAGCTGACTAATTATTTATTTTTTTTTAATATATTTTTATTGATTTCAGAGAGGAAGGGAGAAGAAGAGAGAGATAGAAACATAAATGATGAGAGAGAATCATTGATCAGCTGCCCACCTCCTGCATGCCCCCCTCCAGGGATCGAGCCCGCAACCCGGGCATGTGCCCTTGACCAGAATCAAACCCAGGACCCTTCAGTCCCCACAGGCCGATGCTTTCTCTACCTACTTAGCCAAACCAGCTAGGGCAGCTGACAATTTTTATACAGTAAGATAACATTGGAATAATTTTGCTTGGTTTTAAAAAATGCTAGTTAAATTTTCACACAGTTCTAATAATTCTTTTCACATGCTTTCTGGATTTCCCACGTCTGTGATGGGCAGCATTACGATTTTTCATTCACCTTACTCATTTCTGCACCCACTAGGGTTGACATAATCTTGTGGTTAGGAGTGCATGGGTTCTGGAGTCAGGTAGCGGGGACCTAGTCCTGGTCCTTACTAGCTGTATGCCTTGGACCTCAATTCTTTGACCTACAAAATGGGAATAATAATGGTACCCATCTCCTAGGTTAGTGTGAGGATTAAATGAGTATTTATCTGAAACACTGCAAATGCTTCGTCACATAGTAAATGATTTATAAATGTTATTAAAACCACTGTGCATCTTTTCCTGCCTGAGCAGTACTAGAAGCACTGTACTAGACATTGAGGATACAAATATTAAGATTTAGTTCCACCCTTAAATGAAAAAAAAAACAAAACACCAAAATTGTATGCACCCATGTCCAACAGAAACAATTCAACATGAAACATGCAGAAAGTCACATACTAACTCTTATAATCTAGTATTTGTTTCCTTTTGTGTTTTGTCTTAAGTAGTCTTGTGAAACTCTGTAAGTATACTGCTTGATGCCGTGCTTGCCAGCTGGGTCCATGGGGCTCTGGCTTTAAGGCATCTGGGAGGAGGATGCTTCAGGGCCGTACTCTCCCCACTCAGTTCCAACAGAGGATCTACAGGGGTTTTAAAATTGGTGTTCTGTGTAAGAGTTCATAGAGGAAGAAAAGGTCCTGCCACTTTTACCAATAACACTTGAAAATTTCTACTGTGACAGCAGAATATGAACCAATTCTGTGTTTGAAATTTCAGCTAAAACATCTAACTGGAAGTACAGCAGATGTCTACTTGGAATACATTCAGCGAAACTTACCTGAAGGAGTTGCCATGGAAGTTACAAAAGTATGACTTTAATTTCTACCTCTTTGGGGGGTAGTGTGTGTTGGGTCACAACCTTCCCGGGAGCTTCCCAGGTGTGATCTGAAACCACCCCTGGATGCGAAGGGCAAGGTGGCAGGTTTAATAAGCAAGAGAACTTACCAGCTTTGTCATGGGCAGCTGCGAGACTGTGCTTTCTGAACACACCTGCCAAATCTTAAAAGTTATATAGAGGCCCAACGTGGGTCTTTCACATACCCAGGAGACCTTAACTGGGTCAGACGTGTACCCAGTCCAGATAGTCTCAATTCCACATTTCTACCTCAAACCTGTATCCTTGGAGCAGGTTCTGGAAGCAGGGAAAGCGGCAGAACACACATTCTAAAACACAGGAGAGGAGACAAGGAGCGTTGATTGCCCAGGTTCAGCCCACAGTTCCAACAGGCAGTCATGTCTTTTCTCTGGCCTTTCCCAACAACCTGTATTGTTTAATACACTAGAGGACCGGCGCATGGCATTTGTGCACGGTGTGAGGGGGTGTCCCTCAGCCCAGCCTGTGCCCTTTTGCAGTCTGGGAGCCCTCGGGAGATGTCCGACTGATAGCTTAGGCCCATTCCCCAGGGAGCAGGCCTAAGCCATCAGTCAGAGCCTTAGTGCGAAGGCGGGAGAGGCTCCTGCCACCACCGCTGCACTTGCCAGCTGTCAGCCCAACTGTGGCTGAGCGGCGCTCCCCCTGTGCCCCACACTGACCACCTGGAGGCAGCTCCGGCATTGAGGGTCTGTCCCCGGTGGCAGTGCGCATTATAGCGACCAGTCGTGCCACCATTTGATCAATTTGCATATTAGCCTTTTATTATATAGGATTGCAGCCTAGTCCTGGCTCACTGAGTGGAGGGGAGGGCCTGTGGCAGACCTGGAGGCAGGATTGCCACGGTGGTTGGGGTCTCCACCTCCCTGTGCAGTGGTGGCAGTTCAACCAAATAATCCTGCACTGCAGCCACATCCTCCCCAAGCCGTCTTCAAAGTCTCCCTCCCTCCCAGGAGTTGTCCAGACATGGGGGCCACATTAGGTGCAGTCCCTAGAGATCACTGAGGATCAAATAGATTATATGTATCAGAGTTTTATATGCCATCAAGTTTTCTTCTCTCTGTTTTCACAGCCTACAAAAAGATGAGAGGGAGATTGGGGGGGGGGGGGGGGGGGGGGTTAGTAAGTAGGGTTGGGAGGTAAAAGAAGTCGAGAGGATTTAAGGGAACAAAACTAATCTGTTTTGTGGCCAACGAGTTCAGTTAAGTCCACATTATATTATAGTTCTGTTTTTCTCTTTTTAGACAAAATTAGAACGGTTACCAGAACACATCAAGGAGCCAATCTGGGAAAAGATACCAGAGGAAAAGGAAGAAAGCAAGTCATAAAGGCCCAGAGACTAGGTGTGTGGGCTTTTGAATGAGGGAGGGCCAGCCATGTGGGCTGACGTGGAGAGCGCTGCCAGTGGAGACGGTTCCTGTTGAGTCCACACGTCCTGATCGTGGGCAGCCGAGCAGGGAATGGAGCTGAAGGATTCAGTGGACTGTAGTGAAAGAGCCACTTTATCTGTCCTTTTATACGTGTCACTTTTCAGTTCTGATTTTACAAATATGAGTAAACCATTTTGACCACTATGCACCAAAAGAGTATTTATTTTTTATTCTCCTATTATTCAATTATTAGTTTGTACTAATTTTAATTTACATCATATAATTCATCTGAAAGTGAATATTTGAAATATTGCTCACCTACATTTTTTCCTTTTGAAATTCCTAGAAGGAACCTTTGGTTAATTTGATTAATTTAACACTGAGAAATTGAAGTTTTTGATACTCTCGAACAGGCCAGCATATAGTTGTTTGTTCAGAGGTGATGACCTCCAAATTTGACCTCATTTAGCATTCCATTCTTGAAAATGAACATACTCTGCAGCAGACCAAGCACACTTGAGGCGTACGCTGCACCTTCTAGTAGCGCAGACTCTGCGGGGCTGCACTAGTGAAAGGGTCGCTGTAATGGAATTTAAGCTCTCACGGTATTACCACTATCGTTTTCCCATCCTGTGATTCATTCATTCAACAGGCTCTTATTTTGTTAACTTACCACAAATTGAATAGGAATAACGGCTTTTGAAAATTGTGCAAGGCACAAACTATTTTCCTTACTAAGTTCCTCCTGATAAGAAGGCCTCTCTCCTGGTAAATGGCAGTCTTTTGTTTGGAGACGGCTCCTTTCCCGTGAAATTAAATAGTTCTTAAAGCCCTGAAAGAAGCAGGACTACAACGAGCTGAAACTGTTGATGGATCAACCCCAAGAGAGTGATTCATTTCCTTTTTATATCAGAACCAGGGCTTCGTCTTTGTAGTTTTCTTCATATCTTTGGAGCAGTTATGTCTTCTCAGTTGTTCCCCCCTTGCACTGGAATTCCCGTTCTCTCTTCCTTACCTGCTATCAGGTGTCGGTGTTTTGAATGCATACTGCTTATGTGTCAGACTTACATTACTGTCATTAACATGAAAAGAATTACAGCCTTGTGGCCCCTGACCTCCTTCCCTTCGAGCTCAGTTGTTGACTATGTCACTCACAAATGCCTAAAGCATGCTTATCTCATGTATAAGCAGGTATAAGCCTCAGGATTAAGAACTAGTCAATAAAACAAGAGCAATAGAATGGTAAGTATATCTAGCAAAGCAGCAATTTGTGACCCATTTGAACTTTAAGTAATTCTTTAAAAATAAAGATAGCTTTTTTTAGATAATCACTGTAGTATGGTAGGATGATTTATGCACACTCAGCTCCAGTGATTCACTGTGAACTAAAGGGGTGCATCCGAGTCTGTTTTCATTTTCAATTCACCCATAAACCAGATTACTCAGGTGGGCACTTTAAATTACATACTAAAACCTTGTTTTAAGATAAATATGCAAATAAACTGTACACGCGGCAAAATGTAGTGATACTTCTGTGACAAAAGTATTTGAAACCTACATCTTGATATAAACAAGGTAATTTCTTTACACTGGCAGACTGAGAAAGTGTTGTGTTTTTTTTTAGTAAAATGCATATTCTAAAACTTAGAATTAATGCCCAACTCACACTTTCTGTCCGTAGTGGGATGGGAGGTGGTGAGAGAGTGGAACCTGATGATAGAATGAACCAGAAGGCAGGTATGAAGTGAAATTACTGAAAGGTAGGAAGTGACATTATTGAGAAGTAGCCCAGAGTTCATTGTTGCTTCCTCTAATCTGAAATATATTTCCTTTTCATATTAAACAAAATAATACTATGGTCTGTTTGAAATTATTGGTAAAACTCTACGAATTAGACTTGTTTGGTGCCTAGTTTCAATACTGTCAAAGAATTACTTATATGTTCCTTTAGTCACCTTAAACAGACCACAGTAAATATATAAAGCAATTGTTTTAAAGGAGTCTATCCCTGGCTGGTTTGGCTCAGTGGCTAGACCATCGGCCTGCGGACTGAAAGGTCCCAGGTTCGATTCCGGTCAAGGACACATGCCCAGGTTGTGGGCTCAGTCCCCAGTGGGGGCACCCAGGAGACAGCCAATCAGTGGTTCTTTTTCATCATTGATATTTCTGTCTGTCTCTCCCTTCCTCTCTGAAGTCAATAAAAATATATTTTTTAAAAAGAGTCTAATTTCTTAACATTTTTTTTGTCAGCTGCCATTTTTTCTTCCCTACATTTAATTTTACTACAACACTAATGAGTAGTAGAGTAGAGAAAACATGGACCTTGGAGTCAGACAGGTCTGTGTCAGATAAGAGCTACAACCCACTGACTGCAATAAACTTGGACAAGATAGTTAATCCTGTAAGAGCCTCAATTTACTCGTTAGTAAAATGTAGGAAATAATGCTTCCTCATTAAGGTGGGAGTATTTAATTAGGTACTTATAGAATGCCTCACAGTTCCGAGTAAATAAAGACACGAGTGAATAATAGTTATCACTAGATGGAGTGCAAATCCGATGGCTCCCCAGATGATTGTGCACTGCACGGTTTAGATACCAGCTGGGAAGGTCCTCCAAGTGTCCCAGTGAGGAGAGCTCTTGCCTTAGAGGGGCCGTGAAGGTTAATTTAGCTGAGAAAGCATGTAATGTGCATTGTCATCAACACCATGCGTTATGCTAAGCATTTTACATAGTCACCTACAGGTACTCTCATTTAATCTTTATAACCCAACAAAGTAGTTACTGTTATTACCCCCTTTTCCAGGACAAAAAAACAAGTTCTGACTTCTTCATTCAGTATCCTTTCAGTTTACAGATAAAGCTGAGACAAAAAGCTGAAACTGATGTGTATGAGTTGAGATTAGTGACAGGGACAGCCCCAGAACCTAATTTTTAAAGAGTGAGGTACTCAGAATATGCAAACCTAGAATCCAGATTTATTTCCCCTTTCACATTGGCAAAATGTACTGTTTCCCCTAAATTTTAGAAGTAAAATGATCAACTGGGAATGGGGGGAATCTAAGGCATAAAAGATGTAAATGTGATCTGAATAAAGATAAAAAATGTAATACACAGCGATTCCTGATCCCTGTGGTGTCAAGTTCCACCAGGTGTGAGGGGCAGCACACGAGTTCAGGCTGCATCAAGGAGGGAACCAGGGCCACAAGAACCAGGCCCAGCGAGGGCTCAGCAGCCTAGGTCTATGACTCAAGCATTATACCTGGAGCCACGCTTATGACTGACTGCTGTGAACCCCCAGGTTCTCTGCAAATCCCCCCTCAATTCCTAACCTTGCCCTCCTTAAACCCTCACTATTATTAGTCCCTTTAAGCTGACATTTCTCTCTGTGGAGTCCTAATCTTCTTTGAAATGATATATTTATACTTCAACAGCTCAGCGTATTAATGGGGGAGGTCATGGTCAACTAACCCACATGAAAAGCCATTAGAATTTTAGATTCTTTAGCCAGAGGCTAAATCAAGTTATGTTTCATTCATACAATTTCTTAATGTGAACACACTGTCCTGTAATGGCTCCTCAATTTTGCTTAAAGATCCATAAATTCAAAGAGATGGTCAGGGATGACCCCGCCTTCCCCCCGAGCCAGTTGCGCCAATGATGTCTTTGGGTGTGATGAGAGGGGAGAAAGGTTGAAAGCCCTGAGCTAGATCTTCAAGGCTTCTTCTGGTTCTAAAGGCCCATTATCTTTCACGTCAATAAAAATCTGCTAACCCGGGCACTCAGAGGAGTCGAGAGGAGTTGTCTAGCAAGATTAGGGACTAATAGCTCCCATTAACTCAGCGCGAACTGTGTGTCATGCACTTTGCTCAGTTACTCAACAGGTGTTTGCATTCTTTATATGTGCCAAGCACTGTCTTAGCCACTGGGAATTCCGTGGTGTCTGGGGTAAAGTCCCCGTCCTCAAGCATCTTAGACTCTAAGGGGAAGACATAATAAACAAGGAAAAAAATGATAGTTTCAACTGCAGTTAAACACGATGAAGAAAATGAAGTAGGATAATGTCAGAATTCCTTGGGGGGTGGGGGTGGGGCAGATCAAGGAGGCTGCCATGTGAAGACCTGAGGGGAGAACAGTCCAAGCAGCAGGACCAGGCAGTGCTAGGACCCAGGGAGCTTGGTGTGTCTGCAGACAAGGACAGAGGAACATGACAATGGCAGGCAGGGCCAGATGATGGATGCATCACAGCTGTGGGGAGCAGTATGGGTTTTATTCTGATGCAAATGGGCAGCCATTGGAGGGTATGGAGCGGGCGAATGATAGGAACTGATTTATGCCTTAGGACACACTCTGTCTGCTGGGTATGGACTGTGAGGAGGGGGTTATCAAGAGGAAGCAGGAAGACTGGTTAGGACCTTCTGCAGTGGTCCAGGTGAGAGGATATGGCCTGGACTGGAGTTGTCGTAGTGGAGGTGATGAGAAGTGGTTGATTCAGAATATCGTTTGGAGGTGGAGCTGATGGAATGACCTACTAATAGATCGAAATGAGACCTAAGATGTCAAGAATGACATCTAGGTTTTGGCCTAAGCAACTGGTAAATGGTGATGACATTACTGCAGTTGAGAAGGGATTTGGGAAGAAAATCAGCAGTTTGGCTTTGGCCTTGGCCTTGCTAAGTTTGCCATCTGAGGATAGATGTCCAGTAGGCAGCTGAGTTCATGAATCTGAGTTCTGGAAAGAGTCCAGGCTGAACATGTAAATGTGGAAGCTACATTTACATATCAGCCTACAACTGGTATGTAATGTTGGGGATGAATGAGTTCATCTAGGGAGAATGTGGGTAGATGAGAAGGGTACCAAGAACAAGCCTGGGAAGCCCCAAGCATGTAGAGATTTGGTAAAACAGAGGCGATGGGCCATCAGTGAGGTTAGAGTGAAGCCAGACAAGTGTGGGTCCTTGAAACCTGGAGTATTTGGAGGAAGAATTCTCTTGGTGAACCATGAAGAATCTGCTGGCAAGTTGAATAACAAAAGCAGGTCATTGGTGACCACTGTGTAAGCCTCACTGATGTAGTGATGGGGATGGGCATTCAATTGAAGTTGAGAGAATAAGGAAGATGAGGATACAAAACAGCTTTGAGAATGGTCAGTTACTTATTGCTACCCTAGAAAAATACCTAAGCTTTAGTAGCTTAAAGCAAAGACAACATATACTTTGCACACAAATCTGCAATTTGGTCAGGGCTCTGCGGGGACATTGTCTGCTCCATTTGGCATCAGCTGGGGTGTCTGGAAGGCAAGGCCTAACCACAAGTCTGATGGTTGAGCCTGACTGTCAGCCAGAATCCCTGAATGTGTCTGAGCTTCCTGACAACATGGATGGCGTCTGGGATCGGAGGGCAAGTCCTGAGAGAGCCAGGCAGAGACCCTTTCACCTTTGATGACCTAGCCTTGGAGTCACATGGTGTCACTCTGAGGTAGCCACAAAGTGCCATCGGGTTGAAGGGAAGGAGAAGTAGACTGCCCCATTGGTGGGAGGGGCACATGATACCAGATCTATTGATCTTTTGGAAAATCGATCTGCCACAAAGGGTTTTGTTGAAAGAGATGCCAGCCATAACCGGTTTGGCTCAGTGGATAGAGCGTCGGCCTGCGGACTGAAAGGTCCCAGGTTCGATTCTGGTCAAGGGCATGTACCTTGGTCAAGGGCATGTACCTACTGGGGGTGTGCAGGAGGCAGCTGATCGATGTTTCTGACTTTCTATCCTTCTCCCTTCCTCTCTGTAAAAAAAAAAAAATCAATAAAATATATTTTAAAAAAAGAAAGAAAGAGACGCCAAATTAGGACAGTGGATGGAGGGGATTGTGGGCAGGGCCAACAGATCCAGGGATCCAGAGTGCCTAGGGACCACAATATTTTAAATTACTTTTTAAGTACTTTAATTTCTTTCTAAATCAGTCTGGACTGGACTGGATTATATTCATCTTCATACCAATGAGTGGTAAAATATTTTACATATTTACATAAGCAATACTTACCTATTCCATATTTATCCTATGACCTATGACGGTAGTGTGTAGGCCCATGCAGGTGGTAATAGGACCCTGACTATGGCGACAGGGCAGGATTTTTATGAATGGTGATTCTAAAGCATGTCTCCAGGTGGGAACGATCCACTAGAAAAGGAAAAGCAGGATGCAGAAAAAGAAAAGAATCATCGTGGGGAGGAGGTGTGCAGAGCTGAGCCCCAGAGGACTGGCAGGCAAGAGGTGTGAAGGGACGCTGCATCTGCTGCACCTGGAGGAGGCAGAGCAGGTGGTTGGGGTGCAGAGGGTGTGTCCGGTGGCAAGACGAGGTGGTTGTCTGATGTGTCTAATTCTCTGAAATGCAGCGTGACAGGTCCTCAGCTGGATGTGGGCATGGGCAGACGGTTTGAGGGCGGGAAGTGTTGTGGGATGGTCGTCTCAGGGAGGGGAGGGGAAGCCGGCAAGGAGGGGTAAGCAGTTATTTGACGTGTGTGCAGCCAGCGTGATTTTATGTGTTCATTTTGTTTCTGTGTTCAGCCTCCTGGGTGCAGGTGGGGGGTTAGTACAGAGGGTGGTTAGCTGTAGCCAGGGTCAGGTTTTGCCAAGTGAGCAGGTGGAGAGAGGGGTGCAAAGGTCAGGGTCATGGCAAGGAAACGTCAGGTGTGTCAGGCCATGGATAAGTAGAAGGAAAGTGGGATACACTGTCAGCGAGGTGACAGATCTTAAAAAATACAAGAGCAATAGGTTGCAAGTCTCAATACGGCTGGTGTCTTGTTGGTGTGCAGGTATTAGGATACGTGAGCTGGAAGGAGAGGTGATGCTTCCGAATGTCTCAGAGTGGGGGGGCAGGAGTGCCTGATAGCAAGGCCCAGGAGTGGCTCCAAAACTGTGCCTTGGAGGGACCTGGAGGGCTCACCAAAACAGGTGGCTGGGCCCACCCTGAGTTCCTGATGCAGCAGGCGAGGTGGGGTCTGAGAATTTGCATTTCTACCAAGCCCCCAGATGCCGCAGCTGCGGGCCAGGACCTCAGTGATGGGAGGCCAGTGTGGCATGGAAGGAGAGCTTCTTGGAACTAAGGAGATAGGGACCTTTGAGCCAGAGTGTGGGATGGGTCGGTCAGCTCTCTGCCTCAGGCTGTCCCTGAGCGGATGCTTGAAACAAGTGAAATCACTAGTGAATAATGGCAACAAGAATGAGTACATGGAGGGGTAGAGTCCGACATGGCTTTGAAGGGACTGGCATTTTTTTAGGGAAAAAAGAGAAAGGGGGGAAGCAATGGTTAAGAGTAAGGAGGAGACTAGCCTTATTCTCCAGGCCCGAGGGGTGGGGGCTGTGGGGGAAAACCCACCAGCACTTGGCAGGCTGACAGGAAGTGGAGATCCTACCTCAGGAAAGGGGAGGAAGTCAGAACAACAGGGAGGTTAGGGGCGCACGGAGGCAGAGAGCCGTCAGAGGTCAGCCTCTGTACCGACACTTCAGGCATGGGCACCCGATGGGAGGCAGGCAGCTCTGCCCCGAAGACGGACAGTCACTGGAATGACTGCCCCTAAGATCTAGAAAAATCAGTGCTGCAGGTTTTCTGATTTCTTGGTGGTATCATTTTTATATTGCATCAAAACAAGCATGAATGCCCAACCGGTTTGGCCCAGTGGATAGAGCATCTGCCTGCGGACTGAAGGGTCCCTTGGTTGCAGGTACATCCCCAGGAGGGATCGATGTTTCTCTCTCATCAATGTTTCAAACTCTCTATCCCTCTCCTTTCCTCTCTGTAAAAAAATCAATAAAATATATTAAAAATAAAATAAGCATGAATATATAATTGATTCAAAAACAAATTTGCATACATCGTTAGTATAAAAGTAAGAGACTTCAGAGATGTCTTAAGCCGTGCTCCCACATCCTTCTCACGTGGAGAGAAAGTGCAAGGCCTCTGGATCTTGGGTGAAGCATCTGTACTTTAAACTGGAAAATGGGGAATTTCTAAGATTCAAGGGGGCAATCTGTGTTGTGCTGGGGACTGAGTTAGCTTCGGGCACAGCTGCTCACCTCCAGCCCTTCAAGTTGTAGATGCTGCTGATTCTCACTAGACCGTGTGGAAGAGCTGAGCCCCGAGTCGACAGTGGATTTTATTTTATGGGCAAGGAGTTGGCCGGCTCCCCTGTGGACTTCAGAGTCCCCTGTGTCCCCAAGATGGGCCTCTCTGGAGCAGTATGGTTCCCAACTGGTCTTCACTCCACCCTCCCCTCAGTTTCCTCCCCTTCTCCCTCTTCAGAATCTTCTGGGTGGCTTAGCTGAGCGATTGACAATATGAAGAGGAGGGGTGAGGCTGGGGGAGCTAAGCAGGCTGGAGGTCAGACCCTCCGAGGGAATCTTCTAATGATCTTAGGACGCTTAGCTGGCCTGGTTCTGTCCACCTTGTCTCCTGCCCTCCACTGCCCATCATGTTCAGTTGCCCGGGAGATGGTGAAGAGGCTGGCTAAGCTAAGGCAAGAGGGAGAGGACCCTACCTAAGAATCAACCAGCAGCAGCGGGAGGAGACAGAGCCCTGCTCCCTGCCGGGACGGGGCCGGGATGGGGCAGCAGTTCAGCTGGGAGGAGGCGGAGGCGGCCGGCGAGGTGGACGTGGCGGAGCTCCAGGAGTGGTACAAGAAGTTCGTGGTGGAGTGCCCCAGCGGCACGCTCTTCATGCACGAGTTCAAGCGCTTCTTCAAGGTCACCGGCAATGAGGAGGCCACCCAGTATGTAGAGGGCATGTTTCGAGCCTTCGACAAGAACGGGGTAAGGCACCCTGAAGGGGACACTGGTGGCCAGTCCACTTGGCCCATTTCTCATCCTTGAGCTCAAGGAACAGCCTCGCGGGGGCTCCCAGTTCCCAGTCCTCCTGCTCTTCCTCTCTCTCCTTTTCTGTCTCACTCTTTCTCCAAAACTCCCCTCCTCCTCTCTGATCATTCTGTGCCTTCCCATCTTCTCTTCCCTCCTCTCCACTTTCATCTGACTGTCCCCCTCTCCACGCCTGGTGCTGAAGGTGGGCTGGGCAGCGGGCACACTGTCCAGTCCTCTCAGTGTTGATAGCCAGGGCTTTGCAGCCTGAGGACTTGGCTTCCACCCGCACCAGAGCCCCTGTCACTCTAAAGATACGGAGCAGAAGAGCTGCCCAAATGGGACGAGCCATGTTGGCGTGACCCAGAGCTTCTCCGCTCAGCTTCCGAGTCAGCTGCAAGCCGGTGAGGGCGAGAGCAGGGTTTGTTACTTCAGAGTAAATATGAGAAAACGGAGGCAAAAGGAAGCGAATTCACCTGCCCAAGATCATATACTCAGGGGTCCAGACTCCCAGACAAGTGTGCCTGCCTGGGAGGCAGTTTGTGTTTTATAAAGAGAGAAAATATATATTTTTTAAAGCACAAAACTTACTACCTAAATGTGTCACTGTCCTCATTCAACTACAAATTCAATATAACAATTCAGGAGCCAAAAGAGATTATTTAGCTCTGTGCATAATATAGCTGGGCCCCTTACACCCCATCTTGTCTTACAAAATAGCATATACATTCATCAATTTATTTTTCCTTTCTTTATAACTTTATTTTGATAGGATTTTAAATTTAAGAGAAAGCTGGAGACACTATGCCCTTTATCCCTAAGTATTTCTGTGTTTCTTCTAAAAAATGAAGTAGTTCTTTTAAATAACCTAATTCAGTTATTAAAATCAGAAAATTTAGCACTGATATAATTCTATTATCTAATTAACAATCCATATTCAAATGTGGTCATTTGTGGGGACAATGACCTTCGATGCTTTTTTTCCTTTGGTGGCGGGTGATCACTCATTGCATTTACTTGTCCTGTCTCCTTACCCTTTAATTTCAGCTTCTCTTGGTCCTATTTGGCCCTGACATTTTAGATCCAGGTTGTGCATTTGTCCTCGGTGCACAATGTCAGGGGGCAGGTGACGTTGGTCTGTCCCTTTACTGGGGTTGTTGACTTCTTCATCTAGTTATGTGGTGCCTACTGGGTTGCTCCACTCCAAGTTACTATTCTCCCTTTGTAATCAGTAAGCATCTTATAGGGCAGTGGTCAGCAAACTGCGGCTCACGAGTCATATGCGGCTCTTTTGCACCTTGAGGGTAGATCTTCCACAAAATATCAGAGTCTGTTTTGAGAAGTGGCATTAGAAGAAGTTTAAGTTTTAAAAATTTGGTCCTCAAAAGAAATTTCAATCGTTGTACAGTTGGTATTTGGCTCTGTTGACTAATGAGTTTGTCGACCACTGTTTAGGGGGTGCTTAAGACAAAGAAAATACCCTGTTGCTCATCAAATTTTCACTGACTGGTTGGGCATCCGTTGTGGGTTTTCTAGCTCCACCATCGATTGACGTTCCACTCTCAGGAAGAGCTTTCTAGGAGGCGTGCTGCTAGTAAGCTCCTCCGTCAGGGACTGAGCCTCCTTTCTTTCCTCTTCCCACGTCCTCTCCAAGCCCACACCCAACTCCACTTCCCAGTGAGTCTCATTTCGGGGCAATTGGTCTGAGATTTCTGGGGCAAATAAAATCAAGAGACCTCGTAGATCTAGCTCACACGTCAAAACCTGGGCTGACAGAAGCGGGTGTGGTGGAGACCAGCAGAGATGACGCACTGGAATGGAAGGAAGAAAAGGGTTGAAGCTCCAATGTCACTTGGGACCCTTATGTAACATACACTGTGGTCAGGGCTGGCGCACAAGTGCAGCCAATTCAGGGAGAAACAGGGCAGATAATCCCAGAGCAGATCACACGCCCGTCATTCTGCTCCTGCCTCTTGAGTAGGCAGGTGTTTCCATCATCCTGGGCTTCTGGGGTCATTAAGGCTGACGAGCGGAGGCCGGTGCACAGGGATGAGATTAGTCCCAGCCAGAAGCTTCCCAGAAAGGGCCCTGGGGTTCCTGGTAGCCTCAACCGGGGAGACCACTTGTCTGGAAGGGGCTCCTCTAGAACATGCCTCTGTGGGGCAAGGGGTTGGGGGAGAAAGGACCTCCAGGTCAAGGTTCTGGCAATCTAATTGTCAAATGGACAGGATACAGATCAGCAAGAGGAAATAAACAAATTGAATTCCTCCTCGGGGAAGCCCCCGTACAGGGGAGCCAGAGACCCCACGTGCACGGGGGGTTCAGAGACAGAAAGGGGATGCGGGAACAAGACAGCCTGAGCTAGGGATGAACTAAGGTGCTCTGGGGGCTTCACGGGGTCACTGCAGGGTAAGAAGAGCAGGTGTTCAGGAAATGCAATTTGTCCTGCGGTATGGATAGCTCAGAGAGGTTATCACTGGTAATCAATTATGGACAAGGCCCCAAATTCCAGTTCTTCTAGGTAGTCAAGGGAGGGGCAGACGTTTCTTTTGGGCCCACATGCACTGGATACTACTCAGGAATAAAAAGTTGCCCTCAACCGCAGCCAGTTTGGGTCAGCGGATAAAGTGTTGGCCTGCAGCTGAAAGGTCCCAGGTTTGATTCCAGGCAACGGCACGTACCCTGGCTGGGGCTCATGCAGGAGGCAACCAGTCAATGTGCTTCTCTTACGTAAATGTTTCTCTCTGTCCTTCCCTCTCTCTTCCACTCTCCCTAAAAATCGATGGAAACACTCCGGGAAGTGCAGCCTGAGACCCGGGCCCCCCCCCCCCCCCCGGCCCACTGCAGCCTCCACCAGCAGCCTCTCGCCTCACTCCTCCGCAGTCCCAGCCGGTTCCCCCAGCCTCTCCCTCACTGCTGTTGGAATAATCGTTGCCGCCACATTTCTGCTGGAGGAAAGTTCGGTTTCCTGCTCAGTCACCTACGAAGTGGCCTGGGCCCTCCTCCTTCCTCTGGCCCCTTAGCACCTGAGCTCTGTCTCCCCGCTTCCTGGCTGGGGGTGGGGCGTCAAGTCCACGTGGGCCTAGGTGAGCAGGGCTGCACGGGCTGACCCCTTCTCCTCGGGCTCCGAGTGAATGGAAGTGTAAAAGAAATTTTCAATGTGAGCACAGCTTCCCAATCTTTCAAAACTATCGTGTTCTCAAATTCAGATTAAATTGATTGTTTATTCATTGATTCATAAATATATTTTTATTAATTTCAGAGAGGAAGAGAGGGGGCGAGAGAGAGCAACATCACTGATGAGAGAGACTCAGCGATTGGCTGCCTCCTGTATGCTCCTGCTGGGGACTGCGCCCCCAACCAGGGCTTGTGGCCTTCGCCAGAATCTGGGACCCTTTAGTCCACAGGCCGACGCTCTATCCACAGCCAAACCACCTCGGGCATTTGTGAGACCCTGACTCTGCAGAAATGGCAATGTGCTAGGCATGAAAGAGAAACAAAAGCAATGGAACCCCTCCCTTTTTGCGGAGCACACTTTAGCTAGGGAACGAGGCTTACTTACGAAGCATTGGGTGCCAATGCCGGAGGAAGTCCCAAACGGCACAGAATAGGTAGCAGGTGCTGTGAGTGTGAGAAGAGGGAGAGGTCACTGGCTGAAGAGGTCTGAGCAGGAAGGCTTTCTAGAGGAGGGGACCTTGGAGCTGAGCCTGGAAGAACAGGAAGAACTGGGTAATCATGGAGAGGACGGGATGCCAGTGTGGGGGACAGCATGAGCAAAGGTGCAGAGGCCAAACGCATCGCAAGGACGATGCAAAGCCCTGGGCTTGTGGGAGTGAATGGCCCAGAGCGGGTGCCCCTGTGCCCTGGAGGTGGGCAGTGGACCAGGAGGGCTCACAGCTCCCACTCCCAAAACAGGACAACACCATCGACTTCCTGGAGTACGTGGCAGCCCTGAACCTGGTGCTGAGGGGCACCCTGGAGCACAAGCTGAAGTGGACCTTCAAGATCTACGACAAGGACCGCAACGGCTGCATCGACCGCCTGGAGCTGCTGGACATCGTGGAGGTCAGTCAGCGTCTGCCCGAGGGGCCGGGCACCCGGGCGCGGGGGCACCTCTGGGCTCGAGGCTGGCCACTGAGCGGGGTTCCCTGGGGCTGTGCATCGAAATCATTGCTGCGTGCTTCCTGCCCACAGTGGAATCCAGCAGGAAATCAATTACAAAAAGATACTAAAGATCCCCATGTGTTTGGAAATTAGGCAATACATTTCTAAATACTCCATGGATCAAAGACACAAAAATCACGTGCGCATACACACACACACACACACACTCACACTCACATTCACACACACACACTATTGTGAACTGAATAATGATGCAAAAATAACAACAAAACTGTGGAATGCAGCTAAAGCTGGCTTGCAGACACATGTATCGCCTTAAAGTATATAGATTAGAGAACAAGAGGCTGAAGGTCAGTGATCCAAGAAATCATCTCAAGAAATTAGAAGAAAAGAGTGAATTAAATCCAAAGAAAGTGGGAGAAAGGAAACGATACAGTAGAGAGCAGAAAGTAATGAAATAGAATAAAATGCACAAAAGCAAGTTGGTTCTTGACAAGACTAACAAGAATGAGCAAGGAAACACATACCTACTGGAGGGCAGACTCTGACATGTGACCAGTGCCAGCTGTCCCTGCCCAGAGCTGCTGGGGGGCAGCGTCAGTCCCCTGTACAGATGAGAAAATGCCCTCACAGTCTGGCTGGTATGGCTCGGCAGCTGCACATCAACCCAGGAACCCAGAGGTCGCTGGTTCGATTCCTACTCAGGGCACATGCCCAGATTGCAGGCTCGATCCCCAGTGGGGGATGTGCAGGAGGCAGTCAATGGATGATGTTACTCTGTCATCATTATTTCTATCTCTCTAACCTTTCCCTTCCTCTCTCTAACAATCACTAAAAGCAAACAAACAAACAAAAACATTTAAAAAATAATAAAATAAAAGAAATTCCCTCACAGAGGTTCGGTGCTTGTCCAAGTTTACCTACCAGGGAGTGCTGAGCTGGCTGTCACCTCTGAAGCTCCCAGTCAGTCAGGGGGCTGCTTTGTGCCAGCCGCTGTGCTGGGCAGTGAGGCCCTGGGGATCGGCCAGACACCTCTGTCCTCAGAGGGCACCCAATCTGAGAACTAAGGGTGGCCCTATTGGTTGTCTGTCTCCTCCACTTCACTTCACAAACATTGGTTTGCTGGGAGAAGCACAGGGGAAACCTGTTCTTTCCCTCCAGTCTGAACCCCTGTGTCTCCCGTCATCCCAGTTCACACACGTAGACACACACATCCATAAATATACCAAACTAGAGGCCCGGTGCACAGCATTCGTGCACTGGAGGGGGTCTCTCAGCCCAGCCTGCAACCTTTATCAGTCCGGGATCCCTTGGGGGAGGTCCAACTGACTGCTTAGGACTGCTCCCCACTGGGATCAGGCCTAAGCCACAGTCAGACATCCTTAGGGCCACAGTGGACGTGGGAGAGGCTCTCGCCAGCGGTCAGCCCAGCTTGTGGCTGAGTGGTGCTCCCCCTGATCAGCTCCTTTGTTGAGCATCCGCCTCCTGGTGGTCAGTGTGTATCACAGCGACTGGTCATTCTGCTGTTCGGTTGATTTGCATACTACCCTTTTATTATATAGGATTCTCTTTTCCTCTCTGAATCTCCATTTTCCGCCATAAAGTACTGTTGAAATCATCACCGTGCCATTCACATTCCTCATTAGAGGGTTTCTGTTTGGTTTTTGTTTTTTTTTTTAGACTTGTGTTTTGTGCTTTTGGAGTTTTTTGGGTGTGTTTTTTTTTTTTTTTTAATCCTCATGCTTTTATTGGTTTTAGAGAGAGAGGAATAGAGAGAGAAAAAGAGAGAGGGAGAGAGAGAGACACAGGGGAAAGCTATTGATGTGAAAGGGAAACATGGATCGGCTGCCCCGCCCGGACTGGCATCTAACCCACAACCTGGGCACTCACCTGCCCTGCCGGTTGAGCCACACCTGCCAGGGCTCATTAGAGGTCTTTGGGCTCACAATAGAACCAGAGGTGGCATTGGGGTGGGGCAGCATGCGAGGTCAGGATCCCCAGGTGCAAGCAGGCCAGAGGGCACATCACTTGGTTTGGACCTGTGTCCTGTGGCCCTTGATGCACAGCTGGGGAGCAGCACTGAGGAAAGGGTGTTGGCACTTGGGTTGGGGGAGGGGCGGAGTTTGTAGCCCCCCCCCCCATGCCTCTGGGCTTCCTCCACAGGCCATTTACAAGCTGAAGAAAGCCTGCAGGGTGGAGGGCGAGGCGGGGCAGCAAGGCCAGCTGCTCACGCCGGAGGAGGTGGTGGACAGGATCTTCCTCCTGGTGGACACGAACGGAGACGGTAAGAGGGGCAGAGCTGGTGGCCCACTCGTAGCACCCCCACTTCCTGGCCGTGTGACTGTGGGCAGAGCCCTCCACCTCTCAACAGCTGGTGTCCTCATCTGGAGCTGGGTGTGCAGAGGACCCACGAAATAGCAAAGGGTCTCTAGCTCCTGACATTTGGGAGAGCCAGTAAAACTCCTACCGAGGGGCTGGCGGAGGCCGGGCCGTGAGCGAGAGGGCAGACGGGTGGTACTGGTCTGGAAACGGGTGGTAATGGCTGAGAGGACTAAGTGGGGTAATTAAAGCCCAAGGCTGAGCAGGGGGTGGAGGGGGTGGGGGGGCAGCTGTTGGGAGCACACCCAGAAGAGACCTCCAGAGCATTCCCAGGGCACCATGGGCAAAAGGAACATTCAACTCATTTGCAAAGACGTCCCTTTAGAAAGCCTCGAAGGCTCCAGAAGAAGCTGGAGAATCCCAGGCCCTGGGCTTAGGCCCGGCTCTGCAGGCTCCTCTGTGTGGGAGTTGCAGCCCCTCTTCCCCCACAGAAGGCCTCCCCTCTCCTCTCCCCTCTCCCCTGCCCCGTTTCCCCTTCTTCCGCATGCCCATCTCCCGCCCCTCTCAGGCCAGCTGTCTCTGAATGAGTTCATCGAAGGCGCCCGCCGGGACCAGTGGGTGATGAAGATGCTGCAGATGGACGTGAACCCCGGCGGCTGGATCTCCCAGCAGAGGCGGAGAAGCGCCATGTTCTGAGTGCACAGGCCCCTCCCAGACTCCAGGCTCAGCAGGTGTCTGGGGCAGTGTGGCCGGGGCCTGGCTCAGCCCCCTCATGCTCACTGAGCTTACCCCCTTCAACTGCTCCTGGGCTGGGCAATGGTGGGGCTCCCACAAATTCCTGCATGATTCTTAGATGGAAGCAGGGCCTCTGAGGGGAGGGATCCCGCAGGCCAAACAATGAGAATGCCCATACAGTAGAGGCAGAGTGGCAGGAGGCGGGGCCTGAAGGTGAGAACCCCCATACAGTGGAGGCAGCCTGGCAGGAGGCGGGGCCTGGAAGGTGAGAACCCCCATACAGTGGAGGCAGCCTGGCAGGAGGCGGGGCCTGGAAGGTGGGAGCCCCCATACAGTGGAGGCAGCCTGGCAGGAGGCGGGGCCTGGAAGGTGGGAACCCCCATACAGTGGAGGCAGCCTGGCAGGAGGCGGGGCCTGGAAGGTGGGAACCCCCATACAGTGGAGGCAGCCTGGCGGGAGGCGGGGCCTGGAAGGTGGGAACGCCCATACAGAGGAAGGCAGCCTGGCAGGAGGCGGGGCCTGGAAGGTGGGAACGCCCATACAGAGGGAGGCAGCCTGGCAGGAGGCGGGGCCTGGAAGGTGGGAAGGCCCATACAGAGGGAGGCAGCCTGGCAGGAGGCGGGGCCTGGAAGGTGGGAACGCCCATACAGAGGGAGGCAGCCTGGCAGGAGGCGGGGCCTGGAAGGTGGGAACGCCCATACAGAGGGAGGCAGCCTGGCAGGAGGCGGGGCCTGGAAGGTGGGAATGCCCATACAGAGGAAGGCAGCCTGGCAGGAGGCGGGGCCTGGAAGGTGGGAACCCCCATACAGTGGAGGCAGAGTGGCAGGAGGCGGGGCCTGGAAGGTGAGAACCCCCATACAGTGGAAGCAGCCTGGCAGGAGGCGGGGCCTGGAAGGTGCTGAGTCTGAAGACTCATGCGGTGTATGAGGAGGGGTAGCTATGTCCCCTAGATCCTGAGGAGTGTTCACAGAGGGTGCTCACCTCCTCCCCAATTGTCCCCACCTGGGTGTCAGCAGGGACACTGTGGTGAGGCAGGCTGGGCTCTCCTGCCCTCGGAGGGTCAGCTGTGCTGCCCCCCAGCCCCTGCTGCACCCCACCCTTCTGCTCCCCTCCCTACCCCTGGCCCCCACACTTGCCTCTCCAACGTCCTCCCCAGAATACCCTCCCAGGATTCCCAGCCACAAGCCCAGCATGTCTCCTTAGCGAATGGAGACACCTGCCCCGTCTCTGGGGAGAATTGTGGGCCTGGGGGCCTGGGTTCTAGATCAGACTTTGCCTTCAGCTGCTGTGTGACCCCGACGGCCACTTCTCCTCCGGACCTCGGTTACCTGGTCTGCACAGTGAGCAGGCCTGGATAGACCAGCAGTGTTCAGGTGATTATTTTTTGCAATTCGAATTATTTTTGTTACACAAATTCTGTGCACAACCCCAATGTAGAAACTAGATTAAAAGGGAGCCGCTCTGGTTGATGGGGGGCTGAGCCACTCAGACCCCTCCCCCCGCTGGAGCCAGAGGCTCCCCTGAGAACATGAGGCCCTGGTCAGTGTCACCCAGCGTCACCCATTTAGGTGGGACCTGGGAAAACACTTGCTTTACCCTGAAGAGGTGTTGATGTACGAGAAATAAAGCCAGCCTGCCGGACCTGTGGTTCCATAGGTCTGATGTTCATGTAGAGGCTCCTATAGAAATAAGTTTTAGGTGAAAAATGGTTGGTTAAAGAAAAAATAATAACCCAGGTGGGACACAGATATGCCCCAAATCATGAAGGTGGGGTGTGGGTGACGATGGGAAACGTCCTTATTCAATGGTCTGACCCTCCCAGCTCTGACCTTCAGGATTTCCCAACTGGCAGCCGCCAGAGACCTGAGGGCCAGCTCCCTGTGTTGCAGGCTGCCCCGCCATTGACCTTCATCCCTCCATGTCCATGCGCAGGCTTCCAAGTGATGGACAGGATGGGTGTGAGCAAAATTCGCCCTTTTACCCCCAGGGAGGGGCTCTTTGCAACCAGTAGCTTCACTCCCCTCTCCCCTTTCTCCTCCCTCTGCGGTTTTATTAACTCCATGCACCCCCACAAACCCCCAGAGAAGTGAAGACAAAGCCTAGAAGAGAGAGCATCTTGAAAAATGGGCACAACTGCTTCAGCCTGTCTCCCCAGGTCCTTGGACAGGTTTTCCTAAAGTTGGGGTGTGCAAAGACTGCCCCACCCAGAACAGATTGCCCCACTTCCTGACTGATGCCAGGTGTCACTGCCCCAAGAGAGACTGGGGTGAGGCCAGGGATGGCCCGGCCGCCTCAGTGAGTCACAGCTGTGGGGACCAGGCTCAGGCACACATGCCACCTGGTAGCCAGCAAGGAAGCAGCAGGTTTGCACGGTCACTTCTGAATAAATGTGGATTTCCTCTGGATAATGGAGAACTTTCTACAATCCCACCTCACCCTCCTTCACTTTGTGGTCGACATCCGACGCAGGCGTACCTTCCCACGGGGGGGGATGCATGCACGGGTGGCCCATCCCTTAGTCATGATTCGGATCTGCACTCTCATCCCAACACTCTGTCCTCATCTCCTTGTAGCGAGCGCTGTAACTTCCTGAAGGAGGTGTTCTCCCCCTCACAAATGGGACTCTTGGAGGTGCTCCTTAACAATGGATATGAGGACCCCTTATTGTTTCAAATTTGGTAAAATGTAAATCCTAAGAGACACCCTCAACTTACACCTAAGAAAACTCCTCCCCATGTCACACAGCCCCCACATGCGACACAAACATATCACACAGACTGCACCCTCCAACCTCCCCCCACATCACCTTCTCCACACGCAACCCCAACTCCTCTTTCGTGTTCAAAGTCAAGGGCCACTTCTGTGGGGCTGTCTCTGAGTCTGACTCACAGTTCCCTGTGCCCCTTCAGGAGTCCATTCATAACTTCCCTTAGCACATCTATCTATACAATCTCTCTATATAATAGAGGAATATGCAAATTAGCCAGGATGCTGTAACATCACTACTGGACATCGGGAACCTGAGGCTGCATGGCACCTGGCTGGGGCGAGGGATCTCAGGCTGCACCCCGTGACCCCTTGCCTGGCCGGGAGACCTCAGGCCATGCCCCTCACCTCAGCATTGGGCCAGAGGACCTCGGGCTGAATCCTCCACCTGCCAGGGCTTGACAGGGGACATCAGCCTGTGCCCCTGCCCAGCAGGGCTAGACAGGGGACCTCAGGCTGAGCCCTGAGCCCAGCGGGACCTCAGGTTGTGTGCCCTCCCCCCAACCCTCTCCCAACACTAGGCGTGGATACCTCAGGCCATGACCTCCCCACCCAGCGGTGTTTGACAGGGGACCTCAGGCAGTGCCCCTTGACTGGTGCCTGGCGGGGCTTGTTGGGAGACCTTAGGCCAAGCCCCCCACCCAGCACCAGGCTGGAGGACCTGAGGCTGCACCCCCACCCAGAGGGGCTTGATGGGGGTGGGGCCAGCAGGGTCTGGGTCTCCCACGTTTTCAAAGCGCATGCAGGTGGTGGGTGGGGATTTGACTCTAGGTTTTACGGCGTGCCCCAGACTCTGACTGGAGGAAGGTTTTCATATACATTTTACTAATTTTCTTTCATCTCTGACACTTCTATTATAGAGAAAGGGCAAATGGCAATATTAAAATATTTTCTCTTATTAATTGCCTTTTAATGTGCACAAATTTCGTGCGCCGGGCCACTAGTTTTATTATAATGAGCTTAGCCTATGAGTTCCTTGAAGATGAGAAGGTTCCTCTTCTCTGCACATCTAACATTTAGCCTTAGCACACAGTAGGTGTTCAATAAATGCTTGTTGAATGGGAAGGGCAAATCCATGCAAAGCACACACATCAGCTTGGTGGTCCTGGGGCTCCTTGCAGCAACAGGATGGAGGCTGCGGCCACAGGCCCTGGAGGGTTCCATCAGATCAGGCTCAGCACTTCCATGTCCAGAGAGTGGGCCTGGAGAAGCTCAGGGGGAAGCTGGGGAGGTGTCCGGCGGGCAGAGGGCCGCTGAGTGCCCCCAGCAGGAAACAGTCCCCACCAGCTGAGTCACACAGAGGTTCAGAAACTGTCCTTTGCCGTTTCCACCTCTGGACCCCGATCCTGGCCCTGTGCTTCCACCGTGCAGCCCAGCCAGGCGAGCTGAACTGTGAGTTCGTTCTGAGGACTATCTAGTATAAAAGCAGCAATGGTGACCCCAGCACCACCACACACCCCGGCCCAACACAGAAGGATGGGGGGCGGGGTCAGCCGGCTGCCTCAGCCGCCCCACCCCCAGCCCCCTCCTGGTCTTGCTCCCCGTTCTGGAGCCTGCGCACAATGCTGGTGAGGTCCAGGCTTCGCGTCAGCGTGTCCAGGAGCATCTGGTCCTTCTGGACTCCCTCCATGAACTCCTCCAGGGACAGCTCCCCTGGCAGAGAGAAAGGGGGTCACGGGGAGGAAGGGGTATGTCTCTTGGGCAGCAATGCACCAGGGCCCAGAGCTGGAGTCTTTGGAGTGGCACAAGGCCACTGCTGGGGAAGTAGCTGTGAGAGGGGCAGGCATAGGAGCCAGAGACCAAGGTCTGGTCCAGGAATCCCTAACACCGGGTCTGTGCTGAGATCCCACACCCTGGTGACCCCTCCCCGGGGGACCCCGCCTCGGCCTCCTCACCATCCCCGTTGACATCGATCCTGGAGAACACTGTGTCGGTGAACTCCTCGGCACTCATGGTGGAGTCGCTGCAGGGGTTGATGGCTCGGATGGCCTGGTGGGAGGAAGAAGTGAGAGGGCCCCTCCTCCCGTGGTAGTGGGCTGCAGTGGGAGTCAGGGAGTGAGGCGGAGCTGGGACTTAAGAGCCTATTCAGTCTCTGGGGACACAGGAGGAAACTGAGGTCCAGAGAGGGATAGGAATGTGAGGGCAGATCTGCCACCGGGACCCCCATGCCATCCAGTCCCCTGCAGAGGTTACAGCTCTGCCCACTGAAGACCCAAACCCGCTCCAAGCTCGGTGCTCCAGCCGCTGCCCGCCCCCGGCCGGCCCTCTGCACCTGGAGTTACCCGGATGATGGTGAGCAGCTCGTCCCGGTCGATGCAGCCATTGCCATCCACGTCGTAGAGCTTGAAATACCAGCGCAGCTTCTGTTCCACCTTCCCCTTGAGGACCAGGCTGAGTGCGGCCACGTACTCCATGAAGTCGATGTAGCCGTCCTGGGGGGGGAGAGGCGGAGGTCACCTTGACCCTCTCTCCCACCCCACCGCCTCCCCCTGGGTGCCCACCCCATCTGTCCTGGCCTCACCCAGCCCACCCACCCTGCCCCAGACACTTCGGTCCACCGACAGGCTACCCCCTGGTGGCACTTGGGTTGTAGCTGTCACTGCTGCATCTCTGAGCTTCTCAGACTCGAGCCCTTCCAGGGGCTTGTGGGTGGGAGAAGAGACAATGAATTCCCAGGGGTGGGTGGGGGCCAGGTGAGCTTTCCCAGCTCAGTGAGGGCAGGAGGTAGATGTGGAGGCAAGGACTCAAACCTCGCTTGTTTCTCCTGTGATGATCATAACGGTACCTGCCTCCGTGGGACTGGCGTGGGGTTACATGAGTACATGTGTGGACAGCACTCAACACACCTGGCACAGAGTAAGCACTCAGTAAGTGTTAGCTGTTATATCACCGCGACTGTAAAGAGATCACTGTGCTGCCCTGTGTTGCCCCTGGCAACATCTGGACAGGGCGTTATGGGATCACAGGACTGCTGCACCCACTCTGCTGGGCCCAGGCTGGGGGGCTTAGAAGGGAGCTTCCTGAGGGAGCCAAGGTCCTCATCGGCTCTTGGAGAGGCTGGCCATGGGGGGAGGGGGTGGCCCAGACATTCCTGCAGGAAAGAAATCTTTAGGGTCCCCCGAGTGTTCACCAGCTGACCGTCTGCCCGGCCCGGCCAGTCCTACCACGTTCTCTGCCCACCTCGCCCAAACCGAGTGAGGCTCTGAAGGAAGCCTATGTCGCAGACAGGCTGTGCCCAGGAAGGGCAGGGGCTCTGGGTCAGAGCACGAGGACTCAGGTCCGGCCCCCACTTTCCACTCACAGCCATGACTCAGGGCCCAGGAAGTCGCTGAGATGCATGAACTCTTTCACAGGCGGAGCTGCCCACGGAAGGCCAGCCTCGCTCAGTAAGGAGCTCCCTGCCCCTGTGCAAGCAGAAGCTAGAGCAGTCACTAGGGGTGTGGCAGGAGCTGGGCGGGACGGCCTCTGAGACCGGCTCTGTGCTGGCCTTGGCCGTGGGTGAGGCCTTACCCACGTGAGCCACAGCGAGGACTGTGACCACAGTGAGCGTCTGAGTGCTGCCCCGTGTCCAAGGGCTCCCGCACACGCCTCAGCCTCTGGGTCCCAGGACGTCTGAGGAGCGAGGCCCGGAGAGGCTCGGAGACCCCTTCCTCTGCGGGGACTCGGGGAGGATGCTTCTGTGTTTGTTTTGTCTCCCTGCGTTGCTGGAAACTTTACAACGCGCTGCATTGCTTGTGCAATTTGTTGTTTAATGGCTACAAAGGACCGACGGAAAGAGACGGGCTTTTCCTCCCGAAAGCCCTAAGCGCTCCGTAGGAGAGGAGAGGGGTGACTGGAGGCCAGGGTCCTCGCTCTAAGACGGCAGTGGCAGTGTGGGCGCTCCAGCCCGCGCTGGGGCTGGGTCAGAAGACACGCCAGCAAGCTCGCTGCTCCTCGGGGCTTCCTGTGCGGAGCGTCTCACTCGCTTCACTCCTTTAGCCTCACAACTGCTCCCTGGAGCGGGGAGTTTTTGTCCCCATTTGCAGCGGAGCGAGCCGAGGTGGAGAGAGCTTAGGCCGCACAGCCGGGGGGTGACAAGTGCTGGCCTGGAACCGGGGCCTCCTCAGTCCCACCTGGCGCTCGGACACGGGGGTGGGAAAGTCACGCTGGTTGGGGTGCACCTGTGTGACTGCCGGGCACAGCCACGCCCTCGCAAAACTCTGCAATAAGCACAGCGGATGTTTGTCCCCCGGTCACACTCCCACTCACTCTGCTGCACCCCCATGCTGCACACCCAGCACAGCACCCTCCTCTCACTCAGGGCCCGCAGACACCTTCTGTAAAGGGCTCGATGACAAATATTTCCCTTTTGACCAAAGGTAACCGTATGGGTGTGGTGCGTCCATCTGTCACTGTAGACCCAGGGCCACTGCGTGCACACCGGGCTCTAACTCCCTCTGTCTCAGCGTCCTGGCCAAGCTGTTCTCCTGCTCTGTGCTCGGGACAATGGGACTCAGGCCATTGGTGTCCACGAGGCACTTGGGTGTTACAAGGATGCTCTTCACGGAAATAACTATGTTTTTAAATGAACGTTAGTGTGAAATATAAAACTGGCCGTAAGCTCATGAGTCCGCATACAGCCATTCACTCATATAGCAAATCGCGATTAGGCACCCACTGCGCACCGGGCACTGATTTTGATGAAACACTCCCTGCCCACATGGAGCTCACATTCCAGCGGGGAGTCAGACATAACCAGTGGCTAAATGCTGCTCGATATCATGGATTAGAAGACAAGATGTGCTCTGGGGGCATGCCGGGGTAGGGCTGCCCCCAGTAAAATAGGGTTTGAAGCAGGAGGTCAGGGCAGGGGAGATTTGAGCAGAGACTGGTCACAGGGGAAGGGGTGAGCCAAGCAGCATGGGGGTGTTGGGGGTCCCAGCAGCACCAAAGCCCCAAGGCGAGGGGGGGCAGGGGGCATGGCATAATCAGGAAGTCAGGTTTGGGACAGACCAGGTGGTGGCTGCATGTGACAAAAATTAGAGAGCTGCCACATGCATGACTCGGGTTAGGCTGGTGGCCGCCCCTCCCTGGTGTCATACGTGGGTGGGATTTTAGAGGGTCCTTTTGGACACATGTCTTACCCCAAAAGATTTCCTTAGTACTGGAGAAGCTGAGCTATTTGGGGCATTGGGTGTAGGTATTGAGGCTTTCTCCCGCCCGCTCGGGAATTATGGCTGCTTCTGGGAGTTTGGGAGGCCCAGGGTCCTGATGCCATCCCTCGGGGTCTCCATGCTCAGGCTCCAGTACTCTGCTCCCTTGCGCCCCCTTCAGGAAAGCCCTCATGCTGCTGCCCTTGAGGCTGGGACTCAAAGCCCATAATCTGCTTTGTCCCTTGACCCCAAATATTAGAGAGTTTTAAATAGCCTCTGAGCCCAGCTTTCCCTAGAAGCCCCACCTAGAAGCTCTCTGGGTGGTGAGGGAGATGGGAAAGCTCCAGGCAGCCTCTCCCCAGCGTGCGGTGGACACACAGTAGGGCATCCTCACACCTCACCTTTCCAGTGAGCACCAGGCGGGTGGGGACCAGCCAGGGTGTGAGACCAGCTATGGGTTCTTCCACCACTACATCTTGACTAAGTTGCTCCAAATAAATGCAAGATTTGCTATTGAAAACTAACAAACATCCTAACTAATGCTCTGACATCCATGGCAGATACAGGTGACTAAGCTGAGGCTGAGGGGCAGAGAATGGGTTCAAGGTCACCCAGATGATGAAACGAGGGGCCTAAACTCACGGGGCCTAACTCCTTTGTCAGTGTTCCTTCTAGCTTCTCCGGAAGGCTTCACCCCATGCGTCCAGTGATTCCTTGAGGAGGCATACACTTTGGCCCACTTGAGCAAGGGGAACTGAGGTCACTGGGTATTTTGGAGTTGGAGTGGCGTGGATTCCCCAGTAGCCAGGCAACCCTGCCTGTCCCAAGGCCTAGTGTCCACAGACATCACGGGTGACCCAAGTAACATGGGCCTGTCCATCCCAGACCAGCAGGGGTTGGAACCTCCTCACCCTGCTCTCTATTCCCCACTCCTCCTTCTGCGTCCTTGTGAGCTTCTGTGCAAGATCACCACGTGCGGCATCAAGCACCCAGTAGGTGCTCAGTGACTGTCTTGTAAGTGTGCACACTTGTTCTGGAGTAAATTCGAATGTGCGTGTGGGAGGCAAGGGGAGCCATCCAGCTCCGTCTGTGGGTACTCTAACCTGGGGCCTGTCTGTCTGCCCCTGGGAGCCAGGGCAGGGATGGTCCACGTCGTCTCGCGCCCCCCCCCCCCCCCCCCCCCCCCCCCCCCCAAGTGCCTGGCTCTCAGTAGGTGCTCCCTGAGCGTGAGACCAGTGCCCCTTACGGGCATTCAGTCTCCCAAGTGAACGAAGACCTGTGCAAATGAAGCCAGTCCTCGACAGTCCCTGCTGTTCTCACATCTGCTCCCCCTGCCCCGCCACCCCCCCCCCCCCGCCCACAGCGCAGATGGAGGCTCCTCCATCACCCACACTCAAGCCCCTACTCACTTTGTTGAAGTCAAAGGTCTCAAACATCTGCTCCACATACTGGCTGGTCGACGGACTCAGGTTCTTGAGGCCAAAGAACTGGCGGAACTCGTAGAGGGTGAGCTGGCCCGAGGGGCACTCGGTCATGAACTTCTTGTACCACTGGTGGCACTCGGTGCTGCTCAGCTCTTCCACCGACTTCCCCTCCATCACGTTGCCCATCGTGCGGGCCCGCGGAGGCGGACGCCTGCGACGGACAAGCCCTGTGCCCACACCCCTGCACAGGGCGCTCGGCTTTGGAGAGGTGGGCCCTCCTCGCTCACAGGCCCGAGTCCTCCAGCTCTGAGCGAGGAAGGCGCTGATGAACCAGTTCAGGGATGTGTTGTGAGGAGGTGAGCGGAAGAGAGAAGGTAATGGGGCTGAGCAAGCTGACACCCAAACCCAGCAGATGCCAGAGAACCGGCGACAAGCCCCCTAAGTCCTTGCCGCCAACAGCTGCTCCCGGGAAGAGGAGCGAAAACAGAACCAACCTGAGGGGGGCGAGGCCCCGGATTACGGTCTTGAGCTGAAGATGAGCGGATTTTCTTACCCAGTTGGCAGTCTCCTTATCCCTTCTTACCAGGACAGGCGGGTGCCAGCCAGCAGCTGTTCTGATCCTGTGACCTCCACCCCCTTCTCGTCCTCTCGGGAGCGGGCTCCTCCCTCGGACGTGGAGTGGGGCTCCCTGAAACACAGCAGCTCCCCTTCCAGAGCCCGGCCTTGGCAGCGCTGCTGCGCACAGTCACCAGGCTGTGCATTGGGCTTGGCCCTCACAGCGGAGGGGTTAATCCCTTCACGACAGCTCACAGGTAAGAGCGCTTGGGTGATGCGAGTGTGGCTTCCAGGACGAGTCCCAAGCCGCCGTGGGGGGAACGCCTCCTACAATACCCCGCCTGCGCAAGCGTTTACAGCCGTGCACGGACACTCGGTCCCGGCCTGACCACACTCTCACAGCCCCGAGGCTGCGCCCTTCCCCGTGCTGGGCGGCCTGAATCCAGCCCTGGATCTGGCTCTGACCCCGACACCATCACCTCCCAGGGGCCGGGGAGCGTGTGTGCGTGAGAGAGAGGCTGGCACACACGCATGGGCGAGCTGCTACCTGCTGGTCCTAGGGGGCCATCTGTGCGGCAGCAGCTTGCTCCGACCCCGGCGGGGGGGGTGGGGGGGGGAGGGTGTCCTCTGGCCACAGACCAACAGCGGTTCGTTTGTGGAGCCAGCACCCGGGTGCGCTTAAGCTGGATGCTACCGGGAAAGTCCGGCTCTGCCCCTCCCCAACCTCCCCCCTCCCCCACACGTGGACCACGCCTGTCCCCTCAGCCAGAGGAAACCAGCACCCACATTTCTGCTTTCCCAGCAGGCCTTCGGATGGTGTCCAGGTTGTCCAGGGATACACTAGCACAAAAGTGTTTTTGTACTTGAGGAAGGGGTGCCTTGTGGGGTGGTTTGATACCTCAGCTAATCTACCCTCTCCTGACTAATACAACAAAGGCTGTAATTTTATTTTATTTTTTTTCTCTTTTTTTAATTTACAATATAACTTATTTTAATAAGTTACATGTTTTCCCCCCCATATCCTCCCCCCAGCCTCCCTTACCCCCCAGCACATGTCCCCACCTGCCCCCCTCCCCGCCCCAGTGTCTTTCATTCATTGGTTATGCTCATATGCAGTCCTTCGGTTGATCTCCCCCCGCATCTGCCTCCCCTCCACCCCAGCCTTCCCCCTGTAGCTTGACAGCCTGTTCAAGGCCACCCTGCCTCTATATCAATCACTCCCCCCTGTTTCTTTTCTTCAAAAATATCTTGCCTCTGCATACTAGAAACAAACGTATAAGAACAAAAAATGTTTGAGTGTCAGTTTCAATGTCCAACTGTTCTGAGTCCCAGTTTCAGTGTCAAATAATTCTTTATGTGTACATGTCAGCAATGGTATCCAGATGGTGGACACATCGTGGCAATGCAAGATCCATCCTCTCTGGTTTGGTCCTGGGCCGCCTGCAGCCACGCACAGCTGCCGACTGCTAGCATGGCAAGGTGTCGTCAGCGTCCCCCATCTCTGGACCGTCCTCGTGGCTGGAACAGACCCGTCAGTACCTCACTGTCGCAGGAACCCACATGGTCTTGGAGTTGTTCTCTCAAAGGCTATAATTTTAAATACTGCCCAGCCCAGCCAGGGTGGCTCAGTGGTTGAGCACCAACCTATGAACCAGGAGGTCACAGTTCAATTCCCAGTCAGGGCACATGCCCAGGATGCAAGCTCGATCCCCAGTGGGGGGCATGCAGGAGGCAGGCGATCAGTGTTTCTCTCTCATCATTTATGTTTTGCTCCCTCTCTCCCTCTTCCTTCCTCTCTGAAATCAATAAAAAATATTTTTAAATAAATACTGCACAAATGTCACGAGTCTTTCTAACAGTGCCAGGTTTGCCTGGCTCCTCTTGGGACCCCCAGCTGTACCTGGCCTCCCAGGCTACCAGCTGCAAGGAGAGGATTCTTTATTGCAGGAGCAAAGCGCTGTTTCTTGAGACTGAAGGAAAAGTTTTGCATTCACGAGTATGTATGTAAATGTGCTTATAGGTACATAAAATGTGTAACTATATAATGACATAACTTACATATGGGTTAGCTTATATAAATGGCATGCACCCATATTATCTTCACTAATAAAAGAGTAAGATGCAAAATGACCGTACCTTCACAATGCTCACCAACCAATCATGAGTATGCAAATTAACCCAAAAAGACGGTGGGTTGGTTTGCATATGCTGGCGCCCAGGGGCCTGGGGCAGAGTGGGATGCTTACATGTTCACCATGGCGATAGTGCAGGTGTCCCACCCCACCCCCGGCCACTCCAGGCCTCTGGGCAGCGTGGGAAGGCTGAAAGGGCGGCTCAGGGCCAGAGCGAAAGGTGGCTCTGACTGGAGCAAAGGCAGTGCCGGCAGCCAGGGAAGGAATCTTGCATGAATCTTTGTGCATCGGGCCCCTAGCTTATAACATATACTATATATTGAAATACATGCATAAATATTTCAGAATTGGCCCGTGATGCTATAGTAACAAACCATGCAAAACCTCAGAGGCTTAAAGCATCACAACTTTATTTCCTGCTCACACTACTCGCTGGGTGACCTTGAGCGTCCGGGGCCTCAGTTTCATTCTTGAAATGGAGATAAGGGGGCCATCCCACAGGGCTGGTGAGAGGACGGAGCGAGTTAAAATCAATAAATGGAAGCATTTAGAACCGGGTCTGGCAGAGAGTAAGTGCCCCGTGTTGGTGGTATCTGCTACGGTGGTGGCCTGCTGTTGCCTTAGGATTGGGTGCCCTCACATTGCATCTGGGGCACAGCAGTGTCCCTGGACGACAGCCAACCTGTCTCTTATCCCTTTGATCCATTAACCATGGCCCTGCCCTGTGTGTGGGGACCGACAGCCACCCGCAGTCGGGCCCCACAGAAGGTAGGGGCCTTCGTTAAACCTCATTAGATTCAGCCCTGACCCCTTCCCCGCCCCTTTGCCTGCCTCTCCTGCCAGACGCTGGAAAAGAGACTTGTTTTCTTAGCCTCTCGGGCAGCTAACGTGGCCACGTGACATGGTGCAGCCAAAGAAATGCTGTGAAGGTGTGCCATAGTTTTCTGGGGAAATTGCTTTATATATATATATATATATATATATATATATATATGATTTTTTACAGAGAGGAAGAAAGAGGGACAGAGAGTTAGAAACATCGATGAGAGAGAAACACCAATGAGCTGCCTCCTGCACACCTCCCACTGGGGATGTGCTCACAGCCAAGGTACAAGGTACATGCCCTTGACCGGAATCGAACCTGGGACCCTTCAGCCAAACCGGTTAGGGCAGAAAACTGCTTTCTTGATAAAAAGTGATAACGATGCCACTGGTGCTGCCCGCCCTTCCGCTGCTTTTGGCCTTGAATGTGAGTGCGCGGCCTGGAGTGCGGCAGCCTTCTTGGGACCTTGAGGCTGTAAGCAGAGGGAAAGGCCACGAAACCCAGAGATGTCAACCTTCGCTGTTGAGCTGCTGAGCCCATGGCCATGGCTACCGCCTCTGCACAGTGCCGGCTGTTTGGAAAAGAATCCCCTCTTCATCTAAACAAACACACACTCAAACCCTCAGAGGCAGTTTGAGAATGAAAGCACCAAGAAGAAGACAGGTCCATGCAGTTTTGTGTAACAATGTCAGGCTGTGGCTCCTGGGCCGCAGGTCAGCTCAGAGGTGCAGCCAGCTCTGTCCAGGAAGCTCAGTCACCACCTTGCACTGCAGGACACCCACTGCTGGCACCCACAGGCTGAGCCACTGCTGGTACCACTGCCGGCACCCACAGGCTGAGCCCACTGCCTGTACCCACAGGCTGAGCCCACTGCCTGTACCCACAGGCTGAGCCCACTGCCTGTACCCACAGGCTGAGCCACTGCCTGTACCCACAGGCTGAGCCACTGCCTGTACCCACAGGCTGAGCCACTGCCTGTACCCACAGGCTGAGCCACTGCCTGTACCCACAGGCTGAGCCACTGCCTGTACCCACAGGCTGAGCCCACTGCCTGTACCCACAGGCTGAGCCACTGCCTGTACCCACAGGCTGAGCCCACTGCCTGTACCCACAGGCTGAGCCCCTGCCTGTACCCACAGGCTGAGCCCACTGCCTGTACCCACAGGCTGAGCCCACTGCCTGTACCCACAGGCTGAGCCCACTGCCTGTACCCACAGGCTGAGCCCACTGCCTGTACCCACAGGCTGAGCCCACTGCCTGTACCCACAGGCTGAGCCCACTGCCTGTACCCACGGGCTGAGCCCACTGCCTGTACCCACGGGCTGAGCCCACTGAGACACCCACAGGCTGAGCCACTGCCTGTACCCACAGGCTGAGCCACTGCCTGTACCCACAGGCTGAGCCCACTGCCTGTACCCACAGGCTGAGCCACTGCCTGTACCCACAGGCTGAGCCACTGCCTGTACCCACAGGCTGAGCCCACTGCCTGTACCCACAGGCTGAGCCACTGCCTGTACCCACAGGCTGAGCCCACTGCCTGTACCCACAGGCTGAGCCCTGCCTGTACCCACAGGCTGAGCCCACTGAGACACCCACAGGCTGAGCCCACTGAGACACCCACAGGCTGAGCCCACTGCCTGTACCCACAGGCTGAGCCACTGCCTGTACCCACAGGCTGAGCCACTGCCTGTACCCAGAGGCTGAGCCCACTGCCTGTACCCACAGGCTGAGCCACTGCCTGTACCCACAGGCTGAGACCACTGAGACACCCACAGGCTGAGCCACTGCCTGTACCCACAGGCTGAGCCACTGCCTGTACCCACAGGCTGTGCCCACTGCCTGTACCCACAGGCTGAGCCACTGCCTGTACCCACAGGCTAAGCCCACTGCCTGTACCCACAGGCTGAGCCCACTGCCTGTACCCACAGGCTAAGCCCACTGCCTGTACCCACAGGCTGAGCCCACTGCCTGTACCCACAGGCTGAGCCACTGCCTGTACCCACAGGCTGAGCCCACTGCCTGTACCCACAGGCTGAGCCCACTGCCTGTACCCACAGGCTGAGCCCACTGCCTGTACCCACAGGCTGAGCTCACTGCCTGTACCCACAGGCTGAGCCCACTGCCTGTACCCACAGGCTGAGCCCACTGCCTGTACCCACAGGCTGAGCCCACTGCCTCAACCCACAGGCTGAGCGACTGCCTGTACCCACAGGCTGAGACCACTGCCTGTACCCACAGGCTGAGCCCACTGAGACACCCACAGGCTGAGCCCACTGCCTGTACCCACAGGCTGAGACCACTGCCTGTACCCACAGGCTGAGCCACTGCCTGTACCCACAGGCTGAGCCCACTGAGACACCCACAGGCTGAGCCACTGCCTGTACCCACAGGCTGAGCCACTGCCTGTACCCACAGGCTGAGCCCACTGCCTGTACCCACAGGCTGAGCCCACTGCCTGTACCCACAGGCTGAGCCACTGCCTGTACCCACAGGCTGAGCCCACTGCCTGTACCCACAGGCTGAGCCCACTGCCTGTACCCACAGGCTGAGCCACTGCCTGTACCCACAGGCTGAGCCACTGCCTGTACCCACAGGCTGAGCCCACTGCTTGTACCCACAGGCTGAGCCACTGCCTGTACCCACAGGCTGAGTCCACTGCCTATACCCACAGGCTGAGCCCACTGCTTGTACCCACAGGCTGAGCCACTGCCTGTACCCACAGGCTGAGCCACTGCCTGTACCCACAGGCTGAGCCCACTGCCTGTACCCACAGGCTGAGCCCACTGCCTGTACCCACAGGCTGAGCCCACTGCCTGTACCCACAGGCTGAGCCCACTGCCTGTACCCACAGGCTGAGCCACTGCCTGGCAAGGAAAGGATCCCGAGGGGTGGGTCCTGTGCCCCGGCTCAGCAGCCCTTCCTCAGGCGAACACCCCTTTCAGCAGCTCAGGATGCTGAACCGAAGAGCAAGGCCCTGGCTCCTGGGAGCGCTCCCCCTTCTCCGCTGAGCCGCTTCAGGTGGCGCGCGCCACAGCGCTCCTGGCAAACCAGAGGCCGCAGGGCTGCCTCGCTGCCCCCGCTCGTGGGCACCCGCCAGGTCTACAGCTTCTCCCTCCTCATGGCCCTCTCCCCCCCCCCCCCCCCTCCGTTTCGCCCTAAAGACAGACACCACATCAGAGAGGCCTGGTGCTCCTTCCCTGGGCCCCAGGAGAGGGAGTGCGCGGAGCGGACAGGGAGAGGGGCCTCCTGGCTCCCTGGGCTGCTTTGTCCGCAGGAATCCCCCTGACCGATGCCACTCCAGAGGGGCAGGATCCACCTGGCAGAATGGCGCCAAGGAAAGGGATAGGTGGGCAGTGCCGGCGGGGAAGCCGGGCCGGGAAGAGGCCGGAGGGGCTGCCAAGCCGGGCTGATGACCCCCCTCGAAGGCTGCCCGCCCGCCCCCTCGCCTCCCACCCGGAAACACCCAGAACCGGGAGCACCAGCCCTGCCTCCTGGGACCACCCCACCCAGACCCACTGGGACCCCAGCTTCTTGAAAAGGTTCCTGGAGCCTCCGTGGAGGCTGCTGTACCAAGGTGAGCCTCCAGGGGGAGACCACTCTTCAGGGGATGGGGGCGGCGTCCGAGAAGGGAGGGAAGACGCGGCCTGGCCCCCCGGCCCCCAAGGCTGTCGGGTCTGGGCGGACAGAGGTGGTTCCTGTTCATCTTTGAGGCCCGAGGACCCCGGCGGCGCTCTGGGGGACGATGGAGCGGATGGAGGACGAAGACGTTTGGGTGTACAGAGACGGAAAACTTGTATTTATCTCTGCTCCTTTTCCAAGTCCCACTGCAATGACGATAAGTGCATTTCCGCCCGGCCGGCGTGGCTCCGTGGCTGAGTGTCAGCCTGTGAACCAAGAGGTCACAGGGTTCAGTTCCGGGTCAGGGCACCGGCCGGCTGCCGGCTCAGGCCCCAGTGTGGGCTGTGCAGAGGCAGCCGATGAGCGATTCTCTCTCATCGTCGATGTGTCCGTCTCTCCCTCTCTCTCCCTCTCTGAAATCAATAAAAATGTATGTTAAAAAATAATAATCCATGAATTTTTTCAAAGCTACACCCCCACAGGGGGCCGGGGGTCGGGGGAAGAAGGAAGATAGCCGAATCGAGGCGCTAATAAAATTGTAGAAAACAAGAGGCAGACTGCGGAAAGTCGAGGCTTAAATGCTCTCAAGGAGCAGGCGGACGTGGCGGTTGGCACAGTCACAAAGCCCACCCCTGCCTCAGGAGGCCCAGGAGGGGGTGCAGAAGGTGCCCGAAGGCTGGGGTGCAGGGCCTGGGGCGGCAGCTTTAGAGGACAGATGGGCAGTTGGTGGGAGGAGCCATGGCCTCCCCAGTGCCCTCCGCCAGGTGGCAGAACAGGCATCTGGCCCTCCTGACCCTGGCCCAAGGTTATGCTCAGGAAGAGAGGGGGTGTTCTGAAAACTGGGGAGCTGAGGGAAGAGTGAGACATGCCCCTCCCCCTACACACACTCCAACTCCTTCCCACGCTGGCTCCTCAAACGCCCACAACCAGGCAGGAGAGACCTGGTAAGAGGCCCAATGGCCTGCTGGCAGCCGGGACCCCAGACAGCTGAGGACACCCCTAAGGTGAGACAGTGCCTGCAGCGAACAGAAGACCCTGGATCCCGGGCTGCCAGGCCTCCTTGAGTCTTCCTGCCTCCTTACCATCTCCTGCTGCGCCCAGGGAGCCGGCCCGGCGCTGGCTGCGTGTCGGAGTCCCCGGACACCCTGTCCTGCTACCCCACACCCGCCCCGGCCGCCTGTGCTCAGGAAGTATGCGCCACTGAGTACCCCACGCCACCTAGAAAGGGATGGGACTCCTAGAAATGAACCCGGTTGGATTTGCTCAGGTGTGTGCTGGGGACTGTTTAGCAACAGACTCCCTGGGGAAAGGAAACCCCACTCTGTAGGTGTTGGCTGCTTTCAGTGGTGTGAATACTCCCGGGGCCCATTTCAAGCGGCCAACACGAGTCGTTGATTGTGACGTTGGGAGGCAAGGCCCACAGTTGCTCTCACGGGCCGCTCAGAGCTAGCCTCAGCCCCCACCATTCACCTGGGTGGCAGTGACCAGGGACTCACCAGGCCACCGCCCTGGGTCACGTACCCTCTGCCTTCATCCCTTTTCTCCACGGTCCATGGCCCACAAGCCTAACTCGCCTCGGAGGCAGCTCCCCTGGACCAGCGGAGAGACAGCAAGTCCATCCCCACCAACAAAGGGCAGGTCAAAAGTAGCGGTTTCCTATAAAGCGAGGCCCCTCGGGACTGGCTCGCCCCCACAGCACGCCCTGTTTCCCCTGGCTGCTCGAGCCTGCGCTGAGGGGCCTCAGAAGGGAGCTGGGGGTGGTCAGCTGATGCATCTGGTTCTTGTCCTTGGAGAGGCTGCCCAGCCTGGACGTTGGGTGGGGTGTGACCAGCACGGGCTTTGCTTGGGACTTGGGCTCTGAAAGGAGCTGGGGGCTCTTCTAAGGGTGGGAGGACGAAGAATCAAGTCCTTTCAAGTCTTCAGACCCCTCTGGACATAACTTTGCTGTAAAGCGCCCCCGTGGCCTCAGTTTACCTGCTCACAGACACACATTCAGATGCCAGGGAAAGGAAGAACAAACTTTAATTGCTGCCAAGAAGAGAGACCTCCCTGTACCAGTGCTGACAGTGGGGAGGGCACAGCTGTCCCAGGCAGGGCACAGCTGTTCCAGCCCAGGCACGGTCCACCGGCGCTGGGGTGTGCAGCCTCTCCCCTCCAGGACCCGGGATCCTAGGCGAGGGGGTGGGCGGGGGCCTCTGGCTGGCACAGGGCTAGGAACGCCACAAAATCGAGTTAGCAGGAGGCACGTCTAAGCGCTTGCGGGTATGATCCGTGTCCCGGCAGTACAGGTAGCCACACGTCGGCTTCTGCATGGTGGAGAAGGGGCTCAAGATGTTGGGGTAGTGGGGGGTGTAGAAATTGAAGGTGAGTTGGTCCCGGTTCTGGCCGCTGAGGTCCACCACCACCGGCATGTAGGCTGCGGCCAGAGTCTGCTCACGGTTCTTCTTCCATGACCAGGAGAGCGGAGGCCACGCCAGGGCCACCTTCCCCTTCTTGCCTAACGGTGTCTTCGGCCCGTAGCAGGGTACTGGGGGCTTCTGTGAGTCCTGGGAGGAGGAGAGAAAGGGAGAGGGGGACATCACACGTGGGACTGGCCTGCTGGGGCCAGGCACAGGAGGGCAAACAAAGGGGCCACGGTCAGAACCCCAGAGTCCTCCTCTCCCCCCGACTCCCCTACTCCCCACTCCCCTACCCCCTGCCCCACCCCCCCCCCCCCCCGAAGCACAGCTCTGCAGTCTGTGGAGCCAGACACCTCCAGGCAGCACCTTCATGGTTCAGTTTGCCGGCCCACCCGCTGCAATGCAGACCTCCACCTGCTTCGCAGAGGCCTCTGCGGGCTCAGAGGCTGGGAGCCTGAGGACACCTCAAAACCTCCCATTCCTCCCACACCCACCTTTCTGTCAGGGTCCTTGGGTCACTCCTCTGGCCCCTCTCTCCCTGCCCTCTGCACTGCTGGCCAAGCACCCCCTCCCTCCTGAAGGGTCACTCGGCTCTCCCCTCCCCTCTCCCTGCTCCCCCTCTCTTCCCCCGCCCTCTCCTCTTGCTGCTCCTAATCACCTGCCTCTTCAGCCTCCTGTGCTCCACACTCACGCAAGTTCATCTTTTCCTGCCAATGGCCAGATTGGGAGGCCCTGCTCCTCAAAACCCACTTTGGCTTCTCCTGCCTCGAAAGGAAAGCCCTAGGCCCCGCCTGGAAGGAGCAGCTTTCAGCGTGGGGTTCCCCACACCCTATGTGCAGGCCTGGCCATCTACCCATCATCCTCCGGCCACACTTTCCCTTCCAGGCCGCCAAGCCTTGGCTCCGGCGGTCTCCCCAGTCCGACACCCCCCCCCCCTCCCTTTCACCGGGGAGATTCTCTTTCGGCCAGAGCTCCCTCTCACCCTCATCCTGTAACATCTCATTCCTTCTCTTACTCCAGGTGTCTATGAGAACGCAATAAACATGGCTTCATGTGAACTGAATTCTGGTGAAGGCTGGCTCCCCGTCTGCCAGCCGCCCATTCTATTTTAGAACATCTCATTGTTAAGTGTGTCCTGCTCTCCGGAGACACTTTTGCTGGGTGGTCAGGTATGGCGTCCACCCTAGGAGGTCCCCGTTGCCACATTTACCACGTTTCATAGACATTTCTTTCTTCCTCTGCCGTCTCCTCCTTGACTGTCCTCTGACTTTGGACCCCACACTATCTCCTGGCTACGGAATGCCCACTTCACTGGGGATCTTTGGGGGCACAACAGCACTACTGGAGGGACGATGCCCGTGTGTCAGGCTGGCTCTGTACTGCTTCCCAGGACACATCTGTGTGTGTGTGTGTGTGTGTGGCCCGGGGGGGGGGGGGGGGAGGAGCCAATCCCTTTCTGCAGAGAAGCAGCCCCTGGGAACTGGGAGAGAACCCCTAGCTGCAGAGTTACTGACCCTGAGCCCCACCATTTTACAAAAGAAATCCCGGTACTGGCGTCCCAGCGCACACCCCTTTGCATTTCATTTACAAACTATTTGCTCAATTCAAACATGCCCAGGGCTTTCCCAGGCAGCCTTTCTCCTATAGGTTTCGACCCACGAGTGTATTATATGTGCCTTGCTTTGCATTTCAAAATTCTCCCTCTCCTTTCAAGCCAGCACCTCCTCCAGGAAGCCCCTGGTGCTGCAGTCCCTGCCTCCCACCCCCCATCCCCTATGCTTCGGGCCTCCTCCGGCATGTGAGTCTTTGCAGAGCAGGCCTAGAGTGACCAGCGCATCAGTCTGAGGGAGGTGCTCACTCAGAGTCATGCGGGGCAGTGAGTGCCTCCTTAGGGCTGCCTCCCCCCACCCTCCACCCCCCACCCCTGCTTCCCGGCTGCTGTGCTTGCCTCTTCCTATTCCCAATTTGAGGTCCTTCAGCTCCTGCTAAGGTCCCAACAAGCCTGCAAACCACTCCCAGTGGTCGGGACCACATCCTGCTCGCCTGTGTCCCTGGGGCTTACCAGGCTCGCACACAGCCGAGCTGGAGAGGGGCATGAGCGGGTGTCAGAGCCTCCCGGCTCAGCCCTGGGATGCGGGATCACAAGCAGAGGGGCACGCACCGGAAATGATGCACGCACGAGCTGTGATGGCGGTCATGGACATCGCTCTCCGCCACAGGCCCTGAGCACAGTCGCACCGAACTAAGTGGATTATTGCTGCGAATCCTCACAGTAATTCGTTAAGGAAGGTATTATTGTTAACTCATTTCAAGTTGAGCAAACAAAGTAAGGAGGTCATGTGCCTGGTAAAAGCCAGGCTGGGATTTGAACCCAGGCCGAGCTGACCCCAAGATCCACAGCCTATACTCCATGATGTATCCTGTGTCCACTACACTGTGGGGACAAGGCCTGCCAAGTCACTTCTGCCCTTGCCCCATCAACTTGCTGAGCTCCTGCTGGTTGTGCTGGGCCGCCCTCCCACCCCAGGCCTCTGAGAGGGCCAGGCAGCCAGATGGCCAGGGTGTCTGGAACACTGAGGTTTTGAATGCTGGATTTGGGTTCTGGGTTCTTGGACTCCGTGTGGACAGGACAATGCATTGACAATTGTACTATGAATTGCCACCCCTCTGCGGAGCTGACGATATGATATTGTTGCTTCATTCATTCAAAGCTATCCCCCTTATATAGCCAGGCCCTGGGTGAGCAAGTAGCAAAGACTTCAGAGATAGGAGCACAGATATGAAGGCTGGCAGAGCAGGGCTTCTCACCTCAGCACCTTGACATCTGGGCCTGGATGATTCTTTGTGGGGGTGCTGGTCTGTGCATTGCAGGCCTGTTAGCAGCATCCCTGGCATCTACTCACTCTACCTGCTTCCCAGTTGTGACAGACAAAACTGGTCCTCATCGCTGCCAGTGCCACCTGCGGGCAGTGAGAGTCACTGCCATGGAGTCCATGACACCCTCCTTATCTCCGGGGTTGAGGGTGAGCGCCTGGCCCGGTAGAACCTTCCCTTTCCTGGGCCACGGGATCAGCTCGGGTTTCTTCCTGTGAAGCCTGATTCTGAGAATGCGGGGTTCTAGCCCTCCTGACAGGACAAAAGGGCTCAGCCTGTGGCCATGGCGACCAGGGAACTGCAGGGGCCCAACCCCCACCACACCTGCTCCCCAGCCCACCCTCAGTCTCAGCCACTCGGACACACTCTTGGGGCTCAGGAGGCTGGTGTAACGGAGGCAGGAGTGTTCAGAATGGTTGGGGGGAATCTCATCAGAGACCCCACAGAAGGAAGAGTGACACTCTTTGCCAACAGAATTGAGAATCTATCGAGTGCCAGTTCTTCTGAGAGCCATTTGAGATGTCGCTCCTATTCCTCAAATGCAGGAACTGAGGCTCAGGGGTGTCTGAGCACTTGTTTGAGTTCATGCAGGTAATGAAGTGCTGGGAAAGCACTTTGTAGAAGTTCCATGTCTAGTGACTAGTTAGTGGGGGAACCAGGAGTGGAATACTGCCCTCCCTCTGCCCAGCTCAGGCCCTGGCTCTGGCTCACCTGCTCTGGGCCTGCCAGTCAGCTGTGTCCCAGCTGCTGCTACTGCTGCTGCTGCAACCCTCAGGACCCTGGTTGGGGGACCCAGGGCCCCAAGCACATCCAGGGACGAGGCCTTTACAGAACCAGAGACAGAGGGACCGTACAGTCTCCAGGAGGAAGAAGAGGAGAGGGAGGAGGAAGGGAAGATATTTGGCAAGGAGGGGAGGAGGAGGAAGCCCGGGCAGCCCTAGCCTTGCCCTGCCCCTTCTGGGGGCCTAGCCAGGCTGCAGGTGACTAAGCACAGGCAGCTCTGGAGGGAGGGTGGGGCCTCACTGCATACTTTCTGGGTTAACATCTGGTTTCATTTAACCATCTCCTCCCCAGTCAGGTCCTCCCTGTCAAGTGCACGTGTGTGTGTGTGTGTGTGTGTGTGTGTGTGTGTGTGTGAGAGAGAGAGAGAGAGAGAGAGAGAGAGAGAGAGAGAGAAGAGAAGAGAAGAGAAGAGAAGAGAAGAGAAGAGAAGAGAAGAGAAGAGAAGAGAAGAGAAGAGAAGAGAAAATTTCTCCAGGCGCCATTGGCAATTCTGGAGACATTTCTGGTTGTCACAAGCAGGGGCTGGGACGGGGGGCTGCTGGCATCTTGTGAGTTGAGGCCAGGGGTGCTGCTGAGCAGGCCCAGTGCACAGACAGCTCAGCACCAATGTCAGCAGTGCCGAGGTAAGAGCCCTGGCTTAGAGGTTTCAGGAAGGGCCCCTCTCCCCTACCTGCTTCCTGCAGCCCTGGCTTCGGCCTCCCATTTTACAGGGAGCAATGAAACATAAAGATCAAGCAGAGGGTTGCACCAGCCCCTCCCCTTCCTATTTTCACTTGGGGTTCGAGCTAGAGCCAAAACAAGGCATCCGAGTAGAACTCTGCCTCCATGCCTCGCACCCACTCAGGCGGAGCCCAGCGAGGCCTTTTAGACAGGCCAGGCATTTGTTTGTCCCTTAACCAGGGCTTAGAATGAGGAAGAGGGTGACTCAGGAGTGGAGCTTTCTAGGCAGGGCCAGAGGACCTCATATGTGACATTACTACAGGTCTTCCAGGAAGACACCGTCCTCCCAACTGCTCCAGGCCCCTGACACCTCCACCAGCCTGGCCCGTGCCTGGCATTCCACCATCAGCAACTGCTCTTTGGTGGAAAGGGCCTCCTCCCTGTTGAAATGCAAATGGCACGGGGAGAGGCACCTGGTTCCATGGGACGTGCCTGGGTCTTGGAGGCTGAAGACCTGAGCTCCAGGCCTGACACTGCCCTTACAGGTCAGGCAACCTTGGCCAAGTGGCCGAACCAGTTGCTTCATCTGCAAAATGGGGATAATAAGGCTGCTATCGACTTCATCGGCTTGCTGTGGGGGTGCTATGTGTGTGGGAACTGTGCAAGCACGATGCAAATGATAATTACTGTCAGCCTGCTTCTGAGCACACTCTCTAATGAGAGCACATTTGTCTGTGCTGGGGGCAGGGACTCAGAAGGGCATAGATGGGGAGGGGCAAACAGGGCCTCAGCTTCCTAAGGGTATGTGACATGCGGCCCAGAGTTCAAATTTCAGGTCCACCACCCACTAATACCTGACCTTTGGTATTTACAATACTCAGCGCCTCGGTTTTCCCACCCAAGAAGTGGGGATAACGCAGGGACCTGTCTCATAAGGTTATCATGAGCATCATGAACATTTCATACAGTGCCCAGACCTTTCAAGCACACTATAAACTTCAGCTATGAGATGGGGTCATGCAAACTGTGAGTCCAGGATGTGTCTTGGGGATGTGAAGGGGAAGAAGAACCAGAGGGCTTGGATGGTGGTGTATTTCCCGTCCCCCACCGGGCCCTATAGCAGGGGAACGAGTCAGACAGTGATACTGGCCCCTAAGCCTTTTGGAAGTGGCTCCCAGCACCTAGCCACACAGATGGGCCAGGCTGAGACTTCCTACTCCATCCTGTCAGTCAAACTTCTTATGACATTGGGCCACCCTGACCTAGCCCTGTGATGTCATCCCACCTTGAGCATCCTTGACCAGGGTCTTCCTCGGTGGTGAGATGGAACTTCTGGTACTTCTGAGGCTCCCAAGGGCTCTTGCGCGGTTACTGGGAGTGCCATAGAGGGGAGAATTTTTGCGGGCAGTGACATTGTGATGTCTCTTTGACAACACAATTCCTCTGCCTTCCTAAGCAGAGGGTCCCACCTGCCCCTTCCCTCCCTATTTTCACTTGGTGTTTGAGCTAGAGCCGAAAAAAGGCATCTGAGTCGAACTCTGCCTCCATGCCCCGCACCCACTCAGGCAGAGCCCAGCGAGGCCTTTTAGACAGGGGGGCAGGGCTGGGAGCTGAAGTTTCAAGGCCTGGAAAGGTCTTTCTTTTAACCTTGACAATGGCCCTCTCTGCAATTCCCTCTTTCCACAGTCTCCCAGGACCCTCGAGCTTTGGGTAGTGGGACAAGTGGAGAGTTATTAGGTACTTCCTGAAGTCCCCATTTCCCCCAGGCACTCGCTGGTGAGTTCTCTCCCCCCCGCCACCCCCACCCCCGTCTCTCTTTCTGTCTGTGTGTGTGTGTCTTCTTCTTGTTTATTTTTCAAAATGGCTTTTATTGCATCTTTACAATGTCACAAATAACTCTGAGGAATCAGTCAGCATTTCCCAGTTTCTGTAGCTGGACAACTCAGATCTTATCAACCTGCTGAATGGTTCCTTTTTCAGAAACATAGATCCATCCAAGTTTTTCTGATAGCCTTGTTTTTAAACTGTTGTGGCTTGCCGAATCAAAGCAGATGAATTCGATACAAGTTCAGTGTTGTTTCCTTCAAGAATCAATTCATCTTTCTGGGCTTGAGACACCAAACCCTGCAGATGTATTTTCGCCCAAGAAATTTCTGATTTCAACAAGAGAACCATTCTCCTGAATAGTAGCAGATGGGGAATGAGCGCACACAGAGCTCACCTTGTAGCAGCAGCCCAGTGGAACACCTGGTCATGTTCTGTATGTGACTGCAATCATGCGAATCATGGCCAGTTCCTTTCCGTTTCCCCACCTTTTGTCAACCCAGAGTCTCTTCCTTTTCAGGGAGACTAAGTTCTGTAGAGAGCACCTGGGAAGGCACATGAGCATTTCTTTAACTATTTTCAGCTAAATCCATGTCTGGGAAACCCACCTTGCCAGAGGCAGGAGTGTTGTCAGCCTGACCTTCACCTCAGGTGCCAAGCACCAGGAACAAACACGATTATGGACCCACCCAGAAGTGACGATACAAAGAAGCCACAAGAATGCACATAATCTCCTTTATCTTGAACTTTGGTAAAACTTCCTGGTATTTTGCTGTATAAAATAAATTCGCTGTATCAGCTCTGGGTCCCTGTCTCTCCATCAGAGGACAGTGGTCCCACCCAGTCCCAGCTTTCCCTACTGTATTTGTGTCTGTCTCTTTCATTTTCTCAATCCCCCGTCACCCCTACTCAAGAACTGGACCACTCTCTAGCTGTGCTGGATGCAGAGAAGGGAGAAATATTTATAGAGTTCTACATTGATGTGGTTGAAATCCCTCCACAGGGCGCTTCTGGAACCCTTACAGTAACTGTGCAGAGTGATGCCAAGATTTTCTGGAACATCGACAGTTTGACTGTGAGAATGGTCTTCATCCTTGCAGTAAATGCAGCAAAGAGCTCTTTTCCCCTCTTCCTATATGTCCTCCAAATTACAGAGACGATGAATGGATCAATGGATGGATGGATGGATGGATGGACGGACGGACGAGTGGGAGAGGGGATGGGCAGAATGTCGATAGATGGAGATGGTAGATGGTAGATGGGTGGTCCCTCCTGATTTGATCTCTGCTCACCTTTTTAGCCTCAACTCTTTCTGTTTTCCCTCTATGCAATAGCTAAATTCTTAAACATACCTTATTCTCTTCCCTCTGAGGTTTTTCATCTGCTGTGTCCTCTCCTAGACCATTTAAGTAGAGGGTTTGGAGATGCAGGAATGGATGGATAGATCGGTAGACAGGTGGCTGGGTTGGTTGGCTATGGGTGAGTAGATGGATAGATGGTCAGTAAATGGGAGATGATGGGTCGTTATATTATAAAGGATGGGACTGCAGACCCAGGAGTCAGGCTCCTTGATCTTGAATCCTGGAACTACTATTTTACCAGTTGTTCAAACTTGAGCAAGTAATTGACTCTCTGTACTTCTGCTTGTTCATCTGTACAATGAGTGGACTAAAGGTCCCTATCAAGAAAGTTGGACAAAGCACGTAGGACAGTGTCTGCACAGAATAAGCACATAATAACTAGCATCTATTATCATGTGTGAGTAATTGGGTTGATGGAGGATTGCTGAATGAGCTGCCCATCGCCATCATCAAACATCAGACCCCCCTCATTCCTTGAGTACCATCTCCCCAACACCAGACTTGGTGAGCACCTCCCAGGAATGTGTCAGAAATACCACATGTAGAGAGACCTGGGCTTCTTCCTGGGGTCAGGGGACTGGGGTGGGGGGAGAACCAAAGGGAGGGAAACAGAGCAGCGGGTGACTTCCTGCCCACTGACACCCTGACGTGGGCGGGGCCCAGGACTTGTTTCCTTCCTGGCACTGTGTCAGCCCTGACTACTGGTCAGTGGGTGGACTTTGGGGCCCAGAGGCAGATTGGAAGTTGGGGTGTTGATGGCATGTGCATTGTGCTCAGATCTCACACCCTGATGGTAATGGCCCCTAATTTCCGAGGAGGCTGGGAGGGAGGAGGAGAAGCAGCAAGCAGGGCTTGCCTCTGATGAGGATCTCCAAGGCTCTAGGGTGGTAATATCTTGTTTGGGAGAGGGAAGGAAGGTAGGAGCATGGCATTCTTGGTGGAGTGGCCAGTAGGTCTGGCTCTGGGGAAAGTGGCTTGGGTCCCAGCCCAGCATCTTGTTGGAAAGGAACCCAGGAGGTTGGAGCGGGTGGAGAGGGTTTGGGGGAGCAGGACACCATGACTCAGCACACACCCCACTCTGTCTCAGCCTGGGAGGGGTTGAGTGTTGGGCTGGTTGCTAGGAGTACCAAGTGACGGGAGCTAAATCCCATCCCATCCCTGGGCCTGTTTCCTTATGTTACAGAGAGGATGCTGGGTTCCTCCATTTTGGACATTTGAAGAAGGGGAATTGAGTCACTTTCTGAGGACTTCAGATAGGGACTCACCCCACTGTGCAGAGGAGTGGGCCCTGCCAAGGACTGTCCCCATCCTGGGTCCCCTGTGGGAACCTCAGCAAGGGCAGTGGCTTGGGAGACCTCTGTTAGGAAGGCCTGGCTAGTCAAGCTTTATCCGTCTTATTTCCATTGTAAATCACTCTGCCTGGGTTTAAACCCAGATCTGCCCTGCTGGGTGACTTCCACAAATCAGTCAACTCCCTGAGCCTGAATTCCTAGTCTGTAAAGTGAGGCTGATAAGAGAATTCACCTGGAATGCTTGTTGTGAGGACTGCGTTTTAGAGCAATGCCTGTCTGTTGCAAGCTAAGTGCTCAGTCATATTGTTATTATTTCCCAACTTCGAAAGACACGGATTCAGTGCCGCCTGCCGGAAGCCCCTTCCTCTGACTTCGCCACACTCGTGGCATGGCCTCACTTTATGGGTCATCAATGTTCCGGGAAGGAAGACTGTGATCTGTACCCACAGTACTCAGTGGGTGCTTGGGATGGATGAGGGGAGCCTCAGGGCTTGCTTGGCTCACAGGAGAGTCCGCTGACTGCTCCCACACCTTCCCGCACACACAGCCTTCATCCCTCCCGCCTTTCTGCTGTTGAGGCTCAGGCAGGTGGTTTTAAGTGTCTTGGTCTAAGCTGGCCCAGTTAATTGAATATTCTCTCCCTCTCCTTACCTACGGTGTGATTTGGACAAATTACTTAACCTCTCTAATCCTTACTTATTTTTCCTTAGTTGGCCCTGGAGTACAGGAGGCCGAGTTATTCACACATCATGCTTCACAGAGCGTTGTCATCCCTGGCCCAGGAGGGCTCCTCTCTCACTGTCTTAATTTCCCTCCTTAATCTCCAGTTTCCAACTACACTTCCACCCACCCCAGCCAGAGGCAACCATTCTCTTGTGCTTAATGAGTATCTGCTTGTTTATATGTGTTCTTGCAAAATATACATATTGTTCTTTTGTATGCATGTTCTTTTTATTTACATAAGTACCATGTGTGTTTTAGATCTCATTCTGTTTACTTGGATGACTCCCTCATGTTGTTAAGATTCATCTGTGTTGCTATATGAACATCTAGTTCCTCGCTTCAATTACTGTTTAGTTCACCCAGTGTGTTCACCACATTTCATATCTTACTTCCCCCGGGGGGCCTCCAACTCCTCACCCCCACAAACAGCATAGCAGAGACATCACATCCATGTCAGCTATGGGAGAAGGTATGTTCCCAAGAGCTGAACTGCTTGGCTATAGAGTATGAGTAAACATCATTTGGGGTCATCTTTTCTCCATCCATAAAATGGGTGTACTGCCCCCACCCTTGCAGGGCTGATGTGATGGTAGTGGGTGAATGCGTGCAATCCACTCAGCTCCGTGTCTGACACAGAAAGATGCTCAGTGAATGGTAGATGTGGCTGCTTTTCTTCTCAGGAGAGAGAGAGAAAGAGAGAGAGAGAGAGAGAGAGAGAGAGAGAGAGAGAGAGAGAGAGAGAGAGAAATAAGCTGGACCCAGAATGAGTTGCATAGAAATTGCTCCCAGTTCAAGAGTTGGTCTCCAAAATATGTGAGAAGTGTGGGGGCAGTGCAGTCCCCCAAGGGTAAGGACTGATCTTACTTTTTGTTAATCCTCATCTGAGGATATTTTTTCCATTGACTTTTAGAGAGTGAAAGGGAGGAGTAGAGAGACAGGAACTTCAGTGTGAGAGGGACACATCGATTGTTTGCCTCCCGCATGCGCCCCAACCTAGGATTGAGCCTGCAACTGAGGTACATGCCCATGACCCTTCAGTCTTTGGGCCGACCCTCTAACCGCTGAGCAACCCGGCAAGACCAAGGACTGATCTTGAAGTTAAAAGCTCCCACAGCCCGAGTGCAGGGCCGGGTTCAGAGCAGAAGGCTGGCCCAGAAAATGCTTAATGCATCCCATTTCTCACATCTTTCCTCAGAGCCAGATGTAGCCCCTCACACAGGAGGTGCCAGGCATTTGTTGTTCTGCCTCTGCTCTGCCCGCCAACCAGCTTTTTACCCAGATGTGAAACTGCAACTGTTAGAGCCCACCATCCACTTTACACGTGGAGACACCGAGCTCGGGAAGGCTCCACTATCCACTTTACACATGGAGACACCGAGCTCGGGAAGGCTCCACCATCCACTTTACACGTGGAGAGACCGAGCTCGGGAAGGCTCCACCATCCACTTTACACATGGAGACACCGAGCTCGGGAAGGCTCCACCATCCACTTTACACGTGGAGAGACCGAGCTCGGGAAGGCTCCACCATCCACTTTACACGTGGAGACACCGAGCTCGGGAAGGCTCCACCATCCACCTTACACATGGAGAGACCGAGCTCGGGAAGGCTCCACCATCCACTTTACACGTGGAGACACCGAGCTCGGGAAGGCTCCACCATCCACCTTACACATGGAGAGACCGAGCTCGGGAAGGCTCCACCATCCACTTTACACGTGGAGACACCGAGCTCGGGAAGGCTCCACCATCCACTTTACACGTGGAGACACCGAGCTCGGGAAGGCTCCACCATCCACTTTACACGTGGAGAGACCGAGCTTGGGAAGGCTCCACCATCCACTTTACACGTGGAGACACCGAGCTCGGGAAGGCTCCACCATCCACTTTACACGTGGAGAGACCGAGCTCGGGAAGGCTCCACCATCCACTTTACACATGGAGAGACCGAGCTCGGGAAGGCTCCACCATCCACCTTACACATGGAGAGACCGAGCTCGGGAAGGCTCCACCATCCACTTTACACGTGGAGACACCGAGCTCGGGAAGGCTCCACCATCCACCTTACACATGGAGAGACCGAGCTCGGGAAGGCTCCACCATCCACTTTACACGTGGAGACACCGAGCTCGGGAAGGCTCCACCATCCACTTTACACGTGGAGACACCGAGCTCGGGAAGGCTCCACCATCCACTTTACACATGGAGAGACCGAGCTCGGGAAGGCTCCACCATCCACTTTACACGTGGAGAGACCGAGCTCGGGAAGGCTCCGTGGTCTCACAGCGAGTAGAAGTGATACTAACATCTGCGTCTCTAGGTCCCCCCTTTAAAAAAAAGAAAAAGAAAAAGAAAGAAAATCTTCCTAGCCCAGTGGTCAGCAAACTCATTAGTCAACAGAGCCAAATACCAACAGTACAACGATGGAAATTTCTTTTGAGAGCCAAATTTTTTAAACTTAAACTTCTTCTAACGCCACTTCTGCAAAATAGACTTGCCCAACCCGCGGTATTTTGTGGAAGAGCCACACTCAAGGGGCCAAAGAGCCACATGTGGCTTATGAGCCACAGTTTGCCGACCACTGCCCTAGCTGGTTTGGCTCAGTAGATAGAGCATCGGCCTGTGGACTAAAGAGTCTCGGGTTTGATTCTGGTCAAGGGCATATGCCCGGGTTTCAGGCTTGATCCCCAGCGTGGGGCATGCAGGAGGCAGCCAATCAATGATTCTCTCTCATCATTGATGTTTCTATCTCTCTCTCCCTCTCCCTTCCTCTCTGAAATCAACAAAAGTGTGTGTGTATGTATATATATATATATATATATAAGTGTGTGTATGTATATATATATATATAAAACTAAGAGAATGTACTCCATGTTAAACTGTGCTCTTTGTTATTTGTTAACAAAGGTTAAGTTAAAACAAATGCTCTCCCAACAGAGCAGCTCACTCACAGGCAAAGCCCACAGCAGTGCTGGCATTCCCAGTCTGTTTCCTTCCCAGCCCCAGCCGCGCACAGACACACCTTAAATACTTACAGTTGCAACCTGCATAGAATTTTGGGTTTTGTTCTCACCAATTCCTTTTTTTTTTTTCTTCAAACATACACATTACTTCAGATTGTAGAATGTGTTTTATACTGGGATGCTTTGGTCTTGCCTTCAAGGTGACCTTGTAGCCACCTGCCCTGCCTTGTCTCCTGGGGCCCTGTTGACTTTTCCCTCCACAGCAGTCACCAGCCGGTGGACCGCGGACAACTGGTGGTCTGTGAGGTCCGAACGGTTGGCGACCACTGCTCCTGAGGGTGTTTGCTGAATGGGCGCTGCTCTCTTACAGCCCCTCACGGCCTCTGTCCCGTCTGTGTTCTCTGTTCAGCAGCTCCGTGCCCAAAGTCAGGGGAGAGAAGGGGGACAGGAACACGCAGGCGCTGTGTTTGGCTGGGTACTTGAACCCGCTATCTGCCGAGCCTGATAACCTTACTTAATAGCCCTGTTTTACAGATGAACAAACTGAGGCTCAGAGAGGTGGTAACTCAGCCCCAGTCACAGCCTCGTGAGCAGCCTCCTCAGAAATGAAACCTGTTCCCCAGCAGGGACCTTCCCACCATGTCCTGGTCCAGCAACCCAGTCCATGGTTACAGAGTCCAAGGTCTCCCGCTAGCACCCCTGAACACATCACTGTCCACTCAGGGCTGGTCCTTGGACCCCACACTCTCAGGCACCAGGTCATGACCTCTCCGGGCCCCCTCTCAGGTTGTTGGGGTCCACACCAGCCAGATTTCCGCTGAGCCTGCCCAGCTCAGAGGAATGCCAGGCAGGGGCTGGAGCCCACCTGCCTGCAGCCATAGGAAGCAGTCTCCGGCGCCGGAACAGGGGCTGGGCCAGACGACCTGCGGCTCAGTATGGCTGGGAGTTAGCATGACCAGAGGTCTGACCTTGACCCCTGGAGAGCTAGCTGCAGGGACCTGGGGGCACGATGAAGGTGACTCTCAGGACTTCTCAGCCTTCCTGCTCCGAGTCAGAGTGCACTCTCCCAGGCAGGAGCACTTGACTTTGGTGGAGGAAAGACCACAAACTTGACAGAGACCTGAGTCTCTGGGGAGACTGCAACTTCCGGGCCCCAATCCCACCCCACATTCCAGAACTTACTACGCAATTGCCCGGCAGAGATTTAATTATAGGACAGGGCTTTGGGCTGTTTCGAGGCGAGCCTATTATTTGGCTGTTTCTTCACTGGGGGAGCAGGAGTGAGGTGTTGTTATTAGATGAAGTGGGGGCCAAGCAGCAACAGTACAGGGCGCTGAGCTGGACAATTGGACCCCAGCCTGGTCTCAGGGAAAGCTGCCAGGCTGACAGGGTGAAACTGCGGGGGGGGGGGGGGGGGGGAGAGTGTGGCGGCACTGCTCGCTGCAGAACCAGACTGTCCAGAGACTCCCCTGAGCCCCCACCAACACGGGCATGAAATGGGGGCGTAGGGGCAGGGAGAACAGCCTCAAGCCCTTCTGGTGTTCACACATCACCACGCTTCCCCCTTTTCCTCCAAAAGCAAGGGGACCGCAGGTGCGGAGAAATCAACAACCCTTAAGGAGTGCCCTGTGCTGGACACTTCACATCCATCATCTTATTCAATCTTCATAACCACCCTCGGAGGGGAACTGCTACCGCTCCCTGCACAGCTGAGGAAACCGGCTCAGAATTGGGCTTGTTTGTTTTATTTCTCCTATATGCAAGCTGTTTACCTTCCTTTCTTCCTAAAAATGTCCCACAAACAACTCTGCTCTTGTGTTTCTGCCACCAGCACACATGTGAGGCCCCATCCGCTCCTGCTTGAATCAATTAACCACCTCATTATCCAGTTCACTAATGAATTAAGCCCCTTCCCTTCGCCCCTCAGCCTCCACTGTCTCCTTCCCATCCATCCCTCATCCAGATGTGAGATGAACATCCTTAAAACACAGCTGTTACCAGTCACCCGCGCCTGCACGGTCCGCCGCGCCCGCTCCTGGCAGCCAGAGCCTCTCAGACCCTAACACGCTCCTGACTCACGGGGGATCTTGTTCAAACACAGATGCTCTCCTGGGCCCCATAATCCTCCGGCTCACCGAGACTCATAATGACTTTAAATGAATGGCCTGTTTTACAGATGAGCAGACTGAGGCCCAAACAGGTTGCTCAGTGTCTGGGACGGGGCCAGAGTGATGCAGATACTGTTGGTTCTGCCTAATTGTTCTTCTTTCATTTTTGAATAGGAAGTACATTTATATGGCTGGAAATTTAAAAAACGTAAAAAGGCCTTCAGTGAAAATTCTCCTTCCCACGCCTATGGCCCCTTTGCCCAGGTCCTCCTACCGCCACCTCCAGTAAACGCTTGTGTTCATTTATAATAAATCTGTCCAAAGTTTCTCCTTGAACAGATCTTATCCCGCCCCAAATGGCAGCTTACTACACACACCGTTTTGTCAACAGCTTATCAGTTTATCTTGAAGATAACTGGACACAGTTGGCTGACTCACTCATTTTCAGAGTCGCATTATTATTCCATTGTGTGGATGTACCATAATTTACTTAATCAGTCATCTCCAGGCGGAGTTGTTTCTGACCTTTCCAGCTGGCCTTTTGAAGCCTTCCACACTCTGGCCAGCCTTGCTGTGACCTCCACGCTGTCCCCTCGTTTCCAGCCCCACCATTCTGAGCCCCTGCAGAGGCCTTCACACCTCCTGCCTGCCCTCCCGCTGACCCTCTGTTAGTCTCCTCCTCACTTCCCAGCCCACTCTCCATCTCTCCAAAAAGATGAAAGCAACTTGAACTCAGGAACCCTGCCTTTGATCTCTCTGGACCCTTCACAGCCCAGAACTGCACACGGCAGTTCTGAAGAATGTTAGTTACATAGTGGAAGTTGCATAGGAATGGAGCCACTCAATGAGGGCTCTGCTGGGGCTGGTTCTGGGTGCCAGAGCCAGGGGCTACCCAGGTGAGAGGACCTCATACCTCAGGTCTCCAAGAAAGAAGCCCCTGTCTTGTACCTGAGTGTGTAGAGCACTGGGGTGGGTTGTGAGGATGTCCGGGGCATGATGGGGCATCTGGGGTTCCTGGGGCCCTTCCCAGGTAGACAGTGGGAGGAGCGTGCTGGGGAGATAGGAGAGTGGAGGGATGGATAGCATGTGTGTATGCCCTAGAATGAGCTCCTTCCCTTCTCTATTAGCATCCTCGTCATCCTTTATGGGCCAGCTCAAGTCCTAATTCTTCCAAGCCGCCTTCTCCAGCTCACACTGACTGCCCTGCTCTAAAATTCCTGCTGAGTGTATTAGTGACAGCACCACCGTTCTGTGCTCAGGCATCGTGGCCTGTTACCTTGAATCATGTAAAACCTTACCTACCAACTTATGTACTACTATTAAATATAAGTTATGCTGCAAAAAAAATCAATAAAAATACATTTTAAAAAAACAACCTTACCTACCAGATGAGACCCCAAGATGCTCTCCAGTATAAACGATACTTCTCAAATTCTCCTTATATCCCCACGCACCCCAAACCCTCAGCACAGCACCAGGCCTCCACAGATACTCCTTGAAGGAACAGGAAGTGGTTCTAGGAATGCCATGGCGGTGGGTGGGTGGGTGAGTGGGGTTGACCACAGGCATGTCTCCAACTAAAAACATTTGGGGAACGCCTCACAGCCACAAGGTCCAACTCATCCTGTTCATTGACACTGGAGCAAGTAAAGGGGGCTTTTAAAAAATGTCACTGTTGCCCTACCTGCTTTGGCTAAGTGGAGACAGAGCCGGCCTGCAGACCGAAGGGTCCCAGGGCCGCTTTTAGTCAAGGGCATGTACCTTGGTTGCAGGCTCCTCCCAGGTCTGAGGATATCATGGATATCATGAGGCAACCAATTGATGTGTTTCTCTCACATCAATATTTCTCTCTGTCTTTCCCTCTCTCTTCCACTCTCTCTCTAAAAACCACTGGAAAAATATCCTCAGGTGAGGATTAAAAAAGAAAATCACTGTCATGAAAAATAAAGACAAGAGACTGTGCTAGATTAACAGATTAAAGGTACAAGATAAGCAAACTCAGTGCATGAGTCTTGATTAGACTGTGGATTGAAAAAAACGACAATGACCTTTTGAGAGATGACAATAGTGTATTGCTGTTAAATTTGAGTGCGATGACCGTATTGTGGTCTCTTAGGAGAATATCTTTATTCTTAGGCAAAGGAAACCGAAGTATTGACGGGCGTGGGGAGATAAGCCATGATATCCACAACTTTCAACCTTTTGCACAATGAAAATCAAAATATAAGTGTGCGGGGAGAGAGAGAGAATGCAATCATGGCAACATGTTAACAATTGATAAATCCAGGAGGAAGGAATACAGGTGGTCATTTCACTGTCTTCAAATTTCTCAAAATGGAAAGTGGAGGAGGAAATGCCTTCAGTACAAAGAAAGATGCAATTCCGACTTCCCGGGAGCAGGAGCAGGGGAAGTGTAGCAGTGGGTGCTGTTCCAGGAGCTTCGGGGAAACGCTGTCCGAGGCTGGTCACCACCTCCCAGCCCTCGGCTCCGGCTGCCCGGAAAGCGTCAAAATCCACCCCTGTGGCCTGACTCTCCTCCCTCGGCATCTTCCCCACCGTCCCCTGGAGACCTCAACTGCCCCGTCCTTCTCCAGTGGACAACCAGTCCCCAGCCTTTAGCCAGGACCTGCCCCATGCACCTTAAAGGTACACAGTTCTCCCTAGCCAGGTTGCTCAGTGGTTAGAGCGTCAGCCCTCGGACCGAAGGGTGGCGGGTTGCATTTCAGTGACATACCTGGGCTGCAGGCCTGGCACCTCTACCCCCCTCCTCCTCCCTCTCCCCTTCCCCATATGCATGCAGGAGGCAACCAATCCCAATCAGTTTCGCTTTCTCTGTCTCCCCCACCCTTCTACTCACTCTACAAATCAATGGGGAAAATATCCTTGGGCGAAGATTAACCAAAAAATAAAGACCCACAGCTCATTTCCCTCTAGAGTGAGCCCAACCCTAAGCGGGCTGGTTCACCTGGAGTTTTCAAAAATTACATTCATTCAACTTGACAGGAAAAAAAAAAAAAGTAATGTACAAAAAACGCCCCGATTTAGTCATCCTGCTTTCCCTTGGAGCTCTGACAATGAAGCTATTTCCCCCCTTGGCAGCAGATTGGGTGCGAGTTCGCTCGTCGCTCTCCCGCTCGCCCTGTATTTCCTCGGGCACCTCGTTCTGTGCATTGAAGGCTGGCTGCTCGCCGCGTGGGGCACAGTCCCCACGAGGTTCCCATCCTGACCCGCTCCTGACCCGCTTCCTCCTCCCGCGGCGGGAGCGGTGGAGGGCGGGGGGCGGGAGGAGACCTGGGGAGGGGGTGGCCCTCCTCCCAGGCGGGGCGTGGGCCGGGCGAGGTCCCCAGCCCGCCGGGCCGTGCCCACAATGGCCTGTTGTGGAAGGAGGCGGGCAGGAATGCGGCCGGGGGAGTTGGGCGGCCGCGGGGCGGGGCGCTCGCAGCCGCAGCCGCTTACCTGCCCAGGTAGCTCGCATTTCCCGGCGAGCGGCGGCGCCCGCACCACCTGTCGCCCGTCCCGTCGCGCGGGCCGGGAGGGCTGCGCGGCCATGGCCCGGTAGAGCGCGTGGGGAGAAGGTGCGGGTTCGGTCCGGGCAGCGCGGGGCGGCCGAGGGACGGCCCTCGCCCGGGGCGCACGCGGCCGGCGGCAGCATGAAAAAGAGCCAGACGGTGCAGGGCACCTTCAGCAAGATCTTCGGCAAGAAGCACGCCAGCCCCACCTCCACCTCCCTGTACGTCACCAACCCGCCCTGGATCTTCACCCAGGACGCCCCGGAGGAGGGGGCCCGGGCCTTGGGTGAGTGCGCCCGGGGCGGAGGATGCGCCCCCGCCGCGGCTCTGCCGTCCGGGCCGCGGGGCCGCGGGCCCCCGGCGGGCGCGGGGCGGCGGGGAAGGGACACGTCGGGACCTGCGCACCGGCCGGGAAGCAGCTGCCGGGAAGGGAGGTGGCGCGAGCGGGTGTCTCTGGGAACGGGCTGTTGGGGGGGGGGGGGGGGAGAGAGGCGCAGAAGGAGGGGACCCTCCCTACCGGAGGGCGGAGACCTTCGCGGACCGCGTCGGATCCCAGTCTTCCTTCCAGGTGTTTGCTTCCCCCCCCCCCCCCCCCCGCTGGAAGTCGGGGCTGCTGCCTGAAGCCTTCCTGGGGCGCGGAGGCTCCCCCGCCCCCAGCACTTCTGTGGAGTCAGAAGCGGCCCCCACCGCGGAGGGCGAGGGGCGATCCCTGCAGCCCTCACCCTTTCTGTTTACTCTCCTCCCGCCGGCCCCTCCCTCCTCCATTTCCCCCGCCCAGGGTCTCAGACAAAGGGAGGGTCTGCTCTCTGGGCGCCCGCACACTGGGCTCCGCACGGGGGAGGCCCAGGGAAAGGCCGCGGGAGCCCCTGCTAGCCGGGTACCAGCCTGTGCAAGGCTCCAGCGCACCCCCTCGGGCCTGGGCCGGCTGCGTGCTCGGAAGGGAAGCCGGGGGCGGGACCGTGGAGGCCAGGGAAGCCGTCCCGACCCTGAGCCTGGCCGGAGTCCGGGCCGTGTATCGCTGCAGGCATCTGAAAACACCATGCCGGCCCAGCCCTGGGGCTCCGGCTGGGGTCACCCCAAAGCTGCATCTTTCTGCGTCTTATACCGTCTGTAAAGGAGGAAACCAGGCGGGAAGGGGCAGGAACTCCCTTCTTGCCTATGATCCAAGGCTCTGGGCCCAAAGAGATGCACCTGCCTTCATTGTCACCCCAATACCTTCACTGACCTTTATGGCCATTGTACTGGGACCCACAGAGGATGTTGTAGCCTCAGCCCCTGCTGTTGGGTTTAGTTCAGTACCGGGATTGTCACAGCAGGGACACCAGCCGCTAGCCACCCGGACAGGAGCAGGGCAAACAAAGAGGTCACCTGTCCCTGACCCAAGGATGTCAAACCAGTGGGTGAAGAGTTAACCACAGGCCGTTTAGTCCTTCCCAAGCCTTTGCTATAAAAGGTTAAGTGCAGAAGGAGAGAGAGGAACGATGACCTGTGATTGCAGCTAGCATTTGAGCTGAAAGGAAAGGGCATCGAGCATTTTGCAGAACAATCAGCAGGAGCGAAGGCTAGGAGGGGCTGGGCCGTGTGGAGGCATGGTGTAGGAATTTACAAATACATGTGTGCCGCCAAGAATAACTCTGTGAGGCCCGGATACCTCCCTCACTTGTGTAGCAAGCATTCATCGATCCCTTCGGTGCAAGGTACCATTCTAAAGTCCTCGTGTTGTTGACTCGCCGAATCCTCAGCCAGCGGATGATGAAGGCACTACTGTCGTTCCTGTTTGACAGATGGGGAGGTTGAGCAACATGGCCAAGATCACACAGCTTTAAATGGCCAAGCCAGGGTTTTCTCGAGTGTACAATTTAATGATTTTTAGTAGACTTAAGGAGTTGTGCGACCATGACCAGGATTGGGTTTTAGAACGCTCCATTACCCCAACGTTTCTCTCAGGGGCAACGCCGATATTTGAACCCAGGCAGTGGGGCTCCAGAGAACATACGTTTAGCCAGTTTGTTGAATTGATTTCGTGGAAGGTAATTCTGAGGGGAATTTGACTTGAGGGGGTGTCTGCCTGAGGACCCTCAAGCGCTTAAGCACACACTCTTCTCTACATCTTGGCCTGCAGTGAGCCAGCTGCTGGTGGGGGTCATCCCTCCTGGTGAGAGAAATGGGGGGCATGGTGTATCTCCATGATGGCATCTCCAACCAGCTGTCGCCTTCACCAGCCTGGGCAGGGCTAGAACCCTGGGTAGGGCTAGCTCCTCCCACTGCCCAGCGCTGGGCTGGGCCGGGCTGGGCCGGGCTGGGCAGGGAGGGCCGCCAGCTGACTCAGCCTGGTCGCACCCTGCACATGGAGGGCTGGGAGACTCCGTGCGCTGGCAGGATGGCTCTCCAGGGTTTCTGGGGTGTTCCACCGGTGCCGGTGGGTGTGGCAGAGGTCCTCTTTTCCTGCTGAACAGGACAAGTGCTTAGAGTTGGGGATGGGAGGGACCAGTGCTGGAGAGTCTATGATGTGATGGAGATTTCAGAACTGCCTGAGGGTCCTGCCTCTGCCAATAGCGTGAGGATTAGCCAGTCTCTGGGCCTCGGTTTTTTCCTTCGTTAAATGGGGATGGTGTACAGTCTGCCTACAGGTGTCTGCTTGAGGTTTGTATAGGTTAGTGCTTTGAAGACCATTAAAAAGAAATGCCCTAAAGCAAGGATTGGCAAATGATGGACCTGGTGCAACTCTAACCCATGGCCTGTTTTTATAAATAAAGTTTTATTGGAACACAGCCACACCCACCATTTACATAGTGTTTATTGCCAATGTCCTGCTAAAGTGGCAGAATTAAATAGCTGCAGCAGAGACTGTGTGGCCCACAAAGCTGAACCTATTCACTAGTTGGCCCTTTATTATTTATTGTCAGGTTTCTCCCAACCCTGAGCTCTCTCTCCCTGCCCGGCCTGCGTCACTTCCTCTCCCTGGCTTTGCTGTGGACCAGAGGAAACGGGCATGAAGAGCTATCCTAAGGTCTACGGGGTAGGAGTCTGTGATACCCTCTGCGAGGCTGGCGGTATCCAGCCCTTGGAGAAGGTGGTGGGATGAGGGGGCCAGTCAACCTGTGTGTGAGGGAAGTAAGGAGAAACCGCTTGCTCGGGAGAAATCTGTTTGCACAGGGTAGGCTGGGTGCAGCGGGCAAAATGCAAACAATCCCCTGAAGGTGGTGATGGATACGCTTTTCTTGGAAGAATTTCCTAACATTTGTCTCAGAAACGTCCTTTACTTGAGGGCTTCACGGAAGGCACTTGCAGTCCTCATGAAGCCCCCTGCCCTCCCCAGCCACGCAGGGGTCTTGGCAAGCCCCAGGTGAGGGCTGGGCCGCAGGAGCCCTCACCAGGCCCTGTGGGCGCCTCCCTGGGTTCACGGAGCCCAGCTTCCATACCTACCTCCACCGCCCCGGCCCAGCAATGGGACACCCCGCTCCCTGGGGAACTCTGCTTCCCCTCCAAATGTAAATCACCTTTGTCACAACCCCCGAGGACACTTAAAAAATGCCCATTTCTCCTGTCCCACCCACCTCGGGGATCTAAGTCAGAATCGCAGGGCTGAGGCCCGGGGTCTGGATTTTTAGCAACTGAAGAGTTGAGAATCCTGGGGTTTCCTTCCCCAGGGGGGAGTTGGGCCTCTCTCTTCCCCCTAAGGCTTCCTGCAGGTTGTAAATAAATGTGTGGGGACTGTGCCTAATCAGGAGAGCCCTGTGCTCATAGGGTGGCTGCTGGTTCTGTCACCCCCGCACCCAGGGTCCCCTGACCTGAGTCTCAGGCTAAAGGGCAGGAAGCCATGGGCCCCAGAGGCTGAGCACACATTTCCCGGCCCGGCTGGCAGCTGCGTGCGGGAAGCTGCCCTGTGCGGCGCAGGGCTGGGAAGGAGGCTGCTGTGCACTCCGTCCCCTGGAGGTGTGCTGTGGTTTGCTGGCAGTGAGAACACACACATACACCCCCACTCTGCTGCCCATTATGTAAGCTCCTCTGCCTCCACAGTTCAGTTCAGAAGGACAGGCCCTCCCCTCCACCACTGCGAACCTGCGAACCAGCCAATCCATTGATGACAATAATGCTGTCGGCGTTATCCGCATTTCCTGAGCCAGGCACGGTGCTAACTGCATACTTTTCCCCAGTCGAGGAAAGAGGCTCTGCGGGCTCAGGGAGGTAAAGGACTCAACTCGGCGCCGGGCGGCTCAGGCAGTGAAGTGCTTCCCGGGACCTGGGTGAGCTCCGATTCTGACAGCCAGTTAGGGATGGAGGGAGAAGGACTGCTGCTTCCCGCAGGCTAGAGCCTGCCTGCCTGGAGTAGCAGTCCCAGAGGGGAAGCAGAGGGCCTGTGCGCTGAGCTCTGCCCCCATCGCTCCCCCCAAGGCTGCTTCCTCTCTGCTCCCCCCCCCTCTGCTCCGAGGCTCCTGCCCCACTCCAGCCCCACCTTCAGCGTCCCCTCTGCCCTTGGACAAAGTCCTCTCTCCGGCGCTGGGGTCAGGCCTGCTGGAGCTTGCTGGAACAGACTGGCCTTTTCAGGTTCCTGTTATATGGGCCTGTTAATTAGCGATGAAGGGCCTCATTAACGCCATTGTGGGTTTCATTCACATGGGGGGGGGAGATACCTCCCCTCCCCAAATGCTTCCCTGAAAAGCTTGGGCTTCTCTGGTGGCCAAGGATTAAAAGCTCTACTCAGTGAGCTAGAGGCAGGGGAGGGGTGTCTGTTTTGGGGTTCTGGGTTACTCTGGGTCAAAGAAACAAGCCAAGCCACCCCCCAACCCCCACACCCGCTTCTAAGCCCTTGGAATCCAATTAGAAACGTGGCCAGTGCTGCTGGGGTCATTTGGGGGCTCCCATCAATTTGGGATTGTACATCATCACCCCAGCCTTCATCTTAATCCTGCTGGCTTCTTCCCTCCCATCCTAATTTTGGGAGGTTTCCTGCAAAATAAGAGCCATCTATCCCCATTTGACAGGTGGGCAAACAGCCTGAGAAAGTGCTCAAAGCCATCAGGTGGGGTTCTGATTCCTGGGTTGGTTCGTGTCCTCTAGGCCTCCCCGACTTTTGAAAACACCGACTTTCACTCTGAAAAACAGGACCGAGGGGTGTGGTGGCGGGTCCCCGCACGATTTCCCTGCTGTGCTGATAGCAGAGGCAACTGGACTCTAGAGTTAGGTGCCTGGGCGTGAGTCCTGGCCCCTCTCAGTCGCAGCTGTGCCACCTTGGCAGGGGACCTAACCTCTGGGCCCCCGTGTTCTCATCTGTGAAACGGAAATAGCAACTGTACCTCCCCCACAGGTTTGTGAAGGGCACTTGGAGCAAGTGCCTGGCTCATCATACAAGCTTAGTACATGTTAGGCGTTTGCATTTTTGTTATTAATATTCTTCTAGCGTGGACCTAACTGTCCTGGACCCCAGCTTCCAAGGAGACCCAGGGGCAGCTTTGGAGCTGGGGAGGGAGAGCGCTTTCCTGGGCTGTCAGCCTTGGACTGCGGGAGAAAAGAAAGGCCCAAACCTGGTGGGAGGCTCCAGATTTGGGGGGAAAAGGGGAGGAAAAAGGGCTGGATGTGAGGCAGCAGCTTGTGCCCAGCTCTCAGCTCCCCCAAAGCTGGCCATTCCCCCCTCCAGTTAACACACATGTGCACACGTACGCAGCCCCAGACCGAGAGACCAGCCCGGCCTGTTTGGGGAGAGGCAGTGAGCCGCGGCGGCCTGTGTGAGGCACTGCAGTATGTGTGCCCAGCGCCCGCACCACCAGTCGGCCCTGCATGGGGCCCGGCGCCCTGCTGCGCTGTGACCTGGGGGCAGCCCCACCCGGGGCCTCCTCGCTCTCCCCTACAAAGAGGGCAGCCTCAAGGGTCTAGACTCAGAGTTGCTGTCTACCCGCTCCCCCCTCCCTGAAAAGAGAGCAGTGGGCCACCTGCTCCCAGTGGCTTTCACCCAGGGGCAGAGGTGTTCACCCACAATCTGCTAGTCACACAGCCTAATCCGCAGCCCTCCGGCTGCTGGGCACAAATTATCTCCTAGGCGCTGTGCTGCCCCGTGGCACAGTATCTCATTTAGCCTCACCCCCCCCCCCCCCCAAAAAAAAGCAGGGACCTTCACTCACTTTTACAAAGAGGAGGAAACGGCCTCGGAGAGATCTAGTAACAGTCCAAAGCCCCGCAGGGGACAAGTGATGGAGCAGGGTCTGGGACCCAGTTCAGGTGAGCTCCGCACCCCCCACCATCCTGCCTCCCCTCCCCGCCCGCCGGCCTGGGGCCGAGCCTCGGCTGCAGGCTTCTCAGAGCCCAGGCGCCTTCAGCCGCAGGGCCCAGTTCTCCTGAGGGAGGAGGGAGTGCCCTCCCCGGCTGGCATCTGAGGGGAAGCCTTCCTGCCGAAACAGGCGTGGCACCGGGGTCATTCTTGAGCCAGGTGTTTGGAGTATGAGGTGGTTTCTATGTGAACTCTTGAGGGAGTGTAAATAAAAAGCAAGGCCCCCTTTCTTTCCTGTCCATCTGGGAGGGAGAAACAACCACTGGCAGGAGACCTGTGGACAGTCCCGCAGAAAGGACTTCCTTGGGGAGGAAACTGGGACAGTCCCATGAGAAAGAGGACTTCATGGGGGGGGGGGTAATGACCAGGTTGGGTAATGAAGGCAGGCCGGACTCTCCTATCTTACACTGTGTCGTTTTTAGGAGAATTTGACAGACAAAGGCTTGAGTTTGTATCTCCGCGGGCTGTGGCCCACCTGGGCTCAGGCTCCGCCCAGACCTGCTTCCTGGCCCCCCCATGGCTTCCTGGCTGCTGGGATTGCTCCGGGGTCTCCTGAGGTACCGCCCCTCTCTCTGGAAGCTTCTGAATCCCCTGGGCTCCCTTTCCCGCCTTCTGATCCACTGGGACGCCCCTCAGCTGCCTCTCTGCTCCGTGGGGCAAGTTCAACGCTCTGAGACCCCCCAGGACCCTTCCAGGGGAAAAGGGCCATGGAAGGCAGAGACAGGGTGTTTCCAAGTTCAGGGCGGACCAGACGCTAGGATGGGGCCCCTCTTTCCTCTTTTATTTTTTCAGGCTTAGGTTACAAATAAATGGCTATTTTACATGGCAACGTGCTGTCTTGTGACAAATTACAAAGGAAATCAAACACTCATTGCATTTGCATGTATGTCAATGTATGAATGCTAACAAATTGATTATTACAGTCCAAAAGCTATCTCCCAAGTGCTTATTCAGAGTAAACTTCGGATTTATTTTAATTGAATGTATTGGGGTGACATTGGTTAATACAATCACATAGGTTTCAGGTGTGCAATCCCATATCACAGCATCTGTATATGTGTGTTCACCACCCCAAGTCAAGTCTCCTTCCATCCCCACTTACCCCCCTTTGCCCTCTCCCACCTGCCCCATCCCTTTCCTCTGGTGACCCCCGCACTGCTGTCCTGTGTCTGTGAGATGTTTCTGGACCCTCTTTTAAGTCTCCTAGTGTCCTCAGAGAGGTCATCCCGCCACCCCTTCACCTCCTCCCTGTCCCTCAAGAGGTGGCCTGCCCCCCTTCTCCTCCTCAGTGGAGGAGGGGCTGCCTCTCAGGACAGACATCGGCCCTGCCCTGATGTCTGTGGAGCCCTGCACTTGCGTAGGAAAATCCCCAGGGTCGGACTGTTGTCTTTCTGTGTCATGGTGGACTTTGCCTTTGAGGTTCAGAAAACCTCAGCCCTGACCTTAACCCTGGAGGACCTAGCTTATGGAGGTGGCCACACTTGCCTCACCTATTGCTATGCCTTGCACAATTGTTGGTGGGCCAACCCCGGTATGTGGGGCCAGGAAAGGCCTGCCAGCTTTTAGCCACAGCTCTTTAAAAAAAAAAAAATGTATCTTTATAGTTGAAAGTATTACAGATGCCCCGTCCACTGCACACATCCCCACCTGGCCACAGATCTTTTTTTTTGGGGGGGGGGCGGGGGGTTAAAACAACATACACTTATTATCTCATAGTTCTGTGGACTAAAACTGGAGTGTCAGCAGTGCATTCCTTCCTGAAGGCTGTGGGGAGACTCTGTTTTCTCCCCTTTTCCGGCCGTTTTCCGAGGCCGCCTGTGGTCCGTGGCTCGTGGTCTGCCGCCCTCGAAGGCAGCCGTGGCCAGTCAAGTCTTCCTCACCGCACACCCCTCTGACGCTGCTGCCTCACCCCTGCCCTGCCGCCCAGCCACACCTCTCAGAACCTCCCAGTGAAACTGGACTCGAAGAGGTGCCCAGCGGGGCGGGAGCCTGGCCCTCCCTCCGCCCGCCTCAGCCCAGCCCAGCCCCCCTCTTCAGCGGCTTTTCCAGAGAACTGTCGTGTTCTTAGAAAGGATTTTCCTGCTGAAAACAGCCACAAACCAACGAGACAGCAGTGCCTGGTAGTCAAGGCTGAGTCATGGAACCTATGAGGCGCTTAGGGGGCCGGCCGGTGTGTGGGCCCGCTCTGCCCGTGCCCTGACCCCTGCGTGGGCCTGGGCCCCCGGCTTCACCTCCTGCTCCCCCAGCTCCGTGGCCAAGCCTAGCCTCCTTCCCCTGCCCCCGGACCCCCACCTCCCATCCTCGTCTGTAAATGGTGGGGTGAGGACCCCCCACCCCCTGGCTCGGGAGCAGTGTGTGTAGTGGCTCAGAGATCAGCCCAGGCCAAGACCCCAGCTTCACCACTTTGGGGCTCCGGGCAGCAGGGTATAGACCTCTCTGTGCCTCTGCTTTCTTGTCTGTAAAACAGGGGCAATGATCATGCAAATGGCATGGGGCTGTTTTGAGAATGAAAGGAATTAATAATGTTTAATAAGATGCCTGGCCTGTTAAAATTGTTCTGTGAGCTTTACCTATTATTATGTTATTTCTATGACTATAGCGATCACCTTGCCATGGTGCTTGCTTCTGAAGTTCCTAGATGCGCAAGGACAGTAGCCATTCATATGATAATCCAGCTGGAAAGAGGCTCCCTGGACCCCAACACGGTGCAGAGTTTAGCGAGAGGGCGTTTCATTGGGTCCCTGTGTCAGTCCCTGCCCCACCCTCACTACTACTAAGGGCTGAAGCCCTATCAGATCTAAGACCTGGACCTCCCCCCTCTCCCCCCATGTGCCCCCCCCCCCGCCTCGCTGCCCCCATGCAGCACTGTCTAGAGAATGTCCCAGGAGGTCCTGGCGCCCACACGCAGACTCTGGGGAGCCAGAGAGAATCCTGTGGGCTTGCAGAGTAGCTGCTGGGTGCCTGCAGTTATCTCTACTGTTGTTGGTTCTGCATTCTCCCCTGGCTTCCCCACCCCCTTGCCCTGCCCCCGCTCTGGGTCTGCAGCCTCAGGTTGGAGCCCAGCAGCCAGGACTGGGGAATCCTGACGCTGGGAGTGCACGCAGCGGGCAGGGAACCTGAGCACCCTGGGACTGGGGAGCGCCCCGGGGAAAACCGGCCCTTTTGGCCCTTTGGAGAGATGGGGAGTCTTAAATGTACCGCTGCCTCTCCCTCCGCCTGGTAGGGCAGCAGACAGGGCTCTGCACCCCTACCTGGGGTGCTCCCAGGAGTCAGTGTCACATTCGAAGCCCAGATTGTCACCTAGAGGGCCACGGCTGTGCGCCTCTGAGTTGGGGATGGATATATTCCGATCCCAGGACCTCTTGGACCAGCCCCATCTCTTCTGAATAAATTATTTGGCTTTTCTGCACTTCTTTCCTAAAGTCACCTGCAGGGGAAACGTAAGCATCATTCCTTAAATCAGTGGAATTCCGATTAATTGGGATTTTGACCTTCTCTTTCCCCTCTGGCTATAGAGAGAGAGACTCCCTCCTGGGAAGTGTATGTGAGCTCTCCTTTCGTGTGAGTGGCTAATGGGAGGCCCGCAGTGCTCCCTGCCTCTAGGCGTTGACAGTGTGAGCCTGAGATGGGACATGAGACTCCTGGCGATGTGTGTGTGGAGGGTCATGAGGAAGACTGGGTGAGAAAGTACGGTGGCTCCTCACACCCTGCCGGACTGCAGAGACAGTCTGGAGCACAGGCTGGTGCTCGAGGAAGAGAGGAAGCGGGATCCTCCCTTCCATCTGCCTGCAGGGAAGAGACCAGGCTTGTTGAGCACTTACTTCCGAGCCGGCCACACTCCCTCCTCACAACCCTCCTGTGAGGTGGGCGTGCACCCACCCCCGCTGTGCACACGGGAAGACAGGCCGGCGAGGTTAAGGGGCACAGCCAGTGGCAGAGCTGGGGTGTGCACTGGGCCACGTGGACCCTGCTGTCCTGCTTCTGTTCTGCCCTCAAGGGCTCGTCAAACACGGCCATGCACACCACCTCTGGTGGATCGGGCGTTGGGGGAGCCCAGAAGGTGGGTGCCGGGTGACTGGGGCCGGCAGGGGGCCTCATCTCCTCCGCTGGCTCCAGATTAGAAAGTCAAACACTTGAGAGAAGGGCAGCTTGTTTTCCTCCCTCTCTCCGAGATAAGCTTCCGCTGGGCCCTGGCCAAGCTCCCAGGGCCCCCAAAGGAGAGTCCACCTGTGAGAGTGACAGCTTAAGACCGGTAGGGGCTGACTCAGGAGAGAGATGGCTGCTGGGAGCTGAGCGACCCCAGAAGTCCCCCCAATCCTGCCCCATGAGCACACACCGCATCTGTGGTGTCTGAGTCAACCAGCCAGCCACTGGGCGGATTGAGCTCAGTGGCCAACATGCCTTTGACCTCCAGCTCACCGTCTCCCCTCCCCTGTCTCCTCTAGATGGGATCTATTACGGAGACAATCGGTTTGACACGGTGAGTGAGTCAGGAACAGCCACGCTGAAAGCTCGGCCCAGAGTTCGGCCCCTGCTGACCTTCCTTCCGCTGGTGAGTACAGTTCTGCCCTGGGGTCTGAGGGTCTTCTCTGCATGGGCCACCTCGGCGGCCACGGAGGAGGGAGCCCCACCTGCCCGGAGCTAGTGGACATCAGCCTCAGCCCTCTGTCCATTCCCTTTCTTCCGGTGCCAACCCAGGGTGGCTGCGGGGAGGAGGCATGGCTGAGACTCGTGGCAGAAAGGCTGGGATTATGGGTGTTTGAAACCCAGGGAGAGGTTAAGGGGAACTTGTGGTGCAAAAGCAATGCAGTGGCGAGTACCTCCAGGAGGTAAGGAGGATTCATATTTCATAATCACGGATGGCTGTCTGCTCCGTGCCAGGCCCTGCCTTGGGTGCTGGGCTGTGGAGGTGACTGAGCCAACATTGCAGCTCTCAAGGCAGGTCACGAGTGAATAAACAGACTATTAGAACCTGGGCCAGAACAGGGGCAGTTGATCCAGTCACAGGGGTGGTCAAGGAGGGCTTCCTGGAAGAGGTGACACGTGCGCTGTCTTGAAGGACAAAGCAGCGATCCTCGGGAGAAGGCGTTTGCTTATAGACCTGAAACTAAAAAAAAAAACAAGCAACCCAAAACTCCCTTCTGCAGCCTGTGATGGACTCTTGTTCTTTGACAAGGGAGACTGCTCTGTGACTGGTTCTGTTTATTGTGATGAGTTTCTGGGTTTTCTGGGACGGCCTAGACTGGCGCTGTCCTGTAGAAATACCATGTAAGCCTCATGTGTAAGTTTAAGGTAGCTACCTTAAAGGAAATAGGTAAAATTAATTTTCATAACATATTTCACTTAACCCAATGTACTCAAAAGATTATCATTTCAGCATTTAGTCAGCCTGAAAAATACCAATGAGAAGTTTTACATCCTTTTTTCACACTAAGTCTTTAAAATCCTGTACTAGCCGGTTTGACCCAGTGGGCAGAGCATGGGCCCACGGACTAAAAGATCCCAGGTTTGATTCCGGTCAAGGGCACCTCCTTGGTTTCAGGTTCCCCAGTCCTGGTCGGGGTGCATGCAGGAGAACTAATTGATGTGTCTCTCTCACATCAATGTTTCTCTGTGTCTCAGGTTAATGCTGAGTTTATTCTGATTGGTTGGCACCCTGTAAGCCCCACCCACCCACTTTGAGTCCCTTTGGTGACCAGGGCATGTCCCAGCCTTTCTGCTCTCAGTTCTGGTTTGGACACTCTGGTTAGATCTGGTTTGGGTCAACCAGGTCCTGACTTAGGAGCCCAGCGGACCCCAGTCAGGCAGCCACTGGAGCGGGCTTGGCCTGGTGACCTGAGGCTGCTTTCGGGGAGCGGCCCTTCCAGGAAGGCCACAGAACTAGTCCCAGAGCCAGCCCAGGACGCAGGGCTTCCCCAGCGCACTCACACCCCCTCACTGGTGAGCGCCAGAGAATGAACACACGGAAAACTGCCAACTCAAAGGGGCTCATGAGGCCCACACTAGCCTCATTTTACAGAGGCAGGACCTGAACCCCAAAAGGGAAGTTTGCCCCTTGCCTCCAGAGCCCACTGGGCGCCCACTGAACAGGGAAGGCAGGTGGAGTGGCGTGCAATGTTCCAGGGTGTGTCAGTCAACAGCCACCTGTCAGGAACCAGGGTAGTGCTGTCAGTAAGCCCCATTTTACGGAGGGGAAAGTGAAGACAGAATGTGGCAGGAACTTGTTTAAGGTCACACAGCTCCTAAGTGGCAGAGCTGGGGTTTGAATCCCTGCACCCGGGTTCCAGGGTCCAAGTTCTATTGAAGCCACTCTACTCTCCCTCCACCCACTCTCTAGAAGCTTTGATCTTCGCTCCCAGCACCAGCCTGCAGAACCACCTGCACCTCCCGCCTGCCTCTCTCTCCTGCCAGCAGCCGGGTCTGCTGGGCACCAGGCTCTCTTGCCTCTGTGGGGACACAGACCCCTTGGAGACCGTGACGAGGTTCTGGGCCACATGCGTGCGATGTTGTTTATGGGCCTCGGAAGTCCTCTGATGGGGCCTTTAGGTTAGGAACCCTGGCCTGATGACCCATATCCCAGGGCCCTCTCTGTGCTCCCGACTTAGGTAACAAGATACACAGGAGCCCCATCATCTTTCATCACCGTTGCTGGGCTGAGGGGAAACCGGCTCCTCTCCCTTAGGCCCTGGGCCAGGCCCTTTGCCGGCTTCCGGCTGGGGCGGGAGGCTGGGGCAGGGGGGAAGAGAAGCAAGAAGACGGAGCTCCCGTGGGTGTGGTCCACACACAGACACACTCCCAGCCCCTCCAAGTCAGGCCGGGTGGGGAGTGGCGCTGTCCGAACCAGCTGGGCCTCTCCCCTCCGTGTCCGCCCTCCCCACCCGGGTGTGGGGGGGGGGGGGGGGGGAGCATTGCCGAAAAGCCAGACTCGGCCGGCGAGGCCCGTGCTCTTCCCGTTCTGCCTGGACCTGGGTCGTCTCGTCTTCCAAATGCACCCTCACCGTCAGTGTCCCCCTCGAGCCTGCGGAGGGGCGGTGCCGGGGGAGAGGGCATGCTGGGGTAAGGACAACAGCGGGTGTCTGCCCTCCCTGGAGCTTCCTCGCTCTGTTGGAGGAGGGCGTTCAGAGACTAGGAAATGGCTCCTCGGGTGCCTGGCAGCCACAGGCCTAGTGTGAAAAGGACCTGATTGATTCTCGGGCAACTGGCACCCGTCCCTGCTCCTCACCCACCAGGCTCCCCCTGCTGCGACTGTGTTACAGTGACTCCCCCAGTGTGGCCAGCTCTCTGGAGGCCCCCCCGAAGCAGGCCCTTCAGCCCTGCTTCCCCTCAGCCACCGGGGCCTGCCGCTTCCTGCCCAGAGGGCTCTGAGGAGCTGGGTCACGATTGCCAAGCTTCAGACCTGGGGGCCCTCGGTGCTCATCTAGGGCCCCCGAGGGTTGGGGCCTGCTCATCACGCAGCTCAGGGAGGCAGCGACGGGACCCGAACCGGCCTCCTCCCCGTCCAGTCCTGCCCACGTCACGTGGGCCTGGGCCGAGTGGGAAGGATCCTTTCTCCCCACTCGCTTCGCCTCCAAGGCGAAGCCCGGCCCCGGGCTCAGCCAGAGCCTGTCCACAGCCTTCAGAGCCGAGTCCCTGGGCCAGCTGGTGGTGGGAGGGTTATGCTTCCCCCTGGGGTTCCCTCCTCCCCACCGTGGTCTGCATGCAGCCACCTCCAGGGTGACACCTGTGAGGAATTAAAAGTGAAATGCCAGTGTGGCAAGTTTGGGGAAACTGGCCAGACAGGTCCCCGGGGGTGCCCCGGGCAGTGGGAGCTCCCCGGGCCACCCCACCCTCTGAGTCAGGCAGGCCTGGCTGTGCCGGGGCAGGCCCCCACCTGCCCTGGACCCCCGCCCGGAAGGAAGCTCCGAGAGGGTCCGTGCCAGCCGGATTGGCTTGGGGCAGATGGATGTGGCTGGCGTCGGCTGGAAGGGCTGCGGGTGGGGGAGCTCTGTGTGTTCATGTGGGGAGCACCTCACGAACATGTTCTCGAGCCTGAGCTCCATGTGTTCCCGTCAGAGACCTGCAGGCAGAGGACAGACCGAGCACCCTTCTCCCCCCTTCCCCCGCTGCAGCCCACCCCTTCCCTGGCAGAGAGGGCCCCCGCCTGCACTCCCAAGCTCTGCCCGCACCCTCAGCCTGACCACACCAGCCACCCCTGGCCCCGGGCGGCCTCGGAGGGCTGTCCGGGGAAGAAGCTCAAGTGGGCTCGGGACCTGACAGGGTCGAGGAGAGGGTGGTATGGGTTCGAGGGCATGTCCTCTTGCCCGTGGACCCCTGGCCCTCAGGAACCGGAGCTGGGCCCCTGTAGCACACAGCCCAGGGCAGGGCCTGCTAGCCAGCGTCTAAGAGCGGGTCTGGGCGGCAGGCAGGTCCAGAGGGCGGTCTCGCGGTGGGACTCCTCTCTGGCCCCAGGAGTGGGGTGAGCTATGGCAGAGGGTGCGGCTGGAAAGAGCAATTGGCTCTTTCATAGAAAGTTCACTGGCTGCCAGTTTCAGAGAGGCTGCTCCCTGAGGAACACAGACCCCTCCCTGCCCCCTGCCCCCTGCCCCCTGCCCCCTGCCCGCAAAGCCAGGGAGACAGCTGGCTGGGCTTCACCCGTCTGGGGACCTGGTGCCTGGACGGTGTTCCTTGTGGCCGTCACTTTGGGTCCCCTCTCCTGCTCCTCCAGCCTACAGTGGTGCCCCAGCCTTGCCCGGCTCTGACGCTGGCTCAGGGTCTCCCTCACCCCCTGCAGCTCCACGCCCCACCCTGAGGTGCCCCAGCCAAGCTGGTGAGGAACCTGGGGAGGAGGTTTGCATTCCTGGATGTGTGGCTAACTCAGAGCTGGCCTGTGCCAAGGTCAACCAGGTATTGTCCATTAGCCCAGCCCGGGGCACCCACCTTGGGGTTCGGCTGGAGGCTGAGGAATCCCAGGCATGAGGATGTGTCCCAGGGGTGAGGAGGCCGAGGGCGGGGCCGTCAGCAGGGTGTTAGCAACGGGCTCTGACCCTTAAGGGGGAGACCCACCTCACTCTGAAGAGTGTCTTCCTCCCTTCCTCCCTCCTGTCCTTCCTCCCTCTCCTCGGCTCTGAGACGTTTGTGGTCGGAAGGGCTGTAGGGGATTCCTGACCTTGGGGAAGCGCCGTCACTTCAGATCCACCAGACAAACACTCCTCAGGCTGTGCCTGAAGCAAGGACTCCACTGAGCCGCCTCAGGACCCGGGAGGCGCCCAGGGGAGATGACCTTGTTTTTTTGTTTTTAATACATTTTTATTGGTTTTAGAGAGGCAGGGAGAGAGAGAGAAACGCCAGTGATGAGAGAGAATTATTGATCAGCTGCCTCCTGCACGCCCCCCACTGGGGATCGAGCCTGCAACCCAGGCCCATGCCGTTGGCCGGAATTGAACCTGGGACCCCTCAGTCCTCAGGCCGACGCTCTATCCGCTGAACCACACCGGCAGGGCGAGATGGCCTTTCTGAGCACTAACGCCACAGCACCTTCGGGGGTGTGACAGCATTCGAGGAAAGTGGGCTTGTCCCCATTTTACAGACGGAAAAACTGAGCCCCCGAAGGCAAGCGAGGGGCACACTTATTGGCCGCTGACTACGCGTCAGATGCTGCCTACGATTGCTTTGGGACAGCGAGTTAAATTAAGATCGCCAGTCTGGCCCGCCTGACTCCAAAGTTTGTGTTCTTTCCATTTGATCACAAGAATTTTTTTAATTACTATTGTATTGGTGTGTTTTTTAATTACGATGGAAACAGAAGGTCATTGGTAAGAACCTAGAAATAGAGATAAATCTAAAGAAGGAGATAAATATTCCTCGAATAGCACCCTTGTCCCCAGCGTCCCCCAACTAGTGGTTGCTGGGTAACTTTCAAAAGGCTTGGCTGGGATGGCTTTGAAAGGGCTGCTTGACGGAGCTGGGAGCTGGCTGTGTCCCTGGGTGAGGGGAGTGAGGTGACCCAGGGCCTGAGCTTCTGGGCGTTGTCAGGTGTAGGGACGAGGAAGGGCTGAGCCCAGTTTCGTGGGAGTGCCCCACCCGGCAGGGCCGGGGCTGGACTCTGCCCCTGCGTTGAGCAAGGCCTGCTGGGGCGGAAGGGCAGGGCGTGGCGTGGCCATGGCCGGCTGCCCGTGGCCCGAGGAGGGGCCGGCCCCACAGAGGCACTCAGATGCTCATTTGCATGTTCTCAGGTGTTTCCTTGCCCACAGGTGGTGCACCTCTCTCTGGTGAAAGGTCACACTCCCCTCTCCCCAGAGAGTGTGCAGGGGCAGGCCTACCCCTGCAGGGAGCAGGGTCTGTCCATCGCCAGGGTGGGCACAGCCAGCTCGCCCACTGACTGCATGCAGCAGTGGGAGTCCTGTGTCTGAAGCCAGCAGTGACCTCAGGCCCAGCCCTGCCTGGTTGGCCTCACCCTGTGGCTTCAGGAACTCCTCCTCCCAGTTTTCTTCGACCTTTTCCCCACCTGCCCCTTTCCCTCTCCGGAGGCAAATAACTATCCGGAGACAGAGGCAGATTCTGTCCCCACACCCGTCATCACGGGGTGGCCCCGAGTGTCCAGGCCACCGCCCATGTGGCCTGGGTGAGCTGAGTCACAGACAGGACACCTGTGGGCTAGGCTCACAGAGCACGGCGGTTGAAGGGATCCTTCGGTCCTATTTATAGCAGAGGCAAGGGCCCCAGGGAGAAGTGACTTCGCTCTGAGTTAATGTGGGGTCGCGGGCGGGGGGGAGGCTGGCACTAGAACACAGGTTGTCTCCTCTCTGTCCTGTGTTCTTTCCATCATTCATCCACTCATCTAGGAAGTTACTCAACAAACATTTGTTGAGCTGCCAGTCTGTGCCAGGCATGTACCAATATCAGCCGTCACCCATAGGTGGGCTGGGCTGGGGGGGCAGAGGCTATAGTTGTCTACCATAAGCTTGATTTTTCCTGGAGGAAGAGTGTGGGGCCAGTGCTGTAGTGGCGAAGAGGGCAAACTCTGAGGTTCCGGTATTGGCCCTGCCACTTGCTAGCTGTGTGACTTCGGGCAGTGTACGTAGCCTCTGTGCCTCTTTCCTCATCTAAAAAACAAACTAACTAAATAAATAAATAATATAAAAATAAAAAACAAAAACAGCTGAAACTGGTTTGGCTCAATGGATAGAGCGTCAGCCTGCAAACTGAAAGGTCCCAGGTTCAATTCTGGTCAAGGGCATGTACCTTGGCTGCGGGCACATCCCCAGTGGTGGGGAGGGGGCGCAGGAGGCAGCTGATCTATGTTTCTCTCTCATCGATGTTTCTGACTTTCTATCCCTCTCCCTTCCTCTCTGTAAAAAAATCAATAAAATATATTTTTTAAAAATAAAAATAAATAAACAACAAAATCAATAGTCTGACTGTTAGGGTTGCTGTGAAGAATAACTGTGTTCCTACAGGTGAAGTCCTCAGGGATGCCAGCGCACGCCGGCATCTAACGTCAGCTGTAATAATAATTAATGACACAGGTGCGGACCCCTCAGGGAAGAGAAGTTACGTCAGGCTGCCCAGCCCAGCGGGGTGGGCGGGTGATGACCGGGCGCCTGGAAAGACAGTGAGATACAACTGGCTCCGGGTCCTTGGGCAAGTCACCACCTCTCAGTGCATCGGTTTCCTCATCTGCAGAACGGAGGCGGAACTAGCAGTCCTGTCTCGCTGGGTCGCTGTCAGAAGTAGACGAGTTAAGAAATGGAAAACGCAGAATGAGCACCTGGCTCCGTGCGCGCTGGACGAGCAGCAGCTGTTATGGCTGTTAAGACTGGGAGCATCAGGGGTGGGAGGAGGAGGCCGTGGGAAGTGCTGACGACCAGTGGATAGATAAGCTCTGAGTCTCGCCCAACACTTTCTCTTTCGATATTCTTGTCATTGTTTCGTTTAACTTTTTAGAAGTGTAAGATACAGCCTTGGCCGGTGTTGTTCCCTTGGTTGGGTGTCGTCCCATGCACCAAAAGGTTGCCAGTTGGATTCAGGGCACGTGCCTGGGTTTCAGGCTCGATCCCCAGTAGGCAGGGTGCGGGAGGCAGCTGATTGGTATTTCCCTCTCACATCGATGTTTCTCCCTCTCCCTTCCTCTTTCTAAAAATTCATAAAAGATACCTTTTAGCCGAGACCGGTTTGGCTCAGTGGATAGAGCGTCGGACTGCGGACTGAAGGGTCCCGGGTTCGATTCCAGCAAGGACATGTACCTTGGCTGCGGGCACATCCCCAGTAGGGGGCGTGCAAGAGGCAGCTGATCGATGTCTCTCATCGATGTTTCTGACTTTCTATCCCTCTCCCTTCTGCTCTGTAAAAAATCAATAAAATATATTTTTTAAAAATACCTTTTAAACTGAAGAGCATTATGCTAAGTGAAATAAGTCAGTCAGAGAAAGATAAATATCACATGATCTCACTCATCTATGGGAAATAATGAGCAACATAAACTGATGGGCAAAAACAGATCCAGAGACAGGGAAGCATCCGTCAGACTGTCAAACCTCAGAGGGAAGGTAGGGGAGGGTGGGTGTAAGGGGGAGAGATCAACCAGAGGACTCGTATGCATGCGAATAAGCCTGACCAGTGGTCACAGACAGCAGGCCATGGGGGGGGGGGGGGCGCGGCGAGAGTTGGAAGGTAATGGGGGGATGAGGACAAATATTATTAATCAATAAAGAAATGTAAGAAAATAAAAATAAAATCCATGTAATGGAGTATTAAAAAATCTTTTAAAAATTGTAAGATACACATAGCATAATACCATTTTATTTTATTTTTTAATATACTTTATTGATTTTTTACAGAGCAGAAGGGAGAGGGACAGAAAGTCAGCAACATCGATGAGAGAGAAACATCGATCAGCTGCCTCTTGCACGCCCCCTACTGGGTAGTGCCCGCAACCAAGGCACATGCCCTTGGCTGGAATCGAACCCGGGACCCTTCAGTCCGCAGTCCGACGCTCTATCCACTGAGCCAAACCGGTCTCGGCAGCATAATACCATTTTAATCACTTTTAACTGTACACTTCTGTGGCGTTCGGTAACTTTCTCTAACGGATCCGGAGGTGAGACACGTTGCAGGAATAGCTCAAGGAGCCTCCTACAGCCCCCACCCAGACTCACCACATTTGCCCCGTTGTCTCCACCCGCTCCCTCCCTCACGTGACGTGCACACACTGCTTCTTCCATTGAGCCATTGCAGCCATTGCAGCGAAGTGGAGACCTCACACCCCTTTACTCTTAAATACAGAGTCTGCTGCACAAGCTCAAATCCAGGAGTTGGATGATGATGTGATGGTTATCTAATACACCTTCGTATTCATTTAATTACTCCCAATCCTCCCATCGGTGTCCTCTGTGCATTGCATCTGGGTGTCGCCTCAAGTCCTCTTCTTTCCTCGGGTCTCTGAGGCCAGGAGGCAGGTCAGAAGACCCAGCTCCAGGTCTCCGCCCGCTGAAACAGGTCGCCATTGGGCAGGGCGCTCAGTGCCAGCTGCCTGCGGCCTGCGGCGAGCTGAGGGAGGGCACCTCTGGGTCTGCGTGCTAGGACTGATTTTACAGTGAATTTGTGTTTGCCTTCTCTGAGTACACAGAGCGGATGTAGGAACAGAAACAATAAGCCACCAGAGCCCGTAGGGGCATGTGTGACCGGGCAGGGCCAGCGGGGGCTTGGAGATGCGGGCCTGTGCTCAGTTCAGTCCTGGGGCTCCTGGGAGGAGACGGCTGGACTTCGGGGCCTGCCCCTAGGGTGGTACACGGTGGAGTGCCTCCCACCCACAGCTCGGCGGTGGGTGGTGGGTACACCCTGGGCCCCCCTGTATGCAGGGACCCGGCAAAGCCTGGCTCTGCCGGGGCTGCTGCTCCCAGGCTACGCCGGACAGACTCCCATCCTGTGGTGTTGGGCGTCCATGTGCTTCCAGAGTCTTTAGATCAAAGCCGGTGAGCAGGGTCACCTCTGGCCCGTCCAGTCCGCTGGTCCCCCTCCTCCAGACATAATTGTACTTCAGCACTCAGGTGCCCCGGGCGCTTCTGGGATTGCGGGCAGCTTAGCTTGGGCAGTGTTTTCTCCTTGTGGGGGGAGGATTGGTGACATAACCGTCACCTGGCACTGATCTCCTGGCTTAGGAATATTATCTCATTTGATTGTCAGAGTGGCCCTGAGAATTTGGTAAGTGAGGAGAATGGCCCTCCGTGACTTGTCGAGAAGGCACGTTGGGAGGCCTAGGTTTGCACGCTGGCACTAAGGGAGTGGAGGTAACCTAGGGAAAGCGCCAGGGTAGTGCAGGCGCACAGTAGGTGCAGAAGTGAGAGTTTAACATCACCATCTCCACCCCTCCTTGCCTCTGCTCGTCGGACATCACACTGTGGGCAAAATTCAAAGCGTGAATTTTCTTCTTGTGATTAATCCTCACTTCAGGATATTTTCCCAGTTATTTTTCAGAGAGTAGAAGGGAGGGGAGAGACAGAGAGAAAGAAACGGCAATGTGACAGGCACATGGATTGGATTGCCTCCCGCATGTGTCCTTACTGGCCCTTGACCGAAATCGAGTCTGGGACCCTCCAGTCTGCAGGCCAATGCTCTAGCCACTGAACCAAACTGTCAAGGGCCAAAGTATGCATTTTGATGCTAGGTCCCCAAGTCTTTCTACTTTCCAGTTATGTTCAAAAGAGTAATCAGAGACCACAGCCTGGCCTTTGAAGGCCTGTCTCCATCTCATCAAAATAGGAGTGTGCATGTCTGATGATGTGATTAGACATGGGTAGTGTGTGTGTGTGTGTGTGTGTGTGTGTGTGTGTGCGCGCGCGCGCATGCGAGTGTGCACAGACTGGCTGCCCCTGTCAGAACCACTGGGTTGAGAGATGTTGAGAGCCGGTGTGTGGTGGCCGTGGGCGTCAGTGGAGGCAGAAAGAAATGATGACTTCAGGCCATTCCAGCTGCAGAATTTGTTAAGAATAAGAAGGTGTTTGTTGCCCCAAAAGACCAAAAAGTGATTTTGGGATGACCCTTGGTAACCCAGGACCTTGTAGCTATTTCTGAAACACCCTTCTTATATATTATGCCCAGAGGGTTAGCACCGTCAGCCCATGAGGAAGTAGCCTGATGGACTGGGATCTTGTGTTTAGAGCACAGCGCAAGGGGTGTTATTGTTAGAAACGGAGGAGCAGAGGGTCACAGCCTGACCAACACCAGCGTCGGGGGAGGGGGGGAGCTTCGCGCCTGCTTTGGAAGGATGGTTGGGAGGGAGTCGGGTGGGTGTAACAGGCGAGTGGGAGACAAAAGTTGGCCAGAAAGCGCTGCCATAAAATGCTCTCTGCTCTTCAAAGGACAAGTGTGAGGACTTTGTTGACATATGGAAATGTGTGTTTGGGTGGGAAAATTGAATGCAAAATAGTACGTACAAACCCGCCAGCTGTGCAAACACATTGCCTGCGAGGCTGAGGGATGAGAAGCGCATCGCCGGGTGTCAGAGCCCCGCGCGCCTCTTTCTGCTCCTGTGTTTTCTGTGGCTCCCTGATGAGACTAGGAGTGAGCAGCAGGCTGGGCCTTGGGGTTCGGCTTTGAACTGACGAACATCCACCCGATGTTCTGTTCTGTTTGTTTTCATTGATGTAATTCACACACAGTTGATTCTCATTTGTGGGCTTTATACTTGGAAACTCACCTACCCACTGACATGTATTTGCTACCCCAAAGTCAATATGCTTCGGTCAGGTGTCAAGAGAAAGGGTGAAAATTTCACCTGGTGTCCACATTCCCAACCGAGGTGGAACAAGGGGACACTGCTTCTTGTTTAGGCCTCATGTTGTTAACAAGTTTGGTGCCCTGCTTTTGGTATTCCTGTGCGTTTTGTGGGTGATCGCGCTGTTTCCGATGGCCCCCGAGCGCAGTGCTGAAACGCTAAGGCTGCTGAGGGCAGGAAGGCTGTGATGTAACCGGGAGAGAGAATACGTGTGTGGGATCAGCTTCATTCAATGGTGAGTTATAGTATCGGCCATGAGGTCCATGTTAATGAACCAACAGTGTATATTAAACAAAGTGTCTTTAAACAGAGATACGGATACAGCAAGGTTGTGCATTTTGAAATGTGTAAACATATATATATATATATATATATATATATATATATATATATTATTTCAGAGAGGAAGGGAGAGGGAGAGAGAGAATTATTGACTGGCTGCCTCCTGCACACCCTGTACTGGAGATCGAGCCAGCAACCTGGGCATGTGCCCTTGATTGGAATCGAACCCAGGACCCTTCAGTCTGCAGGCTGAATGAAGCTCTATCCACTGAGCAAAACCAGCTAGAGCAAGGTTATGTATCGATCCATTGATGAAAACTCTGTAGCCAAGGTTTGCAGGAACCTAACCTTGCATTTTCCTTGAGGCAACTTCACAGACCATAATTGGTGTGAATAACACAACTGGACAGTATCATAGCATTCATTCACCTTTTGGAATGAGCCCTCTATACGTTAGTATGCTCGGCCGCTGTGCCTGTCACCCTCGCAGCGGTGTGCCTGCCCGCACGCAGCAGCAGGTGAGAATGCCCTCCGTTTCTCCCGTCGCTGACCTCCGCTCTCTCTCAGGATGCCCAGGAGAACCATGGCCTGGCGGTGCCCACCCCCTCTGTCCCAGAAGGCTTTGCAGACAAGGAAGTGACAGGTAAGAGAGCCCTGGGCTTGGGGCTTGTCCATCTTTCTTTCCTCTTTAGGCCCAGGTATCTGGGCCACCTCCCCCGCTGGTGATAAAACCAGAGTCCCCAGAGTCTTGGCTACTGGCCGCAGAGGGTGGGGGTTGGGGAGGCCAGGGTTAGGTAAGGCGTACTTCCAGAGGGGGATGGCCAGAACAGCAGGAAGGGCAGCACGAAGTGGGAGGAAGAACCATGGAGTCGGACAGACCTGGCTCTGAATCCCAGAACCCCTGAACACTGGCTTTGCTCCCTTGGGCAAATCACTTAACCCCTGACACCTGTCCACCACATGAGCCCTGGGAAAGACGGTCCGGGCGCTGGTGGAGTAATGAAGTCCTGGGTGGGATGTAAGTCACTTGTTGTCATTACCTCTTGCTCAAAATCTCCGGCGACTTTCCTTGCCACTCAGAGGCAAGGTTCTTGCTGGGACTGGCAGAATCTGGCCTCACTGGGCCTCACCCTGCTTGGGCTCCTGGCACACCCTCCAGCCAGCCGCTCTCCTTGCCACTCCTTCAATGCCCAGGCACGTCTCTGCCCAGAGTCCTTGCACTGCACTTCCTCTGCCTGTCCTGCTCCCCTCCTGGACCTCCGGGCAGCTCTCCCCTCAGGCCTGCCCTCTGTGCTCGAACGCATCTCCTCAGGGAGGCCTTCTCTGATCACCCTACTCAGACCGCATCTCCACCACCCCTCCTGGGTTCCCCTCACGTTACCCATCCTGTGGTAATAATTTACTGGTCTGTCTCATTGTCCCATTTAAGCATAAGGCCCAGGAGCACTAGGATTTTGACTAAGTTGTTTTGTTTGTTTGTTTGTTTTTTAAATATATTTTATTGATTGTTTACAGAGAGGAAGGGAGAGGGATAGAAAGTCAGAAATATCGATGAGAGAGAAACATCGATCAGTTGCCTCTTGCACACTCCCTACCGGGATTGTGCCCGCAGCCAAGGTACATGCCCTTGACCGGAATCGAACCTGGGACCTTCCAGTCCTACCCACTGAGCCAAACTAGTTTCGGCTATTTGTTTTTTAATATATTTTTATTTATTTCAGAGAGAAAGAGAGGGAGAGATAGAAACATCAATGCGATTGAGAATCGTTGATTGGCTGCCTCCTGCGTGCCCCGGACTGGGGATGGAGCCCGCAACCCAGGATGTGCCCTGGTTGGAAATCGATCTGTGACCTGGTTCATAAGTCGATGCTCCACCCCCGAGCCACGCCCGCCAGACTTGACTGAGTTTTGTTTGTTCGTTTACGGCTGTATCCAGCTCCTAACACTTGGGATGTTAGGATGTCAATGAATGTTAGTTTTCCCCTTCCTACTCTCTTCTGGGGTGTTTCTTGTGTGGGTGTGTTTTGTTTGTTTGCTTGCTTTAATATATTTTTATTGATTTTAGAGAGGAAGGGAGAGGGGGAGAGAGATAGAAACATCAATGATGAGAATCATGATCCCTGCCTCCTACTGGGGAATCCAGCCCGCAGCAAATGCCCTGATGGGAATCGAACAGTGACCTCCTGGTTCATAGGCCGAGGCTCAGCCACGGAGCCGACTGGCCGGGCTCTCCTCTGTTCTTTGTTATGGAGTCAGATAGCTGGGGGACCCTTCAGAGCTGACATGCCCCAGGTTTGTTATGCTCTGTGCTAGAAGCAAAGAGGAGGGGAGGTGGGAAAGGGGCACCCCTCCGAGAGAAGCAACCTGGGGAGCCCGGCTGTGCAGACTTTAAGGAGCCGGGCGGCAGTAATCAGAGTGGCTACTATTCATTCATAAGTGCCTACCATGGGCCCAGCATCCTGATAGGCCCTTTATCTGGATTTACATGAATTACCTTATTTAATCCTCATAACTGCTGTGATAAGCATTGGTTTTATGCCCATTTTAGAGAGGATAAAACTGAGGCTCAGCAAGGTTCATTAGTGTGTCCAAGGTCACACATGGTGGTAAGTGGTAGGACTGGGATCAGAACTCTGGTCTTTCCGGTTTTGTAAGAAATAGATGGTGGCGCCGAAACCGGTTTGGCTCAGTGGATAGAGCGTCAGCCTGCGGACTGAAAGGTCCCGGGTTCGATTCCGGTCAAGGGCATGTACTTTGGTTGCGGGCACATCCCCAGTAGGAGGTGTGCAAGAGGCAGCTGATCAATGTTTCTCTCTCATCGATGTTTCTAACTCTCTATTCCTTTCCTTTCCTCTCTGTGAAAAATCAATAAAATATATTTTTTTTTAAAAAGGAAAACAAAGATGCACATATAGTGCATTATCTTAAAAAAAAGAAAGAAAGAAAGAAAAAAGAAATAGATGGTGGCCCTAACTGGTTTGGCTCAGTGGATAGAGCGTCGGCCTGCAGACTGAAAGATCCCAGGTTCAGTTCCGGTCAAGGGCATGTACCTTGTTTGCTGGCACATCCCCGGTAGGAGGTGTGCAGGAGGCAGCTGATCAGTGTTTCTCTCTTACCGATATTTCTGATTCTCTATCCCTCTCCCTTCCTCTCTGTAAAAAATCAATAAAATGTATTTTTTTAAAAAAAGAAATAGACGGTGCCCTCAAAGAGGGTAACTGAAGAGAGTTCAATAAAGGGTGAGACGCAGAGTGGGAGCAGGGCAGGGAAGGGCGGAATATGGCTCTCCGGAGCAAACCGAGGACATGCAGGACAGTCTCCAGAGGCCGGGCCAGGGCCCAGCAGACACCCTTCCCTCCAGAGCACGGGGCCACTCCCAGGACAGCTCAGGAGACACTGCCGCTCCCTCACTCGGTGCTCAAGAAGGAAGGCATGACCCTGGCCAATTTCACTAGGATGCCCACCTGTGTGCCCTGTGCCTCATGCCTCCTCATCTCTGTCTCTCTCTCCTTCCAGGCACCAGCTCACTAGTCAATGGCAACCTCCGACTGTTCAGCTCTGTGGGTGACCTCAGGCCTGGGCACTATGGCCAGGACCCACTCATCCCCCCACCTCCCCCAGGCCCCGCCCCAGGGCCACCTCCAGGACCTCCCCCAGACACTTCACAACCCCCAGGGGTGTCCCTGCCACCACCTCCACCTTCCATGGCGTCCTTGCCACCTGCCCTGCTGCTGGAGCCCCCACCGCCACCCAACATGGCCCCTCCCCCACCCCCAGTCTCAGGGGCCCTATCCCCCCCAACCACACCCACCCCTCCTGATTTCATTCCCCCTGCCCCACCCTTGGCTTTTGTAGCCCCGCCCCCACCCCCTATGCCGGCCCCAGCACCCCCAGCTCCAGTGTCTCCTCACACTACGAGGACTCACCTCTCTCCCCCGGTGGGTGTCACCAAATGGAAATCGGAGGTAACACTGAATGGCAAGCAGCCAGAGGCCCCCAGAACCAGCCCCCCCAGGAGCCCTGCTGAGCCAAAGGGGAGCCCCCTGGGACCTAAACCAGAGTCCCACCTCACCTTCCCCCGTTCATTCAAGGTGCCTCCCCCAACCCCAGTCAGGACCTCGTCCATCCCAACTCAGGAATCACCCGGGGCTCCTACAGAGGGAGAGGGGGTCACTCAGAAGGGCCCCAGTCGACTGCCACTGCCCCCCAGCTTCCACATCCGCCCCGCATCCCAGGTCTACCCGGATAGGGCCCCTGAACCGGATCGCCCCAGGGAGCTCGGGACTGAGGCACCGGCCAGCCCCAGGCTGAGCCAGTCCCATTCCAGGGCGAGTGAACAAGCTGAGACTCCGCCCCCAGCCTCTCCCGGGCCCCGCCCCACACCCCAGCTCCCTCCCCCAGCACCTCCCCTCCCTCCCCCAGCACCCCCTCTCCCCCCACCTGCTCCTCCTTTGCCCTCTGCTGAGAAGGCAACCCCTCCATCTGCTAGGCTTATGAAAAGCCCCAAATCCAGCTCTCCTGCTCCCAAACCCAAACCCCAACCCAAACCCCCCAGCCTGGAGGACTCAGCCCCTACAGAGAACACAGCTTCCTCAGAGCCCGTGGACTGGCGGGACCCCAGCCAGATGGCAAAGCTTCGGAGCGAGCTGGCAGCCTACCTCTTTGGCTCCAAGAGAGAGGACCGAGGCACCAGTCCCAGGCCAGGCCCGCCGGCAGCCTCTCAGGGGAAGGAGGGCAGGAAGGGCCCCAGCCTGCCGGAGAAGGAGACCCCCCCAAGTGGTCCCGAGAAGAGGCCCTGCCCAGAGAGAGAGGCCCCCGCCAGCCTGCCCCTGCCCCCTGCGGACTACACCCCGGACTCTCCGACGCTCAGTGTCCAGCAGATCCGCAGTGAGCTGGAGGCGCGGCTGTCCGCCTCGGCGGAGAAGGAGCCCAGGCCCAGCCCAGGGTCTCTGCCTCCTAAGCCCCGGCTGGAAGGAGGGAGAGGCTTTGAAAACAGAGCTGCTAATGGCCAGTCCTCCAAGCCCGTGGCCAAGAATATGCCACCGTTCTCCGCCGCACCTCACCAGTCCAAGGCCGAGCCGGGCCCAGCCACACCTCCCAAACCCACACCGGTTGCAGCTGCGAGTGGGCCAGCCCCACCGTCCACAGCCACAGCCCTGCCCGCCCCGGCTTTCCCAATGACAGAGAAGAAGCTCGTCCCCGCTGAGCACAGGAAGAAACCAGAACCCCAAGAATCTGCAGCGCCTTCCCAGCCAGAGGCAGAAGGGCGCCCCTCGGAGGCCAGGAAGCCTCCGACACAGGGAGCCCTCTCCCCTCCGGCCCTCCCACCGAAGATGTCCCCTGGGAGAGGAGAGGTGACCTGTCTCTACAAACCCCACCGCGGCCAGAGCAGCCCCAGCCGCGAGGTGGCCGTGGTGATGCCCACCATGGCCAGAGGAGCGGCTGCGGGGCCAGGGGAGGCTGTGGAGGTGGGGGAGCCCCAGGGGCTGCCAGACAAGGCTCCGGCCCCTGCCCAGCCTGCTGACGAGCTCCTCAGGCACCCGGTGACCGGGGAGGTGGTGGAGCGGGGCTCCCCGATGGCCCTGCTCCTCGCAGCCAGGCAGAGGGCACAGAAGGGGCGGTCTCGAGGGGCCGGCCTGGGACGGACCTCCCTGCCCGGGAGTCTCCGAGGGCCGCCCCAGGCGGGCTCCGACAGCATCTTCCTCCGGGACGGCCAGCCCAACTCCTTCACCGTGGTCCCCAAGCCGCCCACGGAGCCCGAGAAGGACCCCCAGCCCCCCGCCCCGGCACAGCCCCGCCCGTGGAAGGCCCAGCTGGGCAGAGACCCGGAGGACGCAGAGCCCAGCCGAGCGCACGGTTGGGCCAGGATGGGGCCCCAGGCCGCTGTGGCCCGGGAGCGCTCAGCCGCCTCCAACCTCCCCCAGGGCCTCCTGCCGCCCAAGTCCCTCTCGTCCCCTTCCTCTCCTTCCTGCAAGAGGGAGGAGGCGGAGTTCAGTTTCGAGGTCATCCCGCCCCCGCCCGAGTTCAGCAACGACCCTGCGCCTGGAGCCCTCCAGCGCCTGGGCCGCCGCGACTCCCCTCCCCGGAGCAGGTTCTCGGACTCGGGGCGGCCCCTGGACGCGCGCTTCCCGGCGGGCGAGCTCTACTCGCGGGCCGGGGGCCTGCAGCGCTTCTCGGGCGGGGGCCGCTCGCTCATCAAGAAGCGCCTGTACGTCGGGGAGCCCCACCGCAGCCCCGCGCCGTCCCGCGGCGGCTCGGGCCGCAGCCTGAGCACCCCCAACTGCTTCGGGCCGCAGCCCGGGGGGCCCTTCGGGGCGCCCGGAGGCGCGGAGATGCGGCGCGTCAACTCGGCGGGCCGCGCGCCCCCTGGCGGCCTGCGCGCACGGAGGATGTCCCTGGAGGGTTCCACCCGCGGGGAGGCCAAGTACAAGGCCCCCGGCCTAGCGCCCAGTGGCGGCGACCTCGTCCTCGCCTCTGTTACGGGCAGGTGAGCTGGGGCTGGGCGATGGAGGGAGCGCCGGTGGGCAGCCAGGTGAGGTGGAGGCCCCCGTGGACCAGACCTTGGCCGTTCGTCCGTGCGTCTGTCAGGGGCACATCTGGTGTTCTACCCTGTGGCTTTCGGGGCCCAGAGAAAGGGGAGGGAGGTTCACTTTACCTGCAGAGGGCGCTCCCCTCACCTGCCTTCATCTCCCTTGATCTTATCTCCCTGAACTCCCCTGTTCTCCCATTCCCCATCCTCTTGTTTCCCCCGCTTCTGGCGCCCTCTTCTCCCTCCTTCCCCCTCCCCTGCTGCGAGTCCCAGGGCTTCAGGCAGAGTGTGGGGTGGAGGTAGTCTGAGTGGTCCTTGGGGGCCGATTTCCCCACCTCATAGAAGATCCAGAGCCAGACTAGGAGCCCCGGGTTCTGAGGAGAAGGGATTAGGGGGTACTCTGTGGCCCCCAGGGTCTGGACTAGAGGGGGAGGCCTGGGTTGATTAAGCCCAAGGCTCGTGGGGCAGAAACCAGAGCGCTGAGTGGCATGTTTTCCTCTTATGTCCTGGGGATAAAGGGGGGCTATTGGCTAACCAGCTGCATAGACTCACCTCATTTCTCTTCTGCTCCCGCCAGGTCTCCCCGCAGCACCCCCCACTATGGAAGCCCCATCAACACGTTCACCGTGAGGCCTGGGACCCGCCATCCCATCTCCTACGCCTACTCTGGGGCCCATCGGAATGCCCTGTCCTGAGCCCAGGGCCTGGCAACTCTCCTCCAAGGGGTCGATCTGGGCACTGGTTTCTGTGGGGGTGGGAGGGACGCAGTTGGACTCAGACACAGAGGAGCCTTTGTTCCTGGAAGACAGATGGACAAGACAGAGAGATGGACAGCCAGCAAGAAGCAGTGGCCAGAGGACGATCCGAGTGGGCCTCTGTTTCCCACGGAGCTGTGGACTGCCGGCGGATGGGGGGGCAGGGTGGAGGAGGGAGGAGAAGAGGTGGTCCCAGGGCCTGCAGCCTGGGATTCTGCTATCTGGTAGTATCTGCCTTAGTACGGCTCATTCAAAGCAGTTTTACAAGCACGGCCTACTGAGCAGGTTCTAAAAACAAGGGGCGGGGCATTAAACCTGAACTGGAACCGGTCCTGGGGTGGCTGTGATTGCCTGCCAGGCCCTCATGAAGGGCTTGGCGGGGGCTTGCCACCCCAAGAGCTGATTCGTGGGGGCCCTGGCAGAGAAGGTGGGACCGGGAATGTGCCTGCACAGCATGTGGAGATGGAGCCAGCAGCGCTTTGGTTGGTCGGCCTGGGGCAGGGTCATGGGAACTGGTGGCTCAGCGCTTTCTGGGCCTGGCCTGTAGCTACAGGGAGGCCTAAAGAAGAAGCCTTGGCCTTGAGTTTGGGCTGGGAGACAGAGCACGAAGGCTGGCTTTTCTGCTGAGACCCGGGCAGCCGTGGTTTGGAGACTGGGCTCCAGGAGCCAGAATGCCGGGCGCTCAACACCAAAAGCCCTGCAGAGCCGAGTCCTCCCAGGGGTTTGGAGGGGGCATCATTCCCAGCTCCTCCTCCCAACCCCGGTGCTACAAGTCCCCAGTATTACTGAGGTGTCACCAAGACGCTGCGAGGTCTTGGAGAGTGGGAGGCGGCAGAGATGGGAGATGTGATCCGAGAGATCTTTGCCAACATGCATGTTTGGAAAAGTCAAGAGTGGTGGGCCTGGGCCAGTCCAGAGCAGGGACCCAGCGGTAGTGGCCACGCATCCCTCACCGGCGCAGTCCTGGTTCATGCCTGGTTTCCAGTGAATCGGTCTCCTTCCGCTCCCACAAAAGTCCTGGTGTGGATGCTATGTGGTCGCCAGACATGTCAGTCTGTCTTCCCTGCCTTCAGGGCTTGGTGGGCCGCATTCCAGGGACCAGGCCAAGGCAGGCTGCTGGTGAGCGGGGAGGTGAGGGAGGGGCCCACCCCAGAGGTGAGAAAGCCTGGGGAGGACAGCAAGGGAGCGGTTCCTTTGGGGCAAGATGGTGGACCTCTGATTTGTGGGGACCTGTCGAGGTGCCAGCTTCTGGGGAAGCAGGTGAGCCACTTCAGGGAGAGGGCAGGCACCCTAACAGGGCAGGATCTTGTGTTCAAGACCCGAACCCCACCCCAGCGCTGTCACTGGCTCTGTATGTGTGTGAGTATGTACGTATTTTCCCTGTACGTGTTTTAGAAAAGAGTCCCCTAATTTATCTGCTGTGCTAAGGCTGGAGGGGTGGGGCGTGGGCTCCCAGCTCTGGGTGGGTGGCAAGGACAGGTTCTCACTCGGCTTGAGAAATCAGCAGGCCAGTTGGGCCGGCCTCCAGCTCTGTGGCTGCAGATTGGTGACTCGGAGCTAGCGGGGCGCGAGGAGAGGTTGGGAGAGCTCGGCGGGGAAGGCTGAGCACAGGGTGGTGGCTGAATCGACGGGCGGGGGCGCCATTTCGCTGGACCCAGATGTTCTCTCTGACCCTTCGGTTCTCGTGTTCTCCAAATCCCTCAGGGAGAGGAGTGAGCTGAAGTCTGGCAATAACCACCTGTGTTCTTCAGCAGTTCTCTGACTCTGAGACGTGCCTTCTTCCGAACACCAGGCATGACCATGATACCTACCTCATAAGGCTGTGTGAAGCCTGCAGACAGGCCCGAGTTCACGTAACAAGTATTGAGTAGCCTCTGGGGGCTTGGCGCTGTGCCCAGCCCGGAGGTACGGCAGTCAGGGCACTGACTTGACTCACTCCTGCCCATGGCAAGACTGTCGCCGAGTGGAGGGAGAGGGATGAAAGGAGCACGCGCAGGGAGGACGCGAGGTGAGGATAACAGGGAGGCGGGGGAGCGCAGTGGACTTAGTCTAACGGGAGTCAGAGAAGGCCTTGTGAGGTGGTGGCTTTCACACCGATTGAGACAGAGCCTCCAGCACAGGCTTGGCACTTGGTAGTTGCTCAATAAATTGCATCTTTGGGTAATGACTACTTTTGTGTGTGTGGTGGCCTTTCCGTTTCCCAGGAAGCTCGGACGCGGCATCTTCAGCGTTTCCCAAAGCGGCCTCGGGAACCAGAGAATCCCCTCTGGGTGGTGTCTCCTCGGAACCCTTTTCAGGGAAGGGGTGTGTGCGCTGGGAAACAGAAACTGGCAAAATGCCTCATTGACTCAGCTCCCAGGAAGCGTTTCCTAGGCCTGACCCCCACCCCCCACTCTCCTCCAAATCCTAGGGCTTCCTCATTCTCCCATCCCACCGTCCCCCACCCTCCACTGTGATGTCCTTATCCTGGTAACAGCGTGAGGACTTGGGGCCCCCCATCTGGCTGCTCTCCTCTCCCTGAGCTCAAACTCTTCCTTCCCCTCACCTGACCTGGAGGGGCAGGAGGGAGGCGTGGAGGATGGGGGACCAGGGTCCCAGACAAGCCGTAGAAGCTTGGGTCTCCGCTAACTTGCCTCAGAGTGTCTAAGACCCAGTGTGTGGGTGCGGACCTGTGGATCCCACCAGAAAGATGCCCTCACGTGCATTTTACACAGAATTCAGGCCCTCCACAGACCCTCCCAAAACAGCTCCGGGGCCGCACATGGAAGCTGACGGAACGAACAGTGGCTGTGGTAGCCCCCCAATACCTACCTCGACAGCTTGGAAAGCTCACTCATTCTCGAATTTGCTCATGACGATCTGAAGCGTGCTGGGCTCGTGCGCCCCTCATTCCGTGTAGCTGGTGAGAAAGTTAAGGCTCCGGGGAGAGAAGGGAGCAGAACAGCCCACCTGACTCCACCGCAGTGTCCTTTCTCTGCCATTCACCCTCTCCCCATCAGCCCTCCCCCACATTTTATATCTCCCTATCAGAGTGGGGGTGGGGAGGATGCAGCTCGGAGGAGGGAGGAGGAGGCTGAACCATTCGACAAGGTTAATGAGGGCGGCAGGTGCAGGATGTGCAACCTGGATCAGGTTGGCCACACCTTGGTTTCTGGGGCTCCTCACTGCCCTCTGGGTGTGGCCCAGCCCGGCCCAAAGCAGGGGTGGGGTGGGTGCGGGGCAGGCTGTACGGAAGCAGGGCCTGCAGTCAGCGATGTGTGAAGGGCCCTGTCCTCGGACAGGAGCGCAGCTTTCCCCGGGCCCCACTTATTAAGCGGAGAGGCCTCCTCTCACTCCCGGGGAGCCTCCAGCTCTGTGGGAAGCGGGCAGGCAGGCCTGCCCCTGCCTGCTCTCCCGGGCCCGCAGCGCCTGTGGCCGCTTTCATCTCTGCAGCTCAAAGGCGGGTCCCGCGTCCCATCGTTAGGCAGCTGTCCGGGACGGGTGGCCACTGACACCAGGCTGAGAGCCTGGCCTCCTCCCTCGGAGCCGCAGGGAAGGCCGGCTGCTGCAGACCCGCTGCTGGGCCGCTGGCCAGGAAGGGAGGGAAGGTGTGGTTCTGAGAAAGGGGTGGACACAAGGCTATGCATTCTGAAACCCCCACAGGTACAGGCTCCTCGGGCCCCTGCCCGGGGTCTCCGAGCCAGGCCTCCAGCCCCTCCTGGAGAATTGTTCTCTGATCCCCTCTGCCTTCCAGGTGGCTCCCCTCTCCACCCAGGGGTCTGGACACCTGTCCTCTGTCCCCGTCTTCCTTCTCTGTAGTTTCTTCTGAAGACTGCGGTCCACCCCCTCCTCCCCTGCACCCCAGCTGCACATTCCTACCTTTTGAGGGCCCCCTGGACATTTCCCTGTGGATGCCTGGCCCGCCGCTCAAATCCAGTCTCTCCAAAAGGCATTGCTCTTCCCCTGGCTCCTTCTCACACAATTGTGAGGCCCCACTATCCCCAAAGACTTGTTCCCACCTCGCCACTTCTGCCCCCCCTGCCTCCTTAAGGCCCAGCTTAAATCAAAGATCCGTCAGGAAGCCCCCCCCCACACACACACCTCCCCTCCTCCCCTTCTCACACAGTGTGAGGCACCACTTCCTCTCTGCTCTCCCCCCCTCCCACGCCCCCGCCCCCGTCTTCAGGCTCAGACCTTCCTCCCCGCCTAGGCCACTTCAGCTCCTGTCAAAGGCTCCCACAGCCCCTTTGTCCTTTCCCCTTGGGGTACTTGCTCCCCTTCTCCCTCTTCCACAGCACAGGACTGCCTGCCTGTCTCACTCATGGCAGTCTCCCCAGCACCTAGCGCTGCCCCTAGCACCAGAAGGTACTGAACGCATATTTGTTGAATGGATACGTTAGTATTTATTCAAATATTGATGAGCACTATTTAAGTTCCTTGAGGGCAAGGGTCACGTCTCACGTCTGCCAAGTGTGACTTGTCCCGGGTCCCTGCGTCCCTGCCTGAGCCTGTGCGTGCCTGCGCGGTGGGGCTATAACCAGCAGGTGGCGCTCCGCTCACAGGCGCCTGACCTCCAGCTCAGCGGGTGGACTTCGGGTTCAAGTTCCCATTCACTTTCAGCTGAGCTTGATGCTGCTCCTCCTAAGGTCCAGACCTGGAGCCAAATGCTGTCGGGTACACCAGTAATTCTCAACATGGAGCACTGGAGGACTTGTCAAACACTTGGCCCAAAGCTCCCGAGCCAGTGGGTTTGGGGTGGGGCCCAAGAATTCAGGTTCCTAGCAAGTCCCCAGGCGGGGCAGCCAGTTCCGATGGCATGGCGCAAGGACCACAGGTCGAGAAGTGGCGCGTGCAGTACCCGGTTTGGCCCCACCCTGCCCCACCCTGCCCCACCCGCCCCGGGTAGCGGCGCCGCTCCCAGCTTTCCCGGGAAGAAACGAAACTTGGACGGGCCGAGTGACTTGCCGAGGCCTCGGCTGGAGCGGGGTGAGGAGCCGGCTGCGCCGCTGCCCTGCCCTCTGCCTCGGGGCAGCGTGTCTGGCGGGGAGAGAAGGGGGTGGCCGCGCCTCTCGCTCCGCCTGCCCGTCCCCGTTCCCAGGAGTGGGGAGCGCAGGAAGGAGAGAGTAGGCGTGGCCTGTGCGGGCGCTGGGACAGGGACATGGCACTGGGGGCTTCTTGGGGTGTCCACGGCGTTTCAAAAGCCCTTTCGCCGCTGCTTCAACCCGGCCTCTCAGCCGGCCAACCGCATCCTGGCGCGGAGGCTGTGCGCCGCCACGACCCCTCCCTCTCCGGGACCCGAGCTCTCGCTCCGCCTGCAGCCAGCGGGAGAGGCAGTTGCTGACTGCTCCCTGCCGAGCCTCTGGACTGTCCTTTCCGCCCCAGAGCCTCCTCACCCAAGGCCACCCACCTCCCGGGGCAGCCGTCTCCTCTGACAGCTGCTCCCCAGCCTCAGCAAGACTCTGAGGGTCGCCATAGCTCCAGGGCTGCCGCGGCCTCTGCTGCCAGCGCAGGCAGCCCCGCGTTCTCCCTCTGCCCCACCCCCTTCCTGGGCTTCCCTTCCCGCCCGGTGTGCATCCTGACCGCGCCCCCAGGAATGTCCCGCACACAGATCTCCGGCTCCTGGGGAATCCGTCCTGCAACGGCTTGCCGCGCCCCGGCAGGTGCTAAGCGCTCACACACGTTATTCCCCGTGAGGCCGCCCCAGCCCGGAGGCAGGTGCTTTGTTACCCTGTTTCTGGGGGATTGCCCAGGGTCGCAGAGGCGGCAAGAGGCAGAGCCAGGACGCCCATCAGGCTCTGGGGCCCTGAAGTAGGCCTTATGCGTTATACAACACTCTCCCAGAACATTCCTGTGGTCAGGGGGGATTAAACAAGGGAAACAGCTTAAGATATATTCTGATTCGAGGAAGGAAAACGTCTCTGCTGCCCTCAGTCTTTCCCATCAGCCTCTGGCACGGAGCCCTGCTGCTCAAGTTCAGTGCCGTGGTTCTTTCCGGAAGAATGTGGCTCCTCAGCGGACTTTCGGCAATCTCTGGAGACTTCTGGTTATCACGCCTGGGGGGACCCTAAGAGTGTTTAGGAGATGGAGATCAGGGATGCTACGAAGGGTCTACAGCGCACTAGGCAGCCACACATACCAATCCAGCCCAAATGTCAGGCTCAGATGCCCTGAAATCTAGATTAAGGCCTGGTCCCCCACAGAGAGGTGACCACCTGGGACACTGTGGGCTCGCACTGTCCCGATGCAGTGCCTACTGGGAGAAGGCTTTGGGGACGGTGGTCAGAGACACTTGAGCATGGAGGTGGAGAGAGGGTTTGGAAGGCAAACCTCCAACTTCACAAACCTTGGAGAACGAATGTTATCCCATTTGACAGGTGAGGGGACTGGAGTGGGAACAAGTTACCTGGGTTGTGAGAAGAGAGAAACCTGGTGGGCCTGGTGTCTCCCTCTTTCATAACCTCAGCGGCCCCCCCTGGCCCAAGGAAAGACCCCAAGGCCACAAGACCCCACTCGATCCACCCTCCCTCATCTCTGATCTCACTTCCGCCTCTGCCCCTTACTACTCCGTGCTGGCCACATGGACGCCTAACCCGCTAGCCCACTCCTGCCGCAGGGCCTTTGCACATGCTGTACCTGCCCCACCAGGTGCTGACCTCGATCCAAGTGTTACTCTTGGAGAAGCTGGGCCGCCCTGACTACTCCGTAAAAGGGCAATACCCTTCCTTCCTCCGGATCGCATGACCTTGTTTTACTTTCTTCCTTAGCACTTATCACTTGTCCGATGTACAATATACAGTATTTATTTGTTAATCCCTGGCCCTTTTCTTCCTGATTCATTTAATTCCCACTTTCCACTGGCCCTCCTTTTTTTTTTTTAATTAAATAGTGTATTTATTTTTAGAGAGGGGAATGGAGAGGGGGAGAGAGAGAGAGAGAGAAACATTGTTGTGAGAGGGAAACATAAATTGGCTGCCTCCTACCCAGCCCCTACAGGGGACCCAGCCTCCACCAGGGCATTTGTCCTTGACCAGGAGTCAAACCAGCAACCGCCTGGTGCACAAGCAACAGACGTCTGAGCAACAGCCACACGGGCCAGGACTGGTCCTGCTTTTTAATCACGTGTTTTAATAATTTATTGTTTTTGTTATAAGCTGCCTCTATCTATTGGGGAATCAAAAGAAATATAAGAAAAGAACTAGCTGGTGGTCACATGGTCAAGGGCAGAACCATTCAGGGGCCTAGTCCTTCTCCAGGTTTTCCCCGAGACTCCCACACGGCAGAGTCTCCCACACAGACTCCCACACGGCAGAGTGGAACACACAGACTCCCACACGGCAGAGTCTCCCACACAGACTCCCACACGGCAGAGTGGAACACAGACTCCCACACGGCAGAGTGGAACACACAGACTCCCACACGGCAGAGTGGAACACACAGACTCCCACACGGCAGAGTCTCCCACACAGACTCCCACACGGCAGAGTGGAACACACAGACTCCCACACGGCAGAGTGGAACACACAGACTCCCACACGGCAGAGTGGAACACACAGACTCCCACACGGCAGAGTCTCCCACACAGACTCCCACACGGCAGAGTGGAACACACAGACTCCCACACGGCAGAGTCTCCCACACAGACTCCCACACGGCAGAGTGAACACACAGACTCCCACACGGCAGAGTCTCCCACACAGACTCCCACACGGCAGAGTGGAACACACAGACTCCCACACGGCAGAGTGGAACACAGACTCCCACACGGCAGAGTCTCCCACACAGACTCCCACACGGCAGAGTGGAACACACAGACTCCCACACGGCAGAGTCTCCCACACAGACTCCCACACGGCAGAGTGGAACACACAGACTCCCACACGGCAGAGTGAACACACAGACTCCCACACGGCAGAGTCTCCCACACAGACTCCCACACGGCAGAGTCTCCCACACAGACTCCCACACGGCAGAGTCTCCCACACAGACTCCCACACGGCAGAGTGGAACACACAGACTCCCACACGGCAGAGTCTCCCACACAGACTCCCACACGGCAGAGTGAACACACAGACTCCCACACGGCAGAGTGGAACACAGACTCCCACACGGCAGAGTGGAACACACAGACTCCCACACGGCAGAGTCTCCCACACAGACTCCCACACGGCAGAGTCTCCCACACAGACTCCCACACGGCAGAGTCTCCCACACAGACTCCCACACGGCAGAGTCTCCCACACAGACTCCCACACGGCAGAGTCTCCACACAGACTCCCACACGGCAGAGTCTCCCACACAGACTCCCACACGGCAGAGTCTCCCACACAGACTCCCACATGGCAGAGTGGAACACACACATGCTGTCCTACCTCCTCGTTTCCTCGAGGCCTGGCTTTCCATGGACTTTTCTCACTTTTTTTCCCGTTGAGTTTACACGTACTCAACCCTAAAACCTTTTCCTCGGTGTTTCAGTAAAAATGACTCCACCAGCGAGGAGCCTGATGGGAAGCTCCCGGGCAGGGCTCTCCGGCCGCAGCCTCCGGAGACTCGGTGGGTGGTGCCAGCAGCTCTGCAGCACCGGCCCGAGTTGGCCTTGGTTTCCAGAAGGACGGGGGTTGTCAGCTGTCAGCTCCCGCCAGGCCGAGTATAACAGTGGCCTTTGTTGAGGGGTCAGGGAGGGAGACCTCAGGGGGTAACAGCTGCTGCAGTGCCCAGAGCTGAGGCCTGTGGCTGGGGGGAGGAGCCTCTGCAGTGGGGGCCTGGCTGGTTCTGGGGAGGGCTTGCTTGAGGGGTGGGGCTGGGGGTGGGGTTGAGGGCGGGAGGCGTCCACATCAACCTCAAAAGAGGCCAGAGCTACTACGGGCCCATCCACACCATCTTCTGCGACACGGCCCAGAGCACAGCCCTGCTCGCCCTTTCTTCCCGCCCTTTCTTCCCTCTCCACGGGGCATCAGGGGAAGAGTGGGGGGCGGGCTCGGGTGCTCCCGCACTTCCTGTTCCCGTGTCACCTTCAGGTCAGGGTGTGCACGTGTCCATAACCCAGCCCTGCCCCCTCCTCAGGTGACCACATCCCTGTGGGAGGGAGACAGCTCACCTGGGAATAATGTCCATACCAACGGTGACTGTCACACCTGCCGTCTCTCAGTAGCACCGGGGAGAGGAGGAAGGTGAGGCTCCCAGCCCTTCAGGCACTTTCTGAGAGCTAGGTGCAGGGCAGGGGACGCCTGCAGATGGCCCGCCCCCTCCCCACCGCCGCATCACAGCACTCAGCATCTAGAGGGGGAAGGGGCCTACGAATCTTTCTCACAGAAGTGAAAAGCAAAAACCCGGGAAAATTACCCAAAAAACCCGAAGATGCAGAACGTGGCGTTTTGTATGCCGCCGCCGGTGTGACGCCGATGAGAGGACACAGACCTGTGTGCTGTGTGTGTTCTCACCGGGTGGTTTTGGGGGACACGCAGGAGCCAGTAGGCGGGGAAGCTTCTGGGGAGCCAGTGGGTGACCGAGGACTCTGCATGAGGAGGAAGACTTGGGTCTTGCACTTTTTGAATTTCATGTTGTGTCCATTTATAATGAATTAATATCAATAAAACGTTTACAATAGTACCTGACACATAGTAAGAATAAACTACTGTTGTTCTTATTAATGATATAAAATTATTTGGAGGGGCAGAGGCCTGGGAGGGAGAGCAGAGCTGGGTGTTGGGTGGGAGCTGACCTGCCAGCTGGGTGCCCTGGTGGTGGCTGTAGAGCCAGGCCCTGCCGGAGAGGTGACTGGGGACAGGGTTCCTGGGTCCTAAGAACCGGGAAGGAGGTGGGTCTCCCTGTGCAAGCGGGGGACACACTCCCTGACAAGACCCCACGTTTCCCAGAGCATCTGTGAGCGCAGAGGGCGGCTCCAGGAGAGGCCACGAGAGCTGGTGCGTTCAGGCTGTGCAGGGAGGCGCCCGACCGGAAGGGCGCTGTTCCAGAGGGCGCCCACGGCCCGTTCTCTGGGTTGGCTGAATGAGCTTCCAGAGGTTTGCCGCTGGCCCTGTCACATGGGCCATCAGGACAGGGCCCAGGGCTGGGCTCCACTGTCCCCAACACGAGTGGGGGCAGCATCCCGCAGCAGTAGGGCTTGAGAATCTCCCAGACGCGGGCGTGCTTACATGCATGTCTCTTCTGACTTTGGTTCCACTGGAGACTGGCCTCCTGGGGAGCACCTGGGAGTCTAGGACACAGCCTATTAACGCCCCAGGCTGTATCTGGACTGAGGATACACCCTGAGGAAGGCGGGAAGGAGAACTGCTCTGCTGATTCTCGGGATTTCCGAAGGAAGATGGTCCTGGTACAGCAGAGGGGTAGCGCGATGAGGGAGCAGCTTTCTGCAGCCCAGCCCTGCCCCTGGAGAAGGCAGGGTCAGAGGAGTGGCCACTTCCCATGTGCACCACCTAGCGGTGCAGATTCCTGAACTGCAAGGGTGGGCCGTGCCCCCAGCTCCTCTGGGACAGTGGAGGAAGCCGCCTTACAGGTGAGGGGCGGGGGACGCTGGATCGAGGGCTCACCTCCACCGTAATCACAGGAGCACAGATGCACACTCTTGTAAAATGTCACTTTCCGCTGCTCGGAGAGGCACCGTATGACCAGGGCGCCGGCCCTTCCCCCTGGAGGGAAGCTGACCCGGTGTGGCCCCCACGGGGCATTTGGTTTATAGCTACCAAATGCAAACTGCATATTGCGGGCTAGAAATTCCATTTCGAGAAAGCTGGCCTACAGAGGTACCAGCAAAACGGCACCCCGTCATGGGAGCACTGTGAGCTGGAAATGTTTTCCATTCCTCTCAACAGAGAAATGGCGACAAGTGAGAACAGGACGCAGGGGGAACACTCGGCAGCCGTAAGAACAGATGAGGAAGCTCCTCAGGGACCCATATGGATGAGCTCCTGGAGATACTAAGTGGGAAAACAAATGCGTAACAGGCCTGCAGCGAGTGTTGTCTGTCTCTGCTGGGTGTGCAGAGATCTCTGGAAGGCACCTCAGAAACTGGTATCGCAGGCTGCAGGTTGGAAGGGGCCTTGGTGACCTGTGAAGGCTCAGTCCCTGTGGGTCCCACTCATCCAAGAATGAGCACACCTGCGCCCCCTGGCGGCGGGGGCTCCGCACTGCACAGGAGAGGTCAGGGCTGGGAGCCCAGCTGTTCACCATTTGGGGCCCTCACACAAATCCCTAACCTCTGCTTCTGTTTCCTCTCTGTTAGGCAGTAAAAATACCAGTGCTGTTAATAAATGAGGTGACACTCGTGTAAGTGGGGATAAGCGCGCCCCCTCATCAGGCTCCTGTGAGGACTAAATGTGTGACCTGCCCCGTGCAGGGCCTGGCAGGCAGCAACGCTCAGGAAATGGTTTTGTTCCCAAACACACTTGGTTTCTCATCTGAACCTTGACCCTGACAGGATCAAGACGCACACTCTTCGGGCTCATCGTCAACCTGCGCTGCCTCGTGCTGTGGTCTTCTCTCTGTCTGGAATGTCCCTCCCTCCGCCTTTGCCTGCCCTGCTCAGCCTCCAGGGCAGCTCAAATGTCACCAGCTCCTGGCTCCTCCAGAGTCCCGGCCTGGAAGGAGCTTGTGCTCCTCGCTCTGTGATGGCTCAGCACCCGGGCGCCCTTCTGTGGGGCGTCATCACACCAGGTGTGATTACGTCCCCAATTCCAGCCGATACACACACTCACTTCTTACAAAGGTCAACATGTTTGGTGACCCTGAGGTGGAAACAGGCACTGAGGTTACAGCGCACACCGATGGTCTGGTGAGAACGGGGCGGCGTCTGTCCACACGGGCACACGCACAAGCGGCTCTTCCCACCAGCTGGGGCCTGGGAGAGCGAGCGATGAGAGACCGGACAACGGGACACTCGCAGCCGCGAAACAGAACCGAGAAGTTTTATTATCGACAGGGAACCATCGCCCAAAGTTACACTGGAAAGTGAGAGGAAATACAGTTTATACAGCACCTGCCGTTGTTTAAAAAGGGGAGACTGTATATACAAGCATTTGCATTTGCATTTGATGTTTAGACTATTTCAAGAAGAATACAAAAAACATACTGATGCCAGGACCCTGGGAGCCTCTGGGGCGAGAACTGGGAAACAGGAGGGAGATGCTATCACACCCTTTTTCTCTGTTAAACTTTATACTGTGTACATAGCTTATCTATTCAACATTAAATACCTTTTTAGTAAAGAAGGAAAGGGAAAGCCCGTCAGGATGGAGACGATGGGCAAGCCACCGCTCCAGGGGGAAAAGACCTTGAATCTGTTTCCAGGAGTGGGTGTCCTCAGGGCAGCTGCCCCCGCCTGCACCCAGGCACTGTCACTTGACGTTCAGAGAATTAAAAACGGTTTCAGTGTGAGCCTGAGTAAAACAGAAGGATAAGCTCATTATCGTTATCGAAGAAAACCCACAGATGAGTGCAGAGCCAAGTCCAAGAAAAAGAAGAACTTGGCTCTTTTTTATTTTTAGTTCATCCTCACCCGAGGATATTTTTCCATTGATTTGTAGAGAGAGTGAGAAGGAGAGGGAGAGACAGAGAGAAGCATCCATGTGAGAGAGACACATCGATTGGTTGCCTCCAGCACGCACCCTGACCAGGGCCAGGGAACCTGCAGCCCAGGTACATGCCCTTGACCGGAATCGAACCCATTAGTCCGCAGGCTGACACTCTAGCCACTGAACCAAACTGGCGAGGACTAGAATTTGGCTCTTTCCTGATGGCAAACACTGATGGCCTTGGGTCGTTCCTCTTGTACCCACAAAACAGAGAGCTTCTCAGGCCTCAGGACCCTCGCTCTTCGGGTTAAAAGCCTCTCAGATCATGGGAACTCACCTGGTAAAGCAGCTGGAGCACAGCCCCTCCAACCCTGGCCCCCAGGGGCCTTGCTGGAAAGGTCCCCCAGCTCAGATGACCCCTTTCCCGGGGAAATCCATGCTCTGAAACTTCCCTGCCCAGCTAGGTAAGGTCTGAGGCCAAGGCCACAGCGGGGACCTCTGCCAGCTTTACAAGGGAGAAGGCTGGTCATGGTGGGCAGCAACTAGCCTCAAAGGGAAGACATCATAGGAGGCGCAGGAGCCTCGGGAGCTCGGCGGGGCAGGTGGGGTCTGGGGGAGGTGGGCACCTGAGTCCTCTCGGGCTGGTCACCTGCCTCCTGCCTTCCCCCAGGCCATTCGGCACTCCCCATCCCTTACTCACTTCTTCCAGAAGCGGCTCTTGCTAACCCCACCCCAGCACAGGCTTCTGCCCGCAAGTCCTCCAGTCCAACCCTCTATTGACAGTTGTTCCTGCCTTGGTAAGTGGTGTTGGCCAGGTTCCTGTGTTTACCTGTCTCCCTGACTACAAGGCCACGCCCCATGGAAGGGTTTATCACGTACTGTGTTTCCTCGCTTGGTTCGGAGCTCAGTCTGTGGGGAGCAGTCACTACTTCGCTCTCTTGGGGCTAGGACTAACTTCTCCCTAGTTCTCAGGTGGCTGGCTGTCCCCCAGTTTAATCACGCTTGCTAAATGCCACATTATGTGAAACCACCTGAGGAGAAAGAGTCTCCCATGCCCCCTCCAGCCAGGATACTGCCCAGCAGCCAAAAAGATTTTCTCTTCCCTTCACCTGAGAAATGTTTTTACTGATTTTTATAGAGAGAAACATTAGTCAGTTGCTTCCCATATGTGTCCCAACTGGGAATCGAAGCCACAACCTTTGGCTGTACCAAATGATACTCTGACAGAGCCACCTGGCCAGGGCCAGAATAACCTTCTGGCAAGCTAAATCAACTCCTGTCACTTGGCTGCCGCCCACATCACTCTGAGTAACACCCAGTCGCCTTAGTCAGGCCCAGGTGCCCCTGCTCCTATCTGGCCCCCTCCCCCACCTCTCCAGGCACTCGGCGCCTCACTGTCGAGGGGCACACACGCTTCTGCTTCAGAGCTTGTGCACATGCTGTTCCCTCTCCCGGAATGCTTTTCCATGCACCTGGTCAATGCATTCAGGGCCCTGCTCAAAGACAGCTTTGCCTCCCCACCCTTTCTAAAACAGCAACCCCTTTGGCACTCAGCTCTGTGGACGAAAGGGGTCACATGCTGACCTGACTAGCTCAGGGGAGGTCTGTATAGCAGTCTTGCAAACTCAGAGACCTAAAGTCACCACAAAGGATGGTCTGAAATTAAACTTTAACTGAAAGCAGCTATGGTGGTATCTTCACTGGCAAGGTCAATCTTTATCTTAACTGAGCCTATCTGTGATTTTGCATCTATAACAACATGCCCTTTGAAATGTCTGGGTAACTTGTAACTTCCCCTTTTCTGGATCCCTTGTGGCACAACCTAATAGAACAGATACCACAAATTCCTTTATAATCTTGTTAATTGTTCCTGCATCCACCTAAGTTATGTCTATCATTTCACTGTTCATCCAATCCCAGAGGTTTCCCCGATTTGCCTTCTACTGCCTCTCTAGTCTATCACCAATGTATTTCATGTAACCCACCTACATCCCTTTCCTTTGATTGCAACGTATAAATACAGATGTAACCTGCCATTCTCCAGAGCATTATCTCAATTCATTGATGTTCTGTTTCCTGGCATATGTCAACAGTCTGGCTCCAATAAACTCACAAAAATGCTTTACAAGTTTCAGTGTTTGTTTTTTTTACATTAACAGCTCCTTCCAGTATCTGCCCCTCCAGTTCCACACATTCTCAGCCTCCTCTACCCCACTGCTACCCGGGAAGGCTGGCCAGGTACTGCAGGCCTGTGCCCCCTGGCTCTAGACTGTGCCCTCTGGCTTCCAGCAGAGAGCAGGCAGGATACCAGAAGGTGGGAGGGAGGTGAGGTCAGACATTAATTCCTGGGCCGGCTCCCTCCCTTCAGGTTGCTGTGTGCTGTCTGGCCCCTCTAGAGTCCAAGGCCTCCGTCCGTGGCAGGCTCTCTCTTTGGCCTCTCTCCAGCTTCTGGGATCTGCTCCCACCCCTCCCTGTCACTCACTGAGGAACTACACTACTCCTTGAGTTGCCCTACACCTTGCCCACTTCTTTGCAGGTAATTGCTTTATTAAACTTTTCTCAATCACCCAAAGCATACTATCCGTTTTCTTTCAGGGGCCCAATGCAGCCCCTGCCATCACCTATCTGCTGTTTGAAACTGTCTCCCCCTGGACCATGAGGTCAGAGAAGCCGGTGACTATTACAACATCTGGCTCAGCGCCCGCACCAGGTGGCCCAGTGCGTGTTTGCTGAACGCATGAACGAGGAAGGGAAGGATCTCTGTAATCTAAGTGGGACATGGAGTTGGCAGGAGGCCACGTTTTAGGGGAAGACACAGGTGCAGCAGTGGTGAGAGCGCCCCGCAAGGCAAAAGACCCCCCTCAGTCCTCCTTGAACTTCTCTGCCGTCTGCAAGGCTTTGGGTTTGTTTTCTTTGTAGTCTTCCCACTGGAATGAACCCCCTGGGGGCAGGGGCCATGTCCTCTCTTGTTCCCTGGGTATCTTAGCACCTAGCACAGTACCTGGCATGCACAGAAGGCACCAGATCCGTGTTTGTTGAAGAAATGGAAGAACTGTGAGTTATCCAAAAGAAACAATGAATTGGCAGAGGATCTCGACAGCCAGGTTGGGCAGTTTGGACTTGGAATGAAGAGCAATAGGGTAGAACTGCACACAAGCCCTGGTGCAGAAAGGGAGAGGACAACGCCGGCTGGCAGGCTGGGGACACAGGCCGCAGCATCAGACCAGCAGGGAGAGGTGGCAGAATGTAGTACAGATGAAAGTGAAGCCTCCAGCGTCCAACCCTGAGATCAGAGGAGATGAGGCTGTAAAACCTGAGTCCTGGCCCACAGGAATACCCCAGCGCCACTGCAACTGGCCTCACTGTTTCCAGCTTTTGGGTGCAGTGGGAAAGCTGGGAGCTGAAGTGGTTTGGCGGAAGCATGAATCAAATCCACTCTGACCATGTTGCATTGAAAATATAACCAGCTGGCTCAGGGTCAGCAAATGACAGACAGATGGATACTGAGGACTCCTTGGGGAGGGGGGCATGTGGGGGGACAGCTGAAAGCGGAGGAGCAGAGGCGTGTCTGGGACCAAACACAGCTGGGCAGATTGGGGGAGACAAGCCAGCAAAGAAAAGGGAAGCCAAGAGGCAGAATGACAAAGAAAGGAGGGCAATGTCAAGGAAGCCCAAGGAACAGCTTCACAGAAGGAAGTGGCAGCCAACAGCCCAGGCCAGAGGCCAGGGCCGGTTGGCCTCCAGAGGCCCCATCCTGGAGGTGCGCGGACGGCTGGCATCTGGGGCCCTCGGAGAGCCGTTAGGTGGGTTCCGAGTTAGAGAAGGGTTTGCTCCTGGCCCACCTGGCACATGTCCTAATCCTCATTGCGACAAGGATTGCCAGTTGTCCTCCAAATCCATTCTTTCCTTCTTTTCGTGGTGACAAGGCTCCCAATTTTCACCCGAACACAGAACTGCCGGAAATCCCACATCTGCTTGCCTTGCAGTCTGGTGGGGCCATGCGGTCGGTCTTCAGGTCTCCTTCGCGTACACCTCCCTCTCCCTTTTCCCCGCTGGGATGTGGCCCCAGAAGACGGACATAAGCATCACCCAAGGTGACGGAGGAAACAGGCAGAGGCCACCGTCAGGCCACACGCCAGCCTGGACCACCTACCCAGACTTTCACAGAAAGCATACGCACCTGTCTCAAGCCACTATATTTTGAGGACGTTTTGTTAGAACAGCCTAACTCAGAGAGGAATCCACCACTTAATCCAGTAGAAATGCCTCAAATCAGATCGAAAGTTGTTCCAGCCCAACTCTGCCAGGGGTTCCAGGGTGAGAGCGAGCACTGGCTTTTCCCTCGACAAGATCCTCACTCTATGCACAAGGAGATCCTAGTCTCCTTAATAATCTGTTACAGACCATTATTCATCAACTGATCAAAAGTCTTCATAAAAATGTGTCCCCCTATCTATCTAATGAAGGAATGAGTAAGAGCAGCGATTACCAGTGTGCCCATCAGGCTCCCTAAGTGGTTCTATTTCTATCTAGTTCCCTTCTCCTCGCACCTGCAGGCCAAGGAGGGTGTGGGTGTGCGGTGGGGTCACCGGGATGGAGTGCTCATCGCTCCAGAGGAACAGCAGCGCACACGGCCCCGAGGTAACAGTGTGGAAGGGGGGCAGCATGGCCGCGCAGCAGGATGCTGGGGGGTGGACTGCAGCCGCTACCTGGCAGCTGAGCAAACTTAGGTCAGTCACTGCCCTCCTGGGGCCTCTGTGTCCTCAGCCACAATGGGGACAGTAAGAATCTACTTTTGAGGTAACTGTGAGGAATAAATCAGTCAGTAAGTGTAAGACACTTAGAACCGTGACTGGCAACAGTTCTTAATTAGCATTAGTCTTTATATATAACTAGAGGCTCAATGCACGAAATTCGTGGGCTGCGGGGGTGTCCCCTCAGCCCAGGCTGTGCCCTCTCGCAGGATGTCTGACAAATGGCCTTTGGGGGATATTTGTCAGAATCCTTAGCACTACTGCGGAGGTGGGAGAGGCTCCTGCCATGCCACTGCCCTCGCCGGCCATGAGCTCGGCTGATGGCCGAGTGCTGCTCACCCTGTGGGAGTGCACTGACCATGAGGGAGCAGCTCCTACATTGAGCGCCTGACCCTGTGTTCAGTGTGGGTCACAGTGACTGGCTGTTCCGCCATTCAGTTGATATGTATGTAAGCCTTTTATTACATAGGATTCATAAAGCAACAGAAAAGAAAAACAATCTGGCAATAGAATAACTATGATTTATAAAGCACAGTTAGAGTTGTTCTCATTAAATCCTCCTGATGAGGCATCATAATTACCCCATTTTATAGTAACTGGTTTGGAAGTTTAGTGACTTCCCCCAAATCTTACAGTGGGTAAATTGTAAATTCAAATATTACCAAGCCTTGTTTTCCGAAACTACGTGGCCTCGAAGTGGAGACTTCAGGATTCCAAAAGAACAAAGCTCCTTCTACACTTGTTTCTCCCCAAAGCCCAGACTGTTTTGTTACCGGTCTCTCAGCTCCACTGATCATTTAACTTCCTTCAGGTCAGACACAAAGGAAAAGGGCCTGCTGAGCATCCTCACCAGCAGGCCAGAGCTGGGGCCCAGAAGGTGGGAGGTCGGGGAGGGGGCACACTGGTTAGTAAACACAGGCAGACTGCTGTACACTCAGAAGACACAAAAGCCCAGTGCAACCTGTGGGTCTTACTGTGATCCTGATTCAAACAAGCTAACTGTTAAAAAACAAGAACATCTTTTGAGACAACTGGAAAAATTCTAAATATGAACTGGATGTCCTATATAATAAAAGCCTAATATGCTAAGTGTATGGTCATCCATTCAACCAATAAAAGTGTAATATGCTAATGATATGCTAAGGCTGCTCAACCACTTACTATGATGTGCATTGACCACCAGGGGGCAACCAACCGGTTGACCAGTCACTACGACATGCACTGACCACCAGGGGGCAGATGCTCTGACCGGTAGTTTAGCTTGCTGCTGAAGTCCAGCCGATTGGGACTAAGCAAGATGGGCCAGACACATTCTGGAGCCCTCCCGTGGCCCTGATCGCACACTGATGGGGTCCCTTGACCTGGCCTGCAGCCTCTCACAACCCGGGACCCCTCAAGGTATGTCAGAGAGCTGGTTTCCGACCAATCCCGCAGATCAGGCCGAGGGACCCCACTGGTGCACGATTCATGCACCAGGCCTCTAGTTAGGGAATATTATGAGATTAATGTACAATTGTTAAGTGTGGTATTGACATGATTGCTTTTTTAAAAAAGAAAAAGGAAAAGAAGGCTTTGAACCCATATAAGAATGCTTCATAACAACAAACCCCTAATTTCTGATAAAGGTACAAATGAAATTCAATGGAGGAAGGGGAGCTTTTTGACAAATGGTGCTTGTCAGTTGGACAGCACAGGCAAAATAACGAACTCAGCCCGGATGGTGTGCTCAGTGGGTCGAACCATGCACCAACAGGTCACTGGTTCTGTTCCCAATCAGGGCACATGCCCCAGGGTTGGGGGCTCGATCCCCACTACTGGGCGTGCAGGAGGCAGCTGATCAATGATTCTCTCTCATCACTGATGTTTCTATCTTTCCCTTTCCCCTCTTCTCTCTAAAAATCAATAAAACATTTAAAAAAATAATAACTCAATTCAAACCTCATATAAAAATTTACTCAAAAGAGATCAAGGACTAAAATGTAATACATCTTTCTATATAATGAGAGGCCCTGTACACAAATTCGTGCACAAGTGGGGTCCCGCTGGGTGGCCTGCAGGGATCAGGCCGAAACCCGCAGTCCAACTCCACCTGCAGCTTCTACCTGCTGCTCCCGCTCATCCCACCTAACTGTGCCTGCTGCGGGTTCGTGCCCCATCAGTCACAGTTGGGAGAGGCTTGCACTGCCACAGCAGCGCTCGCCAGCCATGAGTCCTGTGTCTGGCGCCCCCAAGGGGAGTGGCCTGCGGGATCGGGCTGAAATCAGCTCTCCAACATTCCCCAAGAGGTCCCAAATTGTGAGAGGGTGCAGGCCAGGCTGAGGGACCCCAGTGGTGCTCGATCAGGCTGGGGAGGGACTGCAGGAAGGCTCCAGGGCATGTCTGGCCCATTTCCCTCAGGCCTGATTGGCTGGACCCCAACAGCAAGCTAACCTACTGGTTGGAGCATCTGCCCCCCTAGTGGCCAGTGCATGTCATAGTGACTGGTAGACCAGTTGACTGCCTCCTGGTGGTCAGTGCACATCATAGCGAGTGGTTGAGCAGCCTTAGCATATCATTAGCATATTACGCTTTGATAGGTTGGTTGGTCTATTTGCATATTACCCTTTTATTATATAGAAAAGCCTACGCGACTGTTAACGACTGAACGACTGATCAACTGGTCGCTATGATGCACACTGACCCATTGACCACCGGGGGAAGACACTCAGTGCAGGAGCTTCCCCCTGGTGGTTAGTGCGCTCCCACAGCCAACCTCCTGCGGTGGGTCTCTACCTCCTACCCACCTCCCCTGGCTGATCACCCTGATAGGGACTGGGCAAGATGGCCCTGATCGCCAGCCAGGCTGAGGGACCTCACTTGTGCACGAATTCATACGCCGGGCCTCTAGTAAATCTACTAGTATAATAATGTTAGAAAAAATCTTCAGAATATACGGCTTGGTGAAAAAAGTTTTTAGATCCAACATGTAAACACAATTCATAAAAGAAACAACAGACCAGTTGCACTTCATCAAAATTAAAAAATTTGCTTTGCAAAAAATCCTATAAAGATAAAACACCGACCATCCACAGAGTGGGAGAAAGTATTTGCAAACCAGACGTCCAACCAAGAAATCCCAAAACAAAGAAATTATCCAACTAGAAAATGGGCAAAAGACTCAAATGGACATCTCACCAAAGAGGGTACTTAGGCAATAAATAAGCACATGAAGAGATGGCCAACAACTAGCCATTAAGGAAATCAAGAGGACAGTGAGATATTGCCGCACACCTTTCAGAATGGCTAAAATCAACCACGGCAACACTACATGTTGGTGAGGATGTGGAGAAACTGAACCTCTCATACAATGCTGGTACGAATGTAATAAGGAAAAATTGTTTCTTTTAAATTAAACATGTAGGAGAAACCAAGATGGAGGCATAGGTAAATACCTGAACTTGCTGCCTCACACAACTACTTCAAAACTACAACTAAAGGACAAAATGGACATCATCCAGAGCCACAGGAAGGCTGGCTGAGTGGAAATTTTACAACTAGAAGAAAAGAGAAAAGCACACTGAGACTCAGAGGAGCTATGGAAGTAAAGGCAGAGGTACGGAGGTGCTCGTGCATGGAAAGGGTTGGTAACTGAGGAGGACACGGCTGTCTTTTTCATTCGGGAGGGAGACACAAACTCCCGACAGCTCTGAACTCTAGTTCTGGGAGAGACTCTGGGGACCCACACTCATACGGGGAGAAACTGGACAGTCTGGCAGCGGGCGGAACTCAAGGACGGCTTTCTCCCAGAGGTGATTGCAGTGATTACTGAGGGACACTGAGACTGGGGGCCTCTTAGGGCAGGGCTGACGGGAAGCCATTGCTGTTTGCTCCACCCTGAGACCCTGTCCCACGAAGCCATTGTTGTTTGCTCTGCTCTGAGAGCCCACCCCACCCAAGCTGTGCCCAGAGGTTTTTGCGTATGAATGGCCTGGTCCTTTAAAATTTAAAATTACCTACCAAACTGAAGCTGAGTCAGAGAGGCCCAGAACATCCAAAAGAAGGCCCAAGGCCTACAGCAGCTTGCACTGCTTCATAGCTGGGGCTCAGTGGACATTTCCAAAAACCAAACAAAGAAGGGGAATCTGCAGGTCTCTCCATAGATTCTGTTGGGTGGCCTCAGGCAGAGGCTAAATTAGCACGTCCTTGGAGATCCAAGAGCCAGTGTATCCAGTGGTCAGATTGGGACCAGCCACATTACAACTCCTCAGATCCATAAGGGACACACTTAGGGGGCAGACTCAGTAAGCACCAAAGCCCCACTGAAGCAAGTCTTGCCTCATAAGTATGTCTCCAGCACAAAAGTTCTCCCATCGCAGACACAGCTGATCCAATTGGCCTGGAGGTCAATTCCTCCCACCAACAACATTCAAGGCTTAACTACAAGACTGTGCACACAGCCCACAAAGGGGTGCACCAAGAGTGTTCACCTCAGGTAACTGGTGATGCTGAGCCATTGGGCCCTATAGGACACCTAGCACACAAAGCCACTCTATCAACATAGGGAAGCAGCCACAATGTGGAGACAAAGAAATAGGTCACAAATGAAAGAAATGGAGGATACAGAGTTCAAAACCACAGTTATAAGGTTTTTCAAGAAGTTTCTAGAAACCGCTGATATATTTAGAGAGACCCTTGAGGATATGAAAAAAGACCAATCAGAAATTAAGCATACACTGATTTAAATAAAGAATAATATACAGAGATCCAACAGTGGCCTAGAGGATTGCAAGAATCAAGTCAAAGATTTGAAATATAAAGGAGCAAAAACCACCCAACCAGAAAAGCAAAAAAAGAATCCAAAAATATGAAGATAGTGTAAGGAGCCTCTGGGACAACTTTAAGCATACCAACATCCGAATTATGAGGATGTCGGGAGAAGAGAGCGAGCAAGATATTGAAAATCTATTTGAAGAAATAATGACAGAAAACTCCCCCCATCTGGTGAAAGAAATACACTTACAAGTCCAGGAAGTGTAGAGAACCCCAAACAAAAGGAATCCAAGGAGTACCACACCAAGACACATCATAATTAAAATGCCAAGAGCAAAAGACAAAGAGAGAATCTTAAAAGCAGCAAGAGAAAAACAGTTACCTACAAGGGAGCAACCATATGATGGTCAGCGAATTTCTCAACAGAAACTATGCAGGCCAGATGGGAGTGGCAAGAAATATTCAAAGTGATGAATAGCAAGAACCTACAACCAAGATTACTCTAACCAGCAAAGCTATCATTCAGAATTGAAGATCAGATAAAGAGCTTCACAGATAAGAAAAAGCTAAAGGAGTTCATCACCGCCAAATTAGTATTATATGAAATGCTGAAAGGTATTCTTTAAAAGAGGAAGAAGAAGAATGTAAATATAAAAATTATGAACAACAAATACTTATCTATCAACAAGTGAATCTAAAAATCAAGTGAATAAAAAATCTTATGAACAGAATAAATGGTGAATATAATAGAATCAGGGGCATATAAAGGGAGTGGACTGACAATCCTTGTGGGGAGATGGGTGTGGGGGGGGTGCAGGAAGAGACTGGACCAAAATCGTACAACTATGGATGAGGACAGCTGGGATGGGGTGCGAGGGGAGCTATGGGGAGAAAAAAGAGGAACAATTGTAATAATCTGAACAATAAAGATTTATTTTAAAAAATTAAAAATTAAACATGCAGTTACCAGGCCCTAGTAACTGCACTCTTGGGCATTTATCTCAGAGAAATGAAAACTTATGTTTACACATAAGCCTGTACACAAATGTTCATAGCCAGTTTATTCATAATAGCTCCAAACTGTAACAGTCCAGATGAGTCTCGATGTGTGACAAGTTAAATGGATCGTGGGGCATCCACACCAGGGGATACTACTCAGCAACGAAAAGGAGCTACTGACACATACGGCCACCTGGAAGGCTCCCCTCCCGGGGAGTGGAAAAGCCAGCGGAGCCGGCGAGGCGGGCCCAGTGGTTGAGGACCAACCTGTGAACCAGGAGGCCACAGAGCAACGCCTGCTGAGGGCCAGAGCCCGGGCTGAGGGCCAGAGCCTGGGCTGAGGGTCCGGTCCCCAGCGGGGCTGCATGTAGAGGGCAGAGGAGCAACGATTCTCTCTCAGCATTGGTTTCTTCTTCTCTCCCTCCCGCTCTGAAATTAACAAAAATAAATAAAAAACAAAAAAGCCAACCTCAAAAGATTACAAACTTTATTATTCCATTTATATAACATTTAAAAAATAAAATTATAGAGGTGGAGAACAGAGCAGTGGTTTGGCAGGCATTAGGGTAGGGAAGGAGGTGGATGTGACTGACAGAGAGGCTGAGGGAACCTTGTGGTGACGGACATGTGTACCTTGACTGTGAGGGTGGGTGCCTGAATCTACACATGACAAACTGCACAGAACCACACACAGAGAGAAAACGGTAAAATCTGAATAAACTCTGTGGGTTGTTCTAATGTCGATTTCCCGGTTTTGATATTGCATTTATATAAGATTCTACTGCTGAGGGAATTGGGTAAAGGGTACATATGACTTCCCTGAAATATTTCCCCCCACCATCCTGTGATTCTTATAATTATTTCAAAAATTAAGAAAAGCCTATCAGAGATGCATAAGGACATATTTACACTTTAAATGATACAGGTCTTGGATGTGTTTTTAAAATTACTCTAGGCAGAAAAAAATAAAGGAAAAAAAAGTGGGAGAAATAGATGAAACCGAATAGAAAAAAAATGGTGTTGAAGCTGGATGAGGAATTAAACAAAAAATAAATAAACTTTCCTCTCTAATTTTGGGTTTGAAATTTTCCAAAATAAAGTTTTAGAGTTCCGAGCGGTACCTAATCAACAGAAGGGCTAAAGCTCACTTGTCTGTTTACGGCCTTACTCAGTGCCATGACTTTTGAATACAAATTAAGTTCAAAGCTTATAAAATTGTTTCATTATGAAGGTTCCCTCATGACCTTTTATTACACTCTTCATCTGCCGCTACTACTTATTCCCTCCAAGAATTCCCCCCAAATTATAAAAAATAGAAGTTTATAAGTATACATTGAGAATGTGCACAGTTCTTACACAATATCGCAGCTTGTCCAACCATCCCCCAGTGTCTCCCCCAGAACAGAATCCCAGCAGCACAGCCTCTGACAGTCCCGCAGCAGAAATGGCGACTCCTTTCCAAATCCTCCCTCCTCCCTCAGGCACTAGTTTTGGGTGGTAACAAGAGAGGAACTGCAGGAATACTGACTGGGACGACTGCTCTCAAGAGCTGTGAAGACGGCAGGCAGGGAGGTCCCTCCTGCCTCAGCCACGATGCCCACTCAGAACTGGAGTCAAATCAACAGGCCAAGAGTCGCCAACAGCCGGATCACAAGCTGCTTTCACCCGGAAGAGCTTCGGTTCACCACAAACCTGAAAAACTCTTATTCGGCCCAGAGCTGGAGTCCACTCCTCACTGGGACCCCCCTTCAGTTACTCACAGGAAGCTCTTTCCTTCTGGGAGTTGGGACGGGGTGCCCTCGAGAACAGGGAGGCCGGACGGATGTGGAGCCTGCTGCCAGGCCACCAGGTTTTTGGACTCATGGACGGTTAAGAGGTGACCGTGGGCCTGTCCGGTGCGGTTCAGTTGGTTGAGAGTTGACCCATGCACCCACCAAGAGGTCACTGGTTCAGTTCCAGGTCAGGGTACACGCTTGGGTTGCAGGCTCAGTCCCCCAGTAGGGGGCATACAGGAGGCAGCCAATTAATGTCTCATCAATGTTTCGATATCTACCTCTTCCTTCCTCTCTCTAAAAAATGAAAATCAATTAAAATAATTTTTTAAATAGAAAAAATAATTTAAAAAAGAAGAAAAAGAGAGAGAGAGATGACTGTGGAAGCCAAGTATAAGAAAAATCCAATACAATTCCAGGGACTCCTCATTGTTTCTGTGTAAACTTCCAGGCTCACTGGCATTTTTCTTCCTTAGACTTGGTTTTTAAATCTCTTCTTTCAGAGACCAGCCAGAGGGTATCAGCTTGTTCACCATCTTCCTTAAACGCTTGTGTTTTGATCTGTAGGGTTCAGGAAGGATGAAATCTCTCCCCAGGATGCAAAGAGGCTGAACAGATTCAGATCTGCTTCTGGAAGAACTCCTTGGCCTGGCCCGCCGGTCTCCACCGCATGGCTTCCCTCCGTGCCGGCTTCCAGCAGACCCACCAGGCTCTCGGCTCTCAGCAAACCGGGCCATCCAGCCCACAAGATCTCCGCCCACCGCCCCCTCCCCCAAACCCCTTTTCTGCTGTTTAAGGTCGGATTCCTCCAGCAAGTCACAGCATAACATATCATGCAGAGGCTCTTGTCAGAGAAAACTCTTTTCCTGGACGGGGCAGGACTCAGTCGTCCCAATGCACACATTCCACAGAGAGACAGGAACCACCAATCTCTCACGAGAGAGCGCCGCCCTGCAGGGCGAGTTCACCAAATGCGATGCGAGCTGGAGTGCTGTTATGCATCGCCCTCCTCCACATGACATACCTGCTCACTCCTCAGACTCCTGCCGGCCAGGTCAAGGAGTGACATGTGGGAAGACAAAGTCACCTTCGGTCATCTCAGCAGGGCCCTCGGAGCCCAGGTGAGAAGAATGAGGTTCTAGGGTGATAAACTGGTGCTGCACGTTGTCTGTGTCAAAAAAAGGAACCAGGAGAGCCTGAAACAGAAACTAAGCAGTCCTTCTGGAGGAAGCAAAGAAGGTACAGCCCCTTCTTCCTGCTGCCTTCCCTGGTCTCTCGGGTTCAAAGGAATCAGGTCCTGTGATAATGAATGACGCCACCAGCTGCTCCTATGCCCCAGTTCAGCCTGGTTAATTAAGAAAGCCTCGTTATTACCACCACATCATATCTTCCTCAGCCCAAACATCCAGTGAAAATGGGAAATATTAACACAGAATTTGCTATTACAAGCATGCCCGGTCACACCCAGCAGCCTCGGCTGGACCACAGGAGGCCACCCTTTCGGCTTCCCTCGAGTGGCTTTTACTCCCCCAGGAGAGTGGCGTCCGAATCTCTGTACAAGGCAGCTTCCTTCTCAGCTCACGAGAGGGACCTAGAAAGAAGAGGAATCCATGGAGCCCGCCTGGTGGGGGCCCCACCTGCTCTCCTAGGAGGCAGTAACTCCAGGGCTGTGAGGGTTAGTCCCTGGCTGCGGGAAGCTCCACCTCTATGCAACAAGAGGTACATGTGGCAGACGAGGAAGAAGAAAAGGGGTGATACTTCCTCTCATTCGAGCAGCTTTCCCCAGGCGCAGACCCACCGGTGGGCTCTCTTCTCTGCCCGGAAGCAGAGCAGACTACCGCGGCTGGCCAGAGCGCCTCTCTGCACCCAGCTCCCAACTCACTTCTTCCTGCGGATCTTGGGTTTCTTCACGGGGCGCAGGTAGGGGTTATCGATGAGGCTCTCCTCCCCGTTCCGGCTCCCTGACAAGGAGGAGTTCTGCTGCAGGACAGAGGTGTTCTCCTTCTCGGCTCCAGAGTCATCCTTTGGGCAAAAGCCGAAATAAAGCAAAACACCAACGGCATAAGGAAAGAGATCGTAGCGCCCCTTTCCGGGGGAGACTGGAAGCTCAGGGACCGCTTCTCTCTGGAGGGCCTCAGATGAAACGAGGCCCAGGCAGCGCTGGCTATCCGAGGAAGGGGAGACCAACAGCTCCCACAGCGGAGCACAGAACACAAAGCCCTGCGCTCTTGACAAGACAGGGCACGAGTTAGAAAGAACAGTGACCTGGGAGGGGCAGGAGGTCTGGGGCTAAAATTCGGGTGCTCAAGAAGGAAGCCCAACTTGTGGGGAGATGAAGAAAAAGGGAAGTGAGCCTCCACCCTCTGCGGGTGAGAACGATCACGTGCAGAGGCTTCTCCCGAATCAAAGCTGATGTAAAGCGTCAGAGATGCCCCCCCCCCCCAATTCTCAAATTACCTGGTACTTGCAACAAGGTACCAGTGATCACATTATAGCAGAGCCTCGAGGGTTCCCACCGAGGCAAAGCAGAGCGAGCCGGCACCAATGCAGGAACATCATCCACCCCCACCTGCCACCTGCGGATCAGGTCTTTCAGGTTTGGTTTTGAAGACAGTGATTTTGCAGAAAAGTTCATAAATTTACATATATTCAATATGATACCAATTAAAAATTTTTTAAAAATCACAACTGTGAGTAAACAGAAAAAAAAGTAGTATGTTGAAATTTAAAAAAACTGGTTCTGAGAATACGGGTGATTGATTCTTCTTTCCTTATTTATACTCTCTTCTAAGTTCTGTAAAATGAGCCTCGCAGAGGAAGGGGGACAAAATCACACCTAGAAATTCATTCCTAAGAGACTGTAAGTGACCAGAGGCACAGGTGGGGCTGCGCCCCCTGGTGACAGGCCAAGGTTCTGTCACTGAGATTCCTGTTCTGTGGAGGCTCTGACCTCAACCAGAGCAGAGGGCACTACCATCAGATGGCGTGAAATGAATGGCAGGCTCTCGCCCGGAGACCGCTGGCCCAGCAGGAAGGCAACAGTCAGGCTCATGGACCGAAAGAGATGGGTCACTTCTGGGTTCCGCTGCCGCGCTCACACTGTCTACCGTGTCCTCCGAGAACTCAGAGGTCGCCATGCAGGACCCTTGTGCTTTCCTCTCCAATACCTGTCCCGGCGGGACCGCGAGGTGACTTAGAGCCACAGTGGAGCTTCCGGAGGCTCTTCTGAAAGTGAGTGTCCAAGATCACCCTTGCTCATGCCAGACACAGGGTCTGACCACCCCCAGACCTGCCTGGGATGTTTGGCTCCTAAGCTTTCTAAAGTTCTTTATGGCTTAATTTAGTAACCATCCCCTACCCACCTCTTACCATTTTTCCATGGTCAACACCTTATCTTAGACTTAGTGGAAGTTCACTTCGCTGTCTTACGTGTTTCCTGAAATAAGGATGGAGGTGACAAGGGTGCTGAAAAGCCAGCCTCGACCGGCTGGAGGCACTGAGGCTGCCCCCACCGGCTCACTGCCTCACAGGCCAGCCACGACACAGCCTCTCTTCTCCCAAGCAGAGCTGCTGGCAATGCCCTCCCTCGCCTCCCTCAGAGACAGGAAGCCTTGATGTGGGGAGGGATAGGGGTAGTTAAAAGGAGTAAAGTACTAATCCAACCAAGATTTTGTAAAAACTGGGAGCAGAAGGGTCACTGTCATCCTCCCACTGCCAACACACAGGCTCCTAAAAGGCGGGTGTGTTCTTTGTTCTGTTCACCGATGGGTCCCATGTGCTCAGAACAGTGGCTGGCACATGCCAGCAGGCACTAAATAAATAAATGACGGGTACGGTGCTCATGAAAGAGCAAACGTTTAGACCCTGGGATTAGCTGCTAGTTCAAATGGGAGGGAAAATAATTCTATTACACAGTAATTCAAAATGAACAGTTCCTTTATGTTCAAGTAGATGAGTTAAGTAAAAACTACATAGCAAGAGTCCCTGAGATATATGCTGCCATCGACAGATAAAAGAACTACCTAAAATGCCAGTTACTTAATGAACTGAGCGATGTGTGTGAACGCTAAAGACAGAAAACCTCCCACGTCCACAGGGACTGGTTACACTCACGTGTTGCCTCCTTGGAACATGACGAGGCTGAGCGTGGGGATGAGGACGCTCCTTTACACAGATGTGGAGTGACCCCCAAGCTGCATGGGTAAGGGCATACAGCGAGGGGTAAACCACTGTGACCTGCTGTTTGTGTTTGTGTTTCCAGAAGGACATATAAGAAAGAGGCTGGTGACTCGCTCTGTCGGCGGGAAGGTGGGTAACAGGGCACGAGAATTCCCACGAGACATCTTTTTGTACATTCTGAACAGTCCAACCGAGCAACAAATCCAACGGAGGGCACAGAACTTTGTTGCTAGAATCCTTCTCTCAATGTCTTCTCACTTACTTTTTACAGGACAGCATGTTGTGGACAGCCCAGAACAGCAGGGAGGGCAATGGGGGCGGGAGCTGCCCTGGGCCAGGCACCTGTGTGCCAGCTCATTTTATCTGGGCTCCCGCTTCCCCTAGACTACAGGGAGGTGCTCCTGCTCCCATCTGTCCTTGTGAGGAAGCAGACTCAGATGTTGGGTAAGGTGCCTGGGAGTAGCACGGGCTGAATTTAAAGCCAGACCAGGGCATGGGTTTGGGTTTACGGCAGCCCGTCCCCCGGGTCTCTCATAGTGCCCCAGGTCAGAGCAAGCTGCGTCTGAACCGCTGCCTGGCCCCGGCCCCGTAGTCTGCAGGCACTGACGCAGGTGGCACAGTGGAAAAATAATAAAATAAAAAATAAATACATAAAATAAAGCCAGACCAGTCTGACTCTGAAGGTCAGGTCTGTGTCTGCTCTGCCGTACACCTAGGCTCCTCGGTGTCCAGGAGAGCGCAGGCAGCTCCTGGCATTATTCCAGCCTCAATGCCCGCCCCACCGCGACCTCACCTGTGTCATTACCTGGAGTGTCAGCTAACACACCCGCAGGCCCTTTAACTACTTTGTACTTACAAAGGGAAGTGATGTTCGCTGAGAAGACCCCTCTTTCTCACGAGGTAACCTCATCTCAGTCCATCACCAATCGCCCTATCTCAGACCAAATTAACTGTCTCCAAATCAGAAGCTCCTCTGCTTTATGTCAAGCATGGCCTCCCAGCCCTGATTCTGAAAGGAGTCATTTGGCATTAAAGAAACACCACGATGACTCCCACATCACATCTACAGCCCTAACAGCTCCTCAAACTCCAGCTCATACATCCATCTCTCTTCTGACAGCACCACCTGGATGCCCAATAAGCATCTCAAACTTACCTGTCTCAGCCTGAACTCCTGGTTCCCTCCTCTCTCCCCAAACACACAGACACCTGCTCCACCCAACAGTCTTCCCCATCATGGTTGAAGGCAAGTCCATCTTTCCTGTTGTTCAAGCAAAAAACCTTGAATTTATCTTTGACTCTCTCCTTCTCTCATATCTGACATCTACTCCATCAGCTGGCTCTACTCTAAAAATAACCTAGATTTAGACCAATAACTTTTCTGACCATGTGTCATTCCTTTGCTTCTACCACCATCTCTCAGCTTATGCAAGAGCCTCCTAACTGGTCTTTCTGCTTCTACCCTTACCTTCCAGTCTCCTCTCAACACAGCAGCCTGACTGATGCGTTAACAAACCCACATCAGCTGCTGGCGCTCGGCTCAGCATTTCCCATGGCTCCTGTCTGAGGAAAAGCCCATGTTTAACATAACTTTTAAGATCTGACCCCTGCACCCCACCCCATGAGCTCTCTGACCACATCCCTTCCTATTCTCCTCCCTCTTCATGCCACTCTGGCCACCCTGATGGCCTTGCTGTTCTCCAACACAACAGCTCCCACCTCAGGGGTTGCACCTGCTGTTCCCCCTGTGAGGAATGCTCTACTCCCAGGTGTGTAAGCTTTGTTCCCTTCAGGTCTTTACTCTCTCAGTCATCCTAAAACCACATTCTTCTGTGCCCACATCTACTTCCTATCTCTTTACTACTTCATACCTTAGCTCCGTGAGGGTAGGAAATTTTGTCGGTTTTGTCGCCTACTAATTCCCCAGCACCTGGAACTGTGCCTGGCTCTGGCAGGCGCTCATTCAATATTCACTGAACAAATGAATGAAGCCCCAGGACAGGACTTGCCTCTCAAGCTAGAAATCCCATCACACTCGGATCATCATGAGCCCATCTTGCAAATCCCTAACATGAAGGCAGAGACCTGGGGTAGGTCATGCCTAGCTCCCAGGGTGACAGGCTATGGGAGTGTGGGCTAGTTTGGGGGCTACTCTGAAGCAGGCAGAAGGCAGGACCCACCGTGCTGATATGAAGAGGTAGGTTCTCTGTGTCCGTCTGCTCATCCTGTTCCGAGGAATCCGTCTCTTCCATCTGTTGCATCTCCAGTTCAGACGGAAGAAGAGCTGTCAGGTAGGGGATGGTGAAAGGTCTGGCAGCAATCACTGTGGGATCGGAAGAGAGCACAGTCCCACTGTCACGGCATCCGTGCAGCTGGCTCAGGGCCTCACAGCAGGTCAGCGAGCAGCACCCAACGACAACAACGGCTGACACACTCTAGGCACTCACTATGTCCTACAGGCTTCACATGTACCTTTTTAATCCACCGTAATGGCTAAGCACTGTCACCAACCCGTCTTACAGAGAAGGAACCCGAGGTGCTGAGAGGTTGAGTGACTTCCTCCAGCACACAGCAAGTGCAGGTGGGATCTGAACACGGGCAGCGTACCTTCAGAGCCTACTTTTCCCAAGTGCTGGAGGACTAAAATCAGACAGAACCGGGGCTGAATCCTAGTGAAGCATCAGCGTCATGATCTGACACCTGGTTAAGCCCTCTGAGCCTCATTTCTAGAGCACAGACTTTGAGCCAATCAGTCTGAAGGAGTCTAGTCCAAATATTGGGTTTGAGAGCTCCGTGCATGTAAGCATAGCCACTGAGCTAGAGGGCACTTCAGGCACTTCCAAACAGCACCGAGGATGAGAAGAAATCGCTGATAGATAGATAGATAGATAGGTAGGTAGATAGATAGATAGATAATAGAAGGTCTCTGTGTCGGGTAGAATGTGATTATCAAGTGAGCCTAGCTTGAAAGTTACTAGCTGTGTGACCTTGGGCAAGTGACTTCCTTTCTCCTCTTTATGAGCCTCGGCTTCCTGTAATGGTGGTAATAACAGCTCCTGCCTTGTGGGCTCCTGAGAGGATTTAATGAGATGATTTAGAGCAGCAGTCACCAACCGGGCCACTGGTGGTCCGAGACGTACGAAAGGTTGGCAACTGCTTATTTAATTGTTTATTTTTATTTCTTTTTTTAAAAATATATTTTTATTGATTTCAGAGAGGAAGGGAGAGGGGAAAGAGAGAGAGAAACTTCAATGATGAGAGAGAATCATCGAGCGGCTGCCTCCTATATGCCCCACACTGGGGATCGAGCCCACAACCTAGGCATGCGCCCTTGGCCAGAATCGAACCTGGGACCCTTCAGTCCACAGGCTGATTCTTCTCACTGAGCCAAACCGGCCAGGACTGGCGACTGCTGATTTAGGGGAAATGATTGGCACCTCACCTGGCACTTAATAACTTATCTGCTATTATCCCAGAGCCAGGCACACGGCGAGCACTTGCTGAATGAATGAATAACCCTCGTTCACCTTTAGAAAACCTCAGGCCTATGGACATGAAGTGGCGTGGCCACACAGCGAAATGGTAGTGCTGATGGGAAATTAAGTGAGACGGTGCCCGTGTAAAGACACAGCGGAGCCCAAAGCCCGGCAGTGTTCTGTAACTGCCCTGCCCCCTGTTGCCACTGTCCCTTCCATAATCAGGGCTGCCACTTCTGCTGCATGAGGTCTCTGAGACCCAGGGCTCAGTTACTTTTGAGGTAACCTAAACTCAATGTACCTCAAGCAGCCAATCTCAATAGAGGCCGTTACTATTCTGAGGCATCAGTTAGGGACAGGCCCTGAAGAACTGGGAAAAGGAGCCAGAAATCTGAAGAATGAGAGGCACCCAACACAAGGACAAAGCTTACTTGTTTCTTTCTACCATGCTGAGAGTAAGGGAAGGTGCTATTATCTCAAATGACAAGACAGGGTCCACAGAGGGCTGGACTCTTACATGGAAAGGTGCTGACGTCATCTTTGAAAAGACTCTGGGTCTCGCCGGTCTTGGCCATAAACCGGGTGAGTGCCCGCTCCACGTCACGCCTTTGGGATGCGGCCTTCTCCCGCAGGACCTGGTAGTCAGACACAGGCTCGCGGTATGTCTGCAAAGAACAGCAGAGACACTGCAGAGTAATACCGACGGGTCAGTCTGTCCTCCCTGAGGCCCAGCTTTGCTGCTTCCATGTCCTTCCGCCTTTCACTTATTTTTATTTTTTAAATATATTTCTATTGATTTCAGAGAGGGATAGAGAGATAGAAACATCAATGATGAGACAGAATCGCTGACCGGCTACCCCCTGCATGCCTTCTAATGTGTCCCTGACTGGAATAGCACCTGGGACCCTTCAGTCTGCAGGCTGACATTATGTGCACTGAACAAAACCAGCGAGGGCCAAAACATTTTAAATTGTGATGGTATAGGTGATATTGTAACAATGACCAAAAAAGTAATTAACTAGTCTTTGAGGTATGGAGATAGGATTTTTGATGGAGGTGCTTAAAAACATTTCCACTGTTGTCAAGTTGTCAATGTTAATTCAAGTATACAGCCTGCATATAGTTTCCATATTCACACTTAAACACAGAAACAAGACTTTCTGACGTGTTTAAAATCACCTCATAATGAAGAACTTGGCTGGATTTTGAACACAGTTGTTACCAACATCAAAAACGCAACACCCTCCCATCACTTTTAAGAGAACTGTTTGCGCCTGGCTGGGGTGGCTCGGGATTGAGCGTCAGCCTACGAACCTAGAGCTCGTGTCTCCAGCCCCAGGTGCACGCCTGGGCTGCAGGCGTGACCCCCAGTGAGGACGTGCAGGAGGCCACTGACCATGACTCTCGCGTCATTGACGTTTCTCTCTCCCTCTCTCCCTTCCTCTCTGAAACCAACAAAGTGTTAAACAAAGAGAGAGAGAGCCCTGTTTGAGATTCAAAAAGTTGGAAATTGAATAGAAAATTTTAAACAAAATTCTTAAAGTAAGTAGATGACGCAAACTCATTTTGTGACTGAAGCAAATTCATTTTGTGATTTATTAAGTGGAGCCAACAATGCTACATATCTTTGTAATGTACCTTTTTCAACTATGAGAGCTGTTAAAGTATTAAAATAAGCTGACCTTAGAATAAGACTTCTAACTATTATTCTACCACGGATTACACCAATTCAAAACCTGAAAGAAAGGCAGAGGCCATCACATGGCTGCCACTAAAAAGGAGCAAACAGGTTTCCTGAACCTTTAATAAGGGTCAGATTATCTTTTAATGCCATTATTTTGGTGGAGTAGTCTATAATAAAAAAAGCATAATATGTAAATCGATTGAACGACCAAACAGCAGAACAACCGTCCAGACGACCACACTATGACACACACTGGCGCCAAGCCAGCCAAGGCAGGTGCCATGCAATTGGTCAGGAGGCCTCACCATCGCCCCACGATTGCCCCAGAGCCCAGGCCAGCCAAGTGATCACACCCTGTGCCTGTTGCCCACAGAGGGAGGTGACTGGTGGCGGAGGGGAGGGGAGAGGGAGGGCGAGAGGGGAAGGGGGGGACTGCCACAGATCGCAAGCAGTGACAGTGGCAGTGGCAAAGGTGGGGCCAGCTGCCGTCGGCTGTGGGAAGGAAAGCCCCAATAGACCCTGACTGCCGGCCAGGCCTAAGGACCCTACCCTTGGGGTCCTGGATTGTGAGAGGGCGCAGCCCAGGCTGGGGGGGACACCTCCCACCATGCACACATTTCGTGCCCTGGGCCTCGAGGATATTATAATATCATGTAAGTCAGCATGAATGCTTATTGGAGTATCCTCTCTAATAAAGAGGAAATATGCAAACTGACCATCATGCTGTCACAAAAGATGGCGGCACCCATAGCTACAAGATGGCAGTGCCCGATCCCCTTAGCTCCGCTGAAGTCCCCCAGTCCTGGGGGGTGCCTGCCACAGGAGCCCCCCAGTCCCTTCACAAAAAATGAGTTCCTCAAAAGTTGGTTAATCTTCTTAGGACAAAAGGTATCCAAAATCTTTGAAAAGGGAATTCCAATATTAACATTTTGAATTCACATAGTACCAACTATACTGTATGTCAGCAGATATTATTTAAAGGAATGGCCATTATTATTAAAACAATTTATAAAACCACACTGTTTATATGTCAAGAACATTCTGTGTGATTTTCTTTCTTTCTTTTTTTAAATATATTTTAGTGATTTTTTTTTAACAGAGAGGAAGAGAGAGGGATAGAAAGTCAGAAACTTCGATGAGAGAGAGACATCGATCAGCTGCCTCTTGTACACCCCCTACTGGGGATGTGCTTGCAAACAAGGTACATGTCCTTGACCGGAATCGAACTTGGGACCTTTCAGTCCGCAGGCCGACGCTCTATCCACTGAGCCAAACAGGTTTTGGCTCTGTGTGATTTTCTTAATGACTGGAGTTAATGCCCCTAAACTGACAGTCAGACAAGGGGTCCCAAATTGGGGAGGGTGCAGGCTGGGCTGAGGAACACCACACATCCCCTGTGCATGAATTTTGTGCACCAGGCCTCTAGTGTACTTAGTATTTTTACTGACAGAAATACACTATAAAAGAGTTAGAGACTGTGCTGGGTTTAATTGTATCCCAAGTGTATGGCCATGAGATTGGGCCCAATCTCTTCTGAATTATGTCCCCTAAAAAAATATATGTTGAAGTTCTAACCCCCAGTGTCTCAGCATATGATCTCATTTGGAAATAGGGTCATTGCAGAGGTGATGAGTTAAAAAGAGGTCACACAAGAGTAGAGTGGGACTCTCTTCAAATACAACTAATACCCTCGCAGGAAAAAGGCCATATGAAGACAGAGACACAGATATAGCAGAGAACTGCAGTCCTGCTTCTACCCGCCAAGAGTGCCCACAAACCACCAGAAGCTAGGAGAGGCAAGGAAGGATTCTCCTACAGGTTTCAGAGACAGCATGGCCTGGCAACGTCTTGAATTCGGCCACGTGCCCTCCAGAACTGTAAGGCAGCACGTCTGTTGTTCTAAGCCACCTAGTAATGGCATTTTGTTACATCAGCTCTAGGACACTAATACAGAGATTACAGGTCAAGGCCAGCGGTTGTACTGCCATGTGGGTGACTACCTATTCCTTCCCCCAGTATCCTGAAGTGTGGAGAAATGTCTGGAGGATGTGCCCTGCCTGCCCGCACGATGCCGTATTTGCATGGCACATGCTGTGGAGGCAGGGACAAAGGCCGTGTGTGGGAGAGCCTCTGGGAGTCTCTGCACAGCGCCAATTCCCACAGGAGGGCGAAACCGCTAATGTGGCGAAGAACCATCAAAACCGTGGAAGACAACTCAGTCTGTGTCATTCAGACCCAGAACTCAGAGTTTCACGTCATGTTATCACCAAGTATGGTTTAAATAATCTTTTCCCCGATTTCAAAAATAACTCTTTTCCATAAAAAGTTTGGAAAACTCAGAACTAAGCACACACAAAGCAACAAGAGTTACCCATGACCCACTGAGAATTACTATGATGTTTTCTGGAGTGCCTTTCCAGTCTCTTCTCTAGGTGGCTAGGTTCTTTAGCGTTTTGTTTCAATTTCTTGTTAACTAAATTTTTGTTAGCCAACTGGAGAACATAGTTCGCCTTCTCCAAATTGTTGATTAATAAGAAAACACATCCTGATTTCTGAGTCCACCTTTTATCGATAAGCTTTTGATCCAACAATCAATGAAATTGACTATTTCGCCTCAGTCACAGCCCCCATCATATCCTTGACACTCACCGGAGTTTTGATGTAGGTGTGGGGGTCGGGGAACTCAGGAAAATGGCTGGGGATGTGCGGTGGGTGGGGTCGGTTCTGCCCTGCAGTGAGAGCTTTGGGGGTCACTGGCTGATTGGTCACTGGAGCTGCAACAGAGTCACAACTGGTTACTTTTCCACCCAAGGACTTGGGTCTCTAGCAAACCCTCCTTTTCTCAAAGTAAATGCTGGGTCTCAATTTTCTGAACAATGGATACTTTGTATTTCTATTTTAAAAAGGCCTTTAAGGACTCAAGGACCTCAGGTCACCCCGACCCCGACGGGCCCAGCCCTGAATGACCTTAGATGACATTCCCATCTACAAAAATCTGCCTGCAAGCCTCTGAGGTAGGTGAGAGGTTTGCTGTGACAATGTTCACATCACAAAGAGCACACTGAGGCTGCTGAGTGACCAAGGAGTTAGATGAGCCATTAACTCTCTTTTCATAGAACCCAGACAACAGTCAGACAGCACGCCAGGGTGAGTAAGCATGGAATTAAAAATAGCACCTTCACTGCTACTTGAGAGGGAAGGTCTTCAAAAGATGTCAGCCAGAAAAAAGTGGTGGGGAAAAATCTAATGAAGTCTCCCCAGGTCCTACCAGCCCACACTAGTTACTCCCAGCTCAGTTTATAGCAGTCAGTTTCTATCTAACGCACAGGTCGTCAAACTGGTGCCTTCGATAGAAACAAAAAGAGTAAATATTTTAGGTTTTGCAAGCCATACAGTCTGTCACAACTGCTCAACTCAGCCATTATAGCACAAGGCAATCAAAGATGAGTACACATAGCTGTGATCCAATAAAACTTTATTTACAAAAACAGGTGGTGGGCCACATTAGGCCTACAGACCTTAGTTTACTGACTCTTGATCTAAGGAAGAACTAGAGCACTAGCATCATTTCTCAAGCAGCATCAACTGCCCTTCTAGGGCTAAAGCACAAGAATCATGGCAACATCTCAGAGATGGTTTTCCTTTCTGGTGACTGAACGTTACGTCCCAGTCCCATCAGCCCAAACAAAGATGATGTTACAGGTAGCCCCAAATGATGGAAGGGAGCCTGCAATAAAGAAGTAGCTGAACAAACAGATCCCTGCCCTGTTTAGTTAATTCATTCCACAAGCATTAACTGAGCACTTACGAGGATCTCAGTTCAGAGTCACTTACGGGCAGTAATGACCATCCTCTGAGACCGTTTTGCATAAGCAGGGAGAGTGTCCACATTGAAACCTAAGAAACAGGAAAACAAAAGTTACTGCCCAGACCACCAGATACTGAACTTGGGAGAGGAACCTTGTGCTGAAATAGCTTAAACCCCCCCCCCCCTCCGACCCCAGCATTTTGCTGCAACTGAGAAGCTCCAGCAGATCCCCACCGGGGAGTTAGGAGGTCAGAGGAACCCTCTGTTGGTAACCCCCTCAAGCTAAAAACCAACCGGAAGATCCATAAGGGAATTTAAAAACACTCAGCAGATGCGGCTCACTCATCTCTCCCGAAACTCCTACTCAGCTGCACTGAAGAGCTGGACACCGTGCACTCACCCATCTCGACAAGAGTGACCACAATGTCTGACAGCGTGGGCTGGGTCCTGGCTGTGTGCTCACAGTAAGACTTGGCACTCCTCCCAATTTCTGAAATGTCTGGGAAAGAATCAAAGGCATAAAATCTTATTCTCAGTTCCCTAAAAAGTAAACAAAGGATTGACACATGAGCCAGCAACTCAACTCCTGGGTATATTCCCAAGGAAATTGTAAGCAGGAACATAAACAGATACTTGTACACCAATATCCACAGCAGCATTATTCACAACAGCCTTAAGGTGGAAACAACCCAGTGTCATCAGAAGATGAATGGATGAACAAAATGTGGCCAATCCACACAAGAGGATGTTATTTAGCCATAAGAAAGGAATAAAGTAGCCCTGGCTGGTGTGGCTCTGTTAACGGTTGCGTGTTGTCCCGTGACGAAAAGGTCACCAGTTCGACTCCCAGTCAGGGCACATGCCTGTACTTCATAACGAAGGTGGCTGATAGATGTCCCTCCCTCCCTCCCTCCCTCCCTCCCTCCTCTCTCTACCCCCCTCAAATCAACAAAAACTTATTTAAATAAATTTAAAAAGAAAGGAACAAAGTACCGATCCATGCTACAACATGGATGAACCTTGAAAACATTATGCTATGTGAACTGAACCAGACACAGAAAGTCAAATGTTTTAAGATTCTGACAGAAAAAAAAAAAATTTCAGAGCCAAAAAGTAGCTTAGAGGTTACCAGGGGTAGGGGGGGAAGAGCTGATTAGGGAGTTATCATTTATGGGTTCAGAGTTTCTGTTTGGAATAATGAAAAAGTTCTGGAAACGAAAAGTGTTGATGGTTGTACAACATTGAAAATATATTTAATGTCACTGAATTGTACACTTAAAAATGGTTAAGTAATAAATTTTATGTTACGTGTATCTTGCAACCAAGGGGAAAAAAGGTCTTATTGTCTGCACTGTCTGTCTGAAGCTGAACCTCTGGTTAATGATCATGTTTTAGGCCTTCAGAGAGAGGGGAAGGTATGGACCCCATGCACGGGCTTCAAAGGGAATGGGAGGTTTCATGAAACCTAAAATTGTGCTCAATTACACACACACACACACACACAGCCCTTTTCTAGGAATGGGTCCACAGAATTCATCAGATGTAAGGGATCCAAAAAGGTTCAGAAGATAAAAGCAAGTAGGGAAAGATGTCTTACTGAAAACCCATCACCAACTTGCCATGCTACCCTGAGCAAGCCACTAATATTAGCCTCTACACAGAAAAACGGTGGGCAGCATCTGTTTACTTGGGGAGTGGCAGGGGGAATCGAATGGGAACTATTAGTCCATTCCTTTTGGACAAAAGTTCTCAAAGTGTGGTCTGGAATCCCTAGGCAACCCTATAAACCTTTCCAAAGTCCACAGGTCAAAAGTGTTTTCATAATCAATTGCTTAAAATTATATATTTTTATTGATTTCAGAGAGGAAGGGAAAGGGAGAGATAGAAACATCAATGATGAGGCGGAATCATTGATTGGCTGCTGCCTGCACGCCCCCTACTGGGGATCCAGTTCACAACCTGGGCATGTGCCCTTGACCCGAATCAAACCTGGGACCCCTTTAGTCTGCAGGGCAAACTAAACTGGTTTAACTAACTGGTTTGGCTCTATCCACTGAGCCAAACCAGCTAGGGCTCATAATCAAACTAAGACATTTTTTAATTTTTCTATTCATTTCCAGAGGCTATCTGACCTGGGATGACATCATGGCTCTGATGGATAATGGATCATATGCTTGTTCTCTCTCATGTTTTTAAAACGTTTCTGTTTTACTTTCTAATGTGGCAAAATACATACACATGTATATTTATATCTCCATCCCACTTACACACAACTCCACAGGGTCCTCAATATTTAAGAGTCCACAGAGGTTCTAAGATCAAAAAAGTCCACGATCACTGCTTTAGGAAAACATTCGGTGTGTAAAGTTCCAAATGTCAGAGCCGCCTCCCTTCAAACTTGCCCTTCCTGGGGCAGTCCGCATCTAGTGACTGATCAAGACCAAAGTATAAAGGCAGCGCCCTATTATGCCTGATGTGGGGTACCCAATGGGCAATTATTATCCAAGAGCTCCCCACGGCAGTGGCCAATTTTTTGTTTGGACTGCACTGCGGTTCAACTTATCCTTCTGCCTCTCACTTCCATTCATAGGTGTTGGTACCCCTATCCCTCATCCCATCCTAGCCTCTAAAAGGCCCAAATAGGAAAATACATTGTATATGCAGAAAAGCCAGTATGGGACCATTCTAGGGTCCTAAATATTGAGGCATTTCCTTTTTTTAAAATATATTTTTATTGATTTCAGAGAGAAAGAGAGATAAAAACATCAATAATGGGGGAAAATCATTGATCTGCTGCCTCCTGCACGCCTCTCACTGGGGATCGAGCCCATAATTCTAGCATGTGTCCTTAATCAGAATTGAACTCGGGACCTTTCAATCAGCAGGCTGATGCTCTATCCACTGAGCCAAACCAGCTAGGACTCAAGGCATTTCCTTTTAAGTGTTTTTTTTTTTTCCCATTCTATACAACGTATTCACCCTTACCCTTTGTATATTTGTATATAATACAGCATTTTATTATATTATGTGGTGGCATCATTTTGTAAAAATTAATCCTAACTCTCTAATAAAATGATAAGTTCTTTGAGTATAGAACATAAACAGCAATAATAGCACCTGCAAGTCATCAAGAACTTACAATGTTCCCAGCATCAAATGATTTACATATATGTCACTTATACTCATAATTCCATGAGGTGAAAATTATTATTCCATTTCATAAATGAGGAAATTAAGAGTCAGGAGGTCTAGCAACTTGCCCCAACTATTAAGTGGTAGAGTGATGACTTATACCCAGGTCTATCTGATTCTAAAGCCTGTAATTCACTTGATTATGTTTTGTTTGTTTTTTCTTAAATCCTGTCTAACACGATCACAATGCAGGACACAGCACTGATGTTTGTTGACTTGAAGAAGGCCTACTGTCCCTGATACTTACAGCTCTGTAGCATCTCTGTCAATGTTTCCACCGATGCTTTCTCAGCACTCTCAAACCCTGCCTCTGTCAGCAAGGAGCTCACAACCACTTGCAGGGTTCGCCTCCGGGCCAGATGGTAATTGTCAGCAGGGTTAGTGGACTGTTTACCTCCTGATCTCTGTGAATCAGCAGCCCCAAAAGAGAGAAGATTTTTCATCCGTTAAACAAGGATGCAATCACATAGTTCACACATCGTCATGGCGAGCGAACATTCATTTGCTAAATACCGGTGCTTAACAAAATGCAACAGCCAAATAAATAATAATTGAGCAGGCAAGGGACTCTAAATACGGAGACAGCCTTTCTGCTTCCCTAAAACGTAAAATTCTAATAACACAAATGGTTGTTTCTTACTTTCTATTTTAGCAGATTTTCAGGTTATACAGTTGAAGAAACATGTATGATGAGACTGAATCTCTCTCAGGAAAAAAATCTCTCTTGTTCCTCCCATCTACACACCACTTCACTAACAAGGGAAATTAAAATAATAACGCATGATGCTGAGGAGAGGAGGGCAAAGGATAACAGCACCGGAAAGTAGGGAAGATAATATTTTGAAACAGGAATCCCTCCCAACTTTGGCTAGCCAATAAGACGGCGGAAACGGCCTCTTCGGGCCAACTAGGAGGTGTTCCGGGTTCCCAACCCCGAAGCGAGCCAATCAGCACACAGGTCCACCAACTCAGGAGGCCGCCGCCAAGTCCCCAAAAGGGGGGGATACACAGCCTGAAAGACCCTCCTCTATACGGAGCTCACGGTGGCGCCGGATGTCTGGGTATGAGCTTGTGGCCCCGGCTAGGGGAAAGTTGCGGAATGCCCCGACTCTCTCAGCTTCAACCCCGCGCCTCCCGCCCTTACCGTTCCGGAGCTGCCAGCCCCCGCAGTGGCCGTCGTGTCGGCCATCTTGCTCTGGCGTAACGTGCACGAGCGCAGGGCAGGATGGGATTTGTAGTCGTCTGGCGGGGAGGGGCGGGGCTCGCACCTCTGGGTTTTTCCAAAGCCCAACGAGAGCGGGGGGCGGGGGCGGGGGCGGGGGGTGAGATTCTGATGACCCGTCTCACGTGAGCTATCCTGGGCGACGGGTTGATGTGAACCTCGAAATCGGCTCGGAAAATGCGCCCTCGCTTGCACACCTCTTTCCCGATGAAATCGTTTCTCATTAAGAGCACACCCCTGGAACGCCCCAAACGTGACTGTTAGCAACACCGGGCTAGGTCCCGCCCCGTGCCAGTGACTCACTGCCTGCGGGAGGGGCCCGAGCTGTTAACCTCTCCAGGTGATTCTTCTGGAGCGGGAAATTTGGGGAAACAACGTTGTGCTGCGAGTCTACAGCCCGCCAATGGCCCACTTGCAGTCTAGTCCAGGTCTTCCACTGCACCCCAGTGTCCTCAACCCGCCGGTATTCGCCGGGCTAGCGGGGAGGCCAGAAGGCCGGAGGCCGGAGGCGCTGTCCCCCGTCCGCCTCACTCCCGGGGCCTGCGGTGCCTGTGGGTTTTCTGTTCACTTGCTCGCCAGCCCCTCCCGGATGGGGGTTCTTTTTGCGGGGCCCGCATCGCGCCTTATTCTCCTTCTGCAGGTGCCTGGCAGGACGCAGACGCTGGGCTTGAATTCTAATATCGCTAGCCGTGGGACTAGGGCACCTGCCCTATCCTCACTGTGCCTCAGTTTCCTCTTTTCGTGAAACGGGCGTGATTGACGGCGGGCGGAGGGGCGGGAACCAGCGAATACAAACAGGGTCTATCGCGGTGCTAGACGTACAGTAAGAGGTCGAGAAACGTCGCCTACTGTTGTTGTTTATTCCCAGGGTAGCACGTGATTGAGTGGCGAATGCCCTGAAGGCAGAAGTCTGGAAACGCATCTTCCCGACCACACTCCCCTGAGCCTGGGGGGCGCCTCCACCCCCTCACCCCGGGCACGCGCGCGAGGTCTCAGGCCCTAACCTTAGCTGAGCGGAGCATCGAGCCCCTTTTGTCTCCCCCGCCTCCTCTTCCCCACTTCCTGCCCTGCTTTAAACTCGAGATCCTCGGCTCGGCTAGAACTTTGTAAACACACCGCGCCTGCGGGGGTGGAGACTCGTTTTCTTTGGGCTCCAGAGCGAGTGCACGCCCCTCCCCACCGCTGAGGGCTGCGACCCCACCCCTCAACTCCCCAAGACGGAAGCCGGAGGCTGCGGGAGAGAGTGTCTTCGGCGACAATAGATGCTTCGGGGGGCTCACCTGCCAAGGAGGTAGGCTTGAAGGCCGGAGAAGCCAAGATAATGGGGGTTCAGCACCCCCCTTTGCTGGGACTTCCAAGCTCAGGCTGGACTCCCAGAGCGGGGGGGTTGGAGGTGGGTGGGTTGAGGAGGTCACCTTCTGGTTGTTCTTCAGAACTCGGCTCACTTTCTTAGTGAAGGGCAGAGAAGCCCCACCAAAACCCACGAGTGCCCTGTGTGTCCACACAGCCCCCTTCCGCGCTGATCTGGAAGCCCAGTGGGCTGTTGTTCTTCATACATCAGAGACAGAGGTGGGAGGTGAGTAGGAGGGCAGAGCCAGTGTGGGCAGGCGCTTTGGTTCTTCTGGCAGCCAGGGCTGAGGGAGGAAGCCAGAGGACAGGACTGGAAGGAAGAACCCCTCCGTGTTCATCCCCTAGCGTCTGATGGGTACACAAACGAGGGCCTGAGCCTCTTCTGTGTCAAGAGGAATAACTGAAGAGAGCAGTTGCTTTTTCTAAGGGAACATGAATGTATTCATTTCCACACATTGATTGAGCACCTACTGTATGTCTGGGATTGTATTGGATGCGGGGATTGTGCAATGGTGTTATTCACCTACAGTTAGTGTGGTGATAGGCATCAAGCTGGGGGTCTGGGAAGGCTTCAGAGAGTAGAGGACATTAGAGTTGGGTTCTGAGAAAAGAAATGGACAGTCTTTGGGGGCACTTATTCATTCCACAGGGTTGTACTGAACTCTGATTGTGGTGTTGAGCATTGAGATAATGGGAACCCAGATTTAACCCCCTATCTAGGGTGTGAAAAGAGGTGGTTATAAACTGGATGAATTCAGGGAAAAGACTGGTCCCCCAAACCCAGAAATTCTTAGCTACGTACAGCTGGGAGGGTTCATCCAGGGGTTATGTGACAATCCACACAATCTTGGGGCCTTCATTCCTCATCCTTGAACTCTAGGACTATTTCCTTTAACAAATTCTTGCTTTATGCCTCTCACCCCATTTCTCTTTAAGTGAAGAGAACCGGCTCTCCCATCGCATTTCTGGTCTTTCAATTCCCAGGCTCCTTTGGGAGATGATAAACAATTTACACATCAATACAACACTTGTCTGCTGTGGCCATACTTTGTCTGCATAGGCTAGATGTTGAGGACTTAGTGGTAAACAAGTCAGAGCGTCTATCCTCCTGGACTTTAGAATCAAAAGCATCTCTGAGACTTCCAGCTGGACCTCAGTCTAAACCCAGTCCTTGAGACCATGGACCCAAGCACCTTCTCTTTCCTGTTTTCCTTACCTCAAGGGTTCAGAATAAGAGCTCACACTTAGGTGTAATGTCTTACTTAATTCTTCGAGCAGTCCTATGAGGTAAATCCTTGGAGGAGACTCAGGCAAAGAGGAAAGAAGTAACATTCCTAAAGAGGACCCCAGCAGGAAATGGCCGGGCTGGGATTTAAACCTAGTCATTTTCCTGGGAAGGCCCTGTTCTTAACCAGTAGGCAAACCTGCCTCCTTGGCTGACCACACAGAGTGTGCACGGGAGCCAGGGGCCTCAGAGGGTCCAAAAGGGACTCCATAGTCCGGTACCTTGGATGGTACAGAGGAGAATAACCTGTTAGCTGAGCATGTGTGCTGTTGCCTTTTACAGGGAGCCCTAGCAGGTCTGGAGTAGGGTTGGTAGGGTTGGGGTGACTGCACAGAGCTGGTATCCTGTATCCTGTCCTAATGGCTCTGTGTGTGTGTGTGTGTGTGTGTTTCCTTAGCCTTAGTCACCAAAAGGAGCAGACCAGGGTTTGATTTAAGAATGAACTCAATATGGATGTGATGTGCCAGAATCTGGGAGATGGGAAACCAAGACCCCTCTTTTGTTGGGAATCTTTAAGAATACCAGAGCCCTAGCTGGTTTGGCTCAGTGGATAGAGCTCCGGCCTGCAGACTGAAGGGTCCTCGGTTTCATTCCAATCAAGGGCACATGCCTAGATTGTGGGCTCAGTCCCCAGTAGGGGGCGTGCAGGAGGCAGCCGGTCAATGATTCTCTCTCATCATTGATGTTTCTAGCTCTCCCTCTCCCTTCCTCTCTGAAATCAATAACATTATATTAAAAAAAAAAGGGAATAGCAGAGAACCTCACATTCTAGATTCCAGGAGGAGCGGCCCTTCTTGGTAGCTGACTAAGGAAGCAGGTCGAGGAGTGGAAGCAGTCTTAAGATGCTCACCTCCTCCCCACAGCTGCTGCATCTCAACGCTGCCTGGGTGGATCTGACCCCATACTTCTAGGCAGGCCGGGACAGTGGCCATTATAAAAAACAGGCCACAGGACAGAGGTTCCATGGATTCCAGCCCCTTTCCCATTACCTTCCCGAGCCCGGGTTTCTCACGAGAGCCCTCTGCCCAGGTCCCGGGAAGCCCCGAGGCTGTCTTCTCTGCCTATAGTCCGCCCACCCCAGCTCGTGTCTTTGAGAGAGCCGTGTGTGTTGGGGGATGGTAACAGGCAAGGAGAATGTGGACATTCAGCACTGTCCCGGCCTCCAGGCTGCTCCTCTGCCACTCACACCCCCCTTCCTCCTCACCATGGGTGGGTGCAGGGGAACCTTCGGGTGCCCCAGCCCCCTGTGCTCAGCACACTTCTGTCTCGGGGGAGAGAACAGGTTGTACTCTTGAGAAACCACAAGAGGAAGTTTAGGGAGGGTTGGGGTGGGGAAAGTTCTGGGCCCTCTGCCAAGTTTCCCTTTCAGTGCCCAGTGGGTCGATGTGTTTATTTTGGTGTGTTTCTGTTGCGCTCAAAGACATTTAAACCCTCTGAGTGTTAAAGAGCTGCCGGGGGCCGGCCCCGTTTCAGCAGGAGGGTGTGGCCGGAGGCCGGCTGGAAATGGTATCAGGAGGAGGTAACCTTTCCGGGGCTTTCACCTGGATTCATGCTGCTGGGGAAAGGCTGCCTAACTCCAGAAAGTCTCCTTTGTTCCTTCTGCCCTTTCACCTCCCTCTTCCCCAAAGCACTCCCTGCAGCCCTGCATTCCTCAGGGGACTGTGGTTCTAAGGCCACTTAGGAGCCGGGGTGATGGGTGATGGCTGATGGCGCCAGAAGCTGTCCGAGAAATGTCTTGCCTGCGTAATCTCATTTACTGTTCGCCGCACCTTCAGGTCATAAACACCCCCACTCCCAGTCTACAGATGAGGAGACAGGCTCAGAAAGGCTAAGAAACTTGCCCGAGGGTCCCACAGCCAGCAGTGGCAGAGGTCAGATGTGAACACTGGTCTCCGATTTCAAAGCCTTGTGTGTGCTCTTGATGTCTCGTTGAAGCCCCAGAGCATCAGCTTCCCCAACACATCACTCCCTGAACAGCAGAGACGTTGCAACCCAAAGATGTGTTTTAAAATCATGCTGCTGGTGTGAGGAGAGGATGGCTTGGGTATGGAAATGGAAGAAATTCCTTGGGAGTTCGTATATTAAAGAAGAAGAATGGCATGAAAAAAAAGCAGACATAGTGGGTGAGAGGTTGACGTCACATGCTGGAAGGCCGAGCCACATGGGGAGAATATTTAGGAGGGTTATTATAGCTGTGTCCAAATACTTGAAATGTTGCCTGTGTCCCCCAGGGAGGGGGGGGGCAGTGGAGGCAGGTTTCTAAAAAGCATAAGAACTTTCTAACAAATAATTGCCTAATTCCCTTCCGAAGAAGTCAGTTCCTCCTGTGAGAGAGTCTAGAGCACATGCTTTGGAGGAGACCCTAAAGTCCTTCCACCTCTAAACCTCCCACCTCATCCCTTCCTTGCCATGCTTCTCTCCTCCGCGCTGCCTGGCCCTTGGTGGTCCATGTGTCCACCAGGTGGGGCTGTTGCTCAGTGTGTCCTCCAGAGGCAGCTGGACTGGTGAAGAGCACCACCTTCAGCCGCCATCTGGCGGGGTGAGTCCTCTCCTCCACCCCATCCCCAGCCCTCTACATACCAAGGTGCCGAGAGCTACTTTTGACCCATAAAATACCGCTGAGGTCTCCTCTGGGCTCAGGCCAGACGGGGCAGGCCTCTGCCCCCAGGGTAGACTCTCTTACCCAGGTTACAGATTCCCTCCCTCTGACACTTTCTCTTTCCCTTCCTTGACCTTCTTTTGCCCTTGAAACAGAAAAATCCATATGTGGGTGCAATAGGCAAGGACAGCAGCCCTCGTGGGCATGGCAGAGTACCTAATGGGCATGGCTTTTCGGACCCTTCAAAGGCATGACACCCATGTTATCGCCTTTAAGGGGCCTCAAAAGCCATACCTCTCTGAAACTATTTGTCCTCAGTGGTCTGACCAGTTCTCCTACCCTGGTAGAAATTCCCCCTGGACAGCCACGCCTAAGAGGGGTTTCTTAGTGCCTGTTTGTTGACTCAGATCTGCTTGTTGCCACGCAGATGGAGCTCCTGGGGCCCCAGGGGCCCAGCAGGCAGAGCCCAATGTGAGAGGGGATAGAGTGCATTTCTAAGCCCAGTGGGCAGAGGACAAAAGGAGGGCAGGGCCAGAGAAAGAGGCCTTAACTAGTAGTTCCAAGCACTTAGTAACTCCTGTACTTTCCCCAACAACCTTGTGAGGCAGGACACCCGTTTTATAGATGAGCAAATCAAGGCACTGAGGGTTAAACGCTCACTTGCATTTACACAACTGGTCAGTGGCTGGACTGGAAGTCTGACTCAGCCATTTGGCTATAAAGTTTGGGTATATAACACTAATCTGTGCTTTTACTCATGAATTGGTCAAGAGAGGATGTACTCGGAGAAACCACCCTGATTTGAGTCCTAGCTACTTCCCTGAGTTCCTCATCTGTAAGGTGGGCATAATATAGCCCTTACCTCACTGGGTCATTATAAGGATTAACAATTATAACCATCATTATTATTGTTATTTAAAATATATATATATATATATATATACTGATTTTAGAGAGGAAGGGAGAGAGAGAGAGAGAGAAACATCAGCAATGATAGAGAATCATTGATTGGCTGCCTCCTGCATGCCCCCTACTGGGAACCGAGCCCACAATCCAGGCATGTGCCCTTAGCCAGAATCGAACCCGGGACCCTTCAGTCTGCAGGCTGACGCTCTATCCATTGAACCAAACTAGCTAGGGCTATTGTTGTTATTTTTTATTTTTCAACTACAGTTGACATACAATATTATATTAGTTTCAAGTGTATAACATAGAGATTAGACATTTATATAACTTACAAATAAGTTAGATTACCACCCTGATAAGGTTAGTATCTGTCTGACACCGTGTTTAGTTTTTAGGGTATTATTGGCTATATTCCGCGTGCTGTACTTTACATCCCCGGGACTGTTTTTCATGTCTGGCAGTTTGTACATCTTAACTCCTTTCCCTTTTTCACTCACCCCACACCCCCTTTTCATTTGGCAACCATCAATTTGTTCTCTGTATCTATGAGCTTGTTTCTGTTACGTTTTGTTTTTTAGATCTACATATAAATGAATCATATGATATTTGTCTTTCTCTGTCATTTAGCACAATACCTTCTAATTCCATCCATACTGTTGCAAATGGCAAGATTTCATTCTTTGTTATGGGTGAGTCATATTCAGCAATAGCTAATGTTCACTGCATGGATACTTCCAAGACAAGTGTGAGCTTTTTGTGTCCTCACAACAGGTCTATGAGGGAGGCACTTCTTAAAAAAAAATATATATATATGTATATACACACACATATATATATGTATACACATATATATACACACACACACATATATATTGATTGATTGCAGAGAGGAAGGGAGAGGGAGATAGAAACATCAATGATGAGGTAGTATCATTGATCAGCTGCCTCCTGTGCTCCCCACACTGAAAATCGAACCTGCAACCTGGGCATGTTCCCTGACTGAGAAGCAAACTTATGACCTCCTGGTTTATGTGTCAGTGCTCAACCATTGAACCACACTGGCTGGGCGGGAGGCACCATTATTATACCTTTACTAGTGGCCCGGTGCACAAAATTCATGCATGGGAGGGTTCCCTCAGCCTAGCCTTCACCCTCTCCAATTGGACATCCCTCTTGCAATCTGGGACCACTGGCTCCTAACCGCTTACCTGTCTGCCTGCCTGATCGCCCCTAACTGCCTCTGCCTGCCTGCCTGATTGCCCCTAACTACCCTCCCCTGCAGGCCTGATTTTGCCCTCCAACTGCCCTCCCCTGCTGGCCTAGTTGCCCCAACTCCCCTCTTCTGCCAGCCTGATCTCCCCCCAACAGCCCTTTCCTGCTAGCCTGATCTTGCCCCCAAGTGTCCTCCCCTGCAGGTCTGATCTCACCCCCAACTATCCTCCCCTGCTGGCCTGATCACCCCTAACCGCCTCTGCTTTGACCCCTACAACCATGGCTTTATCCGGAATGAAGTCGGACGACAGGAAGATGGCCATTCGATCGGGTCTAATTAGCATATTATCCTTTTATTAGTGTAGAAGATAGATTATATATATAGGATTGCTTAAAAGGGGATGGGGGCTTTTTCAGCAGGAAGAGATGCTCTTAGCAGACAAGAATACATAATCCCTATATCTGGACTGATAGCCAGCCATATGCACTATTCTGCCAAACTGGTCATTAAAAAAATTGAACCACTTTCTTACACCTTACACTGAACAACTGTTGCCCTTAAAATCTATCCTCAGCCCCCACCTTAAGTTCTGCCTTTGCAGTTCACCCAGATTAGGTTCTGATTGGTCGGTTTTATGCCAGTCAGTGTCAAAAGCTCTGCCTCCTAGGTAGCCATTTGCTCTTTGCAGTTCACCTAGATTTGGTTTTGATTGGTCAGTTTCTATGCCAGTCAGCATCTCTGGGCCTATCTCTGGGCCTGATCAGAGAGGCAGGGCTGATCAGCAGCCCCTATGGCTGCTGATGAGGCCTAGAGAAAAAGAGAGGCAAGAGCTGATCAACAGCCGCCATGGAGGCTGCAGATCAGACCCTGCGTCTCGCTCTGGGCCTCTCTCCAGGCCTGATCCACAACCCCCTCAGCAGTCAGTGCTGTGTTGCTGCGCCTGCAACTGACTGCAGGACTGATTTTTGGTGTTCTATCCTCCAGTCATTTTGGATGTTACAGACCCTGGCTCTTTATATATATATAGATAGATAAGGAAACTGAGGCACAGAATGGTTTCATGGAGTCAGGGGCCCAGGCTTCAGAGCCCACGTGCTGCACTAGGCTCGTGAGATAACACACAGAGCCCTGCTACATGCCAAGAGGTCATAAGCCCTTTAAGTGACGGTCTCAGTCATCATCGTATCATCGTCCTCATCACCTCCTAGACTGAGCTCCTTGGGGTGGACATGGGGTACCCAACCAAGAGACAGCTCTGTGTTCTTTCCTCACCATCCCACCTATGACTTCATTTCACCCTTTTTCTAAAATCAAAATCAGCCCACAAGCTCTGGCCTGTGGTCAGATAATTGGACAGAATGCTTGAAGTTGGGGCTGTCCCAGAAACTCCCAGTTCTGGCCCCAGCACTGTCTGCTCTAGCTTACCCCTCCCTCCAGTTCTCCCTTCTCTTCCCTCCAGGCGAGTCCTTCTGCCCCCTCCCCGGGGCCCCCGAGTTCTGGGAAAGGCAGCCAAAGCAGGGCCTCAGACAGATGCAGCTCCAGCTTGGGCCCCAGCTGGAGGTGTTAGAGCTGAGGGAGGAGGAGAGGAGTGGCCAGGGGAGGAGAGGGAGGACGGGACACAGAGGGCCCCCGAGCTGCCGGTCCCCATGGAAGCATCTGCCTCTTCACAGACCCTTTCCTAAGCTCCCACTCACTCAGCTCACTCTGCTGGGTGCTCTGGTGAGAATCTGCTCCGAGTAAGACCTGGCAGAAGGTGGGGGGGTTATTCCTCTCTGGCAAGTGGACATCACAAGCTGTCCTTGGTTTATGAAGGGGAGGAGTGCTGTCCCTCCCAACACAAGGCCCCTGAGAGTCAAGGCTGCTTTTTCCTTTCCTTCCAGGCCCTTCCCTGTTCCCTGAGCAGGATCTGTTACAGAACCACAAACTTGGAGACTGTTCAGATGTGGAATCTGTTCTCATCACAGTGGGAGAGGATCTCGAGGCTGCAGACTCTCAGATGTCCTGGGGGGCTGAGCACAGGCCGAGCCTCCCAGGCCCTGTCTTTTTTTCCTTCCAGTCAGCTGGTGCCTGCTGGTCCTTGGGACAGCCTCCATCTGTTCTTGGAATTGACTTAACTTCCACCTCGAAGGCCAAGCTGTTTTACTTTCAGGTCTCTTGGTCTCCAAGGACACGGAGTCTTTCCCTGCTTGGGCCCAGCCTCTTGAGTTCTCACTCAAACCTCCCTGTACAACCACTAGGCGTGAGCGTGGTGCCTCCTGGGTGGTCCTCAGAAACTCTTGCTTCTCCCGGCTCCTTCCCTGTCTCCCTCTGACACAGTTTCTGGGAGTCATTTTGGTATGCGTTGTAGGAATTGATGATGTGGATTTCTCTAATCCTATTTCTTCGTAGGCCCATGCGGGGAAGATGTTAGGGATAATAACAGCATATCTTGGCACAATATTTCCCCGTGCCAGGGCCTGTCGTAAGTGCCTATATATACTACATGCCCTTTGTAAAGATGTAAGTTTATAATAAATATGACATTTATTAACTCATTCCTCACTTATTCCTCATAAGAATCCCTTGTGGTTTCCTTAGTTTACAGATGAAGAACTGAGGCCCAAAGGTTGAGGAATTTGTCCCACATCAAATAGCCAGACAGCCCGGAGGGCCTGGTGGCTGAGGGAACTCTGACCCGCCTTCCCATGCACCTGGTGTCTGTGTGTGTCTGTGCACGCATGTGTGTGCCCACCCACTAGGGGGAGTATGAGACGTCAGGATAGGTAGAGCTGTCATTTAGCACAGTACCCTCTAGGTCCATCCATACTGTTGCAAATGGCAAGATTTCATTCTTTGTTAAGGATGAGTCATATTCAACAATAGCTAATGTTCATTGCATGCATACTCCCATGACAAGTGTGAGCTTTTTGTTTCCTAACAACAGGTCTATGAGGGAGGCACTACTTAAAATAAATGTATATATATATATTGATTTCATAGAGGAAGGGAGAGGGAGATAGAAACATCAGTGAAGATGGAGGCCTCTGGGTGTGACGGTGGATCTGTGGATGACCTGAATGTCTGTGTGGAGGTGAGATGTTGTGGATCAAGTGCCCCAGGCAAGCCCAAAGCCTCGCCGTCCCTCTGTGCTCCTGGCCAGAGTTTCAGGGTTGTCCACTAAGCGAAGCAAGATGGAAGGGAAGGAGCAAGGATGACTCAGCCCTGCCCCAGCCGCAGCTCAGGTGTCCCACAGGACCCAGGAAGCAGGAGTGGGTGGTGGCGATGTGAATGAGCTCTACTGGGTGGGGCTGGGGCCCGAATGCATCTGAGGAGCCCTGGATGAATCAGCGCGACCACAGCCGCCCCAACTGCAGTGATGGTGAAAACAAGCTCTTCGTCCAGCTCCCCCTCCAACACTCATTTTCCTTTCCCTTCGCTCCCCACACTCAGGCTTCAGCAGGGTGTGGCAACCGGGCAGTGGCTCAGGGGAAACACCTCTGGAGTTGGTGGTTAAGCTGGGTCTAATGCTAGAACTGCAACCTTGATCTTCAAGATACTCCACCCTGAGCTGGGCAGTAGCCCTGGCTGGGTGGATGTCACATGCTCTGTCCAGAAGACAGGCTTGCATATGTCCAGGGCTCCTGGGCTCCCCCACCTGACATGTCCCTCCAACAATAAGTAGAGCCATATTTTATAGTGTTGGCTGCAAAGTTCGAGTAAAAACAAAACACATAAAAGTTACCATTAAAGTATCTTTAAGCTGCTCATAGAACACAATATACCTACTCTATGTATTCTCTCCTGTCCCTAACCATCTCTATCTTAGCCAGATTTCATTGGAGCAGATGGCTTATGTTGCACTTGGTGTAAGGGACCACAGTGTGTCAACAATATGGAGGTTTCTGTGGTTGGTTGCTGTCTTCCCCAATAGATACCCTTGAATTCGTGATCGTTAATGTGCACATTTAGGAATTCAGAAAGCACTTGCTTATGGGCTCTCTGAGCCACAAGAAAGGGTGGAGTGATTGTGCTGTGGGGATCTGGAGGAAGGAGCCGTTGCTTTTGGATGGATTAACTAGGAATTTCTTTCTCAGAGGTACCCTCTGAGAAAACAAGAGGCGTGGGCTTGATGAGAAATTCAGTTTTAAGTGGTAGTTTCTTTTGTATGTTTTTACTTTTCTGAATATGTGAGTTTTTTTACTGAAAGCCATATTGTAGAAATAATTATTTTCTATTCTTATTTCTATGGCAACCATTAGGGCAACTTATTCTTTATTATTACTGATTCTTTCTGAAACAATTAGCGGCTTTTTCTAGAATCACTATAATTTCTATGACAATAATTGTTCTGAATGTGACCACTTCTTGTTTCTTTAATGCTTTGCAGCACAGTGGGGCAGGAAGGTAAAACATGAGTCAAGGTAAAAATGCTGAGGGTGGGTGCCTTTCACAGCTCCCGAGTCTGCTTAAACCAATGTGTTCAATCTAAGGCAGTAATCATCAAACTTTATGGTCTCAGAAACACTCTACATTCTTAAAAATGTCATTATTGAGGATCCCAGAGAGCTTTTGCTTTGAAGGTTGTAGCTGTTGACATTTAATTTCTATTAAAAATTTTTAAATGAGAAGTTTAAAAAGTAGTTAATTCCTTTAAAGTAATAAGAAGAAACTCATTTCCTGTTAACATAGCATCATATTTTTTCAGATGATCATATTCTTTATAAAGTTATAACTATATGTTCCAAAGTGAAAAAAAATTAATGAAAAGTGTAGCCTTGTTTCACATTTTTGCAAATCTCTTTAATGTGTGGCTTAATGGAAGACATCTGGATTATCAGTCCTGCTTCTCCTTCAGTCTGTCCTAGTGTGTTGTTTTAGTCGATGTATATGAAGACAGATAAGCAGCTGGAAAGGAAGAAGAACCTTGCCCACTGTTCTAGAGGATAGCTGGCCTAATGGGACATTTAGCTGGAAAGAAATTTTTGGATGATGGGGAAGAAGCTGAATAAACAGTATTGGGTCAGTGAGTTTAGACTTTATTTAGTAGGTAATATCGAGTCATTAAGGCTTTTGAGAAAGGAAATGACATGGGAACTGTTTTAAGATGACTTCTAGAGCATTAGTAGAAAAATAGAATTGGCAAGAGCATCTACACCAGTGGTTCCCAATCTTTTGTTGGCCATGCCCCACCTAAGCATCTCTAAAAGGCCGCCCCCCTGCCCAGTGATATATAATTCTTATTATTCAAAAAGTGAACTCCTATTCATGTGGAGGAAGCCTAAAAGGCCATTAACTTGGTCTAAACAAGCTTCCAAACAACATGGCATCCATGAAAGAGAAAAATAAAAGAACAAAAGGACAATTGAAGTATTGAGGAAGAAATCATGGAGAAATTGTTTAAAAAATAATAATATGAAGTGATATGAAACAATAGCAAATAAAGTTTCAAAACATAATAGAGAACTGAAATGCATAAATATGTCACAATATATATTTTACATGAGGCCACTAGAAGCATAAGAAATGCAAAAATTTCACTGTTAACTCATTTTCGAATTGCCTCCCTTAAAAATCAAACTGCCCCCCTGTGGGGCGTGTGCCCCACATTGGGAACCACTGTCTACACAGCTATAAAAAGGACTGAAACTAGGGTGATACCAGTAGAAATGGAAACGAGGGGTGATTTGGCAAAATATTTTGAAGGTAGAAAGCAATAGAACTTGGTAATTATTTGGTAGGAAGGTATGAAAAAGCATCTGCTCTATGAAATTGCTCCTCCCTCCCTCTGGTAGGCACCATGCATTCTTCATAGATGAAGTATGTGGCCACATGTTGCAGTTGGCTGCTTGCATGTCCTCTCTCCTACTGGGAGACAGTGGGTACTCAGTATATGAATGACTGACAGTAATCAAGAATTATGATCCCAGGATATTTCAGCCTGGGGTCTCTAGGAAGGATCAGAGATTATCTGCTCTTTATTCCCAAGAAACTCAAGTTCAATTAGGACTGTTTTTTCAAACTAGAAATGTTATTTTATTTTAACACATTTTATATACACTCAAACACACATACACGTGTGTGTGTGTGTGTGTGTGTGTGTGTGTGTGTGTGTGTACCAGAGGCCTGGTGCATGAAATTAGTGCATGAATGGGGTCCCTAGGCCTGCCCAGCAATCAGGGATGATCAGGGCCAGGCCCATCAGCGCCCAAAGACCCTGGCAGGGTCAGGAGAGGAGGCAATGGTCACCCGGCTGGGCGCAGAAGGAATGGATGCCAATGCCACCCTTGGTGTCCTGCCATCACGCAGTTCCCTGCTTTCCTTGCTCCTTCTTTCTTTGCTGGGGCTACTGGCGGGAGGGGGGGGGGGCAAGGGACAGGGCCTGCCAGCCGGGTGAGGGGCAATGGGAGGTTTGCCAGCTGGGGGGAGGGGCCGCAGGAGGTTGACCACCGGCCCTGAGGAGGGAGCTGGCCTTTGGCCCCCTGGGAAAGGGGTGGTCACTTCCACTGCCACCACCTCTGGTTCCCCAGCCCAACCTAGGGCCCAAAGGCCATGGTGGGGTCGGGAGCGGAGTCACGGTTGCTGGGCCAGGCATGGAAGAAACAGAGATGCCAGACACCAACGCCACCGAGTGGTTTTCTGCCTCCCCCCACTCCTTCCTTCGCTACCTTGCAATCAAGGCCTGCCGGCTGGAGGAAGGAACCAGAGGAGGTTGGCTGTGGGAGCACACTGTTTACGAGGGGGCAGCTACTGCATTGAGCATCTGCCTCTGGTGGTCAGTGTGCATCATAGTGACTGGTCGTTCCAGTCATTCTGGTTGTTGGGTCCTAATGGTCATTTAGGCTTTTATATATAGAGATATGTGAGTGTGTGTGTGTTTGTATGTATATATCCTACATATTGAAAAGCTAATATGCTAATTAGACCAAACAGCAGAATAACCGTCTGGACATCCTTCTAGATAACTGTCTGGACAACTTTCTGGATGAAGGAGGGCTATGAGGGACAGCCAAAGCTGTGAGGGGTTGTGAGGGGCTGCAAGGGCTGAGCCCATTGCATGAATTTCGTGCATCAGGCCTCTAGTCTATAATAATAAAAGTGTAATATGCTATTAGACTGGATCTTCTTCCAGACATCCTTCCAGACCAAGCCAGGGCTGAGAGGGAAGCCTGGGTCTTGGGTGCCAGAGGGAAGTCAGTGCGGCAATTGGGGGGAAGGAAGGCTACTCTTGCACAAACTTCGTGCATCAGGCCTCTAGTATATATATAAAAACAAGTTTCACTAAACAGTGCTTACCCTTAGTTCAGATGATGTACTTGAATATTTTCTTTTTTATCATGTTGTTTCTTTTTTTTTAAATGGTGGTCATGATGCGCTTCATGACTCAGTAGAGTATCCTGACTTGCAATTTGGAAAACACTGAATTGGAGAGGTATCAGTCTTCTCCAGCAACAGAATGGATTGTCCGATATGAGGCACAGGGAATGTATTAGAAGAAGATTGGGAGCTCATAGACTCACCAGAAAGGCTACAAAACCAGGTTTGGCAATGGGCAGAAACTAACAAAGTGCTCGAGGGCTGGCAGAGGGACCTGCAGGAGATGAGGAGATTACAGCAACTGACCAGCTGCCCCTATCTGGCCAGGCATGATAGGAATGGATGGACTGGCCTCTCCAGTTTTTATAATGCAGGGCAGGCAGGCTGGCTCCTGGCTTTGCACTAGAAGAGAGGGAATCCCCTAAAAGGAAGTAGCAATGTCACTGGAAAGGGAATTGGGTGCTCAGCATTGAAAAAAGAATAGTCTTCAAAAGGTAGGAGCCATAACTTAGGCACACAGAAAGCTCCCTAACAGTGAATGCTGTCCTTGTACCATAGTGGGTCTCATGGGCATGTCAAAGACATTGTCCAGTGATTTCCATAAACTACTACTAACCTACAATTGACCAGGGCCTTACCAATGATGAACAGTCAGTTGACACACATTTTTATGTTATAAGTATTATATATTGTATTCTCACAACAAAGTAAGCTAGAGAAAAGAAAATGTTATTAAGAAAACCATAAGCAGCCCTAACTGGTTTGGCTCAATGGATAAAGCGTCTGTCTGTGGACTGAAAGGTCCCAGGTTTGATTCCAGTCAAGGGCATGTACCTTGGTTGTGAGCACATCCCCATTAGAGGGTGTGCAGGAGGCAACTGATTGATGTTTCTCTCTCATCAGTGTTTCTAACTCTCTATCTCTCTCCCTTAATCTCTGTAAAAAATTAATAAAATATATTTAAAAATAAAGAAAAAATCATAAAGCAGAGAAAATACATTTACAGTATTTATTGAAAAATATCTTCATATAAATGGACCCATGTTGTTCAAGGATTAACTGTATATCAAATGAAATATTAGATAGCCATTTAAAATGTCAACTGCAAAAATATGTGATGTCACAAAAATTATTTATATGGTAACATTGAGGAAAAAATTAGAATACCAAATTATATGTACAGTGTATTTACAATTATAATTTACACACACACACACACACACACACACAAATAGAGAAAAGACTGGAAGAAAACATACCAAAAATATTAGCAGTGGTTGTTTTGGGGGCAGTGAAACTATGGGTGATTTTTTTTCTACTTTTTTCCCCTTTTTCTAAATGTTCCAGTTCTGCAAAAACATGAAAAATGCAAAACCATTCATGAGTTGTATTTCCATAAGTGAATAGAACATCTTATCATTTTCATAGCATCTCACTGGAGACAGTAGGTGCTCGTATACTGTGTGACCACCTAGAGGAGAGCCTGGTGTGGCCTGGGAGCCTCTGTGCCCCAAGTTCCCAATAAGCCAGGATTATGTGCCGGCACTCTGAGTCTGGTGGCACCAATAAAACTGAAATGCAGGCGACTCTTGAGGTGACCAGCTCAGGTTGTCATGGCGGTTGAGGGTGGGTCTTGACGTTAGTGACTCACTTTGAAGACCTCATTACCCGTGGCTGGGCACAGGGTGGTCTGAAGTGTGGGCAGGCATTTCTTTGATGGGCCTGCTTTCTTCTTGCCCCTTTTAGCAGCTGGTAACTAAGGTGGTGAGAGCAGGGACAGAATTGCATCCAATATCTGCCTTCTCCAGCCCAGCAACAGAGAAGGAGGTGGAGTCTGGATTGAGCCCCAAGATAAGGAATATGCAGCAGCTGACAGGGGAGATCAAAATAAACAGCTGTGCCCCCAGGAGAATGAGCTCCACATTCCATTCTCTGATCCCACCCTCAAGTGCCTTCCCCTGCCCCACCCCCATACATGCACACTCAGCATCCCCTTGAGCTAGAAGGGCCTCCGCTGGGCCTTGGCTTAGCTCCCTGAGAACCTTCCCACACCCACCCCCTTCCTTAGCCAGAGGCTCCGGGGCCCTCTCCAGCTGTCTGCAAGGGAGTGAGTATTCGGGACAGGTGGCCGGAGGCGGATGGAGAGAGGCCTCCTGCAGGGCTGGGCTCCACCTGTCAGACTGGGCCACCCTCATACGCACACGTGGGCTCCCCAGGGAGGCCCAGGAACTGGAGACGCTGGGTTGTGATGGCAAGTCTGGGGAAGCTGAGGCAGAACCTGGGGCAGCGTGCGGTGGATGGGGAGGAGAGTGTGCTGTGGCCCTGAGGGCTGGGTCTGCAAACACCTGGTGGGGCCTCACTGCAGGTGGGCCCTGGCCTCAGGGAACTTGCCGTCCAGGAGGAGAGACAGACAGCCGGTACAAGATGTGTCACTCTTGAGGTGGCTTCTGGCAGGTCCGGAAGTCATTCCTCATCATAGTGCCCAGGGATACCCCCAGGTCTAAGGAACCCCTGCAAAGCTCCATGTCTCCTGAGGGTTCAGGTCACTGCCCCACAAACCCTGGACTCCTTTCTAGACATGCTATCCTGGGACTGAAAAGAAGATAGAAGGAGCAGATAATGTCTACCTCCTGGGACTGGGCCAAGCTCTTGGGCCACCAGTGGTGAATAACACCTCTCCTTCTATGTCACCCCCATTCTAGTTCCAACTTGAACAGTGGGACTCAGCTAGACCTTGGCATGGAGGGGCTTTGGTGCAGCACTGGCTCCAAATCATGTGCTACCTCTACGTCCCAAAGCTGTGGGGACTCTGGACATAACTCCTGTACTCCAGCCTCGTCCACGGCCTGTGTCCAGGGCACACAGAGGATCAAATCGGGGGGGGGGGGGGGGCCTGTTTGCTCTGATGTACGATGGGGTAGGAGGGTGGTTGAGAGAGGAAGGTGGTGGGCTCCCGAGGCTGCCCACTGGCCTGGCTGTCTGTGGGGAGGGCAGCCCCACACATCACCATTGTCCAGTGAGGGTGTGTATGGAGGGGACTCACTATCCTCTCAGTCCCTGACTGCTGGCACCCTGGCGGGTCCCACATTACTGTACTTAAATGACTCCCTTGAGGTCCCCAGGGAACTCTGATGTCCCACATCTCCAGCAGCCTGCTGGGCATCTCCTCTCTGACCCAGCCCTCACCGCCCCCACCAACAGAGCAGACCCAGGAAATGCGTGCTGATAATGGCCAGGGCCGACTCACAATGTGCAGAGCCCTTTGTCCAGAAGTAATTAAGAATTTCAGGGTGGTGACAACAGAGCATTAGATTCTGGGCACGGGTTCTGTGTGACTACACAGGCCGCATGCCCGTGAGGCCAGCCCTGATGATAGCTGACATTTATCGCACGCTTGCCGGACGCTGCGCTAGGTGCTCATCATGCATGATCTCATTCCTTCCTCTCAGTAGCCCTATTATCCCTATTGTGTGGATGAGGAAATTGAAGGATTAGACAAACCGCATAACTTCCTGAGGTCACCACTCTCAAGAGCTGGAGTGGGGGATGGAGCCCAGCCTGTCTGTCTGCAGAGCCTGGGCTCTTAGCACCACCCCCGGCAGCTCCAGCCTGCAGGAGAGAGGTTGCTGGGCAAGGCAGCTGCTTCCCGTCCCCATCTGCTGCCCTATCAGGGGCAGGAAGGAAGATGAGGAAAGAAGCAGCAGCTGACAGTGCAGCAACAATGGTGGCGGTGGTGAGGGTGGCCAACCTGACCGAAGTGCCGGGTGGGGACGACGTGAGGTGACACAGGAACTGTGTGAGCTGGAGGCAGCTGATAGACACCACAGCAGTGCCCTCCGCCCTCTTGCCCAATGTGGGCATCGCTGAGCCCTCTCCTCTCCCTCGTATCACCTCCAGCTTGGCCTCGCTCTTCTCTTTCTCCCCAGCTCTCCCTGCCACCCCCCTTTCCAGCACCCTCTGCTGGGAGCTCACTCGGCTCTCCTCCAGCTGTGTCCTCAGTGTTCCCACACGCCTCCACAGGCATAACAGCCACGGTTTAGTGAGGGCCTACTGTGTGCCAGGCACACTGCTGGGGACTTTACAAGAGTATAATCTTGAATTTTCTCCACAAACCTGTAAACAGTTACTATCCCCATTTTATAAAGGAGGAAACGGAGGCTTAGAGAGGCTAAGAGAGTTGTCCAGAGTTACACGGCTACTAAGTTTGAAGACACTAGGGCTCCAACCCAGGCATTTTCTGCCCCTCCCCACTGCCTTCCCCATAGGGTGGGGTCGGCCTGACAGGGCGCAGCAGTTCCCGGAGCATGGGAGAACCTTTCTCACAAAGGAGATAAATAGTTGGAGAAATGGTCAGTTTGAGGGAAGAATCAGTTGTGTGCTGTGAGTGAGGGAGACATTCACCTCCTGCCTCAGTTCTGCAGCAGCTGGGGTGGGCTTTGGGGTCTTACCCATCAGGATGGAAGGCGCCCCTGGTACTTGGGAAAGCCGATCTGAGGGAGTTAGCTGACAGGGAAGGGGCTGAAGGAGGGGGGGAAGATCAAGGCCTGGCTCACATACCTTTCACCTGTTGGCATCATGGCACCAAGGAGTGGACTGTGACAGCCCTGGCTGTATTCAGCCCTGAGCATCGTCCAGTATGCCAAAAGGCTGCAGGCTCGGTCCCTGGTTGGGGCGCATGAAGAAGGCAACCAATTGACGTTACTCTGTCACACTGGTGTTCCTTCCTCTCTCTCTCTCTCTCTCTCTCTCTCTCTCTCTCTGAATAAAAACACATCCTTGCGGGAGGATATTTTTTAAAAGTTTTTAAAAAAGAATGGCCTATGATAGGCTTTGGGGGAGGCTAGACTGCTTGTAACAGATCCATCATATCAGAGCGTTAAACAAAATGGAAATCTCTCACCGACAAGTCTGGGTGGGCGATCTGCCCCTTGACGGTGTCGAGGACCAGCTCCCCCCACGGTGTTGCTCCTCTGTGCCCTCGGATGCTGAAGAAGCTGAGGACAGCACCACCTCTCCCGGGCCCACGGCCCTGCCAGTGGGAAAGGAGAAGGGAAAGAGGAGGCCCTGCCCTTCCTTTTCAGGATGTGGTCTAAAGATCGCCAGGCCACTTACCCTGTTGGTCAAAAGTTGGTCACATGTCACCCTTAGCTGCAAAGGAGTTTGGGGATCCCACACACTGGGGTTTCTAATACAAAGGGGAATGAATTCTAGGGGGCAATGAGCAGTCTTTGCCACAGGATCTAGATGGGAAAGGACCATGAGAGCCTGTCACATGGGTGAGGATGGCTTTTGTACGTGGAACCTTCAAGAAAAGAAGTCTTTTTTTTTTTTTTAAAGTTTTTATTTTTAAGTAAAGAGAAGAAGGGAGAGAGAGATAGAAACATTAATGATGAAAATCACCGATTGGCTGCCTCCTGCACACCCCCTACTGGGGATCAAGCCCGAAACCCAGGCGTGTGCCCTGACCAGGAATCGAATGGTGACCTCCTGGTTCATAGGTCAGCACTCAGCCGCTGAGCCGCACCGGCCAGGCGAAAAAAAGTATTCTGAAATAGACTTCTCTCCGGGGAGGTCCAGGCCAGAGGGGCTGGCACCACCTCGGCTACTGCTCTCTCCTCGGACTGCCCCATCTCTGGTCAGAGGTGGAGGGTTTGATTCTCCCTCGCCGCGACCAGAAGCCCCCTTGGAGGGCCTTCCGGAGCCCTTGTCCCAGGAGCACTGTAGGGTCAGGGTGCGGTTCACTGAAGAGCACCCTATGTGCCCCTTCGGGAAGAGACAGTCACACTTCAGTGAGGTGGTTGAGAGGATCAAATGTTGTCATCTGCGGCATCAAGAGGTGGAGACTCCAGAGCTCTCAGGGCGGCTCAGGGACTGAAAGAGAGCAGAGGGAAATGGTTTCCCTCTCTGGGGATGTGAATCTTCAGGTGGCAAGGTGCTAAAGGCAGTCTTCCGGGTCCAGTGCTCGCTCACTAACTCATTCATCCACCCATTCATTCATCATTCCATCCATCCATCCATCCATCCATCCATCCACCCACCCAGTGTCTGTGTTTTAAGTGCCTGTTATAGATGTGTTCAGTGTGGGTGAAAGAGAAAAGAAACACGACAGGCACAGTCCCTTACCTCATGGACCTTTTAAGCCCTGGGTTTTGCCTGCTCCCCATAGAGGGCACACTAGGCCATCGCAGCTCTGAGAGCGCCAGCCTTGTGGCTCGGAGCTCAGGAGGCCCAAAGGGAGTCCTTGAAAGCATGTGGCAGGCCTGCACCTTGAACGGGATGCCCGCCATCTTGGGGTGGCAAGGCTCAGTGTGGGCTGGGGTAGCAGGGGAGTAGGGGTGCCAGCAGGGAGGGGCTGGAGCACGCTTGGTAGCTGTGGTTTCACTTCTCTGTCATTAACTGGGTGTGGAATCTGCTTTTTCTTAGTTGGTGAGTTTTGTGACTTCTCATCTGAGCCTAGGGGCCATGTCCTGTCTCACTGCCCCTCTAAACCTGGCTGTCCCTCCAGGGCTCCATTGGTGGAATCCCTCCTCCCACTACCCACAACCCCAGTTCACCAACTGCATCTCTTTGCTCCAGGAAGGGGGGTGGTTTGGAAAGTGGAAATCTGTGTGGGGACACTTCCTTTGTGGGGCCTTTGGTTTCTCAGGTTCCTCCCTGAGTCCTCTTGGCCTTGCACTTCCCCCAGCTTGTCCACAGAGAATGAGGATCTATGGTTCCGCCACATGGGTTGCTGTTTACCTGCTTCCCAGAGGTACCCCTTGCCCCAGTCCTCCCTGAGATATTTAGCAGTCTGAGGATTGACCGCCGGGCCCAGCGGGGGGTTAGGCATCCTGTGCCTAACTCTTGGGCCAGCACCCAGGCTGTATCACTGGTTAGCTCTTTTGGATGGGTGGGTGAGTTTTGCAGCTCTACCCACACTGGAGAAGGGGCGAGGGAGCCTCGTCCTGCCACCCTCCCCCCTTTCCTACTTCCCCACTGCACATGAGGTCTCCCGGGTGAACCAGACGTACACGTGCATGAAGGGTGGTGGGGGACACAAGCAGGCGGCCACCTGTGCCTCCACTGGGCCAAGTGCTGCCTTGACACCTGGGGAAGACCCCCTGGCGGTTGTGGGGAGCCTGTTTTGACCTGATCTGTATTTACCCCCGACAAAGGAAGTAAATAAATAGCTCTTGGTGTGGATGTGCCTGTGCCAGACTGTATGTGTGCCTGCTGCACACCGTTACAAACCGTGACCCAACCCAGAGGAAGTGGTGACAGAAACGATTGTTTGTTTTATTTTCCACTTACCCTTACAGCCCTTCCCCACTCCACCCTTTGTATGTGCTGAGAGGCTTTTTCGCCAGCCTGGGATCCAGCTGTTTGCTCATCCGCTTCTCCGTTCACGCATTCTGGTGTGTGCTGAACCAACACGGTGCCGATGCTGGCGGACGCAAAAGATGCTCTAGAAGAAAGTAGGATGTGGAGAGGGTTGGATTCACGTCTCTTGGCCTGCTTACGAGCAAGGTGCCCGTGGGCAAGTTGTTTTGTGGGGTCACGGCGCCTGTCAGCCCACCGAACTGTTTCAGCACTTAAGTCGGTAGAATAGTGACTTGCTCAAGGCCCGCACTCAGTGTGTGTGACTTACGGTTTGTGATGTCCCCTCTGTGCCTCCTCTCTGCTCTTGTGGCCGGCTGCCCACCCCAGGCCTCCATGGGCGCCCGCCGGGATTGCTGCGCCTTCTCCGGCACCGCTGCGCAGGGGCATTAGGAGCTGTGGGGGGCCTGTAACATCAAATCCGACTCACACGGAGATATGGCTCTCCTAGCATCTGGGCTCAACCCACCTCTCCACCTCTTCATTAGCTCGTGGGGTTATAAAGGTTGAGCCACAATCAACCTTTCCAACCCCATTCCTGGCAACAAGATTGCCTACTACCTGGGGTGTTCCTGTTTCCATCACTTTCCTCACACTGCCCCCCTTCCCGTAGTGCCCTTTACCCTCCTCCCATCCACCCTCTCTGTCCAAACTTGGCCATTCTTCAAGTTTAAATCCATTCGGTGGTTCCCCCCACATATCCTGCCTCCTGAGTAGCATGTCCTATACTGTGTCAAAGAAGGAAGAAGTTGCCTTCCACCCTTCTTTCATTCATGTAGCCCATAGGAAGAATGACTGTGCCTGATGCCTTGGGCCCAGTCCTTGTTTCTCCAGTAGTGCCCATCACTGCATATATGTTGTCTCAGTAAATGTTGGTCCAACAAATGAGTGAGGGGAAACAGTGAGAACAGAAGGCAGCAAGTTTGAGTCTTGGGGTACAGGCTTTCTGTGCTGTGGGCATTACAGGGCAAGAGAGGGTAGGAAAGGTTGGGGTTGAGGAGGTGCCTCCTGAAGAGCTCAGTGGTCTCGAGGTGAATGGGTAGAGTTGGGCGGGTTGTGGGGGGAGAGCGGTGAGGGTAGTGCAGGCACCATGTGCTCCAGCCCCTCCCCACACAGTGTCCAGATCTGGTGAGGGCACTGTGGATGGAGGCCTGGCCAGCCACATCTGTGCACAGAGTCCTTCTGAGGCCCTAATCCACACCGTGACGCGGAGGAGGACAGAGCGATGGCCAAGAATCTTCTGCACGTTGGGTCAGACACAGGAAAAGAGCAGGTTTGGGAAAAAGTCATGCATTCATTCATTCTCTGATTCATTCAGCCTTTTTAAATAAGATTTTAAAAAATTATAAAATTCATACTCGCTCAGTATAGGAAATGTGGACAATGCAGAAATATAGGAAAACTCTAGAAAAACCATTCCTAGTTCTAAACACTCAGACAGCCTCGTTTACATTTGATGTGTCCCCTCGTCTTTTATCTTTACTATTTAAATAATTCCACGTGACTATTTTAATAGCTATTTAAATGATTGTTAATGTTTACATTTAATTTTTAAATTAAGTTGAATAGTACAAAAATTGTAATTATGAAAGTAAAATAGCCATTCTCATTATAAAAACACATTAGAGACAGGAAGAAAATACAGATGCGAGTCCCACCCTCCAGGGAAAACCAGTGTTAAGGGCTGGTTTGTGTCCCTCAGAACCCTTTTTCTATACATATTTCTATACATACACACTTACAGTTTTACTCTCTTAAAATAAGATCATAGAATACTATCCCTATGCAGTCGTTTTTTACTTCCACAAAGTTAGGATCATTTTGCATGCCCAACGTTGCATCTCCCTTTTTTTTTACATACCATTTTTTTTATGCCACATATGTTACTTAAACTTTGATGTTATACAAAAATTCATACCATTCATGATGATGCGGTTATAGACTGCAATTTACAACTGTTTGAAAATAGATTGCCTGAAAACACAGGAACCTCTAATTTTAGAACATGACTGGAATATCTCCTTGATTGATCAAAATGATTTCAGAACCTTTAACATTGGCTATCTAGTTAAAGCATTTTCACGTGCAGTAGGAGATAGCTATTTTTATTTTGTTTCAGGTAATGAAACTAACAGGAAAAAGGCATTATTTCTGAGATCGCTCAAGTGAAATGAAAATGGCCCCTCACGCAAACATCATATGGCTAAAATGTAAAATGTTGGTAATTATTTTGGAAAACATTGAAAGTTCCTTGACATCTACCTACATTGCCTTTCAGCTGGCAGTGTTCTCTGCAGCTTGTAGGCTTTCGAACGCCCTGCAACAGTGGGCCCTGTGTTCCCAGGCATTGCGGGTCCCCACAGGCATTTCCTAAGCTTTGTGCCGGCGCCGCACAGCGCGCCCGCCCTCTGGAGCGCCCGGGCTGGTTGGGACCCCAACACCTTAGCAGTTTCCACTTAATGTAATAAACGGAGGAATGAATTCCGTACTGTGTGCCATGGAAGCTTGCAGGGGTGAGGGGCTGGGGGAGTCAGGGCAGGCTTTGTGGAGAGGAGACATTGTGGCGCTGGCTCTGGAAGGGCAAGCGGGAGGTTCCAGGTGCAGAGGCTGGAGGCCAGGGAAGTGGAGGGGCCTCCTGGAGCCGGTGTGGCTGACTATCAGTGCCCCTCTGGCTCCGGTAGTTTGTTTCTGAGTTTCCTTTGGAGATGACAGATCCTGCGAGCAAGGGCTCCAGCTGTTTATCAGGGGCCATCCCAGGCCTGGGGGCTCCCGCTCCCTGCTGCAGAGGCTGTGAGGCCCTGATTAAGGAAACAGCTGAGGCAAGGGACCCCAGCAGAGGGGAGGGAGAACCAGAAGGCCGCAGGGAGGAACAGAGGTGGAGAGAGCTGGGTGCAGAGCAGGGACAGCCAGGGTGAGGGACAGGAACCAACAGTGCCCCTGGTGCCTCCACGGCATGCCCGGCCCCCCTCCACAGGGTGAAAGGCAGCTCCGTCGGAGCCTCTCGGGCTAGCACCTCCTCTGTGACTCTGCCATTGGCCAGACGGTTCCTGAGGGCATCACTAAGAATGAATTCCTCTCCTTTGCTCAGCTAGCAACTCAACCTGCTGCCGTTGGCAGATTGTGAGCTTTAGAATCGAGAATGAGAGTAGCTAACATTTATGAAGCTTTTAACTCCTGCTAGGCACCGTGGTGAAACGTGTTTTGAAGCTCTTTTCTCACCAAGTACTTCCTGGCAGTCAGTGAGGTGGGATTTTATTACCCTGATGTTGTAGAGGAGGAGACTGAAGGGCAAAGGGCAAGCTTGAAGTATTACAGCGGAGGTTCAACCCCCCGAGTGAGTCCCATTTTCCTTCTTTATATAAACCGGGAGATGAAAACAATACCTTTCTCTCAGGGTAGCTGCAAGAACTAAAGGAAGTAATGTCTATCAAAGCATGTCAGCTCCCACTCCTCCCAACTCTCCTTCAGCATTGTATGGCTTGGGAAGAGCCAGTTTGAGTCTGTGTAGCCTGGTGGAATGGTTAAGAGCATCCATTCTGGGGCGACACTGCCTGAACTCAAAACCCAGGCTCAGCTCCCTGACCAGGCTCCGATCAGTGACCTTGAGCAGGTTACTTGAGCCTCTTTGCGCCTCAGTTTCTTCATCTGTGATGTGAATATCATCACGGTGCCTTCCTCGTGGGTTGTTTCAGGATTGAAACGAGTGTGTCTCTACATGCGCATATTTGCAACGGATGTTAACCAGCCTGGAAACTGTCTGAGGGCAGAGTCCATTTCAAGGTGCCCCCTGGGTTCTCCTGGCCTTGGTGAGGACACGTGCGGCCGAGCGGTCCAGGTAATAACAATGACAATGCCCATGTATTGGAATTCTTCTCACTATAAGAGAAACACTCGCTTATTGTAGAAACTTTGAAAAATACAGAGAAGAAAATGAAAATGAACCATGATCCCACTACTCAGAAACAATCACTGGTAACATTTTGGTAGTATTTCTTTCCAGTGCAGTTTCTGTTTAGACAGCTGTTTTCCTAAAATTGGGGTCATGTGCTGCATTACAGTTTTGAATCTCCCACTGACCGCCTGGTGTATAAAATGTTCCAGTGCCACTAAAATGCTTTTTGAAATAGGGTTCCTGGCACTTTGTCTTGTTTTCTGATTGAAAGACTGTACACTGAGGGGGTTGGCTAGCAGACTGCTGCCATTCTGGAGGGAGGAAGTCTGTCCCACTGCACATTTTTACCAATGATTGGGAGGTAACGTGGGTGGCAGGTGACCAGCTGGCTCTTTTGTGCCCTATTCATGTTGGTGTCACAGACATTTCTGGGTCCAGAAGGGATGACACTCATTTATTCAATAGCAAATATTTATTGAGTATCTACTATGTGCCGGGCGTGTTTTGTGTACTTGGAATACATTGGTGAACAAAACAGACAAACTTTTCTCCCCTTTTATAGCAAGGGGCAGGACTGGTAGGACAGAGAGAGGACAGTACACACAATACATAAAGTTACAAAGCTCATTGAAGGTGATAGGGACTATGCACAGACCCATCATGTAAGCAGTAAGAGGGATAGTATTGGAGAGGGGACATTTTAGTTTTAAACAGGATGACGCTCGTCAGCTGAGAAGGAAGCGTTTGAACAGTGACTCAAAGTTAAGGAATTGGCCTTGTAGCTACCTGGGGGGTGGGAGGGCGTGTGCTAGCAGAGAGGGCAGCCAAAGCAAAGATTCTGGGACTAGAACCTTCCGGGAGTATTTGAGGAATGCGAGAGGACCAGTGTGGCCGCAGGGGGGTCATTCCTGAGGGGGTTACCGTAACCTCTTTGAGCCCTAGGAGGGAGAGCCGACACGCTGGCTGAGAGAACCAGGAATTGGATCTTCACCAGCTGTAACGAATGATGTAAGTTTAATAAGATACACATTCCAACAAAAACAAAGTTTGCTCTGCCGGTCACCAAAAAGTCCTCTGCAAAGTCACCTCAGATCCCTCCTGTTAGTCGACTGGGTGTGAATTACTAGTAAATTGCTAAGTACAGGACAAGGGAGATAGGGCTTCACAGCCAGTCCTTTAGTCAGCACGGCCTTACTGAGTGTCAGCTATGGGCCTGGACTTGCTGAGGTGCCGGGGTTCAGAACAAGACAAAGCCATGCCTCTGGAGGTTGTCCCGTTGTAGTTAGTGGGTGGAGACTGGCGCTGAGCAAACAAATGTTGGAGGTGATGCTGGGCGGTGATAACAGCCGACACCAACAGCAGTTAAGCATGGTTCTCAAGAGAAAACTGTGGTGTAAGTTGGGTCTGTATTCATTATGAGTCAGCCGAGCAATGCAGTTGCCTAACAGCCAGTGCCACCTGAGGCCGTGTGAACGCCCAGCGCCGGAGAGGTCGTGCTCTCTGCTTTCTGACCGTCGAGCTAGACGTGCAGGGTTGCGTTTCCGCTCTAGAGGGACATTGGCCAACGGGAACTTGGTCAGGGGAGGATGACTAAGACCACCGTCGGGGAGGTGGTGCTGTGACGCCGGCCAGGAGACGGGGCCCGTTTCAGTGGACAGAGGCTCCGGCGCAGCAGGTCGGGGAATTTTCTCATGGTCCGAACGGACCCGTGATAGAACGAATGGGCCGTGAGCGAGGGTGCGACTCCATTGTCCATGACTGTTCGGGAGAGCCTGGATTCACCGTCTCGGAGTATTAATGAGGGTGTAACGAATGTGGAAGGAACTTGGATTGAATATGAAGGGCTCCTTCCAGCCCCAGGTCATACTGTGCATGAGGAGAGAACCTGTAACACAGAAAATTCCACATTAACCACATTTTGGTAATCAGCAACCACAACGGCCATCGGTAGAATCCCAACACGAAGTACTCAGAGTTGTTTCGCTCATCACTCTACTTTGGTGTCCAGATCTGAGCTCGAGAAGCTTCCGAGGGTTAGAGAATGTTTAGCAGGAGACCCATGGGCTGGTCAGCAGATCCACCTGCCCACCTTTTCATTTGGTGCTTTCACGTGACAAGAATTATACAGCACGTCCTCATGTAGTTTTCACCCAGATTCCCCAAATGTTAACGTTTTATCACATTTGTTTTATTATTCTTTCTAATGTATGTAGACATTGTTTGAATGTAAGTTGCAGTCATCATGTCCCTTTACTCCTAAATACTTCTATTTTTATATTTTTAGAGAGAGAGAAAGGAGACATCGATTTGCCATTCTAATTTATGCATTCATTGGTTGATTCTTGTATTTGCCCTGACTGGGAGGTCAGGGCCTGAGATTTTGGCATTTGGGGACACAACTTTGCCCTCAACTTCCCTCCTCTGCCAGCCTAGTCACCCCTAACTGCCTTCCCATGCAGGCTTGATCATCCCCAACTGCCCTCCTTTGCAGGACTGCTCCCTCCCAACTGCCCTCCCCTGCTGGTCTGATTACCCACACTGCCCTCCCTTGCAGGCCTGGAACCTCCCACTGTCCTCCCCTGCTGGCCATCTTGTGTGATTTTTGACCATATAGGGGCAGCCCTCTTCTGTATTGGAGTGATGGTCAACCTGCGTATTACTCTTTTATTAGGATATTTCGGAAAGGGAGAGAGAGACATCAATGATGAGAGAGAATCATTGATGGACTGCTTCCTGCGCACCCCACATTAGGGACCGAGCCCACCACCCAGGTATATGGCCTGACTGAATCAAACTGTGACCTCCTGGTTCATAGGTTTATGCTCAGCCACTGAGCCACACCAGATGGGCTTCACCAGAGATTCTGATTCAGGAGGTCTAGTGTGGGGCCCAGACACACTGGACACAGCCTGCAGGAGATGTAACACATTGGATACCCTGTGCCCTGCCTACTCTGGGAAGCTCAGGCAGGGTGTAAGGTACAAGGGCCATGAGGCTCTGGTGGGAAGGGAGGAAGCCATGAACATAAAAGACCCGAATCCCATCCCTCACCCCACCCTGAGAACTGAGGACGCAGTATGATCAATGTCAGCTGAGGCACTGGGCACTCACAGGCCCGGAGGATTTCAGAGGGCAGGCCAGGGACTGGAACACGCACCAGCTCTGAGATCCCTTCTACAGCAACCAGCAAGAGTCCGTGAGGATGAAATAACCCAGGGAACTGTCAGAGAATCTTAGGCCTTCAGCAGGTTCACCTTCCCGTGCCTCCATTCCCTAACTGTTGGGGCGGGGGGGGGGGGGGGGGGGAGATGGCCAGAAGAAAGCCTTGAGTCTGGGAGGAAGCAGGGTCCCTTGAAGACAATTACTGTGGTTGGAGCAGAGAGACCACACACAAAGAAATGCAGGCTTAGGCTGGAAAGATGAGGTAGGGGTTCTGGGGGTTGAGTTGTGTCCCCCAAAACAATATATTGGAGTTCCAACCCCCGGGACCTCAGAAGTGGCCTTGTTTGGAAACAGGGAACAGATATAATTAAGATGGAGTCAGATCGGAGCAGGGTGGGTCCTTACACCTGATATGACTGTCCCCCTAGAAGAAGAGACACAGAGGGAAGACGGCTATGTGAAGGCAGAGGCCAACTGGAGTGATCCGCCACAAGCCAAGGAACACGGGAGTCACCAGACGATGGAAGAAGCAGGAAGGGTCTCCCTGCTGGCTTCAGAGGGACATGGCCTGCGGACACTTTGGTTCCGGACTTTCAGCCTCCAGAACTGTGAGAGAGCGTATTTGTGTCGTCCTGAGCCACCCCACCGTGGTCCTCTGTGAGGGCTTTCCTAGAAACCGATGCAGGGGCTCGGCGACGCTCTGTGGATGAGCGGGGAGCCAGTTCCGCCTCTGAGGCGGGGAAGTCATGCTCGATGGATAAACGACAGGGAATGAGGATCTGTATCAAACCCTTCTCCCTGTCTTAGCTCATTTTTTTTAAAGTCTTTACTTAGAAGTCATTTGCCCACCCATCAAAATGTTGATATCATGAAAGACGAAGAGAAATTAAAGAAGCGTTTTAGATAAAAGGAAACTTACCGCTGCGTACAACCCCTGACCTGGGACTTTTTTCCTTCTGAGCTATAAAGCATATCATCGAGACTATTCTGACATCTGAATAAAGTCTGTAGGTTAGACACTGACATTGCAGAAACGTTGATTTCCTGTGTTTTATCATTCTACTGGGGTTATGAAAGAGAAGACCTTGTTTGGAGAATGTACACTGAGCCCTGGCCGGTGTGGCTCAGCTGGTCGGAGTGTCGTCCCGTACATGGAGGGGTCGAGTTCGATTCCCAGTCAGGGCACACACCCAGGTTGTGGGTTCCATCTCTGCTTAGGGCGTGTGGGAAGCAACTCATTGATGTTTCACTCTCACATCGATGTTTCTCTCTCTCTCCCTCTCCCTTTTGATCTCTCTAAAAGTCAGTAAAAGCATGTCCTTGGGTGAGGATAAAAAATTTTTAAAAAAGAATGCACACTTAGCCTTGGCTGGTAGCTCCGTTGCATCCCTCGAGGGGTCCCAGATTGGAGAGGGTGCAGGCTGGGCTGAGGGACATTCCCTACCTCCCGTGCACGAATTTCGTGCACCGGGCCTCTAACACACACGCACGCACACACATGCACACACACACACACGAGACCCGGTGCACAAAATTCGTGCATGGGGTGCAGTGGGAGGGTGTCCCTCAGCCCAGCCTGCACACTCTCCAATCTGGGACCCCTTGAGGGATGTCCAACTGCCCGTTTAGGCCCGATCCTGGTAGGATGGGCCTAAACGGGCAGTCAGACATCCCTCCCACAATCCAGGACTGCTGGCTTCCAATTGCTCATCTGCCTGCCTTCCTGATTGCCCATAATCACTTCTGTCTGCCAGCCTGATCACCCCCTAACCACTCCCCTGCCAACCTGATTGATGTCTAACTGCTCCTCTGCCAGCCTGTTTGCCCCCAACTGCCCTCCCTTGCAGGCCTGGTCCCTCCCAATGGCCCTTCCCTGCTGGTCATCTTGTGGTGGCCATCTTGTGTCCACATGGGGGGCAGGATCTTTGACCACATGGGGGCAGCCATTTTGTATGTTGGAGTGATGGTCAATCTGCACATTACTCTTTTATTAGATAGGAGATGTGTGTGTGTGTGTGTGTGTGTGTGTGTGTGTATTTATATTCTTTTTTTTTTTTTTTTAAGAATCTCTGGTAAAGAGATCCAGAGCCTACTTCTAATAAACTTCCCAGTGATTCTTGTAAGTTTGGGAATTGCTGTTGAGAGCCCTCATTGGATGCTTATAAAATGATTGATGGACTGATGGACCAATTGACTGCATGAATGAATTTCTCTGTGGTGTTTCTGTGGAGGACAGACCAAGAAGAAACTAAAAATTTCCTGTCAATTTTCACACTCAGTTTTTCTGTGAACCTGAAACTGCTCCCCAAAATGAAGTTCCTTTTTTAAAATGAAAGTCATTGCTTATAGTATAACTAAAGAATGTTGTGGGGTTTACCAGCTGAAACCTCCTCAGTATTTGGGTTTGGACTATTTCTACTCAAGCTTCTTTCTCTTCAATGGTGTCCCATTTAGAATCCTAGGTAAATCGGCAGGTCTCTGATCTGGTCCTGACCTGCTTAACCCCCTTGCCCCAAACTCTGAGAGCCTGGGGGTGACACAGACAGTTGCTCTACACCCCCCTCCCTGGCCAGAGGAGCCCAGCTGTTTTCCCCAGCCCCTCATTTCAGCCACCTGAGCCCATTCACAGTTTTCCTGTCAGTTAACCAGGCACCACTGCACTGTGGGAAGGGGCCCCTCTAGATGGCTGTGTGTCATTTACTGGTGTCGTTCCTTGGGTCTCATCAGAGCAGGTGTGGGCAGACGCAGCTGGGTGAAATGAGGACATTTCCTCCCCAACATTCAAAGCTTCTCTCCCCTTCCCCCCTCCATCCAGCGAAGGGCAGCCCCCAGGAGAGGGGTTGCCTTAAACGCAGGGGAGAGAGGCGGGGCAGGGGGGCGGGGGGAGGATACACTGGAGAGAAAGGGGAAAGTAGTGGGTTTGCACGGCCATCCTCCCTTTCTGTGGTGCTCTTTCTGTAGAGGGAGGACTGATGTCACCGGAGAGGGGGGGCTGTTTCTGGGGCTACCCAGGTCACTGACTTTGCCTGTAGTCTGGAAGGTACTGAAGACAAATTATGAAGCTGGCCAACCTGTCCCCTTCCCGGCTGACTCCTCCCTGTCTCCTAAGAACATGGGTGCAGCCAGACTCAATCCACACTCTAGAACAGACGTTCTCAAAGCCGACCCATGCACCTGCATCCCCTGAGGGGCTCATTACACAGGCCTGCTGGGTCCTATGCCAGAGATGCTGATTAGTGGGACTGAGGTAGGGCCTGAGAATTTACATTTCTAATTTGTTTCCCAGGCCATGTTGCTCCTGCTGGCACAGGGGCCACACCTAGAGGACACTGTTCCAGGAGATCCCCTTAAGGTTTCTGATAAGTGGGCTCTGCTAGCCGTCACCAGGGAAAAACAGGTCACTCAAAGAAGTTGGGCCCCCGGCAGTGACCTTATCACTCAGGCGCAAATCACAGCCCTCCACCTCTGCAGGTCTGTGTGCTTTAACTGGATTTGGGGAGGACTGTGGCTTAAGGAAAAGGCAGGAAGAAAACCTTCTCTGTCTGCTTGCTCCCCACTCTCACGGCCAGTCCCCTGCAAGCAATGCCTCCTTGCCATTTTGAATCTTGTTTGTTTGTATGTTTTTGCATGTGATATTTGTGATACTTTGTATTTATTTATGTATTTTTTAAATGTATTTGTTATTGCGTTCAGAGAGGAAGAGAGAGAGAGAGAGAGAGAGAGAAACATCAGTGATGAGAGAAAATCATTGATGAGCTGTCTTCTGCAGGCCCCACACTGGGGATCTAGTCTGCAACCCAGGCATGTGCCCTTGACCAGAATCAGACCCAGGACCCTTTAGTCCGAAGGCCAACGCTCTACCCACTGAGCCAACCAGCCAGGGAGATCTTGAATCTTTTCTTTTTATATCTCCTACCTGGCCAATCACAGGAAAAGAAGGATGATTCTTGTGTTCTCTGAATCTTGTTTTTCAACTATATGCTGTGAAATATTAGTCAGCTAGTTATTCAAAAGCATGAAGGCAATCCCATGTGGTGATTAAGGAGTGATCTGCCATAACATATTGTAGAGTGAAATATGGTATTGCTTTTATGAAAACAACCAAACATCTTATCTAATAAATGAGTAATAGGCAAATTGACCATACCTCTGATCAAGCCATGCCCACCAGTCATGCCCACCAGTCATGCAGAGCCAGCCAGCGAGTGCGTGGCCCAGGCTGGGGGTGGGGGCCAGGGCCAAGGTGGTCAGGGCCATGGGGAGGCCCGAGGCGGCCAGGACCATGGGGGCAGCGCTGAGGCAGCCTGGGCCATGGGGGATGGGGCCGAGGCGTCCAGGGCCATGGGCGGCAGGGTCGAGGCATCCAGTGCTGTGGTGGGTGGGGCCGAGGCAGCGGGTGGAGGGGGGGTGCCAAGATGGCCAGGGCCAAGGGGCGGGGTCAGGACGAAGGCCAGGGCCAGGGTGGGTGGGGCTGGGGCAGAGCCAGCCATCGGCCCCATTGCATGGCGATGGCTGGGTGCCCTTGGGCAGGCTGGGGGTGAGTGGTTGGTAGGACAGCGCCTGAGGGCTCCCAGTATATATGAGGGGGCAGGTTGGGTTGAGGGATCACCCACCCCCAGTGCATGAATTTTGTGCACCGGACCCCTAGTGAAGCTATAAATAAATATGTATATGTATGTATGTATGTATGTATATATGTCTTTATATCCCACTGAAAAGTGTGGCAGGACCTTTTCCAGACCAGCAACAGATGTTAGCTCTGGAGGATGGGCAATCTCACTACATTCTCTAATCATATAAATATATTTAATATATTTTACTGATTTTTTTACAGAGAGGAAGGGAGAGGGATAGAAAGTCAGAAACATCGATTGGAGAGAAACATCGATCAGCCGCCTCCTGCACACCCCCCACTGGGGATGTGCCCACAACCAACATACATGCCCTTGACCGGAATCGAACCCGGGACCCCTCAGTCCGCAGTCCAACGCTCTATCCACTGAGCCAAACCGGTTTCAGCTCTAATCCTATATTTTAACAAGTCTATCTGACTCTCTAATGAAAAGCCAAGGAAAATAAAATAAAATATTAAAATAAAATGCCAGCGACATGCAGGTGAAAGAGAAGGGTAGAGCTCTGGAACGATACACTCAACTCTTTTTAAAAAATATATATTTTTATCGATTTCAGAAGGGAAAGGAGAGGGAGAAAGAATTGGAAACATCAGTCATCGTCCGCTGCCCCCTGCATGTCCCAGACGGGATCAAGCCCGCAACCCAGCCATGTGCTCAGACCAGGAATGGACACATGAGCTCCTGGCCCATAGGCCAGCACTCAGCCACGGGCTAGACTCAACTATTAACAGTAGCGAATAGGAGGGGGGCTGGGGGTTCTGTCATTAGCCGCCACCCCCTTCCCCAGCACACATACTTCTGGACTGTTTAAATTTGCTAAAAAGTGGGCTGTTGGTTTTTTAATTTTTTTAAAGGGCATACAGACAATAAAGGAAATAGCCTCCCTCTCTCCTCTGCCTGTTCCCCAGCCGCCCCTGGCTCGCCCCCCAGCGCTGCCCCACGCCCTCTGCACTCCTCCAGTGCTCTCCCGGCTCATTCCTTCCAGTCAACGTCAGGTTTCTTCACTTGCTGCCTCCATTTCTTCAACAGCCATTCTTTTTATTTTAAAGAAACACTGCATGTTTTTGTTTGACGATCACCAGCATTCCAAAAATGGAAAGTAAAATCCCATGGCCCTAAAACAGCACGACTTGATCTCGTCCCGTCCCGTCCGCTGCTCGCTGCACACGCGTGTCCTTTCATGATTGTAATCTGCACAGATGCCATTTTGTGCCCTGAAATTTCTGCGTCACCTAATTTTCTCAGCCCGCCTGGGATGGACACAGCGTCATTTCTTGATGAATGGCACTGCGGCTGTTTAACCAGGCCCCGATTGTTAGGCCCTTGGGTGGTTTCCAGGCCTTTGCTATGTATTCATTCAGGACTTACCCTGCTCCTTTTGGGCCCCGCCTCCTGCCAGCCTATAAAAGCGGCCCTCTTAAAGGTCACTGGTATGGGTATCCCTTCCAAACCTAGCAGCCTCTTCGCAGTCCTTGACTGAGCCCTTGTCCTGACTTTAATGGAACTTGGCCTTATTAACCACCTTCACCGCCACCCACCAGCCCATCCATCAAACCGTGGGTGCAGTTCCAGGCTCCCTTCATTGGCTTTTGTTTTTTTCTTTTTGTAATCTTCTTTCTTCCAAATGCATTTTCATTGTAAAAGAATGAAACAATTAATAATTAGGTAATATGGAAAGTAAAAATACATTATATTTTAATTGAACTGAATTATGAATTATATCATTCAAAAAGAATACAAAAGCGTGCGCGCACCCCCCCCCCCCCCTCAGACACACACATAAATTTTGAAGCAGTATAATAAAACTAAATCCACCCTAACTGGTTTAGCTCAGTGGATAGAGCATCGGCCTTCGGACTAAAGGGTCCCAGGTTTGATTCCGGTCAAGGGCATGTACCTTGGTTGTGGGTAAATCCCTGGTGCAGGGTGTGTAAGAGGCAGCTGATCAATGTTTCTGTCTTATCTCCTCCCTTCCTCTCTGTAAAAAAATCAAGTAAAAATATATTTAAAAAAACAACAACACTAAATTCATTTTATACCTACCTCAAAACAAGAAATATAACACGCCTGATTCCATGGAACCTTCCTCTGCTGCCCTTTCTGGGCCATCCCACTGAGACACTCTGGACTTGGTTTATTTTATCATGCTCTGAATTAGTTTTAATCATTTGCAGTTTTGAAGGGGTATTATCTAGACAAACATAACTATTTATAATGATCGTTGTTTCCTTCCAATTCTATGGCTTTAATTTATTGTTATTCATTCCAGTTTGCTTTCCAATTTTGCCAAGACCTCCAGTATAATGTCAACTAGAAGCAGGAATAGCAGGCATCCTTGACTTGCTGAATATAAAATAAATGCTTCTAATGGTTTTTCACAATGATAACTGCTATAGGTTTTTGGTACATGCTCTTTAATAGGTTGAGGGTGTTTCTTTTTATTTCTAGTTTATTGTTAAATTTTATCAAATGCTTTTCCTATATCTATTGAAATGATCTTATGGGTTTTCTTTTTTCCTCTGAATGCTATAAATGACATTAATATTTTTATGTTAAACTTTCTTTGTATTTCTGGGATAGAGTCAAATGGGGCATAATATAGTATCTTTTTTTATATAGTACTGAGTTTGATTTGTTTATATTTTGAACAAGGTATCAACATCTATCTTCATAAGTGACATTAACCTGTATTTTTTTTTCATACTATATTTGTCTGTTTTGGAATTAGAATTTTACTAACCTCATTGAATATGTTCAGAGTATTTTCCCTTCCTTAATCTCCCAAGAAAAGATGGCTTAAAATTGGAATTGATGCTTTCTTGAATATTTGGTAGGTCATTCCTATACAGACTTCTGGGTCTGGTATCATCTTTGTAGGAATAATTTAAATCATCTATTTACATTTTGTTTCTAGCTGTGTGTAATCAGATGTCTGGACTAGGACCAGGTTATGTCTGTTCCCTGCATGCTCATTAATAATGCCTCTTTTCACGTTCAAAGATCTCCTTGTTTGGGTAATAAAATATGTGGGTTTTGTGTGTCTACGTCTATATAGGTTTTTCTCTTTCTTCTTGCACTAGTTTTGGCTAATTATATATATTGTCTAGTTTGTCAGATTAATCGGCATAAAGTTGTTTGTAGTTTTCTCGTTCTGAAAGCTCTGCTGTGCCTGGCCCGTATGGCTCAGCTGGTTGGAGCGTAGTCCAAGGAGTGGCAGGTTGATTCCTGGTCAGGGCATAGACCTAAGTTTGGGTTTGGTCCCCAGTCGGGCGAGTATGGGAGGTACTGCTATGTCTCACATCAATGTCGCCTGTCTGTCCCTCTCCCTTCCTCTCTCTCTAAAGTCAGTTAAAAAAGATACTCGGTGAAGATTAAAAACACACATACAAAACTCTGCTGTAGCTTTCAATATATCACTTTAAAACTCTCTAACATTGTTTATTTGCAACTTTTTCTTTACCTTGATCAATATTGCCTACGTTTTTTCCATTTTTATTCGTCCTTTTTATGTACACATTTGACTTTATTGACTTGCTCTACTGCTTATTTTTTATGTCATTAATTTTTGCTCATGTTTATTGTTTTCATCTTTCTACTTTCTTAGAATTTACTCTGCTGCTCTTTTTTGAAATTTCCTATTATCTATCTCCGATAGATAATCAGTTTTGAATCTTTTTTTTCTTTTCTAATATATGCATTTAAGGCTATATATGAATTTCCTTGTAGGTGTTGTTCAAGTCGAATTCTAAGGCTTTTTTTCTTTATTGAATATACATATCATAAAATGCATGTATTTTAAGTCTATAGTTTTATGAGTTTCAGCGAATGTAAACAACCATGTTCCCATCATCCTCAAATGTCCTAGGCTGTCTCCATCAGCCTGCAAAGCTCCGTAGGGCCCGTGTGGGATCCGTCCTCCCTCCACCACCAGCTCATTAGTGTGAGGACTACTAACTGGAAGTGTTCAGTATTCTCTCTAGAGTGCGCTTCTTTCATTAGCATGCTCTGCGTATGTGGGTTCATTTGCTCCTTTTTATCACTGAGTTTATTCCATTATGTGGACGGATATGCACTGTTTGTTTATCCAGTCTCTGCTGATGTTTGTTTGGATTGTTTTCAGCGGTTGGCTACTAGGAATAAAGCACCTATGAACATTCTCAGACGAGTCTTTTGTGGCCATAGAGAGCTTTCATTTCTCTTGGGCAGTGGGACTTGGGGATGGAGAGCGTTCTCAGACACAGAGGAAATGTGTTCATCATCAGAAAATTGACAGGCACCCAGCCTGTGTGGGCTAGAGGCTGAGCATCAACCTGTGAACCTGGGGGTCACGTTTCAAGTCCCGGGCAGAGCACGTGCCCGGGTTGCGGGCTCAGTCTCTAGTAGGAGAGGCCATGCAGGAGGCAGCCAATCTGTGATTCTCTCTCATCATTGATGTTCTCTCTCTCCCTCTCCCTTCCTCTCTCTGAAATAAAAAATAAAAGTAAAAAAGTGTTAAAAAGACTCGGACCGCCCTAGCTGGCTGGGCTCAGTGGATAGAGTGTTGACCTGTGGACTGAAGGGTCCTAGGTTTGATTCCAGTCAAGGGCACATGCCCGGGCTCTGAGCTCGATCCCCAGTGGGGCTGTGTAGGAGGCAGCCAATCAATGATTCTCTCTCATCATTGATCTTTCTCTCTCTCTCCCCCTCTCCTTTCCTCTCTGAAATTAATACAAATATATTTTTTTAAAAAGACTTAGACCTTTAAAAAAGGGCACTGGTTATTTTTATACCATCCTAGTGACTTTGCCTTTTAAATGAATGGAAAACAATGTACAGTTTGTTTTTTTAATCCTCACTGGAGAATATATTTTTATGAGAGAGAGAGAGAGAGAGAGAGAGAGAGAGAGAGAGAGAGAGAGAGAGAGAGAGAGAGAGAGAGAAACATTGATTGGTTGCCTGCTATAGATACCCTGACTGGGGATTGAACCTGAAACTTAGGTATGTGTCCTGACCAGAAATTGAACCCGAAACTTTTTTGGTGCACAGGATTGATGCTCCAACCAACTGAACCACCTGGCTAGAGCATGATGTACAGCAAGCATGTCAAACTCGTGAAATATTTTTGCAGTCCAGCCAATATAATGGTATGTAAGGAACGTTTTAATAAAAAAATTCTTAATTTTTGTAACTTAATTACAATATCCTGTTATACATAATTATTAATAACGAGCTGCAATGTTCACTAATGACTGATTACCATAATCGTGTTGCACTCATTTCCTTTACGCGCCTTACGCACAGGCGCACCATTTCTCTCCACTAATACTAGCAGCGAATGTTTTAGCAGCCGATCGCCACATCATTAGTCTTGGACTGACTTGTTTGGTGTGTGCGACAGGAAATATTTCGCTTTCAGAGAACAAGAAAAATAGGTTTATTTGTGTTACGCTTATTAATTTGTGCCATTATTCAGCATCTGGTAAGTTAATGTTCAGAAAAACTATAATTTTTATTAAAATGTTCTATTATTTTATGTTAACAATTACTCATTTATTTCAGCCCTTTGTATTCAGCATGTTGCTATCAAAATAAACCTACGTTTCTATGAAAATTGAAGCTTTTGTTTTTTTCTTGGCCCACATAAACTTAAACCTTGTTTACTTGACCTGTATTAGCCTTTGAGTTTGACATGCTTGATGTCCGGTTTTACTATGTGGCTACTAGTTTTTGAAAAAAATGTTGACCTTGTTTTTTCATACAGTTTTGCTGGGGAAAGGGACTCGTATGCAAAGTCAGCTCCTGCTTCCCCTGATCATGTCAAACGTGGCCAGAGATGTAGATACGGGACTGTGGTTAGTTGTGCATCTGTGATTTTATTGCTTTCTTGCTTGGATTTGGAAAGGCGGGGTCTTAGTGTAGCTATCCAATAAGTTTTATGATGTGGTATTTTTATTATTACTCAGTTCTAGTTCTTAAATATACTTACATTAAGATTTTTTTCTTTAAACTAGATGTTACTTGGGTTTTTAAATTTCCATTGTGGGATGATTTGTTGTTGTTTTTGATGATTTCTAACTTAGTTGCAGTTTGGTCGCTTAATATAGTCTTTGTAATACTAATTTCTTGAAATGCTTTGTGACTTTCTTTATGACCTAATGTGTAGTTAATTTGTATGCTTAAAAGAAAAGTATATTCTCCAATACACACACATACTTTTATACATTTATTTAACAAACTTAATATATATGTACATGCTTATGTAAATATATATAAATTTATAGATAATAGAACTCTAGTTTATTAATGGCATTGTTCAAATCTTCCAAAAGATTTCTGATTTTTATCTGTTCAATCTACCAGTTGCTAAAAAAGATATATTAAAACTTCCTACCCCAATAGATTTATCAGTTTTTTCTTAGTTTTGTCAAGTTTGACTTTATATTTCAGAACCTTTATTATTTGATATATACAGATTTAGAATTACAATATTATTCTAGCAAAAAAAATGTTTTTCTGATTGGGACTATATAAAACTATAAAAATTTTGTACAGTAAAGGAATCCATTTACAAAACAAAAAGATAGCCTACTGAATAGGAGAACATATTCACCAATGAGACATCCAATAAGAAGTTAATATATAAAATGTATAAAAAAACTCATACAACTCAATATAAAACCACACGCAAAAAATCCAATTAAAGAATGGGCAGAGGGCTTGAATAGATACTTCTCCAAAGAGGACATACAGATGGCCCAGAGACATATGAAAAGATGCTCAACATCACTAGCCATCAGAGAGATGCAAATTAAAACCACAGTGAGATACCACCTCACACCTGTCAGAATGCCTTTCATCAGTAAATCAACAAACAAGTGTTGGCAAGGAAGTGCAGTAAAGGGAACCCTCGTGCATTGTTGGTAGGAATGCGGACTGGTACACTCAGTGGAAAACAGTATGGCCCAGCCAGAGTGGCTCAGTGGTTGAGCGTAGATCTATGAACCAGGAGGTCATGGTTTGATTTTGGTCAGGGCACATGTCCAGGTTGCAGCTCGAGCCTCCGTGGGGGGCATGCAGGAGGTAGCCCATCAATGATTCTCTGTCATCATTGATATTTCTATCTCTCCTTCTCTCTCTGTCTCTCTCTCTCTGTCTCTCTCTCTCTCTCTCTCTCTCTCTCTCTCTATATATATATATATATATATACACACACACACACACACACACACACACACACACATAAAATAGTATGGAGGGTCCTCAAAAAATTATAAATGGAACTGCTTTAAGTCCCAACAATTCCACTTCTGTGTATATGTCCACAGAAACCCAAAACACTAATTCAAAAGAATTTTCATTTCAGCGTTATTTATAAGAACCAAGATATGGAACCAATTCAAGTGCCTATCAATACACAAGTACACAAAAGGTTGGGGGAGAAACCAAGATGGCAGCATAGGTAAACACCAGAATTTGCTGCCTCGCACAACCATTTCAAAACTACAACTAAAAGACAAAATGGACACCATCCAGAGTCACAGAAAGGCTGACTGAGTGGAAATTCTACATCTAGAAGGAAAGAGAAAAGCACACTGAGACTCAGAGGAGGCGCAGAAGTAAAGTGCAGAGACATGGAGGCGTGTGTGGAGAGGGCTGGCAACTGAGTATGTGGTTGTCTTTTTTAATCAGGAGAAAGACACAGTTCCCGACTGCTCTGAACTCCAGTTCCAGGCAAGACTGTGGGGAACCAGACTCATACGGGGAGAAACTGGACTGTCTGGCTTCAGGCAGAACTCAAGGGCAGCTTTCTCTAAGAGGTGCTTGCAGTGATTACTAAGGGACACTGAGACCCCAGGGCCTCTTAGGAAAGGGCTGAGGATGGGTCAGTTGTTTGCTCCACCCTGTTGATTCCCTGAGACCCCACCCCACTCCAGCTGAGCACAGAGGCTTTTGCATATGAATGGCCTGGCCTTTTGCGATCTAAAATTACCTAACAAACTGCAGCTGGGTCAGAGAGTCCCAGAACTTTCAAAAGAAGGCCCACGGCCCCACAGCAGCTAGAATTACTTCACAGCTGGGCCTCATCTAGGCACCTCCAAATCCCAAACAAAGAAGAGGAATCTGCAGATCTCTCCATAGCTCCTGCTGGGTGACTGCCCTCAGGCAGAGGTGAAATTAGCACCTCCTTGGAATCCAAAAGCCAGTGTACCCAGTGGTCAGAGTAGGACCATCCAGATTACAACTCCTCAGATCCATAAGGGACACACTCAAGCAGCAGACTCAGTGAGCACCAAAGCCCTACTAAAGCAGGTCTTGCCCCATAAGAGTGTCTTCAGCACAGAAGTTCTCCATCGTAGACACAGCTGATCCTTAGCCAGTTGGCCTGGAGGTCAATTCCTACCAGTGATACCAACAAAATAAAGGCTTAACTACAACAAGACCGTGCACACAGCCCACAAAGGGGTGCACTGAGAGTGTCCACCTCAGGTGACTGGGGAGGTTTAGCCACTGGGCCCTATAGGACACCCAGCACACAAAGCCACTCTATCAACACAGGGAAGGAGCCAAAATGTGGGAAGAAAGAAACAGGTCACAAAGGAAAGAAATGGAAGAAAGCAAACTACTGGATATAGAGTTCAAAACCATGGTTATAAGGTTTTTCAAGAATCTTCTAGAAACCACTGATAAATTTCATATCCCCTTGAGGATATAAAAAAGGACCAACTAGAAATTAAGCATACACAGAGATCCAACAGCAGACTAGAGGATTGGAAGAATCAAATCAATGATTTGAAATATGAAGAAGCAAAAAACACCCAACCAGAAAAGCAAAAAGAAAAAAAGAATCCAAAAATATGAAGATAGTGAAAAGAGCTTCTGGGACAACCTCAAGCGTACAAACATCTGAATTATGGGGGTGCCAGAAGAAGAGAGAGAGCAAGATACTAAAAACCTATTTGAAGAAGTAATGACAGAAAACTTCCCCCACCTGGTGAAAGAAATAGACTTATAAATTCAGGAAGCGCACAGTACCCCAAACAAAAGGAATCCAAAGAGGACCACACCAAGACACATCATAATTAAAATGCCAAGAGCAGCCGAAACCGGTTTGGCTCAGTGGATAGAGCATTGGACTGCAGACTGAAAGGTCCCAGGTTCGATTCTGGGCAAAGGCATGTACCTTGGCTGTGGGCACATCCCCAGTAGGGGGGTTGCAAGAGGCAGCTGATCGATGTTTCTCTCTCATCAATGTTTCTGACTTTCTATCCCTCTCCCTTCCACTCTGTAAAAAAATCAATAAAATATATTTTTTAAAAATAAAAATAAATAAAATGCCAAGAGCAAAAGACAAAGAGAGAATCTTAAAAGCAGCAAGAGAAAAACAGTTACCTACAAGGGAGCACCCATATGATTGTCAGCGAATTTCTCAACAGAAACTATGCAGGCCAGATGGGAGTGGCAAGAAATACTCAAAATGATGAATAGCAAGAACCTACAACCAAGATTACTCTAACCAGCAAAGCTATCATTCAGAATTGAAGGTCAGTTCAAGAACTTCACAGATAAGAAAAAGCTAAAGGAGTTCATCACTGCCAAATCAGTATTATATGAAATGCTGAAAGATATTCTTTAACAAGAAGAAGAAGAAAAAGGTAGAGATAAAAACTATGAACAACAAATACATATCTATCAAGTGAATATAAAAATCAGGTGAATGAAAAATGATGAACAGAATAAACCAGTGAATATAATAGAATCAGGGGCATAGAAAGAGAGTGGACTAACAGTTCTTGGGGGGAAAGGTGATGGGTGCAGGAAGAGACTGGACAAAAATCATACACCTATGGATGAAGACAGTTGTGGGGGGTGGGTAAGGGCAGAGGGTGGAGTGGGAACCAGGTGGTTGGGAGATATGGGGAGAAAAAAAGGAATGATGTAATAATGTGAACAATAAAGATTTATTTTAAAAAATACACAAGTACACAAGTGAATAAAAAAGCTATAATACACACACACATACACACAAGAATATTACTCAGCCATAAAAAATCAAGTCTTACCATTATGATAGTATGGGTGGACCTAGAGGGTATTATGCTAAGTAAAATAAGTCAGTCAGAGAAAGACAAATACCATATGATCTCACTTATGTATGGAATCTAAAAAACAAAATAAATGAACAAAACAAAAATAGAAACAGATTCCTAGATACAGAGAACAGATTGATGATTGCCAGAGGGGAGGGTGGTTGGGAGACTGGGTGAAAGGTGAAAGGAATAAGAAGTACAGATTGGGCTGAAACTGGTTTGGCTCAGTGGATAGAGCGTCGGCCTGCGGACTGAAGGGTCCCGGGTCTGATTCCGGTCAAGGGCATGTCCCCAGTGGGGGGTGTGCAGGAGGCAGCTGATCGATGTTCTCTCTCATCGATGTTTCTAACTCTCCCTCTCTCCCCTTCCTCTCTGTAGAAAATCAATAAAATATATTAAAAAGAAAAAGAAGAAGTACAGATTGGTAGTAACATAATAGTCACAGGCATGTAAAGTACAAGCATAGGGAATATAGTAAATGATATTGTAATAACTATGTATGGTGCCAGTCCAGTACTGAAGATATCAGGGGGAACACTTTAGAAAGTAAATGATTGTCTAATTACTATTCTGTATACCTGAAAATAATCCTATCTAATAATAAAGTAATATGCAAATTGACTGTACCTCTGATCAAGCCATGCCCACCAACCAGTCAGGAGCAAATTATGCAAATAAACCCCAACCAAATGGCTGCCGCCACTGAGAGCAGGAAGGAGGCTTGGGTTTCCCCGACAATGGAGGAAGCCAAGCTTTCTGCCTGCTGTTGCCGGCTTAGGCTTCCACTCAATGTTACAAAGTTTCAATTATAGAAGATACATAATCCCAACAGAAATGGTGGCAGCCACGGAGCTGGAGAGAGAAGAGGTTATGGTTGCCAGAGTGATGGAGGAAGCCAAACTTCTGCAGCCTAGGCCTCCGCTCAAGGCTACAAAGTTTCAAACAGAAATGGCTGTCACCATAGAGTGAGGAGAGAGCTTGGCTCTGCTCCAGGCTATGAAGTTTCAATTGCAGAACATAAATTAATCCCAGATCCCAGGGCCTCTGCTTGGGTCGCTAGGGAGTATGGCCAGCCTGCAAACCACCATAGGCCCCTCCCCCAGGCCGCCCCATACCTCAAGGGAACCCCCACCCTGATCCAGGATACCCCTCAGGGCAAACCAGCTGGCCCCTACCCATGCACCAGGCCTCTATCCTACCTAATAAAAGAGTAATACGCAGAACGACCATCACTCCAACACACAAGAGGGCTGCCCCATGTGGTCAAAGATCCTGTCCCCATGTGGACACAAGATGGCCACCACAAGATGGCTAGCAGGGGAGGGCCATTGGGAGGTTCCAGGCCTGCAAGGGAGGGTAGTTATGGGCGATCAAGCCTGCAGGGGAGGGCAGTTAGGGGTGACCAAGCCGACAGAGGAGGTAAGTTGGGGGCAAACAGGCTGGCAGGGAAGCAGTTAGACATCAATTAGGCTGGCAGGGTAGTGGTTAGGGAGTGATCAGGCTGGCAGGCAGAAGCGGTTAGGGGCAATCAGGGAGGCAGGCAGGTGAGCAGTTTGGAGCCAGCAGTCCTGGATTGTGAGAAGGATATCCAACTGCCCGTTTAGGCCCGATCAGGCCTAAACGGGCAGTCAGACATCTCTCATGGGGTCCCAGATTGGAGAGGGTGCAGACTGGGCTGAGGGACACCCCTTCCATCCCCCCCCCCCCCCCATGCACAAATTTCTTGCACTGGGCATCTAGTACAAAATAATATTAATGTAAACTGTAATTGAAAAGTAAAACATTTAAAAAGGAGTAACCATCCCTCTGAAATAAAATAAATTATTATTGTAGCCAATTTTCAAATAATCATATAGTAACTATTTCTTATCATGCTTTTTGCCTTATTGCCTATTTATCTCTTGTTAATAATTGGTGTCAGCTTCCTTTCAGTTAGCATTTATTTAGCATTTGTTCCATCATTTAACTTTCAACCTCTCTCTGTATTACTTTTTTTCTACCTCTGCTTTTAATGAAGCCTAGAAGTCAGTACACATGTATCCTAGTCTTGAAAGTGTCCTAGAGTCTTAGATTCCTAACTTTTCAATACATGTCTTGCACACCATCCTTTACCGTGTTGAGAGAGTCAAGTGAGATAAGTTATGTGGAATTATTTTGCAAACTCTAAATTATTTTGCAAGTTATTATTGTTCTAACTATCTAGCTTTTTGAGTCTCTCCAAAAGTTTGTTTAAATCCATGGTGGTTAAGGGCTTAGTTGGTAGGTAGAGCCATGTTTTTGCATTTGCAAATACCATTTCATAGGGTGGTTGTAAGATGTACATGTATTAAAAGTACTAAATTATCTGGAGCATAGTGAGTGTTCAATAAAGAGTAACTCATTATTTTTTTAATTATCATTATGGTTCTTGTGTTGCTATTGTTTTTACCCTGAATTCTAGATCCTCAGTTTACCAGTGCTTGATCATAGGCAAATTTCTTAACCTCGCTAAGCCTCAACTTCTTCATTTTTGAAGCTAATAACTACTTCAAAGTGTTGTTCTGAGAATCATGTAAAATAATGATAAAAAGAGCTTGGTACAGTATCATGGTTTCCATTATCTTAGTTTTTAAGATATCTTCTGCTATTAGAGTTCTAAATGTTGACACTTTTCTGACACCCCAAATCATCTATAACCTCTTACCTGAATTTGAAGCCCTTATTTAAAATGTAGTTGAGTAGAGCCGAAACCGGTTTGGCTCAGTGGTAGAGCGCCGGCCTTCGGACTGAAAGGTCCCGGGTTCAATTCCGGTCAAAGGCATGTACCTTGATTGCGGGCACATCCCCAGTAGGAGGTGTGCAAGAGGCAGCTGATCGATGTTTCTCTCTCATTGATGTTTCTGACTTTCTATCCCTCTCCCTTCCTCTCTGTAAAAAATCAGTAAAATATATTTTAAAAAATAGAATAAAATGTAGTTGAGTAGAACCACTTGGAAATTTTACTATCAATGGTAAATCATTATATCCAAGTTAAATTCTTCATCCTTTCTCCCCACCAATCATGTCAGCTTCTTGAGAACCTAAGTGATGGCTTTAAGTTAAGCTTTACCCTTCAGGAGCTCACCATCTAATAGGAGACTCACTTTAAAATATGCCATTGTAGAAATTTGCACAAGGTGCTTCAGGAGACCCTGGAGAAGAGATGAACCCTGTGGGGAGGAGGGTGATCAAGCCAGGGAAAGCTTCCCAGACCAGGGAAAGCCCCTTTCCCCATTTCCACCAAATATACCAGAACCATCACCTGCCATTCTCCCAACACAAAAGACTGGGGTACATAAAATTAATTAAACATCTTTTTTCATTTTATAACTTCAAGAAGTGAACCAGGGATCCAGTGGCCTTACTTCTTATGGTGTCTGCCTCCTGAAAGTCTTTTATTTGCTTCTTCTGCATCCTACTCCCTCACAACTGAGAGTTTCATGTCCAGGCCTGAAGAGACTGCATCATTGCTGCTTGCAGTCCATTGGCCAGACACAGCGCCATGGCCCCTACCTAACTGGGAATTGTCGTTTTTCTGTGTGCCAGGAAGAGGAAAAGGGATCAATTAGTAAGCTTCTCACCGGTCTTGGCTATAGCTGCCTCAGAGACATCTTTGACATCAGCAATCCCTGGCATGTTCCTTTTGCTACTCTGCTTGCAAAGGTCTAGGCCATGGAGCAGAGAATCTTCTCAGCAGTCCCATGTGTTCCATCCCTGCTTGATGAGACCCTTAACTTTTTTCTGCCATCTTGTTCACTTTAATAATACTTCCAAGTCAAGAAAAAATTATTGTGGCACTAGATCAGTGCTTCGCACATAGTAGTTATACAATAAGTATTAAAACATTTTTAAAAATTTAGTTTAGAGAGAGAGGTTAGAGGAGGATGGAAAGGAGAGAGAGACAGACAGATAGACACACACACACACACACACACACACACACACATTGACTTGTTCCATTTATTTATGCATGGTTGATTCTTGTATGTGCCCTGCTCAGGGATCAAATCCCTGGGGTATCAGAATGATTCTCTAACTAACTGAGCAATACGTATTTTTAAATGCAAGAATCCTCTCAGCTCTAGGACTGACTTAGAGATTATTTGCAAGACTAAATTAAACTCAATACTTGAGTGGGCTGACAGAGAGAGGGAAGGAAGAAGGGAGGGATGGGTGGAGGAATCCTACACAATCAGGGATGGGAGCTTGTTTATTGGTCACCTCTGATCTACCCTTGGAGGTAACTAAGAATCACCTCAGTGCTAGAAACTTTCCAGCATGTCTGCTTCCTCTCTTAGAACCAGAAAGAAGAAGTTCATCAGTGATTCCTTCTCATCACTGATATGTCTCCCTCTCCCTCTCCCTTCCTCTCTAGAATCAATAAAAATATATTAAAAAAAAAAAAAAAAGAACTCGGCCGGAGTGGCTCAGTGGTTGAGCATCGACCTATGAACCAGGAGATCAGGGTTCGATTCCTGGTCGGGGCACGGGCCTGGGTGCGGGCTCCATCCCCAGTGTGGGGCGTGCAGGAGGCAGACGGTCAAAGATTCCTCACATCATTGATGTTTCTATCTCTCTCTCCGTCTCCCTTCCTCTCTGAAATCAATAAAAATATATTTTAAAAGAAAAGAAATGTTACAGGGCTGAGCAAAGGCCCCGGGGGACTGGAGCTGGCAGGGAAGACCTTAGCACTTACAGAAGCCAGCAGAGCACGGGGGTGGGGGTGGGGTGGGGGGAGAGACCGATTCTGATGGGTTCACACTCCAGCTTGGTGGCCTCTAGTAGTGGAGCCTTGGGCAAGTTACTTAATCTTTTTGTGCCAGTTTTCTCATCTGTAATTTAAAGATAATGATACCTCCCTCTTCTGGTTTTCAGATTAAGCCGGTTACTATAATAGAAAGCATAGACCAATGACTGGCACAATGTAAGCGCTGTATACTTGCAGATACTGTTATCATTAGGGACAGAAGAGGAATGGTCGCTTGAGGTCCCACATTGACAGACTGGAAGGGCCCTTGGAGGTGACTGTGTGTGATCCCTACTGGGTACCGTCGGGCTGCTGTTCCCGGTGTCCAGCCGGGTTCTCTCACTGCTCCTGGTTTTCAGCTCACAGTTTGGTTCCAAGCTATTTGGCAAAGTAGGTGACATTTAGTTTAAGTGCCAACTGCCCCAGTCCAGTCCTTGCCCCCTTGCCTGTTTTGCCCCAACCTGACTTTTCTTCCCCAGAACACTTACACTTTTCCTTACCGCCCAGATCTCCACTCTGCCACCCCCTCACCATCCCACCTCAGTTTTCTTGTGTCTCTGTCCCCCAGTCAGATTCTGCATGTCACTGTCAACTAGCTAATCTGATAAATGGTTTCCTCTGAAAGTCCCAATTGTCAGTGCAAAGGTTGCTGCTTTATACAAAGGTGCATTATGACTGGGGCCCTTCTGGGGAATATGTTCCACCCTTGGTGTCCTGGCATGTGGGAGGGAGAGAGAGAGAGCAGCATTCCACAGAGGAAGTGGGAGAGAATTAGATCATCAATCTCTCCTAAAAGAAGACAGGTCCTCTCTGAGCATTCATCCTGTTGGCTGGGGAGCAGATAAAGATACTGGTAGGGACATGGTAAGGGAATTGGGCAGGGACATTTAATCAATAAACTTCTAGACATAGAGCTAGGGGCCTGAGTGGGTGGGACAGGATATAAAAATGGGTAAGACTTGTCCCTGCCTGCAAAGGTTGAAGGAAATAAAAGCACACGGTTAATAAGCATACAAATAAACTATATCTCGAGCTAACACAGAGACACATGAGAGTACCAACAAGGATGAGAGATGCATTCAGACTGGAAGTTTTAGATGATTCCATGGAGAGATTGATGGTGGCCTGAGAACTGATACCTGAAGAGGATTTTATCAAAGTATATTGTGTTTTCTACGAATGCTAGAAAATCTACACATATTAGAACACAGAATAAGCCCTGGCCAGATAACTCAGTTGATTAGAGCATCATCCAAAACACCAGGGATGGGAATGTCTGGCCCACAGGTCCTGTAAGGCCCACAAAATCATCTGGTCTGGCCATCCCAAGGCATTAGGGGCAAGTTAATTGTTTGACCAAATATAGCAGGCTAATTTTTAAGTCGATAATTCTGTACGGCCCGAGAATGGTGTTATGAATAGCCAGATGGCCCTCGGCAGAGAAAAGGTTCCCCTTGCTTGCATACACCAAGGTTGCAGGTTCAATCTCCAGTCAGGGCACATACAAGAAGCAACGAGTGAGTGCATAAATAAGTGGAACAACAAATTGATGTTTCTCTCTCTTAAAAAAATTATATCACACACACACACACACACACACACAGCACACACACACACATACATGCCCCAGTGCATGGATTCATGCACATTAAAAGGAAATTAATTAGAAGGTGGCTGGTGGGATGCGACTGGGCAAGAGGGGCGGGACACACCTTGGAGCCAACCTCTCACCAGTCCCTCCCTGGCTGGCCACACCTGGGGCAGCACTGTGGCTGGATGGGCATCTGCAGAGTAAGTGGAGTCCCTCCAGCAGGTGGGGTCCCTCACCCTAGCCTGCAGGGATTAGGCCACAACTGGCTCTCCAACATCCCCTAGGGGTCGTGGATTGCGAGAGGGTGGTTTTCGGGTCATGCACCCTGGAATAAGGCTCCCTCCTCTCTGGTTCTGGGGTGCACCATCCAAGCAACCACTGCTCCTAAGTCACCACAGCTCGGCAGCTCCTGCGTTGAGCATCTGCCCCCTGGTGGTCAGTGTACATCATAGCTATCGGCTGTTCTGCTGTTCTATCAATTTGCATATTAGCCTTTTATAATATAGAATAATTGATTTTAGAGACTAAGAGAGAGAGAGAGAGAGAGAGAGAGAGAGAGAGAGAGAGAGAGAAACATCAATATTGAGCGCACTGGGGATCGAGTCTGCAACCTGGGCATATGCCCTGGCTGGGAATCAAACTGAGACCTCCTGGTTCATAGGTTGATGCTCAACCACTGAGTCATGCTGGCCTGGCTTCCTCCCTCTCCCCTACCCCTTTCTCAAATTAATAAATAAAATTATAAAAAGAAAACGCACAGTCTCACAATTTAAGGAGACCTCTGTTATCTCTAGGTACTGGGATTATGGATGATTTCTATTTGCTATACATTTCTGTATTTTTAAGTTTTCTGTTGTTGAGTTTTACAATAAAAAGAATACACATTTATAAAAACAAAATTCAAAACCCTAAGAGAACTTAGTGCTAACATTTCAGTATGTGATTGTAGTCTTTTTACAATACGTAATTTTATCATTCTAGTTGTACAATTATACATATACTAGGGCCCTGGTGCACAAAATTCGTGCACTGGGGGTGGGTGGTCCCTCAACCCAACCTGTCCTCTCTCACATACTGGGAGCCCTCAGGGGATGTCCAACTGATATCGCACCCCCAGCCATCGCCCTGCTCAGCTCAGCTCCGGCTGCCTGCGACCACCTGGCCCCGGCAGGGCTGGGCACTCGCCACCACTTCCACTCACAGCACCCAGGGCCAGGTGCTCCCTGCTGCTGCCACCACCACTGCTGCTGCCGCCGCTTCCCCTCACAGCGCCTGGGGGCTGGGCACTCACCGCCACTGCCGTTTCATCTTCACCCCCAGGGCCCACCACTTGGCCCTGCCCCCGCTCCTGATTGGCTGGTAGCATAGCCAATCAGGAATGAAGATACTGTCAAATTTGCATGTTTCTCTTTTATTAGATAGGATACCTGCTCTTTCCTTTCTTTCTTTTTTTATTTCAGAGAGAGAAAGGGAGAGAGAGATAGAAACATCAATGATGACAGAGAATCATTGATCAGCTGCCTCCTGCATGCCCCCCACTGGGAATCGAGCCCACAACCCCAGGCATGTGTCCTTGACTAGAATTGAACCCAGGACTCTTCAGTCTGCAGGCTGATGCTCTATCCACTGATCCAAACCAGCTAGGGCTATATACCTACTCTTTTTAACTTCTCAGCATTTGCCCTGCTATTATAAATGCTTCATAAGTATAACTGAATGGTTGTGGGCTATAGTTCTATAGCCATTTCCCTTCTATTAGATTAAAAGCTTGTTTATAAATTTTTGCTGTTATAAGAGGACCTAACCCGCCCTAACTGGTTTGGCTCAGTGGATAGAGCATTGGCCTGCGGACTGAAAGGTCCCAGGTTCAATTCTGGTCAAGGGCATGTACCTTGGTTGTGGGCACATCTCCAGGAAGTGTGCAGGAGGCAGCTGATCGATGTTTCTAACTCTATCCTTCTCCCTACCTCTCTATAAAAATGAAATTAAAAAATGGGAATCCTTCTCTAAAAAAAAAAAAAGACGTAACCCTTGTAAATATATATGCACCCAATATAGGAACACCTAAAAATATAAATAACTCTTGGCAGACTTAGAGGGAGAGATGGGCAGCGATACAGTCATAGTAGGGTACTTTAACACCCCACTATGATCACTAGATAGATCTTTCAGACAAAAGAATCAACAAGGAGACAGAGACATTAAATGAGACATGGGATCATATGGATTTAATTGATATTTATAGAACATTTCATTGCAAAGCAAAGAATATACATTCTTCTCAAGTACACATGGAACATTCTCAAAGATAGACCACATGTTAGGACACAAAATAAGTCTTAACAAATTCAGTAAGATTGAAATCATATCAATCATCTTCTTGGATGACAAAGGCATGAAACTAGAAATCAACTACAATGAAAAAAAAACCTCAAAAACACACGAACACATGGAGACTAAGTAGCATGTTATTAAATAATGAATGTTACCAAGGAGACTAAGGAATAAATAAAGAAAGAAAATGAATGCACAAAAACCCTAAATCTATGGGACACAGAGCAAGTAGTTCTGAGAGGGAAGTTCATAGCATTACAGGCCTACCTCAAGAAGCAAAAAAAAAAAAAAAAAAAAAAAAATATCAAACAATCTAAACCTACACCTAAAAGAACTAAACAAAGAACAACAAGAAAAGCCCAGAGTAAGCAAAGGGAAGGAAATAATAAAGATCAGAGTAGAAATAAATGACAGTGTCTTCAGAAACAATACAAAAGATCAATGAAACTTAAGAGTTGGTTCTTTGAAGAGATAAACAAGATTGATGAACCTTTAGCCAGACTCACCAAGACATAAGTGAGAGGACCCAAATAATTAAAATCATAAATGAAAGACGCGAAGTAACAACTGACATCACAGAAATATAAAGAATTGAACAACCATATGCCAACAAATGGGACAACTTGAGCAAACGGACAAATTTCTAGAAACATACACTCTTTCAAGACTGAGTCAGGCCCTAACGGTTTGGCTCAGTGGATAGAGCATCAGCCTGCACACTGAAGGGTCCAGGGTTCGATTCCGGTCAAGGGCATGTACCTTGGTTGCAGGCACATACCCAGTGGGAGGTGTGCAGGAGGCAGCTGATCAATGTTTCTCTCTCATCAATGTTTCTAACTCTATCCCTCTCCCTTCCTCTATATAAAAAACAAATACACACACACACACACACACACACACACACACACACACACATATATATATATTTAAAAAGACTGAATCAGGAAGAATTTAAAAATCTGGATAGACTGATAATAGCTAATGAAAGTGAAGCAGTAATGAAATAAAATAAAACTCCTAGCAAACCAAATCCTGGACCAGATGGCTCTACATGCAAATTTTATCAACCATTCAAAGAACTAACACCTATCCTCCTCAAACTATTCCAAAACATTGTAAGAGGAGGGAAGACTTCCAAACTCTTTTTATAAGACCATCATTGTCCTAATTTCAAAACCAGGTACAGATGCTACAAAGAAAGAAAGTTATAGGCCAACATCCCTGATGAACATAAGTGCTAAAATCCTCAACAGAATATTAGCAAACTGGATTCAGCAATACATTAAAAAGATCATACACCATGATCAAATGGGATTTAGTCCCAGGATTCAAGGCTGATACCATATCTACTAGTCAATAAATGTGATACATCACATAAACAAGAGGAAAGATAAAAATCACGTGATCATCTTTGGCTAGTGTGGCTCAGTTGGGTGGGTATTGTCCCATGCACCAGATGGGTGGCCAGCTCAGTTCCCTACCATGGCACAAGCCCAGGTTATGGTCTCCATCCCTGGTAAGGGGCAGCTTCCACATCAATGTTTGTCTCAAAATAAATTAAGAAATCACATGATTATATGAATAGATGCAGAAACAGTGTTTGATAAAATACAGTACCCATTTATGATAAAACTCTCAGCAAGATGGGAATAGAGTGGTCATACCTCAACATAATTAAAGCCATATATGAAAAACCTACAGCCAGTATCATACTCGAGCATTTCCCTTAAGATCAGGAATAAGACAGGGAAGTCTGCTTTCACCACTTTATATACATACATATATATATTTTTTTTAATTGATTTTTCACGGAGAGGAAGGGAGAGGGATAGAAAGATAGAAACATTGATGAGAGGGAACCATCGATCACCTGCCTCCTGTAACACCCCCTACTGGGGATGTGCCTGCAACCAAGGTACATGCCCTTGACCGGAATCAAACCTGGGACCTTTCAGTCTGCAGGCTGACGCTCTATCCTCTGAGCCAAACCGGTTTTGGCTGCTTTCACCATTCTTGTTCAACACTAGTGGCCCAGTGCACAAAATTCATGCACATTAAAAGGGGGAACCCAGAGTCAAGTCCCCGCCCACCCACCCACATGTGCCTCAAAATCACATGAGACCCAGACCTGGCCAACACCATCCCCCACCCCCCGATTGGGCAGATCCAGACCCAGCCAGTCCCACCCTTATCAAGCCCTGCTGGGCAGGGGGTGCAGCCTCAGGTCCCCTATCAAGCCCCACTGGGCAGGGGGTGCGGCCAAAGTTTCCCTGACCCAGAACTGGGGTGTACCTTGAGGTCCTCCATCAATTCCCACTGGGTGGGGAGCACAGCCTGAAGTCCTCTGTCAAGCCCCACTTGGTGGGGGGCATGGCCTGAGGTCTCCCAGCTTGGTACTGTGGCAGGGGGAGCAGCCTAAGGTCCCCTAGCCCAGCACCAGGACAGGAAGTGCACTTTGAGGTCTCCCGCCCTGTTAAGTTCTGCTGGATGGGGGGAGTGGCCTGAGGTCCCCTGTCAACCCCTCCGGGGGGGGCGGAGGGGAACGGCCTGAGGTCCCCTGCCAAAGCCCCACGGTGTGGGGGAGGTTGTAGCTTCAGGTCCCTGCTGATTGCTCATTAAGACTCCTTAAGGGAACTTGGGCTTAGGTGTGGGTGCAGCCATCTTTGTGATGGAGTGATGGTCCATTAGCATATTCCCTCTTTATTAGATAGGACAGTGCTAGCCACAGTGATCAGACAAGAAGAAGAAATAAATAGCATTCAAATTAGAAAGGGAGGAAGTAAAACTGTCACTACTTGCAGATGACATATTGTACATAGAAAACACTAAAGACTCTATAAAATCTACTAGATCTATTAAATGAATTTTACAAAGTAGCAGGATACAGAATTAATATCCAGAAATTGGTGGCATTTAAAAAATATATTTCTAATTGATTTTTTCTTTTTGTTTTAGAGAGAGAGGAAGGGAGAGGAGAGAGAGAGAGAAACATCCATGGGAGAGCAAAACCTTGATCAGCTGCCTCCTGCATGTTCCCTACCAGGTATTGAGCCTGCAGCCTGGGCATGTGCCCTGACCAGGAATCAAATTGGCAACTTTTCGGTGCATGGGACAATGTCTAGAAATCAGTGGTATTTTAAAAAATATTTTTTTATTGATTTTTTTACAGAGAGTAAGGGTGAGGGATAGAAAGTTAGAAACATCGATGAGAGAGGAACATCGATTAGTCGCCTCCTGCACACCCCCACTGGGGAAGTGCCCATAACCAGTCTGCAGGCTGATGCTCTATCCACTGACCCAAACCGGTTTCAGCATCAGTGGCATTTTTATCCTATCTAATAAAAGAGTAACATGCAAATGTGACTGTACCTTGGCTCCTGATTGGCTATGCTCTAAGCCAATCTGGAGTGGGGGGCGGGGCTGAGTGACGAGAGGCAGGCGAGCAGGGCCGAGGCGCATGGGTGGCCAGCGGGGGGCGGGGGGCAGCTCGGGGGGATGGGAGGGGCCGACCTGCAAGCCGCTTGTGGTGGGAGCCACGTGGGAAGAGAAGGGCCAGCTGGCTCGCTGGGAGGGATGGAAGCCGAGTGGGATGGGAGGGGTCAGCTTACACGCGCACTGCATGAGACAGGAGCTGCGCGGACTGGAGGCAGGTGAGGCTGGCGCATGCGGCTGCTGAGTGTGGCTGCCCCTGGGGCTGGGCAGTCGCCACTGGGGCTAAGGCCAGGGCTGGGTGGGTGGGCCGGGGCAGAGCCAACCAACAGCCCCATTCCAGGGTGATGGCTGGGTGCCCAAGTCCTAAAGCTTCGGCCAAGGGTGAGGGGACAGCATGACATCACCTGAGGGCTCCCAGTATATGTGAGGGGGCAGGTTGGGCTGAGGGAACCTTCCTCTGTGCACGAATTTCATGCACCGGGCCACTAGTATGCTAATAACAAACTCTCAAAAAGAGACTAAGAAAACAATCCTATTTATTATTGCAACACAAAAATAAGATACCTAGGAATAAACTTAAGCAAGGAGGTTGAAGACTGTACTCAGAAAACTGTAGGACATTGAAAGAAATAGAGGAAGCTACAAACGAGTGGAAGCATACACCATGCCAAACTGTCTTCCAAGTGGCCGTGCTACTTTGCATTTCCACCAGCAATGATTGAAGGTTCCTTTCGCTCCACATCCTCACCAGCATTTGGATATTGGCCTTTTAATAGGTGTGTGATAATAGAAAAAACATATGTTGGTCTCTGCCCCCAGTTTCTGGCATAAACTCCTAAAACCCTTGTGATCCTCTAACCAATAAGAGCACAGGTAGCATCTTTGTTCTAATATTTGGTCTTTGACTTCATTTCCTGGGGGTTAGGAGTGTCTTTTGTTCTAGTGAGGTGACTAAGTGGGATTCTGAGTGGTTTCTGGATGGGGACTGGTCACTAGAAAGACCATGGTTAGAAGCTTGGAATTTTCAGCTCCATCCCTCCATTTCACAGAGAAAGGAGAGGGGCTGGAAATGGAATTGATAATTGATCATGCCTACATGAGGAAGCCTTCGAAAAATCCCAACAGTATAGGGTTTGGGGAGCTTCCAGGTGAGTGAGACACACCCGGTACCAAGAGGGTGACGTTCCCCAACATCACAGAGACAGATGTTCCTATACTAGAGACCCTTCCAGACCTTGCCCTGTGAATCTCTTCATCTCGCTGTTCATCTGTGTCCTTTATCGTATCTTTAATAAACTGGTAGACATGTTTCGCTGAGTTCTGTGATCTGCTCTAGCAAATTAGTCGAATCCATGGGGGAGCAGTTCATAGGAACCTCAGATCTGTAGCCAAGTCAGGCAGAAATTGTGGGTTAGCTGGCATCTGAAGTGGGGGAGAGTCACATGGGACTGAGCCCTTAATCTATCGGATCTGACACTAGGTAGTGTTAGAATTAGGTTAAATTGTAGGACACCCAGCTAGTATTGCAGAATTGCTTAGTGTGTGTGTGTGTGTGTGTGTGTGTGTGTGTGTGTGTGTGTGTGTAGGGACCCAGATCTCATGTTAGAAGTGTTGTAAATATGGTAGTGTGAGAGTAAAGGAAAAAGACATAGAGGAGGAAGACGGAAGATTTTCCTACAGAAGTGGTATCTCATTTTTGTTTTAACTTGCAATTCCCTAATGGCATATATTGTTGAGTGTCTTTTCATATTCTTATGTGTCATCTGAATAGCTTCTTTGATGAGGTAGATCTTCAGGACTTTTGCCTCTTTTTAGATCACATTGTTAATTTTCATATTCTTGAGTTTTAAGAGTTCTTTGTGTATTTTGGACAGTAGCCCTTTATCAGTTGTCTCTTTTGCAAATATTTTATCCAAGTCTGTAATTTGTCTCCTCACTCTCTTGACATTGTCTTTCTCAGAGCAGAAGTTTTTAATTTTAATGTAGTTCAGCTTATCCTTCTTTCTTTCATGGATCATGCCTTTGGCATTGTACCTACAAAATTATTACCATAGCCAAGGCCATTTAGGTTTTCTCCTATGTTATCTTCTAGGAGTTTTATAGTTTTACACTTTACATTTAAAGTCTGTGATCTATTTTGAGTTAAATTTTTGTGAAGGGTGTAAGTTGGTGTCTAGATTCATTTTTGTACATGTGTATGTCCATCAGCATCACTTATTGAAAAGAATATTTTTGCTCAATTGTATTCCTTTACACCTTTGTCAAAGATCATTTGGTAATATTTATGTGGATATAATTTCTGGGCTCTCTGTTTTATTTCACTGACCTATGTATCTATTCTTTCACAAATACTATACTGTCTTGAAATTGGGTAGTGTCAAGCTCTGACTTCGTTCTTCTCCTTCAATATTAGATTGATTATTCTGGGTCATTTGTCTCTCTATATAAATTTGAGAATCAGTTTGTTGATATCCACAAAATAAGTTACTGGGACTTTTATTGGTATTGGTATTGTTGAATCTATAAATCAAGTTGGGAAGAACTGACATCTTGATAATATTATGTCTTCCTATCCATGAACATGGAATATTTATTTGCTTAGGTGGTGTTTGTTTATTTTCATTTTAAAAAACACACAAAAAAAACCTCACTGGAGGATATGGTTGTTTTCTGGTGGGTTTTTTTGTTTGTTTGTTTGTTGAGAGAGAGAGAGAGAGAGAGAGAATGAGAATGAGAATGAGAATGAGAATGAGAATGAGAATGAGAATGAGATGAGATGAGAATGAGAATGAGAGAATGAGAATGAGATGGGTTGCCTCCTGTATGTGCCCTGACCAGGGATCAAACCTGTAACCTAGGTATGTTCCCTGATTAGGAATCAAACCCACAACCTTTTGGTATACAGGACAACACTCCAACCAACTGAGCCACAGGCCAGGACTGTTTATTTAGTTTTTCAAAAAATACCTTTCCTCAGAGTTTTTAGTTTTTCTCATTTAGATCTTGTACGTATTGTGTTAGATGTGTAACTATCTCACTGGGGGGGGGGGTGCACTAGTGTAAATGGTAATTTCAAATTCCACTTGTTCTACCTGCTTGCATCTAGGAAAGCAATTGGTTTGGGTATATTAACCTTGTACCCTATAATTTTGCTATAATCATATGTTGGTTCCAAGGTTTTTTTGGTTGATTCTTTCAGATTTTCTTTATGAACAATTATGTTATTTGTGAACAAATAGAGTTTTGTTTCTTCCTTCCCAACCTTTAATTTTCTTTTCTTGTCTTATTAAACATTAGCTAGGACTTTCAGTACAATGCTGAAAATAGTGGTGAGAGGGGACATCCTTGCCTTGTTCCTGATCTTGGTGGGAAAACCTCAAGTTTCACACCATTAAGTATGATATTAGCTCTCTCTCTTTCCCTCCCTCTCTCTCCCTCCCTCCCTTCCTCCTTCTCTTCCTCCCTCCCTTCCTCTCATCAATAAATAAAAATTTAAGAAAAGAGTTTTGCCCTAAGCAAATGATGGTGGAGCTTGTGGTTGGGGTAGGGGGTGGGAATAGGTTTGTGTGTGAAATAAGAGTTCATTTTAAGCATAAAACAATAAAAATTGTGTGTGTCCTCTAAAATCTAGATCATGTGGGTCAGCAAAGACCCAGGGGATGTGGAAAAATACAGGAAGGATTCAAGCAATGGAGATCCCATTTGTTAAGAATACATGTTGAGAAAGGGCTATGGTATGGAAAATAGGAGAGAAAACACACTGTAATAGATTACAGAGAACCTTAATGTCAGACTAAGGAATTTGAAATTTACTTGATAGGCATGGGGTGAGATATCAAACATTTTTGAGCAATAACTCAGAGCTTAAATTTACATTGACAATGTAAATATGTCTAATAACATGAAAAATGCTGAAGATAATTTTCACTAAAATTCTACCTATAATATTAGAGCCAAGTTGGGTTATTTTGTTTTGTTTTTTAATCTCATGTTTTAAAAAATGGCTTGTGTACTAGAAAAAGAGATTGGAAGGAACATTATCAAAATGTGTCATAGAGATGGTTTCAGTTGTTGGTAAGACTATGAATAGTTTGGGATTTTTTTTCTTTCTACTCTATATTTGCTAATTTTTTAATTGAGCATAATTTTATAATGAGAATAATTTTAGATTAAACTTAAATATGTGCAGGACTGGAGGGAATCCATTGATGGAGAGAATGGAGGCAGGAATATAGGTTAGGGTCAGTGCAGTAGAAAGGGAAGGAGAGGATGAACTGGGCCAAGGGCCATGGGAGGAAGAGGGAAGTGGAAAGTATATGTAAGGAAGCCTTAGCACAAACAAGTGTGGTGGTTAAGAGTATGGGCTCTGGAGCCAGGTTGCTGGGATTTGAATCTGAACTTGGCCCTTTACTTGGGCATACTACTCTGTGTGTTTTTTTAAATCTATAAATGGGAATAATAATTGTACTTACCCCATATGATTGATCAAAGGAGTAACTGAGTGAATGCATGTTAACCACTTAGAAGGTGCTCATAGAAGGTGCTCAGTATATTAACTATTATTCTAGTTACTTCCAGGAACCTGGCCTCAGATATAGCTTATATAATGGGGTGGATAGACACAGGTTCCTGAAGCATTATCCCTAACAGTTTAATTTTTTATAATATCCTATCTAATAAAAGAGTAATATGCAAATTTGACCGTGCCTTCGCCATACCCACACGCTACACCCACAGCCATGCCCACCAGCCAATCAGGAGCAAATTATGTAAATAAACCCCAACCAAGATGGCTGCTGCCACTGAGAGCAGGAGGAAGGCTTGGGTTTCCCCGGCAACAGAGGAAGCCAAGTTTTCCATCTGCCGTTGTGGGCCTAGGCCTCCATTCAATGCTACAAAGTTTCAATTATAAAAGATACAGAAATGGCAGCAGCCATTGAGCTGGAGAGAACAGAGGCTTGGGTTTCCTTGGCAACAAAGGAAGCCAAGATTTCAGTCTGCTGTTACTGGCCTAGGCCTCCACTCTAGGTTACAAAGTTTCAAACAGAAATGGCTGCCACCATGGAGCGAGCAGAAGGCTTGGCTCTGCTCCAGGCTACAAAGTTTCAATTGTAGACATAGATTAATCCCAGATACCAGGGCCTCAGCTTGGGTTGCTGGGGGGCGTGGCTGGCCTGCAAACCTCCACAGGCCCTCACTCAGGCCACCCCTCGCCCCAAGGGAACCCCCACCCTGATCTGGGACACTCTTCAGGGCAAACCAGCTGGCCCTCACCCATGCACCAGGCCTCTATCCTATCTATTAAAAGAGTAATTTGCAGATTGACCATCACTCCAACACACAAGAGGGCTGCCTCCATGTGGTCAAAGATCTTGCCCCTATGTGGACACAAGATGGCCACCACAAGATGGCCAGAAGGGGAGGGCCGTTGGAAGTTCCAGGCCTGCAAGGGAGGGCAGTTGTGGGTGATCAGGCCAGCAGGGAAGGGCAGTTGGGAGGGACCAGGCCTGCAAGGGAGGGCAGTTGGGGGCAATCAAGCCTGCAGGGGAGGGTAGTTAGGGGTGACCATGCTGGCAGAGGAGGGAAATTGGGGCCAAACAGGCTGGCACGGGAACAGTAAGACATCAATTAGGCTGGCAGGGTAGTGGTTAGGGGGTGATCAGGCTGGCAGGCAGAAGCGGTTAGGGGCAATCAGGGAGGCAGGCAGGTGAGCAGTTTGGAGCCAGCAGTCCTGGATTGTGAGAAGGATGTTTGATTGCCTAGTTAGACCCAATCCTACCAGGATCGGGCCTAGACGGGCAGTTGGACTTGCCTCAAGGGGTCCCAGATTGGAGAGGGTGCAGGCTGGGCTAAGGGACATCCCCCGCTCCCCTTGCATGAATTTCATGCACCGGGCCTCTAGTATTTATATATTATACATTTTTAAAGATCTTGTGCTCTCTTCAGCAGCACGTATACCAAAATTGGAAGGATACAGAGAAGATTAGCATGGCCCCTGCGCAAGGGTGACACGCAAATTGGTGAAGCATTCTATATTTTAAAAATAGTAATAATAATAAATTAAGTTAAATTAAATTAAATTTTAAAAATCTTAGTCAAGTTTTTTGAAAATAGATGAGCTGTCTCAGGTAGTGTGAGCTGCCATCCTTGAAGAAGTGCCAAGTGCAATAGGGATCAGTGTGGGGCTGGTATAGTACTGATTCCAGGCCAGTTCTCATCAGATGATGTACTGTTTTTTTTTTTTATGTAACTAAATTCTTTCCACTAAAGATAATGTCCTTAATTCTGAGCCCTCCCTAAGGATTCGGTGTTCAGGTATTCTTTATTTTATGAAATATGTTATATATAGACTGTAGGTTTTTTCCCTAATAACCTTACTTGGTAATAGTCTTACTTTTGGTTTTTAGGTTTTGGGGGGAAATTTTATTGACCTTTGAGGTGTAAGTTTCTGGGAACTAGGCTTGGGGGGAAAGTGAATAATTTGGGTAGGCTGAATTAGGTACTTCTGAGTCCACCCTGACCTTGAGACTCTCTCATTTCAGGGCCTCATATCCAGGGAGTTGTGCTGCAAATGTGAACTTTTAGATGGGGCCTTGGTTAAAGATGGGGATGGATCTATACAGCTCTGTCACTGTGGAGATTGTACAGTTCTTTGAAGATACCCTCCTGGCAGGGAGTCAGTCATTTTTAGGGACAGCTGCCCGGGGGCCCCAAGCCTCACATATTCTGCATTCAAATTGGCAAGCATATGCTGAAGGCTCCTGATGGGGAGGGCTGTGCTATGGGCCAGGAGATATTACTGAGGTCAGAACTGCAGGATCTCTTCCTAAAAGCGTGTGGTCTAATATCTTTCATATCCAGAAAGATAGTTTTGTTATAACTTCTCAGACCCTCCATTTCCTCATCTATAAAATAATAAGAATAATAATAAAAATACCACCATCTAACAGGTGCGGAGATGCCTCGCTCGCTACTTCCCTCATCTCCACCCAGAGCTAGGAAGAAGAATCAGACTCAGAGGCAGATGATGAGACCAAACCAGAAAGGATTGAGTTACCTTAAAGAGACAGAATGGCTTTGAGACCAATGAGGCCTGATTGTCTCTGGGCTGGGACACTGACATAGGTACAAAGAATGATCCAGTAGCTCTGGGTACTTTTAAAAAGAGGCAAGAGGTCCCTGTGTGGAGTGGTAGCCTGGTTTGGCCTGGCGATTTTCCTGTTGCGGAAAGTCACCTTTCCTGGCCTGTGCCCCAACACTGAACACTGTGGCTGCCTCCCTTAGTTCCAACCCCTTACCCAGCAAGTCCCCTTCTGAGTCCCCTCTGGCTGGCCCTGGCAAAGGGCCTGTAGGAGAGCGTGTGCTGGCCTGGGGCCCAGGGACCTTTGTTCTGTCCACTCAGCAGCTGTGTCTCCCACTGTCTGTTTATACTTGGCTGTGTGAGATGCCCCATTGTGTGGGGGGCCCTGGTTACCTTGAGTCCCCCCAGAAGTAGAGGCCCTTCTGGACATGCAGACAGGTTACATTTTGGAGCCTGAGAGCCTGAGGAGGCAGGCCCAAGCATGAGGTATCCTTGGTGAGGCCATGACACCGTGAGGCCTTTGAGTCACCTCCCCGGCAACGCCCCAGCCCTCTTTTGGCTTGAGTTTCCCTGGTTCAGCTCCGAGTGTTCTTGTGAAGATGGACTTAGTGGAGGAGAAGGCATTTTCTAAGGTGGTTAGCATTATATACATGTAAAGGATGATCGTTATTTTCAAATGGGATCATGTGTGTATAAAACCCTTTGAAAATATGATGTGCTCTTTTAGCCTAATTCTGTTGGTAGCCAAGAACCAGGGAGAATTGACAGTTAGGCTCAAGAAAAATAGCAGATTGGTGCCCCCCCCCCCCCCCACTCAGCTCCCTTTTAAAGGTTAAATTGATGGCAGTGCCAAGAAGAACTAGGATGGGAACTGAACCGTGCTGTGGTTCAACAGGTGGCTGCCTCTCTGTGACCCAAGCTAAGTTGGGCTGTTGTTGAGTGGTAACGAGGGCACTTGGGACCCTCCATCAGGAACCCTCTGCAGAAAGCTGGTGAGTTTCCAGTTAAGCTCGGGGGCAGTGCACACCATCACGTGACTCACTATACACCCAAGTCAGGCTGTTGTTTCTCTAGCGGACTAAACTGAGCCCCCGACAAACCCCAGCTGCTCTCCTTAGAGGGTTAGTGCCTGCTTAACCAGTTCTTGCTGATGACAGGCAACACTGCCAAGAGCCCACCTGAGCGGGATGCAGGTTGATGTTACACATCTGGAGTAGCACAGGTGCTCCTCTCCAAGGTGGCAAGCTCTACATGACGTGGATATGCATTTACATTTAGAAGTTACTTGGGGGGTTAGAGGTGGACAGAGGGGCGGGGATGCTAGTGTCACATTAGCTGTGCTGATACTGTTCTAAGGCTTTAACGTGTTATTTATTTCTCACTCCAGAAATTCCTGTATGTAGATCCTAATTTACAGATGAGGAACCTGAGGAACAGAAAGCTTTAATTGAACTGTCCAAGTATAGCTACTAGAAAGTGACGGAACCAGCATTTAAACCAGCCAGGAAGAATGACTACAGATAGAGTCAGACCTCTTTATTATCATTGTCATTTCCCCAATGCACACCTAAGGCAGAGACTTGTCAAGGTCACACAGCTGGTATGTGGTGGATCTGGGAATTAAAACCAGGTCCACCCAACTCCAGGACCCACAATGGTAACCGCCACTCTAATCTACATCTTTGGTTGCTTTTAATATTAAATTGTAATATATAGTATAATAGTCTATGTAATGTGATATAATGTTCTATCATAGTATATTATTTCCATCATAATATATTATTCTATTATAGTATAATACTCTATTATAGGGTGACAACTTATTGAATGAAGCCTTTATTGTTGGACATTTAGATTGGTTTAATTTTTTCACTATTATAAGTAAAAACCAGGATTTTTTAAAGAGAGAGAAATGGTGGGAATGTTGTTTGGTTTACCAGTTTATTTGTTTGTTTTAAAGGATTTAGAGCAGATGGGCTGAGCTCTGAGAGGCTAGAAGGATTGGAGGTTTCAAGTTGAGTGCTTGAATGGAGAATGAAATTCTGATTCGGAAGGGTGCCAGTGTGGAGAGAAAAAAAGAACAGACTGCGCTTTAGCCCAGGTTTGGCAGTGCCTGTGCAATAGAAAATTGGGCAGCATTTCAGAAATACTCTGTAATTCACACTTTGGATATTTTAGTGTTCTCCAAGCATCTTCTTATTGACATCTCATCGACAGCGGGTAGTCATGTTTGGGTGGGGCTGGGCAATGAGTGAGCCCATTCTCTTCCCCAGATCAGCTATGTGGACCTAAGATCCCTCCATCTGTCCTTCGCATGTCCCGTGCCCCTCTGCCTCTCCCCCTCTCAGTCTTCCTTTGAGGTTATCCCTTTGAGGTTCTGTATCCCAAGTCAAAAACAGATGAGGAGGCCTAAGGACATCATGTATGGTAACGACCTGAATGGCCTTCATTCACCGAGCCCTCAGCATGGTACCGAGCACTTTTCAGACCTCATTTCTTTATCATTACAACAGCTCTGTGGGATGGAGTCCATTATGAAGCCACCATTTTATAGAGGAGGAAAAGGAAACTTCAAGAAGATGAAGATTTGACCAACTTGCGTAGAGCCAGGGCCTGGCAGAGCCACGAAACTCTAAACTTTATAGTCACATCATACTAATCACCCTGTATATATTATAGCCTTCGTGATATACTAGAAACAGAGGATGCTGAATTCAACATGGGAGGGGCGGGGAGGGGGGCATTTTCAGAAAATCAGCAAGAACACATTCAAAGACCTGCATTCTATGTACACCTGATAGGCTCACTTAGAGAATGTTGGAACTACAGAGGATCCCGAAAGTACCTCTTTCCTACCTTCCTTTTAAAGTGTGGCCAGTGAGGTCCAGAGAGATCAACCAACTGGCCTGAGGGTGGGATGGTGGCCAAACCACGTTAGAATCAGGCTCTTCTGACGCCTACCTGAGGACTCCTTGAGAAGCAAGCAGCTTTTAGCTCTATTCTGCTGGGAGCACTGGGAGTAAAAGCATGGATCAGAGGAGGTTGAGGAAAAACAGGAGTAGTTTGGCACAGCTGGGCAACACTAGGGTTTAGGGAGATAGGGAACCACAAGGGTCCTCTGACTGTCCACTCCCTACTCCAGCACCTAAGTCCCAATTCCATCGCACAGCACATATGCAAGGGGTGATTAACAGGAAACCACTGTGGCCTAATGATCAGAATCTGGGTCTGATAGACAGATCAGGATTTCTGTCAGGCAAGATGCTTCTTCACCTTTCTGAGCCTCAGCGTCCTTATCCACACAGTGGGGTTATAATGATCATATGGGGCCACTGTGAGAATGAAATGAGATAATGCTTGTAAAGAAACTGGCACATGTTTGTGGAAAGAAAAGCATCTTGGGGATGTTTGAGTTGGTGGAAAAAGGAGAACATAAAACCAAATTTATTATTTCAACAAAAAACCCAAGTATTTCTTAATTTCATCTGATTCATTATTTCTGACAGGCACTGCCAGAGGGGTGTTCATTTCACTTTCCCCACGTGGAGATGGGCTGTGCTGGCGGTAGGAAAAGTCTGTTTCCTTTGGTGAGGAGTGAGGGACGGGTTAGTTTGCGTTGGGCTCAAGAAAAGCACAGGATTGCTTTTTACTGTCTGTCTTGAAAGGGGTGATAGATGGAGAGGAATGAGGATTGTCCATCTAAACTTGGAGTCCAGATTCTTTCTAAAGTACCTGTTTCAGCTGTGTGACCTCAAAGGAACATCAATTGTCTCTTTACCACAAAGTCACATAATCACCACTTTATATGCAGATTCTTATTTAACCCTCAGACAAGCCTGCAAGGTAGATATTACCACCCTGTTTTAGATAAAGGAGAAAACTGTGGTTCAGGGAAGTTAAGTAATTTGTCAAAGGCCACACAGCACACAGCTAGCAAGTGGTAGATAGGAGATGTGATCCCTCGTCTGACCCCAAAACCTGTGCTTGCTGGTATGCCCAGGGTAGATTCAGATTTTGTTGGGTCTAAAACTTATGCAATTTTAGAGGCCCTCTTTGAGAAAAACAATATAAAATCACAAATATACAAAAGTGAACATTTATTTAGATTTTTAAATAAAATCACAACATATTAGAAAATATGTTAAAGCTGAACCATCATAAAATCAGGAAAATAATATAATATCTATGTTAACTGCTTAACACTCCTCTCTAACACCTGTTTCCTCTATCTTTTGGCTGCATCCTCTTTGGTTGCATCCCCAATATGATAATAATTTTGTAATATTTTCCACGTATAAAATTAAAAAGATAATCCAGTCTTCCTCCAGCAAGGTTGATTGGAAGTTTAAAAATTATTGATGATATGGAAAGGATTATTGCAGCTACATAATTTTGGTGCTGGCATATAAATATCAGGATAGTCAAATTTGGGAAAACCTCCATCAAAATTTCTTCCATATATGACCCATAAGACGTTAGGGCATTTTATGTTTTCTGTTATAGTGATTCAACTAAAATAATCTTTAAATTGGTGAGAACTCTTACCCTGTTTGCTGTCAGCTAAATGTGATCTTCTTTGTATTTTGTGTCAAATCAGCAAAAATTTCTCATCTTTTCCGGTAAGGCTTCCCCTCAGGGAATGAAAATGGTTTATATTAATACAAGATTCATAATTGCCCTGGCTGGTATGGCTCACTTGGTTAAGAGTCGTCCGTTGCCCAAAAGATCACCAGTTTGATTACCAGTCAGAGAACTTGCCCAGGTTGGGGGTTCGGTCCCCAGTCCCGGGGCCTATAGGAGGAAACCAGTTCATGTTTCTCTCTCACATCGATGTTTCTCTCTCTTTCTCCCTCTCCCTTCCTCTCTAAAAATACATTGCTTAAAAAGAAAAAGATTTATAATTAACTTTTTTCTTATAAATCTATGACCTTTTAAAGGGAATTCATTGCAAAATACTAGATAGGAAAACATTTGAAGCATTTGAATGATGGGGCCTGGGAAGGTGAAGGCTGGAGGAAGCAAACAACTGTCTCCAACGATCTGAACCTCAGTGGGAATTGGAATCATTCATTAGAACCACCAGGTGTTGCCGAAACCGGTTTGGCTCAGTGCATAGAGCGTCCGCCTGCGGACTGAAAGGTCCTGGGTTCGATTCCGGTCAAGGGCATGTACCTTGGCTTCGGGCACATCCCCAGTAGGGGGTGTGCAAGAGGCAGCTGATGTTTCCGACTTTCTATCCCTCTCCCTTCCTCTCTGTAAAAAAAAATCAATTTAAAAAGAAGAAGAAGAAGAACCACCAGGTGTTGGAGGTGCTCAGGTAGCTGCCTAGTTAGCAGGCTGAGCAAGTAACGTTGTCACCCTAAAATGGATGCAAAGTGTGATAGATAAGTCTGTGAACGAGAACCCCTAAAACCACCTGGCTGTGGACTCCAGGTGTGTCCGGAGGCCTTGCAAATGCTGTGGGAGGTGGCACAAATGAAGACTCTTGGGCCCCGCCCAGGGCTGCTGAGTGGGAATCTGTATTTTCACCAAGTCCTTGGTGATTCTGCTCAGGTGAGTGCCAGAAGCCCTGGACACAGTCTTTAGCAGGATCGCCCTGATATGTCCACCCCAGCTTGGCAGTTGGTCTTTTTTCCTCTCTCGGACCTTATCCTTCAGAACTGGCCTCTCCTCTAGCATCATCCATAGTGTTGATTCATTACATCTCTATTTCCCCTCCCACGGAAGTCCTAGAGGCTGAGATTATTCCTCTTTGATTTCCAGCCCCTCTCAATGCCTGGCACCCAGGAGGTGCATTTTTGCAATGCTCACTTGGTCCTCATCCCAAGCTTGTAGCTGGAACAAATATTTCCATTTTATAGATGAAGAAACTGAGGCTCTGTCACCTGCCTGGGGTCATAAGTGGCAGAGCTGGAATCAAACCCAAGTGTGTCTGATTCCAGAGCCTTCAGAAAGGGATCAGTAGGTATCTGTTTGATCACTTATTTATTTGATTATTCATCCAAGCATCCATTGATGTTCCTGTTTATTCATTGAAGAGACTCAGGTGAGACAAGGAAGAGAGCAGTAGAATCTGCTTTCTCTGGGTGAATTGTTTTTAGAACAGAGGTTGTCTGGCCCCCAGGAAGCCCCCAGAGTGCCCAGCCTTGGGGGCTCTGTGCCCTGGGCATGTGGAGGTGACACTCCTGCACCATCCCACCCCTTTCAAAATGTCCTCCATGACTCAGCAAAGAAACCCTGGGTCTGAAATCAGAGATGAGGCCAAAGGGGAAAAAAACAAAACCTCAAGAATGTTCTCTTTTCCTGGAGGAATTTCCCTTTCATAGCTCTCATTCCTCTGCCAGGCAACCCAGGAAGCCATGCCTGTGGTCAGCTCTGACCCCCAGGCCAGGGGACAGCATCAGGCCTTCTTCTTCAGTGGCCTCTGATTCTAGGTCACCAGGGGCTTGCCAGCCCCTCTCCTAGTTTGCCCGTAAATAGCAAAATTATAATCCTGGACCCCAAATGCCTGGTTTAAATTCTGCCTCTGCCTCTTACTAGGTGTGTGAACTTGGGCAAGTCCCTTCACCTCTTAGGGCTTCAGTTTCTTCCTCTGTCCAGTAGGAATAACTATAAATTAGAGCAGCGATTTTCACCCTTTCCATCTCCCGGTATACACAGACTAATCACTAAAATTCTGTGGTGATCTAACAGAAAAAAAAAATTGGTATAATTGTGATGCATTCACAGCAGATGGCTATTGTGTTGACTGTTGTCATTTTATTTATTTGACAACCTAAGAGAAATCTAAATTGTCATGTATTGCATGATTACACAATTCTTGCAGCACACCAGTTGAAAATTGTTGAATTAGAGGATTAATGTAAAGCATTTAGAACAATGCCTGATTCAAAGTAATTGCTATGTAACTTGTTATTCTGTTATTATTACTTATGGAAGAGTTAGTCATACCTGGAGGATACTCGGTGAACTCGTGCTAACCTTCTTCTCTCCTCATTTGTTCTAGTTTCACCCCAGAATTTACTTGAGTTCTCAGTTATTCATGTGGCAGAGTGCTTAAGGGGGCAACTGCAAATGAGTGAATAAATGAATAAATTAGAAAGCTCTGGGTTGCCCTCTGAAAATGAGATTATTGTGATGGATAAAGAGGCATGACTCAATAGATTGTTGATTTGGGAATAACCTCATTCATTCTAGAAGGAGGTGGCCCTCTGAGAATGTCCAGGCCTAGGCTAGAGAGACCTGCCCACCAAGAGAATTCGCTGATAGAGCGACACATTCAGTATGAAGACACACAGACTGCAGGGGGAGGAGAAAGTCATTCTCGGCTTCTGGTTCTCAGCCCTGGAGGCTTCGAAATCACCTGGGGATAAATATACAGAGCCTCAGCCCTGCTCCTGGGGATTCTGACCTCCCGGTCAGGAATGAACAAGACATCAGAATTAAGATCGAAACAAGTGTTCAGGAATGAAGGCAGGCAGTAAGTGGAGACAATGTAATAATAGCTGCACCTACTATAAACGGGCTGTTTTAGGTGCATTTCTCTCGCCCTCATCACCACCCATTTGAAAGGGCAAGAACCTGCCCTGGCCAGTGTGGCCCAGTTGGTTGAGCATCATCCTCTGCACCAAGAGGTCACCGGTTCGATTCCGGGTCCGGGCACATGCTTGGGGTTCGGGCTTAATCCCCAGTAAAGGGCGTGCAGGAGGCAGCAGATCAATGTTTCTTTTCCATCGCTGTTTCTCTCTCTCTCCCTCTGCCTCTCTCTCTAAAACCAATATGAATAGTTTGTTTGTTTGTTTTTTAGGAAACGTAAGACTCTGTGGTTTAAGCAGCTCGGTTTGGCCAGGGTCACACAGCAGAGCCCATATTTGGATCTGGGTCTGAATCTAAAGGCCCGATGTATTTTGCTACATCCCGCACTGCAGGAGGCTAGCCTGGAAGAACCTTCCAGAAATTGAAATTAGGATAGTCTGCCCTGATGTAAACTATAAAATCGATACATCACAGGTCAGAGCAAAGCTGTGCAAACTGATTTAAAGAGACACAAAGGCCCCCCAGCTCCAGCTCGACCTTAACCCATGCCCTCTATTAACATATCTAAGGAAAGAATGCGTCAGTGGGGCCGGAGGGAGCTGGCGTTTGTTACTTTGACACCACTTGGGCTGCGGGAGGGGTCCGCGTCCTGCCGACCCCTGGCTGCTTTGTGCTCTGGCATCCAGTTTCCTTGGCCTTCCATTCCTTCCCCGACCTCCCTGGCTGTTGTTTCCTTCCGAGTCTCTCTCTCCCCCTGCCCCTTAACTGTGTCTCTCTCTCCCCCTACCCCTTAACTGTGTCTCTCTCTCCCCTGCCCCTTAACTGTGTCTCTCTCTCCCCTACCCCTTAACTGTGTCTCTCTCCCCTACCCCTTAACTGTGTCTCTCTCTCCCCCTGCCCCTTAACTGTCTCTCTCTCCCCCTGCCCCTTAACTGTCTCTCTCTCCCCCTACCCCTTAACTGTGTCTCTCTCTCCCCCTGCCCCTTAACTGTCTCCCTCTCCCCTACCCCTTAACTGTGTCTCTCTCTCCCCCTGCCCCTTAACTGTGTGTCTCTTTCCCCCTCCCTTAACTGTGTCTCTTTCTCCCTCTACCCCTTAACTGTGGTGTCCTCTGCATCCCCCTCTTCCCACATTCCCAGGCAGGACTTCTAGGCGTGCCTGCTCCTGACGTGCAGAATTTCAGGCCTCAAGGCTGAGGTCCGGGAGAGGAAAAGCTGTCATCAGAGGTGACCAGAGTTCACAGCCCAGCTGGGCCCCTTGCTGGCTGTGGACCTTAGAGGTTGCGTTATTTTTTTAGTCTCTGTTTCTTTAGCTGTGAAATGGGATAGCGATGCCCACCTGGAAGGAGTGTGGTGAGGATGAAAAGAGACACTAGGCACCCCAAGCACACAGGAGGAACGGGGTGGTACGTGGTGCCTATTTCTTATGTCCAGCTGCTGTGGGACCGCACCTGAATGTCTGTGGGCACCTTAAAAGCAACATATGAAATAAGAGAATCTTTTTTTTCCTTCTAAATCCGTTATTCCTGACCGGAGGGAATAGAAACACCTTCCATTGAATTGCTGGAGCCAGAACCATCCTGGCCTGTGCCCACCACCATCCAAATGGCACCGGCACCAAGGCCCAAGGAGCCTGTGTCCTGCATTTCCTCTGTCATGAGCAGCTCTCTGAATTTCCCACGAGGTTGTTGCAAGAACCTCTTGACTACTTTCTCAAGCTTCCTCCTTCCTAAACTCCAAATGCTGGTCCATATTAAAACCCTTTAATAGCTCTTGGTTGCCTTCGGAGCACAACTCAAAATTTCACAGCCACAGGCCTTTCATGATGTGTCCTGCCTTCCTGTCCAGCGCCGGGCCCTGCCACCCTCCTGTCTTACACCCTGACCCTCCCTGGTGGCAGTGCTGACCCACACACCAAGTGTGCCATCTTCTCATGCCTCACTGCAGCATAATAAGTCTCTCCTGGGAGAGACCGCACACACATACACACACCCACACATGCATGCACACACGTACACGTATGCACACATTCACACATGGGCTGGAGCAGGTGCCTTTCTCCCAAGACTTCCTTCTGTCTCCCCAACAAGACTCAGAACCCCCAACTCCTCTTGGGCATCCCCGGGTGCTTGGTGTGCAGCAGGGTCTCAGTGGGAGGCTGTCCTAATAAAACGGAACATTTATGGATCCTCGCTGTGGGCCAAGCACAATTCAAACCCTTGACATCCTCACAACTCTACGTGGTAGGTATGCTTTATTCATTCGTTCGACCACATTTATTGAACAGTTCTCTCTGGTCAAGCCCTGGCCCAGGCGCTAGGGATATGGCAGGATAAGGAGATTGAGGAGTGCTAGGGGTGGGGAAGGTAGGAAAAGTCTCTCTGAAAAGGTGAAAATTGCGCAGAGACAGGGAAGTGGGAAAGGAGCTATGTGGGTGTCCAGGGGAAGGGTGGTTCAGGCAGAGGGAGTAACCAGGACAGAGGAGATCATTAGCACCTCCTGACAGATGAGGAAACCAAGAGCCTAGGAAAGATTTAAGAGGCAGACCTTGGTTTGAAACCTAGGTTCTGTAACGCCTGACACGCTGTTAGCCATTACTTTACTCTGCCTTTTGTGGGACCCTGCAGGCGCCTTGGCTGAGGGCAAGCTGGCTCTCATCCCCTGGTTGGAGTTTGGCTTCCCATGTTAAGGAGAGCAGGGGCTGATTGGCTGGCTTGGTGTTCAGGTTCACTTGCTGCCTGTTTTTCTGTTTTGTCTGTTTCTTTCTGTGGCTTTTATTGGAGGCAGGTAGATTGTGTCTGCTCTCCTGGCAGCCTCAAAACGCACGCTTCTCCTGCAAAGCTGAGGGCAAGACCCTGAGATACGATGTCTTGGCAAAGGCCCATTCCCCCTCACTGGTCAGAAGTCAAGGAGGCCTCTGTGGACACCCACTGCATCTCACTGCACACTTTCCTTCAAACGTAAGCAGGAGGAACTGAGGTGAGCGTCTTGCAGAGGTGGTATTTGAGCTGGCCTTGAGGGACATGAAGCAAATTTTCAAGAGAGGTGGAGTGGGTGTTTTAGGGAGCAAGAAGAGTGTGAGTTGAGCAAAAGCATCAATGTTGTACCATTCAGTGGACCTCTACTAATGGAATCTGCACTAATAAAAGCCTAAGTGACCCTCACGCGACGTCATCACAAGATGGCCACATGCACAGTGGAGGCAGGGCCCGGAGGCCGGTCCACGTAGTGAGGCCTAGGGGTGCTGCAGCTCCAGACGGCGCAGAGGAGGCCAGTCCAGGTGTCCTCACTGCCTCACGCAGAGGATGTAGGTCTCGGCAGAGGAGGCAGGTTGTGGGCAATCAGGCCAGCAAGGGAGCAATTAGGCGTCAATCAGACTGGCAAGCAGGTTGGCAGGCAGAAGTGGTTAGGGGCAATCAGGCAGGCAGGCAGGTGAGCAGTTAGTAGCCAGAGGTACCAGAGTGTGAGAGGGATGTTCAACTGCTGGTTTAGGCCCAATTCCTAAAGGGTCCCAGATTGGATAGGGTGTAGGCCCGGCTGAGGGACACTCCCTGTGCACAAATTTCATGCACCAGGCCACTAGTATAGGTATAAAGGTGTATGTGTTGGGGGGGGAGGGGAGATAAGGCTTCAGGAAGAATGTAAGGTAGATTATGGCAGCCTTTAAAAAATTTTAAATGACAAACTTTGCATGTTCCTTTCAGATAAGGGGTCAGGATTTTATCCTGAAAACACTGGGATTTTAAGGTTTTAAGAAGCAGAGAAAGCACATGTGCATTCCCGAGGTTTTTGAAGGAGAGCTTGGGCAGCTGTGGGGAACGTGGGCTGAAGAGGGAGGATGGAGTTAATGAAACCAGTGAGAAAGGGTATTGCACCAGTGTTAGATGGGAACAACTGAGCAGTTCGTGTAGGAACCAGGTTCCTGAAACATTTTGGAAACAGAGGTGACAGGATCTGCTTCCAGGTCAATGTGGACATTTGGAGCAGGAAGAGCCGAGAGGAATAGTGTCAGCATGTTTAGCTTGGATGGCCAGTGGATCACAGTTAACTGACACATAATACAAAAGAGGAGGGGCAGGTTTGAGCATCCTGCTCTGGCGTCTGTGACATCCAGGTAGGGATGTGAGCTGGAGGTAGAGCTGGAGAAACATGAAAGCTGAGGCTGAAGGAATAGAATACGGTCTCTGAAGTGTGACAACACGGGCCTCGGCTTAAGGCCTGGCAGATGTTTGTCGTTCTAGAGGCCAGTGAAGGAAAGAGGAGCCAGGGTGGGACCTGGACGAGTGTTCTGATTAAGGCATCGCTGGGACTATTTGACGCACCTTGGCGTCTGGTGGTGGGCAGTGGAGGCCCATCAGGAGGAGCACACGTTGACCTAGTCTGGGTTATCTGCTCAGAGGCACTCAGACCAAGGGTGCTTCTAGTCCTTCTGGGGTTGTTTACATGGCCTTTGTGGGAGCTTTTTCCTCTGCACCTGCCCAGCCTCCCACTGCTGAGGGGAAACTCCGGAAAGTAGGGATCCCGACTTCTCCCCACTTACTCTCCAGGAAGCTCAGCCTAGGACTTTGCACACAGTTGGGCTGAGAACGCTAGTGGGGACTGAATGGCCAAGCAGAATGGGCAGCGGCATTGAACTTTGCTGCTGCTTCTTGAGTTCCTTTTTGTTTTTTTAAATATATTTTTATTGATTTCAGAGAGGAAGGGAGAGAGAGAGAGAGAGACACATCGACGATGAGAGAGAATCCTTGATTGGCTACCTTCTGCATGCCCTGCACTGGGAATCGAGACCACAGTCCAGGCATGCCCTGACCTGGCACCGAACAGTGACCTTGGTCATAGGTCAGCATTCAGCCACTGAGCCACGCCGGACGGGCCTGAGTCCATTTTTAAGGGGAACATCTGGTTTATGGGAATGGGTATGACCTGCTCTCGGGCGTGAGTTGCACCAGGCTCGCTCCATACATTGGTCCACCCATGCATTCTGTGTCAGACTTTCGTCAGTGTAAATATCTACTCAAGGTTCAGCGGTTTGCCCGGCTGGCGTGGCTACGTGGTTGAGCATTGATCTATGAACCAGGAGGTCGCAGTTCGATTCCCAGTCAGGGCACGTGCCTGGGATATGGGCTCCATCCCCATGTGGGGCATGCAGGGGGCAGCTGATCAACAATTCTATCTCATCACTGATGTTTTTATCTCTCTCTTCTCTGAAATCAATGAAAATATATTTTAAAATAAATAAATAAAAGTTGAACACTTAGAACATAGGGTTGGGGGGTGCCTAGTACCTTCCGTGCGTTATTTTGCTTTCGTTACAACAGGCCTCTGAGGTAGGCACTGTTACTCTGCTTTACTGGTGAGGAACCAGTCAATCATCCCCCAGGTCACACAAGTGGTAGAGGTGTGACTCAGCCCTAGTTCTAACTCAAAAACCCCTATGCTCTCTGTCACGCATGTTAAGGCTCCAAATAGACAGAAAATTACCATATCATTTATTGTCCAGACTGGAATGAGTTTTAAAAAGTTTTATTGAGATATAATTTTCATAACATAGAATTCACCTATATAAAGTACACAGTTTAATGGCTTTTAGTGTATTTAGAATTGTGCATTTATCACCATAATCTAATTTTAGAACATCTTTATCACCCCCAAAAGAAACTCAGTAGCCATTGTCAGTCACTCCCCATTACCACCGCCACCCCAGCCCTAGGCGACCACGGGTCTATTTTCTGTCTCTATAGATTTGCCTATTCTGAACAATTGATATAAATGGAATCATGATGTGTGGCCTTTGCCTGGCTTCTTTCACTTACCATAATGCTCTGAGGGTTCATTCATGTTGTAGCATGCCTCAGTACTTCATTTCTTTTTATAAATGTTATAGCATGCTTCAGTACGTAATTCCTTTTTATGAATGACTTAAATGATATTCCATTATATAGCTATACCACATTACATTCACTGTATTTGTTCATATGTTAACAGACATTTGGCATGTTTCCACTTTTGGCTAGTATGAATAATAATAATGGTCTTGCATTTAAATACAGATGTCTTTGTGGATGTGTTTTTTATTTTTCTTGGGTGTATACCCAGGAGTAGAATTGCTAGGTGACATGGCAACTATGTTTAACGTTTGGGGAACCGCCACACTGTTTTCCAAAGTGGCTGCACCATTTTACATCCCCACCACCAGTGTATGAGGGTTCCACTTTCTCCACATCCTCACCAACACTTGTTATTCCAAATTGGGACACTTTTGAGAGTGAAAGGTACAGCACTAATTATTATACCAGGATAGCTGGCACATGTTCTGCGTCTACTTAGATACCAAAAAACTAGAAGATTCAATTTCTGATTCAGAGAACTTTCTGGCCACATGATGAGTCAAAGCCCCAAAACCCACATGCTTGAGTTAATTAAAGAATCAAGTGAAGGTAAATTATTAAGAAGGAAAGCAAAGTACATTTTATTTCCCCTAGGAAACTTTTCCTCTTTAAAAGAAAGGAACTGTCTCATTTGTCACTGTATGATTGTCCATGGCTCAGGAGTGTCTTTTACAGAGTCTCAGTAAGAATCTGTGGAATAAATGAATGAGTGAGGGAGAGAAGGAATGACACAAACTCTCCTGGAGGGAATGTAAAAAAAAAAAAATGGAAGTCTTTTCAAAAATGTAATTTTCTGTTCAGTGTTTTAACAACAATGTAATTTTTGTTGTTGTTAATCCTCACCTGAGAATATTTTTTCTGTTGATTTTTAGAGAGCGAGGAAGGGGGGGGAGAGAGATCCAGGTGAGAGACATAGATTTTAAAAAATATTTTTATTTATTGCTTTTTAAATTTTTTATTTTATTGTTGAGAGAATTACAGATGCCCCCATTTCCCTCCTCTGCTCCCCTCCACCTATCTCCCACACCATCCCAGGCCTTCACCTGTCTATTGTCTGTGTCCATGGGCTATGACTAATTTCTACTTCTAAATCCCTTCTCCTTTTTCACTCCTCCCCCAGCCCCCTTCCCATCTGGCAACCATCAAAATGTTCTCCGTATCTGTGAATCTGTTTCTGTTCTGTTTGTTCATTTATTTTGATTTTTATATTCAATTGTGGATACATATGTATTTATTGCCATTTTATTGGTCGTATTTTTTATCTTTTTTTCTTAAAGAAGACCCTTCAACATTTCATGTAATACTGGTTTGATGGTGATGAACCTCTTTAGCTTTTTCTTGTCTGGGAAACTCTTTATATGGCCATCGATTCTAAATGACAGCTTTGCAGGATAGAGTAATCTTGGTTGTAGGTCCTTGCTTTTCATCACTCTGAATATTTCTTGCCACTCCCTTCTGGCCTGCAAAGTTTCTTTTGAAAAATCAGCTGATGATCATATGGGCACTATCTGGTAAATAACAAGCTGCTTTTCACTTGCTGCTTTTAAGATTCTCTCATTGTCTTTAACCTTTGGCATTTTACTTATGATGTGTCTTGGTGTGGTCCTCTTTGGGTTCAACATGTTTGGGACTCCCTATGCTTCCTGGACTTGTATGACTATTTCTTTCATCAGGTAAGGGAAGTTTTGTCACTTTTTTTTAAAATATATATTTTATTGATTTTTCACAGAGAGGAAGGGAGAGGCATAGAAAGTCAGAAACGTTGATCAGCTGCCTCCTGCACACTCCCCACTGGGGATGTGCCTGCAGCCAAGGGACATGTCCTTGCCCAGAATCGAACCTGGGACCTTTCAGTCTGCAGACCGATGCTCTATCCACTGAGCAAAACTGGTTTTGGCTGCCACTATTTTTAAAATAGGTTTTCATTTCTTGCTCTCTCTCTTCTCCTTCCAGTAGCCTCAGTATGTGAATGTGGTATGCTTGAAGCTGTCCCTGAGGCTCCTTACATTACTTCATATTTTTGGATTCCTTTTTCTTTTTGCTGATTGGGTATTTTTTGCTTCCTTATATCCCAAATTCTTGATTTGATTCTTGGAGTCCTCCACTCTACTGTTGATTCCCTGTAAACTATTCTCTATTTCAGTTAGTGTATCCTTCATTTCTGACTGGTCCTTTTTTGTCATTGTTGATGTTCTCACTAAGTTCCTTGAAGTACTCAGTAAGTTCTTTGAGCATCCTTATAACAATTGTTTTGAACTCTATCTGGTAGTTTTCTTGCTTCCATTTCATTTAGTTCTTTTTCTGGATATTTCTCTTTTTTTTTTCATTTGTGACATGTTTGTTTGTTTCTGCATTTTGGCTGTTTCCCTGTGTTTGTTTCTCTGTGTTAGGTAGATCTGCTATGTCTCCTAGACTTGGTAGAGTGACCATGTTAGTAGGTGTGCTGTAGGGCCCAGTGGCTCAGCCTCCCCAGTCACCAGAGTTGAGCACTGCAGGTGTGCCCCTGTGTGAGCTCTGTGCACTGTCCTATTATAGTTGAGCCGTGGTTGATGTTGGCAAAACCCAGGCCAATGGATTGCGAGGATCAGTTGCAGCTCCAGTGGAAGAACCACTGTGCAGAAGCTAACCCTATGGAGCAGGACTTACTTCAGTGGGGCTTTGGTGCTCACTGAATCAGTCCCTTGTGTATGCATTCTTGGTGGTGGTAGGGGTTGTAATCTGGCATGGTAGAAGTTGTCCACTGGGTGCTCTGGCTCTGGTGCCTCTGGGGAGATGCAAAGTCAGCCACTCCCTGTGCCCTGCTTGGTGGCTTCTGCTTGTGTTGGGCCCCATGTGGTGCCCAGGAGAGGCCAAGCTGTGAACCAAGGTGGGCTGCTGCTAGTGTCTGGCCTGGGTCCATTTACTGAGAGATATGTGGCATGCTGATGCCAGCTTCTTCTTATTTGAGTGATTTTAGGAGCTAGCATGAGGCAAGAGAGGCCAGTTAAAAGGAAAAGCCGCTGGAAATGGCTTGGTTGATTATCAGGGGAGAGCAAAAAGTGTTTACCACGCCGAAACTTGTTTGGCTCAGTGGATAGAGCGTCGGCCTGTGGACTGAAAGGTCCCGGGTTTGATTCTGGTCAAGGGCCTGTACCTTGGTTGCGGACATTTCCCCAGTGGGGGGTGTGCAGCTGGTTGATGTCTCTCTCTCATTGATGTTTCTGACTTTCTATCTCTCTCCCTTCCTCTCTGTAAAAAATCAATAAAATATACTTATTTAAGAATTTGCCAGGTTGATGGAGATTTTGATTTGGTGACTGCCAGTTAGCTCTGTGGTGGGGAGGGCTCGGCAAAGGAACAATGTCCTCTTCCAGCATTTCTGTCTGGGAGAAAGTTGCTCCTTCAGCTCTTGTCCTGATTCCAGGCAAGTTAGTTCCTCCCTGAATGTCACATGTTCCTTTTAAACTGCTGCCTCAATGCTGGAGCTCAGAGGGAGGGAGTCCAGGTAAGTCTGTGTGCAGGCCCTTTACGAGGAGCTGCCTGGGGCTCCAGCGACTTCTGTGTTGTTCAGCCACTTCTATGTTTTACAGCCAGAAGTTGTGGGGACTTTTCAGCAGTGGTGTGGGGCTGGGACCCCTTGCTCCTCAAGAAAACCTCCACAGCCAAGATATCCCTCCCAATTTTAAACCATCACGTGAGTGTAGGACCGGCTGGTTCTGAGATTCCACCCCACATCTCCATCCCTTCTATCAGTATCGATGTGCTTCTTCTTTAATTCCCCAGTTGTAGGACTTCCTTTCAGCTAGATTTCAGGTGGTTCTGAATCATGATTGTTTGGCATTTTATTTTATTATTTTTTGTTTCTTAGTTCCATAATCTGAATTCATTTTACCTGCCCCACCTCTGAAATCACTTGGTTCTTCCACCCCTGGTTTAGCCCCTTCCCCATATTTCACAGGAAATTTGAGGTTCGTTCAGAGTAGGAGTGACTTGGTCAACTCTGGTGTTTTGTATTTTAGTTGTAATTTTGATGTGGTTGAGGGAGGCGACAAGTGCTGTGTTTACTTATGCTGCCATCTTGACTGGAATCTGAGACACATTGATTGGTTACCTCCCACATGCACCCTGATTGGGCCAAGGATTGAACCTGTCATCCAGGTACATACCCTTGACCAGGAATACAAACCCTAGAACCTTTGGTGCACAGGCTGACACTCTAACCACTGTACAACACTGGCCATAGCACACTCTAATAATTTTAAAAAGAAAAAAAACTAAATAACCTGCAATTAGAGGAATCTTAAACTTGATTTTATAAGTGTGAATGGCTGACAAAAGGTGGCCGAAAGACATACCAAGCCTGGGAATTGCAGGAGCAGGGGGTCTGGAAACAAAGCACCTATCTTTATGCAGAGTACCTCCTGCAACAGGTTAACCAAATTGGGGATAAAACGGGCGTTAGTACCTACCCCCAGGAGTTTCCAATTTTGAAGGGAAAATAGGATTTATTAACAGGAAACAATGAGACTAATTTAAAGCAATCATTAACTGGAGTGTGCCCTTGGGCAACTCAGCTCCCCTCTGTGGGCCACGGCTGATCCATCTGGCTCTAAATTAACCCGCTCTCTAACGCTACAACCCTGGTGGGCCGGGAACTAGGACTTGAAGGAAGGAACTGGATTTGGAGAAAGGACCAGGATGCCAGCAGTGGACGATAAGGCCTTGGGGGTGAGCTGGAGTGCTCCAGCTGAGATAAAATTGGATAGGGTGGCTGAGGCCTCTTGAAGGAGAACTTTAAAAGCCAGGCTGGTTGACTTTTAAATTTGACCTGATAAGCAGGTCCTTGGACTGGAGATGAAAGGAGTGTCTGCGGGAGATTAATCTGATGGCCCTGCGCCATCGATCCGGATCTATCTGGAGGCACTGTGAGGACGCAAAGGCTCTCGGGGAGGCTTTGCGACAATAATGTAGGCCCAGTCTTTTCAAAGAGGGTTTGAGACGACTCCTGCCAGTCTCAGGATATACATGGCTCTCGTGAGGTTTAATTTTCCTTAACCATAAGTAATTTAAAGTGAATGTGCTTTTTACTTTATGACAATTATGGCTGTATTATGGACCATAATCCTAAGACAGAATGTAAGACTTCAAATAAATTTCAGATTTGCAGAGGACTATTTTAGATCATACTAGATTCCTCAGAGAGATACTTTCTTCTCTGTTGTGAACGGTTTACTTTGGTGGCAAATTTTGAGAAACTGGCTAACAGTCTACTGGAGGAATGGGAAGAATAGGGTAAGTTTTCCCTAATGTTTTTTCGGGGGGTAGATAATTGACTGGATACAGAAAACCAAAGAAAGGAAGAAATCCAAGATGGCACCAGGGTTTAACATTTGAAGACTCAGTAGAAAGATGGCGCTATTCATAAAAATGTGCAAATTGAAAGAGGGGCTGGAAACATGTGGTCTCCCTTAAGAACACCAGGAGCGCATGGCCTCGCTGCCCCCAGGGAAGGACTAGCCAAGTTGATCATGGAGGAGGAACCTCTTGGTTTTTCCCACTGCCCTGCATGTCGGACACTTTGCCTGGTGTACTTTTGTGTGTCAACTCCTAGAGAGGATGTTCCCTGTGGGGTTTTAGAAGGTGCCCTATATCAGACAAAGGAAGTTCCCACCTATCCCTACTTTGCTAATAGTTTTTTCTTATTGTGAATGGCTGTTGAATTTTATCAAAAACTTTTTTGGCATCTGTTGATTCTATCATGGTTTTCCCACCTTTAATCTTTTAATGGAATGAATTATATTGATGTTTTTCAAAAATAACAAACTAACCATTTATTTTTGACTTAAGGTAGATGCAATCAAACATACAACTCATTTTATTTATTTATTTTTAAATAATAGCTTATTGATTTTTAGAGAGGGAGAGCAGATGTGAGAGCAGAACATCTATCAGTTGCCTCCTGAACCCTTCCCTTCCCCAACTAGGGATGGAGCCCACAACCCAGGCATGTGCCCTTGACTGAAAATCAAACCCACAACCTCCCGACACCCAATCTATTGAGCCATGCTGGCCAGGGCATTTTTTTTTTGTTTATTTTTCATTATTTGAGAGCGAGAGAGAAACATCTATACGAGAGTAATATTGATCGGTTGTCTTCCATACACGACCCAAATGGGGATAGAACCCACAGTCTAGGTAGGTGCCCTGACTGGGAATCGAACCCACGACCTTTGGTGTATGGGAGATGCTTCAACCAGCTAAGCCAGCCTGCCAGGGCTACTTACTGTTTTTAAAGTTAAGTTTTTCATTAAGTAAATTTATTTTCAAAGGAAACCTGAAGAAGTCCCAGGTTTGTTGTTCTGGTGCCCACAAAATACAACTTTAAAATGAGCGTAAAACTTCCCGGCCTGCGTGGTGCAGTTGTTGGGCGTTTGACCTATAAACCAGGAGGTCACAGGTCAGGTCCTAATCAGGGCACATGCCCGGTTGCAGGCTGGATCCCCAGTGAGGGAGCAGGGACAGGAAGTAGCCAGTCAGTGATTCTCTCTCATCATTGATATGTCTCTCTCTGCCTCTCCTTCCTCTCTGAAATAAATAAAAATATTTTTTTAAAAATAAAATGAGCTTAAAACTGTTAAAAATATTTATTCGGACTTTGGATTTAAGCTCTCGCTCCTGAGTGCATTCAAACCTGCTGTATGTATGTAGCACATGCAGCTGTTGCCACCAGATACCCACGGCTCTCATCCTCCCCGAGTGCCCCAGCCCCTCCCAGGCCAGCGCTCTGACTGCCTGATGGCTGGCCCTGGCTATCAGAGTCCGTGCGCTCTCCCGCAGGAAAGCTGGACGTTCTGGGGAATTCACTACAGGCCCCTTTCTCCGTCCCAGCAGCCCTCCACCACTGGCTGCTGGGAACGGTGGACAGGTGTCCCTGCTCCCTCCGAGGCAGAAGCATGCACTCTTAATCACGTCCCAGAGTTCCTCAACAGGACTGAGCTCCATTTGCTCACAGTGTTAACTTACTCAACAGTGTACTTTTCACTGGTTTCCTTCCCTTCTGCCTCATTTCTCCACTCTGGGGTGCTTCCTGGAATCACCTCCTGGGTCAATTACTTCACTTGAATCCTTGTCTTTGGGGGACCCAACTAAAGGCAGCCTCTTGCTAGTGGCATGGCGTTGGGCGATAGTTAGCTTCCCTGTGTCTCTGCTTCCATCTCAACAGGAGGGCAATAATAGCAGCTATACCTCATGGGTAAGTGGGTGAAGGTGGTTAAAAGATATGAACTTCCAGTTATAAGATAAATAAGACCTGGGAATATAATGTATAACATGGTGATGATAGTTAACAGTTTTGTAGTGTACATTTGAAAAGTTGCTAAATGAGTAGATCTTAAAAATTCTCAACATTATTATAAAATTGTACACCTGAAACCTATACAATTTTATGAACCAATGTCACCCCAATAAATTCAGTAAAAAATTAAAAGAAATTCTCATCACAAGAAAAACATTGTAATTATGTAATGGTTGTTAACCAAACTTACTATGGTAATCATCTTGTAATATATACATATATTAAATCATGTATACTTTAAATTAACACAATTGATACTTCAATAAAACTGGAAAAAACTTTAATAATGATGATTTACTTTCTCATCAAAGATAAATGACCTTCTGACCTGAACAGTCTACTCAATAATTCTGAGAGTAAAGAAACACTTCCTTCAGGACAGATCTGGTTTCTGGTTAGTTACTTACTTCAAAGCTATATTTTTTAGTCCTCCTGCATACTAAAAACCTCTTACACTTCAACATTTTTATCTTCCCATAACTTCCTATCTATTCTTTCAGATATGAAGGGAAAGGGAGAGAGAGATACCAATGATGAGAGAGAATCACTGATCGGCTGCCTCCTGGGCCCCTTCTACCCGGGATGGAGTCTGAACCGGGCATGTGCCCTTTCTGGGGATTGAACTGTGACTGCCTCCTGGTGCGTCGGTCGACGCTCAACCACTGAGTCACACCAGCTGGGCCATACCTATTCTTTATAATTTAAAACATATTGTTCTCTTTAATGGAAGAGTGTAGTGTTGTGATTAATTAACTAAAACTTCATACTTGTATTTTGGAATATAGGAGTAATGGGTTTGCAAGATTAGATAAGGTACATGGCACACATTCATGTTAGCATAACAAGAGTTCTTGAATTTAAAACAAATACACACATTTTTATTGCTAATAAACTACTTCGCATCTTTCTAGTTGGCAGAGGTGTTTGTTTGTTTATTTTGTTTCATTTTGAAATAGATACCTAATGTTTATTCATTAGATTGGTTCAGCATGGAATTTAGAATGAAATTTATGGGAGGAGTTTTGGGGGATGGGTGAAAGGTGAAAGGGATTAAGAAGTACAAATACCCAGTTATAAAAGTTATAGGGATATGAAGTACAGCACAGGGAATAGTCAATAATATTGTAATAACTATGTATGGTGTAAGGTGGGTAATAGACTTATGGGGAGGTTCATTTCATGGTTATATAAATATCTAACCACTATGCTACACACCTGAAACTAATATAATATTGTATGTCAACTATAACTGAAAAATAAATTTTGAAAAATCTAAGAAAAGTCTTTGACTCATAACTTTAGAAATTCCACTTCTAGAAATTAATTCACTTCTAGAAGTAATGATGAGTGCACACAAAAATATTACCACAAAAATATTTCCCAGGATTGTTTCTAATAGGGAAGAATGAGAACTTAAATTTTCAATAATACCTGTTGGGTAAAATGCATTATATATTCACCCAATGGCATATTACCCATTAAGAATAACACTGTAGTATAAATGACTAAAAGTGCTAACAATATATTTTTTAGTGGGGAAAAAAACTTACAAAACAGCGATGACCTCATTTAAAAAAATAGAACAGTCTTAGAAAAACAAATATTGACATTTTAAAGAGTTATCTATGGATGGTGAAATTGCAAGTAATTCCCCCCTCCCCTTTTTTGTGTGGCTTATCTGGATTTTCTAAGGTTTCTACAACGCAAATGAATATTTCCATGATATTAGAACTATAATAAAATTTATCATATAAAAACAATTTATTGAGACAATATTTAGCATAGAACTTGCCAGTTAGTGTCCTTTCCCTCAAGAGGACCTCAGGAGAGGCAGTTCCCCGGGGCCTCCTCGCGCCGGGAGCATTACTGGAGGCCTGTGGTCTGCCTCTCGGTCGTGTGGAATCCAGTTTTGGGGAAACTACAAAGTAACCCAAAAGTTTGGGAGGTAGAAGAAATGGCCATTGGGGGATTTTATGGAGTCTGAGCAAGAAGCTCCTGCAGAGAGGATCTCGTTTCTCCGCCCACGTTTTCCTCAAACAGAAGCTAAGGCCGGCTTTCGGGGCTGCCCAAGGCCACACGGCGGGGCTTGAGGACAAGGTGAGGCCTTGACTCGCGGCCTTTCCGGCCCGCCGCGTGTCGGCGATGGGCTGGTTCCACCGGGCCTCCGGCCTCACTGCGCACCCAAACAGGGGGCATCCGATTGTGATCCCGCAGGTCAAGCGTAGGCTTAACGGACCGCATTTCTAACCAGCTCCCCGGCGGTGCGGCTGGCGCGGGCTTTGGGGTGACAGTGCCGCTGTGCAGCCACGGGGCACCAGTGGGGCAGAGCACAGACTGCGGGGCCGGCCTGCGGCTTCCCAAGCCTCGCTTGGCCGCACGCTGGGCGCTAGTGTGCTCCATCCAGGCCCTTCTCTGCGGAATGAGGGTGACACCGCACTCGGTGACACCTCACTCAGTGAGTCTGGGGATTTCGTAAGTCACTGCGTGTTCGGTATGGAGAACAGCGTTGGCCAAGAACTAGTTATTAGTGTTTTTATATTTCCTAGAGCAAGCCGCGGGGGGATGTAGGGTTTGACCAGTGAACGCACAACCTTTGGAGAAAAGTTGTTTCTTGGGCGACGAAATGTCAGAGAAGCAAAACGGGAGGGCTCGTCGGTGCGGAAGAGGACCACCTCCCAGAGCGCGCGCTCTCGCCGCGGGGCGACCGGAAGCCGGGCCGGCCGGCGCCCGAGGACCAGCGCGGCCGCCGCGAGGGGGGGGGGGGGGGGGCGCCGCCAGCCCTTTCCGTCTGGGCCGCCCGCGGCTCCGCCCCGGGAGCGTGTGACGCGGAGCATTCCACGGTTGCTACCTCGTCGCGAGGGGCGGGGCCCCCGCCTGTCAGGAAAGCCGCGCGCCGGCGCAGGCGGGCCGGGCTCCTCCACGCAGCGCCAGCACCGGCACCGGCACCAGCACCAGCCGTGCGCCCGCGCTCTCCGGCCCGCCGCCCGCGTTCTGGCTCGCGAGCCCGCACTCCCGTCCTTCTCGCGCGCTGCCCAGTATGGAGCTGCTGTGCTGCGAGGGCCCCCGGCACGCGCCCCGGGCCGGGCCGGACCCGCGGCTGCTGGGGGACCAGCGCGTGCTGCAGAGCTTGCTCCGCCTGGAGGAGCGCTACGTGCCCCGCGCCTCCTACTTCCAGTGCGTGCAGCGGGAGATCAAGCCGCACATGCGGAAGATGCTGGCCTACTGGATGCTGGAGGTACCGCCCGGCCGGGGCTCCCCTCCCCCGCCGGCCCTGCGTCCTCGGCTCCGGACATCCCGGGGCCGCCCTGTTGGGACATCCTGGTCTCAGCAACGGTCTGCAGGATGCTTCGGTGGCCCGGACCCCCGGGGCCTGGCCTTTCCCTCGGCAACCTGGCCGCTGCCTTCGTGGTGTCCTATGCCTCTTTCCTTCCCCGACCTCTACTCGGGCACCCTAACGAATCCTCTCTTCGGCCGAGAAAGCGGGGCAGGATTCACTTTCTCCCCTCCGGCTTCTCTGGCGTCTCCGGCTTCCCTTCCCCGCCCCGTCTCCTTGGGAGAGCGCGCCTGGAAGACCCCGGGCTCGGCCGCCTCCGTCGCGGAGCCGGTTCCTGTGTTTGCCGCGGGGTTCTGGCGGGAGGCGGTGGGGGCGGCGCGCGGTTCCGGCGGCCAGGGAAATGGAAAGTGCGGGAGGCAGCTGCTGGAGTCTCCTCCCTTCCCTTTGGGTGTGTGCAGTGGGTGACGGTCACGGGGGTGAGGTCCCAGCTCTCCGGCTACTTGAGGTCCCCATGGGGGGGAGGGGAGTCTCTTTAAGTAAGGGAGCCGCTGCCGTACCCCTTCCATTTTTGCACCCCGTCCCACTTCCCTTCAGTGCCCCCTTTCGCCTTCGGTGCTGTGGGGCTTCCCACGTTCCTGCCCGTAAGTGACTGTGTCCTCCCCCCTCCCCCCAGGTGTGCGAGGAGCAGCGCTGTGAGGAGGAAGTCTTCCCCCTGGCCATGAACTACCTGGATCGTTACCTGTCCTGTGTCCCCACCCCCAAGGCGCAATTTCAGCTCCTGGGTGCGGTCTGCATGCTGCTAGCCTCCAAGCTGCGCGAGACTGCTCCCCTGACCATCGAAAAATTGTGCATCTACACCGACCACGCTGTCTCCCCCCGCCAGATGCGGGTGCGTGCATAAATTTCCCCCACCCCTAACTCATACCGCCTCTTCACAGGGAAGAGGAAAGCTAAGACCTCAGAGGCTTTCTGCCCCCTGGGTGGGGGGGTGGGGTGGGGTGGAGGCTCAGAGCCGCAGAGGCTATATATTTGGGACAAAAAATGGGCAGTGCAGTGTGATGGTTAGAGTAGCCCCAATCCAGGCTTAAACTGCCAGCATGAATTCGCTCCCCTTCTCCTGACCTCCAGGGGGTGCCACTCCTCTTGGTCTTTCCCCCAGATAGCAACAAGTCAAACTGCATGTCTACACTCACTAGTACTTTGCCTCTGGGTTTACACAACCATCAGGAGTTATTTATTGGCAGCAGCAGGACAAGCCTGCACACCCCCACCGGAGTGGGGGAGTGGAATGTGCTTCTTGTGGGGGAGGGGGGCTGCTTTGGGTGAGTCTTTATCCCTCTGTGGACTTTGTGATTGAAAAGCCTTCCCGAGCAGATTAAAGCCCAGCCCTGATTGCTCTAAGGAAGGGCTCAAGGAGTTTTCATCCCACCTTCTTTCCTTCCTCTCTGTCCCAGAAGAGACAGCTCCTTCCTAATCCTCATTGTGAGGAACTTGAGCAGCTGCCTCAGGCCTGGTGGAATCATCTCTCCCTTTCCCCCTTAGCCAGAGGCCAGAGCCGAGGGACAGGCGGGGAGCTGCGCTGCAGCTGCTTCCGATGTGATAATGATGCCCCCTCCCCCGGCCCGCCCACTCCGACCGAGATCTTTCCTAACCCTGTGGCGAGCTGCTGTCACCCCTGTGGTTTGGGAAGTGGCTCCCGGGGCCTCTTGCTGGGAACTTGGGCTAGGCTCTTCCGAGGCAGGGCAGGGAAGTCACCGGTTCTCCTGCCCCAAAGCCTGAGGTGGGGGAGCTGCCTGGATCTGGAGGAGGGGTATGCAGGTCACCTGGGGTGGGGGGTCTCGGAGAGGGTGGGTGAGCGGGCACCTTCCTCACCCTCACTCTATACTGCCAAGTCTCCTGACCCTGAGAGTCTCTGGGCCCCATCTCCCCGGGGGGAGGGCAGCATGCAGGCTGCTGTGATTGGCTGGCCGGGAAGCCAGGGTACTGGGGCCCCCGACTGCTGCTTGTCCAGGAACAGGATTTCTCTTCCTGCCAAGTAGCTCTCAGAGATGGGAGTAGGAGGCCGGAGTTGGGAATCTGGGAGGCCCCACAGCTCTTTGTGATGAATCTGGTAGTTTTCGGCAAGTCTGGGGGTGGAGCTGCTTTCCGGGGCCAGCGGGAAAGATGTTTCTGGAGGGGGTTTGGGCTGGAAGGTAAAAGGGGGCTTCCTTTTCTGTGAAAAGTTTGGGATGGGATGTGTGCCTTTGTGTGAGGGAAGTTTTTCAGAACAGGCAAAAAACACTCTTCGCCCACTGTCAATGCCTGAGCTGGGGGTGGAGCGTGCAGATCGATTCCTAGAAGGTCAGAGTTGGAAAGGACCCCGTGAACTCGGCTGTCCAAATGCTTGTGAAGCAGAGAAGGCCACAGGAGGGCAGGGCCCTGCCTCGGCAGCCCTGAGGCGGGTGAGGAAAATCTGGGTCTTCTGGCCAGTCCTGGTGGCCCTAAAGGCCAGAGACATGATGGCTGCCAGCTAATCCCTCCCTGGGTATGCTGTGCCACACGAGGGCTGAGATTCTCAGGGGCTGCCCAGGTACAGGGTGGGGGGGCCACTTTCCCTTACACAGCACCCCATGCCTCCCCACAGGGCAAGCCCCACTCCAAATTGCCTTCCAGGTGTTTCCTTGGAGGCTGGGTGCTTTCTGTTCATTCTGAGTTAGGATTCGGCCCCTGGGACAAGCATTCCACCAGGGGTAGAGCGCTAGCTTCTCTGCCCCACTTCTGGCTCCCGGCCAGGCCGTTCTCTGTGGGGCCCTGAGGGGAGGCTTTGGGTGGTTTGGGAGGATGACACCTAGGCGGAGGCCGGGAAGAGGTTGGGTGGGGTTGCTATTTCTCTCTCGGTAAGGAGTCAAACCCTCGAGTTCCTTCCTGAGATAAAACAATGAAGAAATCCTCATGTGCAACTCGGAAATGGGGCCAGGGCTAGGAACCCCAGACAAGTGGATTGGGGCTCCCGTCCGCCCTCGGACCTAGAAGGGGTGTGCAGGCTTGGGCAGGGACAGATGGGGTTTGGACCCTTGGAGGTCATCCAGACCCATCCTGTTTGGCATGGCCTCCACAGCTCTTACGAGACTCAAATGGCACTAAGCACTGTGGGCTCCCGTGGAAGGGGGTGGGGTGGGTGTTATATCTCAGGACCCAACCCTGATGTCCCACCAAAGGGATGTGGGTTGGGTTGGGCAACGTCCCCTTTGAGGAACCTCAGAGTTAGTTCAGTGACTGTGTCAGAAGTGGTGTGGCCTCATGCTCACTCGGTTTCTACAAGAGGCATAGGCTTGGCTGGGATGCAGAGTTGGGGAGAGGCTAGTGGTGATTTCCTCTTTTGCAAATCCTTGGGATTATGGGGAGTCTGCTTTACCCCCAAGGAGTCTCGAGTTCATGGAGATGGTACCTGATGCTGCAGTCTTGTCATTCCGCCCTAGTTGGAGAAGTGCTCAGAGCCCTGGGCGAAGTCAGAAAAAGGCCTGTGTCGGCCCCCAAAAGATAACCAAACAAGATCAAAAGGCAGTTCGTGTACAGCGTGTAGTCTGGCACCTCGTGAAAGACGAACAAATGCTCAAAGCAAATGTCCCCAGTTCTTCCCTGCCCTGGACTCTCCATTCCACAGTGCCAGTCCCTAAACCCAGAAGCAGAACTGGGGTCTTGACCCTCAAGTTTGATGGGCTTCCTTCTCCTTTACTCCCTTCCCTTGCCTTTAGTCACTGACCCACCTTCTTGTCCAATCTCCAGGACTGGGAGGTGCTGGTGCTGGGGAAGCTCAAGTGGGACCTGGCTGCTGTGATTGCCCATGACTTCCTGGCCCTGATCCTGTACCGGCTCTCTCTGCCCAGTGACCGACAGGCCTTGGTCAAAAAGCATGCTCAGACCTTTTTGGCCCTCTGTGCTACAGGTAATAAACTCCAGGTATATATTTTTTTTGCCAAATCAGGAAAATCAAGACTTGGAAGGGTCATAGGAGATTCTTGTTATATGCTTGGGGCATATAACAAAATTGGTGAAAATTGTATCCCCTCTGAGCCCCCAGTTTCAATACAGAAAAAATGCTGAGCACAGTCTGAGCTGTATGGGATCTTAGAGACCCCAGGACAAATGTAGGTGGAGCCTCAGGGCTTAGAGAGAGGTGACTTACCCAAGGCTTCACGGTGAGCAGAACCCAGGTCTTTTTTCTTTTTTTAAAAATCTATTTTATTGACTTTTTTTACAAAGAGGACGGGAGAATAATAGAGTTAGAAACATCGATGAGACCCGCAACCAAGGTACATGCTCTTGACTGGAATTGAACCTGGGACCCTTCAGTCCACAGGCTGATGATCTATCCACTGAGCCAAACCAGTCAGCACCAGAACCTAGGTTTTGACCTTTGTTTTGTTTCCACACCAGGAAGAGAGAGTCATTCCCTCCCTGGTGCTTGGACCAGGGAGTGAATGAGTCCCTTAGGGACGACACTTGTCCTTTAGGGCCTGCACAAGTCTGCTTTTCACCCTGGCCCTCCAGGATAGGATCTTTCCTACCTCTCTCGCCCATCTGACTCGACTCAACTGCTGGCATATTCCACTATGCCCCTGCTCCACTCCTGCTGCCTGGCACTTTCTGAGGAATAGGAAGTACAGCCTGGTTGTCATTCTTGATGTTCTTGCCTCATGGTTCCCTTTCTCTCTTCCCAAGATTACACCTTTGCCATGTACCCACCGTCCATGATCGCCACAGGCAGCATCGGGGCTGCAGTGCAGGGCCTGGGCGCCTGGTCCGGATCCGGAGACGAGCTCACAGAGCTGCTGGCAGGGATCACAGGCACTGAAGTGGTGAGTGCTGGGCAGCTGGGCAGCCGCCTATCAATTCATGAGGTGCTGCTTTTCCCTGAGCCTCCACTAGAGGGAGGCATCCATCTCTAACCTGGTGCCCACTCCTGGTTTCACGTGCCTTGCTTGCACTTGGGGCTTCTGTGGGGTTTCATCTACTGCCTTGTCTGGGGAAAAGCAAGTAGTCTTGGGTGGGTTGCCGGGCACCATCCCTTGGTGCCCTTTTCTGCCAAATGGTGTGCAGGAGTGGGGGTGGGAGGTTTGGTGTCGGATGCAGGGCTGCTCTCACACCGTTGCCACATCCTCTTGCCAGTTTCTGAGAATTGAAGGCTGATTCCTGGGGCTGGGCTGTGGCCTAACCTCCCCAGACTTCCCTGTGTGCTGGGAGCTGTCTGTCCCCTGCACCCTGCTGTGGGAGGAGGGAAGTGGACCTTTAGCTCCAATGGGACCTTCCTCCACTTCACCCAGCAGTCCCTCCTCACTGTCCCCCACCTTGTTCCCAGGACTGCCTTCGAGCCTGTCAGGAGCAGATTGAAGCTGCACTCAGGGAGAGCCTCAGGGAAGCTGCCCAGTCGTCCCCCAGCCCAGCACCCAAAGCCCCCAGAGGCTCCAGCAGCCAGGGGCCCAGCCAGACCAGCACTCCCACAGATGTCACAGCCATCCATCTGTAGCCCCGGGGAGAGGCCCCCTCCAGTGGCCACTGACAGCAGAGGAGGGGACACTGCCACCTCCCTCCCTGCCAGCAGGAATGACGTCACATCTGCCACAACTGAAGTCTGGGGGGGCTCCTTCCTATTTGCCCTTTGTTAATGAGAAGGGGGCAGGTTCTACCTATCCCGGCAGTGTGCACTAAAGGGCCCGGCCAGCCATGTTTGGGTGGCTAGTCAGGCCCCTCCTCCCTGCCTCTGACCAGCTCAGCTCCTTCCCTGGCTAGGGGTGGGTCAGCTGGTCAGACAAAATCGAAGCAGATGGAATCCGTACACCAGCATTCCTCATTGAGGCCCCGTTTCCGGGGCTCTCAATTGCCAAAATGCCCTGGTGCCTTAGAAAGGTGCTGCGCCTTCTAGAATTACTGCCTTTGGATTGGGGTCTTTCTGAAGAAATTTCTGATATTCTGAGGGACAGTCTGGACAGCTTCTCAACATACTTTGCAGAGCCCTGCAAATCCATGCCCACAGCTGCTCCTAGAGGGAGGGGCCCAGGCCTCTGTCAGAGGTTCAACAGTCAACCAGTTCCTCCTTGCTTTGCTTTCTGCCCAGCTTCTCCTGTGATTGAGGGGGGGTCAGTGCTGAAGGAAGAGGTTGTTTTAATTTATTGTGTTGAATACAACTGTAAGAGGGTGTGGTAGGGCCCACCAGCCGACGTGGTGACCCTGGCGGTTGCTGCATCCCTCTGCTGGTGGCTGGAGGATCTTTGTGACCAAGGGGCTGCTGCAGCCTGGGAGGGGCCAGGCCCTCCTCTCCCTTCGGCCCTCTGCCCCGTCCCTCATCAGGGGATGAAGCAGGGATGACCTGGAGGTGACCGAGCCCCCCGTCTGGAGATGCAAGCCCTGTTAACGCAGGACTTTCCCAAGGTCACAAGGTCCAGTTGGCGGCCCAGGACCATGCTACCTTAATAAACATTTGGGAATAAAGTTGGCCTTGGCTTCTTGGATTGGATGGAGATGTGGGTAAGAGCACGAGGTAAAGAGGGCAGAAATCAGTGGTCCATCAAGACTTTAATGTAAAACTATTTTAGGCCTGAGGGACAGCAACTATCACATGTGGTCAGTGCTACTTTATAAAGGAATGTGATCATTCCTAAAAACTGTGCTTTGCAAAACTGCCTAATAAAATCCATAGGATGCATGTGTATGGGCACAACACGCAAAAAGCTGATGAGCGATGTTTTCACGCCCTCTACTGGGGATCAAGCCCACAGCCCTGATCCAGCCCGCATGGTTCTGGGGTCTGCACAATCACACAGCAGCGTGGAGCGGCGTGTTTTTAACAAAGCCGGCTGCCTTGGCGCAGTGGACAGTGGGCCTATGAACCAGGTCATGGTTCAGTCCCCGGTCAGGGCACATGCCTGGGTTGCAGGCTTGATTCCCGGCCTGGGGCCGTGCAGGAGGCCGCCAAATCAACGATTCTCCATCTCTCTTCCTCTCTGAAATCAATAAAAAGTATTTTTTAAAAAGGGACAGCATGGTTTTTATATACTAAATGGTTGAGAATCACAAATATAGTCCTTAATCTTCAAAAAGACCTGAAGTCTGCTGGTGGAAGCCAGGTTGGGAGGGTGTGGAAGGCGGGTTACGGATGGGACTCCTAACCCACATGTCACTTGTGTATCTGGCTTGGTTCAGCTTGGTGCAGTTTTCTGATTTAATGTGGTGTTTCTCAAGGACAAAACTGCATATAAATGTGGTATTTGTTTTAGGATAAAATTGTTCCAATATATTAACTGGGTTGGAACAAAGTTACATTTTCAAAGGCAAACATGGGTTCCAGGATTGTACCCCGCTATTGCAGCATGAAAGCAGCCACAGAAAACATGCAAATAGATGGGAGTAGCTGTGTTTCAACGAAACTATGGACACTGAAATTTGAATTTCACATAGTTTTCACCTACCACAAAATATTCTTTAAATTCCCCCCCATCCATTAAAAAACGTAAGCACCATTCTTAGCTCATGGGCCATAGGAAAATGGGCACACGGCCCAAGTTTGCCAAGCTCCAGCCGAACGCTCTCATGAGCCAGAAAGAGAGCTTGTCTGCTGGCGATCCAGATCTCACCATCCTGGCACAATCGGCATTCTCTCTTCCGTCTGGCCTCTGCATTTCCACTTTCCGAGGGCAAGCGTGTCAAGCTTGTGGCTCGAGGGCCACAGGCCTAGTTTATTTGGCCAGTGTTAGCCTCTGAGTTTGACATGCTTGTTCTAGGGGCTTTCTCCACTAACTCTCCCACCCACAGCTGAGATGGACCATCTTTTGAACAACCTCCTGATTGATTCCTGGCGTTCTCCCAAAGCAGCCTGTATTGGGGAAAGGCAGTGATGAGCCCCCTAGGGGAAACTCTGGGCATAGCCTGGAGAACCTAGCTTGTAGAGTTAGGATAGGGGTGGGAGCCTTAGTATACTGGGTAAGAATCCACTCCTAGACAGAAACAGGGAAGAGTAATCCCTACCTTCAGATAAAGAGAGAAAACAGAAAGATCTCCATTGATCACAATAAAACACAGATGCTCAATAAATACCCACCTTTTCATCCACATCCCAGTGACTTAACATAGCCTGAAAGTACTCCAAGCCCCAGCAGGGCAAGGGGAATGCTGGCATGTGGAATCTCAAACAGCTTCCAGAACTGAGCAGGAACAACTGACTGACCCTCAGTCCTCCCTGTAGGGTACTGGGAAGTCCCAGATGCCCAGAGGCTCTCCCTGCCCAGTTGTGAAGGCTCAGTGTCACCCTAACTGGGATCCTGGTGTCCCCCCACCCCCCTCAGACCAGGATGAGTGGCTGTTGCCTCAGTCCATGGTGATGGGAACATCTTCCACATCTCGGGGCACTGCGCTCTGAAGCTCACGCCTGATCTCGGGGGACAGCTGGGGGTGGGGCTGCAGCCGGAGCAGTTCCAGGAGGGCCTCTTTCTGCTCCGCGGCCAGGTCTGCCTTGTAGCGCTGGGCCAGAGTCAGGAGGCACTGGTGCCAGAGCACGGGCAGTTCACGCTTCTCCGCCCGGAACCCCAGGAAGTGGAAGACCAGGGCGTCCAGCACCCTGTAGGGCAGGGCGTACTTCTTGTCCAGCAGCAGCCGCAGGAAGATGCTGTTGGCGCCGCTGTATTCCATCTCAGCAAGTTTCAGCATGGCCGCACTGGGGGAAGATGGGTGTTAGTGGTGGGGGGGGTAGGACCTCTCCCTCTGTGCTTTTCTCCTCTCCTCCTCTACTGGCCCTCACACTGTGGTAGGCCTAAGAGGGCCATCTCACCTATGCAGTGCAGTCTTTTTTTCAATACTTTTATTTATTTTTACATTGATTTATTTTTATTGATTTCAGAGAGGGAGTGGGATAGAGATGCAAACATCAATGATGAGAGAGAATTACTGATCAGCTGCCTTCTGCACGCCCCCTGCTGGGGATCGATCCCACAACCCAAGCATGTGCCCTTGGCCGGAACTGAAGCTGGGACCCTTCAGTCAGCAGTTCAGTTCTATCCACTGAGCCAAACCCACTAGGGCACCTATGCAGTCTTGATCCTCCTCCCCCTGCACTGTGGTTCATAATCTCTATTTGGGATGCTGATTCATCCCAAATCCCTACTCCTGTCTCAGAGTGCTTGCCCCACTCAGTATCCAACGAGAATATGTTCAAGTCTCTCAACATCTCCACCCCTGACCTATTTCCTTCCCATGTTCCCTACTCATTCCTTCAACTGTTTACTGAGCACCTACCAAGTGCCAGACACCGAGATCCTGTTCTTATGGGAATTACGATCCGGTGGAGTAACGATATACCTAGTGGCTTAACCCACAAACCCAGGACTATTCTTAGCTCCTTTCCCACTCTGTACCCCACAACTTCCCAAGTCCTGGTGATTCCACTACCAGCCACCCTCTTTGCCCGGAGCGGAAACACACCTGGAGTGCAGCACGGGAATGGAGCACTTGGTGATGACGCTGCCCACGATGACGGCCTCCCGGAGGGTGCAGGTGCCCGACTCGCACAGCGGGATGAGGACCCCTGGGGGGGGGGGGGGGGGGGGGCAGAGGGGCAGTCACTCTGAGCTGAGGGCCAGAGAAAGGATGCAAAGCAGGAAGCACCCCAACCTACCAGAGACAGCCATCTCCCAAGTCATGCTCACCGCTATCTCCCCTGCAGGAGTCCAGACCCTCCCTTTCTTAACTGCCTCCTGGTGGGTTCTCACCTTTAAACCAGGCTCCAGGCTTGAAAAGGGCCTTCTTAAGGGCCATGTAGAGGTGGAAATTGAGTCGTTTGTATTCAGCAATATCATCTCGTACACGGGGGAGCAGGACAAGGTTGTAGAAGCGCTGGGCCATGCGTTCCTTCAGGTTAGATGCGAAAATCCTAGTTTTGGGGGAGATAGCAGGGACATCCCAGGTCACCTGATAGCCTGGAGCTGGCCCTTTAAATCACTGTGGATGGCGCACGCGAAAGATCTGAGGCGTGTGTGGGCATTTGTGAAGTGAGTGCACGCAGCACCTAGAGCAGACAGGAGGGAACAGGTCTACAGGACGCAGCCAAAGCGGAGAACACCGAGAAAGCCAGAGCGCTCCCAAACCAATGGCAACTCAGCCCTTCACCTTCCTCCCCCATCACGGGCCTTCTCTAACCCACTCTCTGAGGGAGCTGAGCATGTGGGGAGCCACAAACTCTGAGGCCTGTCTGACACAGCAGGCTGGTAGCCCAGTAGTTATAAGCCGCTTCCCTAAAAACACATCACAGGTGATTTTCAACAGGGTCTTGGCCCCAAAACACGAAACAGGAAAAGCTGGGAAAATGATGATATAAAGAAGCCCAAGCCGAAACGGTGTGGCTCAGTGGATAGAGCGTTGGCCTGCGGACTAAAGGGTCCCAGGTTCGATTCCGGCCAAGGGTATGTACCTTGGCTGCGGGCACATCCCCAGTGGGGGGTGTGCAGGAGGGAGCTGATCGATGTTTCTCTCTCATCGATGTTTCTGACTTTCTATCCCTCTCCCTTCCTCTCTGTAAAAGTCAATAAAATATATTTAAAAAAAAGAAAAAAGCCCAAGAGAGAGCTCTGGGGCAAAGTTACAATTAATGGCAGCCCAGGCTGGTGTGGCTCAGTTGGTGGGGCGTCATCCCATGTACCAAAGGGCTGCTGGTTCTGTTCCCAGTAAGGGGCATGCCCTTGTTGTGGGCTCAATCCCAGTGTGTGTGTGGGCTGGGGGTGGGGGGCCTGTGGGAGGCAGCCGTTTCTCTATCGCCCTCTCCTTTCCTCTCTCAATAAAGGCAATAAAAAACATTTTAAAAATGTAATGGCAGCCCCTAGCTGGTTTGGCTCAGTGGACAGAGCATCAGCCTGCAGACTGAAGGGCCCTGGGTTTGATTCCGGCCGAGGGCACGTGGCCGGGTTGTGGGCTCGATCCTCAGTGAGGGTGTGCAGGAGCAGCCAAACAATGATTCTTATCGATGTTTCTCTCTCTCTCTCTCTCCCTTCCTCTCTAAAACCAATAAAAATAACTACATACAATAAAAATAAGAAGAAAAAGTAAGAGGAAAGCCTGACTTCCTGTGTCCCTAGCCCTTTATCTACAGACCCAAGGCCACTCGAACTCCCGTTCCCTCTACCTCGTGGCTTGGTACATCGCAGCAGCAGTCCAGGCCTCAGGCTCTGTGACATAGAGGATCTGCTCCCAGTTGGAGAGCGCAGGGATGATCTTAAATGCCTTGGGCAGCTTCCCGCTGCGGTACTTGGATAACACCTGGGGATGAGGAAGTGACACCACCATTGCCATTAGCGCACCTCCAGCTTGTCGAGGGCCAGGGACTTGTCCCAGGGCTTTTCTCACGCTCGCTCACCGAATCCTCACCACCACACAAGGAGATGCTACTCTCTTCCGCCTTCTCCGGATGGGACACGGAGCCCTTACCCAGTTACCAAGTCACTAAGTGATATAGCAGGACTCTGAACCCATGCGCTCTGACTTAAGACTGTTCTCGGTCACCAGGCCTTCTGTGTATGAGATGTTGTCACCCAAACCCTTAGGTGGGAGCCCACAGCCCCTGTGAAGGCATTCCAGCTCTTACCTCCCGGACGCCTCTATAGACCTCTAGGACCCGGGGGTCCAGTTGGGGCATAGGGAATCCCGTCGCCTCGGACATGACCGTCTCAACTTCCGTCTGCTTCTCAGTCAGCTTCTCCATGATGATGTCAGCCAAGGTACGCCTAAGAGTTGGGAGTGGGGTGCAGAGGGGAAGGAAGGGGCGGGAGTGCTGTGGTCAGTCCAGGAAGCTCTAGACTCCATACAGTTTCTTGTGAGCTCCAATAAACCTGTCATCTTGCTGGGATGTGCGACCTCGGTTTCCCTCGGGGCCGGACCCACCCCTGAATCACTGCAGAGCACGAATGACCTGAAAGCCATTCAACTTAGGATGAAGCAGACAAATGAGTGGAGGTTAAGAACCTGGACTCTGAAACCAGTCTGCCTGGGTTTAGATTCTGTCTTTCCTACTCCCTGTGTGACGCTGGGCATGCTATTTTGTCTCTCTATGCTTCAGTTTTCTCATCTATAAAACGGGTAATAATTGCACCTACCTTATAGAGTTAACACCAGGATTAAGCAAATTAATGCATGTATGTTACTTGGAACTATTAGTACATAGAAAATGTGTAATGTGTTGCCTATTTCAGACACATCCCTCGCATGCTGAAGTCTCTCCAATTATAAAATACTGGTCTGGCCTCTCAGTTATATACCAAGATTTCAAGTAGCTGGGATAATTTGGGAAAAGACCAGAGCACAAACTTCTATAAATTTACTAAAATTTATACAAGTATTTCTACGATTAATAATATTTAAACAGTATACATAACTTTATTGTGAGGACTCCTTATTCTCCTTTCACTGAGCTTTGGTATAAGAATTATATCTGCTGGGTGTTATTCCCCTTATTCAACATGGAAACTGATACTCAGGCAGGTTAATACGCACCCAAGGTCTCAGAGTTCTCAAGTGGGGGGCCGGGGGGAGTCAAGCCCCGGTTGCTCAGGTTCTGAGGTTCAGGTACTTTACAGCACACGGTAACGTGCGTCCACACTGAACAGCCCCTGACTGCGGAGCTCGTGTAGGTCTGGGCCTGCTTTCTGAAGGTGCCGGCTGTCCCTTCTCAAAACCGCCAGGAGTCAGTTTCCAGTTGCTTTACTCTTGTATTTACTGCAAGCTGGAAAACCATTCTGCCGAGTTCGTCAGAATGATCTATTAAAAAGGAGTTATAAGGCCCTGAGAGGCTCTCTGATGGGACAAGCACACACGTCCAAGTACACACTCTGTGACACCTATCTCAGTGGTGGGGATCAATCTGAAAGAGGAACTCATTCCTTTGTTCTGTGCTCTCAAATAAACTACCACAGACCTTATCATTCAGCCTTCCTGTATTTTCATAGTATTATTAGCAATGAGAGATGCATTAACCCAAAGTAGCCCAAAGAACCAAGGACAATGTCATGTTAACATCACAGGATCAGAATGGACTGGTTGAGGGTTCTGCTAGATTTCCCTCTTTGGGCCCAAAATCCACATGCTCAGGGAGCTCAAATGCATACATCGTCTGGAGTAGCATTTACTGCAGACGGGAATAAACTAGTGGTTCTAAGTGGGGGTGAATTTGCAATGCCTGGGACCTTTTTGGTTATCAGTTGGTGGGAAGGTCACTCCTGGGATCTAGTGAGTAGAGTCGGAGATGCTGGTAAACATCCTACATTGCACAGGTCAGCCTCCACACACACACATTATCCAGCTCCAAATGCCAATAGTGCTGAGGCTAAAGAACCTTGAATAAAATGAAGCTTAGGGTGCGAAAGAGATTTGGCCAAGGAAACAGCTTACCCCTAGGAAAACTGCGTAGGCCAAGACCAAACATAAAAAGGTCAGGTAGCTATTCCCCCAGGTAATCTGAGCAGTTCCAGAACAGGTGGGCAGAGGGAGAGGAGACATTTTGAGTCTGTGTCATTCTCGCTCAGAATGTCTTTCGAGGATGGGCCACTTTCGTTAAGCTGGATTCCTACAACCAGCAACGCTCAGGCCCTTCCCAAAGGGAGGGAAGTCAAAACTCTGCGAGGGCATTTGCTTCCTTGTGGGAAGCTGCTACCAGGGCCTCCTACCCCAAATTTGGGCCATGTCAGCCTACCTGACAGGAGGGTTTTTATTCATGAACATCTCCATGGCACGCTCATCCTCCGGGTCCACCACCACCTCTGCGAGGTGGCCCGCCCCTGTCATCGTGGCCGCCTTCTCCAGGGTGGGCCACTCTTCGTCCTCGTCATCTGACCCATCCTGCGGCACTCCTGGGCCTAGAAGAGGGGTGGTGAACTGGATGAAAACGGCAGGCGATGGGTGAGGGATTTAGAGGTCAAGTTAACTTGAACCACCATGTACAGTGTAAGCCTCACGTGTGCTTGTAACAGATACGGATGTGCACACACCATCTTCCAGAGCCTTACCATCTTGCTTGAGAAACAAGACATACATATGTGACCCAATGACATAGTGATGCCAATATATCAGTTAACACACCGTACTCAGTCATGTAGCAGGAACTGTTCTAAATTCTGTACATAACACAACCCCAAGAAGTAGGTCTTATTAGTATATCCAGTTTCAGATGGGAACACTAAAGCACAAAACAAGTTAAGTAATTTGCCTAGGGCATGTAGTCTGGGCCTAGATTGTGCATTCTTTCCCCATGTTCTACACACACAGATGGACTTGGTCACATGCCAAACGAGTGGCAGAGACAGTATATACCACAGGCACTTAGAGGATGAGTGCCAACGATGGCTCGAGTCTGGAGAGGAAGCAGGGGTGCAGCTGGAGTGCGGTCCAAACCTGGGTTACAACACGGCAAAAGGGCTTGGTTACAAGACTGTCTGTTAGGCAGCAGCAAGAAACGCGGCTGGATGGGTAAAGCGAACCCAGGCTGTGGAAGGCCTGAGGCCAGGCAGTGCAGCTGATTTCAGTGGACCAACCCACTGAAGAACTGATTACTGGAAGGCCACAACTGATTGGGCATCTGGTAAAGGATGCCATACTCCAATCGGGGAAATAAAATGCTGCATATGAGCAGGTTATTAGCAAACGAAGTGGGGGATAAAAGCTAAGTGGTGGTGGTGGTGATGTGGCGAAGGTGTTTTGTCTCCACGTGATAACAACCTCCAAACCTCTACTTGGAGGGACATGTCCCTTCACTCCAGACCATAACTCCAGCTGCCAGCTGGACAGTTGCTCTTCACAAAAACTTCAAATTTCACACTTCACCTGTATCAACCAAACTCTCTCTTTTCCTCCTAGGTCTATACTGCTCACTGTGTTCTACATCTAAGTACAGAGCACCACCGTCCACCCCATGCTAAGCCAGAACCTGGGGGGCAGGCCTGCCTCACCCCCAACACTCAATTACTAAAGCCTATCCAATTCTACCTCATAGAATATTTCAAATCCTTCGCAGCTTTGTCCAAGCCTAGATCAGCAACATTTCTTGCCTGAATTAATTCAACAGGCCTCTAACTGGTCTCCATGTTCTCCAGTAGTTTTTCATTGTCTTTATGACAGCTTTAAATCCTGAGCACAGCCTCCAAGTCTTTTGCAGATTTGGTTCCTACCTACCTCACCATCATTCATTAATCCATTCATCCAGCAATCACCGAGCGCCCACTATGTGTGACACGCTGTCCTGGGTGCTGGAATACACTGGTGAGCCAGAGAAACGAAACCCTCTGCCCGTAGAGCTTACACCCCAGTGAGGACAGACAGACAGTAAATTAACACGACAGGATAGAAAGACAAGTGCTATGAAAAAGAGCAACAGGGCAGATCAGAGAAGTTGGGACTGTAAAGATAGGGGTGGGGGTGCTGAAATTTTCTCTCCCTCTTTTCCTTTTAATTCTCTCTGAAGACATGCCCTCCAATGATTTGAGAGAGAGAAGAAACAAGGGAGAGAGAGAAACATCAATCAGTTGCCTCCGGTACCCAGCCCGACCAGAATCAAACCCACAACCTAGGTATGTGCCCCGACTAGGAATTGAACCTGCAACCTTTTGGCACGTGGAACAATGCTATGTGCCAACCGACGGAACCACCAGGCCAGGGAGGGGGTGTTGCAATTTGTAATGAAGTAGTCGGGGAAGGGGTGTGGTATGTGAGAACCTGGGCCCCTTCCCGAGCTCCAACTCCCCCTCTGACCCTGTGGGAAGATGATGAAGGCCACCTGTCAACGGACTGTGGGAGCAACCTTGGGAGCCTGGACAGCTTCTCAGTCAAGAAACAGCCAAACAGAAACGGATCTTGGATGTGAGCCCAACTGGAAACCAGCAGTGTGTTGATCTTACAGAGCTTGCGCTTGAGCATGTCTCTCCTGCATGCCCTGTTCTCTGTATCCTATACAACCCTGTGCTGGGGAAAAACTTTACCAGCGGGCGTCACCGTGCGCACTAAGTCCTAATAAACCCGTGTCTTTCGCAGCCAGTCTTCTGGGTTATCTTCCTCGGATCTCAGCTCTTTGCCTAACAGGCCTGAGAAGGTGAAGAATTGAGGGTATGCCTACAGGTGTATGAGGACAGAAGCAGCAACCGGGGCAAAGGCCCTAACTTACCATGTTTAAGCCGATAAGGGTGGAGTGAAAAGGGGAAAGTATTAGTCGGAATGGCAATGGGAGCCGATCATACAGGGCTTTGCAAACCACTGTAATTCTCTAGCTGTTGAGAGTGGACTGAAGGGGGTGTGGAATATTAATGAGGAGGCTACTGTACTAATCCAGGCGAGAGAGATCGTGGTGGCTTGCAGAGGATGGTGGTCCAAGGTGGTGAGAAGTGGTCTGATTCTGGGTATGTTTTGAAGGAAGAGTCAACAGGATCTTCCAATAGATCAGATGTGGAATGAGAAAGAGGAGTCCAACCATAGCCGGTTTGGCTCTGCGGACAGTGTCGGACTGCAGACTGAAGGGTTCCAGGTTCAATTCCAGTCAAAGGCACATGCCAGGGTCGCAGGACTGATCCCCAGCAGGGGGCGTGCAGGAGGCAATCAAAGATTCCCTCTCATCATTGATGTTTCTATTTCTCTCTCCATCTCCCTTCCTCTCTGAAATCAATAAAAATATATTTAAAAAAAGAAAGAGTCCAAAGTTTTTGTCTTAAACAAATGGAAAGATATTGTGCTATTAACTGAGATGAGGAAGATGTCGGAGGGGCAGGTTTGGCAAGAAGGCCTATTTTGGACATGTTAAATTTGAGATGTCTATTAGACTTCAAGCTGGATGTGCCAAATAGGCAACTGAATAATCTAGGTTTCACGGAAGAACTCAAAGTTAGAATATAAAGTTGAGAGCAGTCACCAAATAGATGGTGTTTAACTATGAAACTGATGACACCGCCAGAGAAGTGGGTGAAGAGAAGAGGTCCAAAGGCTGAACCCTGTGGCATTTTAATAAGAGGCTGGGGAATCACCTGGCCTGTGTCCTCCGCGGTGGGATGCTGACCTATGAACCAGGGCAGGGTTCGATTCCGGTCAAGGCACACGCCTGGGCTGTGGGCTTGGATCCCCAGTAGGGGGCCTGCAGGAGGCAGCCAATTAGTGAATCTCTCTAATCACTGATGTTTCTATCTCTCCCTCTCCCTTCATCTCTGAAATCAATAAAAAAATGTGTTTTTTTTTTAAAAGAGATTGGGGATCAAAAGGGGGCCAGCAAAGGATAATGAGAAGCAAGCAGTGACACAGGAATGTGATGTCTTGGAAGCCAAGTAAAGACACTACAGCCAGGAGGCCAGTTTGCCAGGACAAAGGAAAGAGAGCTGAGAACCGGATGGGAAGGTCAACACTCCCACCCTACGAAAACGTTGATCCTATTTTACTTAACCTCTGTCCCTCTTTGGCCCCTAAACAATATTGTTCTTTCTGCTCAGGGCACCCCTCACTCGTTTTTCAGGTCTCAGCACAAAGGTCATGCAATCTGGGGAGCCCAACCCCCAAGGTCAATGCTGCTGTTATCAGAGGCTCTATTAAACTTGACCACGGAATGTATTATTCTCATTGTCCGCTGTCCACTCTCTCCTGGGCTAGACTATAAAATCCTGAAGTCATGCGCATGTCTACCTCGCTTACCTATTTACCCAAACTTTCTAGACTCCTAGCACCGTACGAAGCACTAGTAGACATCCCGTAAGTATTTACAGAACAAATGGATGGATAAGGAGAACTTAGTGGTGTCGGCAGTCACTTCCTGTTTCCCAACTTCAGGGGTACCTAGAAGAGAGGGCCTAAAACTAGTAGTGGGCGTGGAGGGCTTTGAATGTCCTAAATCCGCTTCAGGGCTGAGTCTTCTATTACAGTTTTTTTAAAAATATATTTTATTGATTTTTTACAGAGCAGAAGGGAGAGGGATAGAAAGTCAGAAACATCGATGAGAGAGAAACATCGATCAGCTGCCTCCTGCACACCCCCTACTGGGGATGTGCCCGCAGCCAAGGTACATGCCCTTGCCGGAATCGAACCCAGGACCCTTCAGTCCGCAGTCCGACGCTCTATCAACTGAGCCAAACCGGTCTCGGCTTCTATTACAGTTTTTTGCAAGGGAATACTACGGACCTTTTTATGCCAAGTTATTCCTTTGCCCGATACCCATCCATCCTCTCCTACCCTCCTCCTTCCTCGCCCCCGTCCCCGCTGCTCACCCAGCCGCGTGGTGCGCTCCCGTGGCGCCGCGGGCCGGCTTCCAGTTCCATGCTCGGCCTCGAGCTCCTCCTGCTGCTGCCGCGCTTGATGCAAAATCCGTCGGGTCAGCCGGGGCCCCACGTACTCTTCCTCCTCGTCTTTGGTTCCGCGACCGCGCCGCTTCTCCCGGGCCCCTGCCCGCACCGCGTCCCCAGCCAGAATCTGCTCCGCAAGGGGAGCGTGTTTTTCCTGGCCCCCGACCCCGCGGGCCGCCTTGAATTTGGGCATTTTCCTCAAAAAGTTGCCGGCAAGTTCACACGTGGAGACGCAGAAGAGGTCCTGAGTGCGTTTGCGCTGGGTCCTCCCCGTTCCCAAGAGGCCACACAGAAGCACAGCGCCCCCTACCGCTCGGAGGCCAGGACTGCCATCAGCGCCGCCCAACCTGCTAGGAACTCGCGGGTCCCTGGAGCTAGACTCCCAAATAAACTATGCATTTGACATCGTCTTCCATAACCTTCGAGGATTTAGGCCAGGATGCTGCAAGCCTGCGAGCAGCAGATAAGCAGTGATACCAATGAAAGTGTCACAAGGAGACGCCTAGACAGGCCCCTGTTCCTCGTGGTGCGTCGGCTGGGCGCTCTGTTTATACGTCACTTCCGGATGAGCCCTTCCCCTCTTCCCCCGATCTTGCTCTAGGGTCCTTCCCTAACTGAGCGTGGCCGGAGAACTGTGCGTTTCCACTGTTTGGTCCTGCCATCCTCCTGGTCCGACATCATGGGAGTGACTTGGTAGGACTGCAGGGGATACTGTGAGGCTGGGTCGTGAAGGGCCCTCGGAGCCCGGAGTGCACCTTGGAGGAGGGTCCGGGACTCGGCTCTGCTGTCCCCCGGGAGTTTAGCACGATGTCTTCGGGTTGTGTGGGTGAGCGGGAAACCGTGAGGGCTGTGGAGTCTCCGGGCCTGGTTCCTTGGAATGCGCCCCTTTCCCCCTGGGTTTTATCCAGGGACGCATCAGTGGTTGGGGGCCTCCTTCCCGTGTTCCGGGCACATCTTCCCGCCCGTGAGCCAGGGTTGGAACCTCGGGGTAGGAAAGGAGGATGTGTGGGCTGGAACTCATCAGCAGGCCGGCTAGAGGGGTTTGGGGACAGGCAAAGAGGAGACAGTACGTTTTTTTTTTAGGTTTTCACCTCTCTCTCCTTCCAGCCACTAAATGTAGTTAGACCAGTATATGTCAAGTTCTAGTTTGACCATTTTAAGGTATTGGGTTTGCGGGGGAGGGGGTGGTGAAGCTATTGGGAATGAGGAGATTTGGGTTCTAGGCACATCACTTCTTCAGGACCTGTTTTCGACATGATTTGTGTTGTTTCTGTGGATTTCTAAAATCTCTAACTCACTGTAAGTCAGGTTGATAGGGAAAGATATGCTCTTGGAGCCATTAGTTCCAAAATGCTAGATTTCAGAGCCTTTTTTTTTTTTTTTTTTTTTAAACAGCAGTAAGTGTAAGCATTTCCAGTCAGAGAGGACTGGAGGCCAGGCTGTCGGAAGTCACTGACTCTAGGCTTCCCGGGTCAGAGCCTGTGGAAACTCCTGTTCACCCAGGAGTTGTCAGTCTGTCAGCGATGGCGTTTCTGTTCACTACACTTGACATCACCAGTCTCCTCGGATTCCTGGGGTAAAGGAGATGTGTGGGCGATGGGAATGGCAGGTGTGCAGCCCAGAGGCTTGGAACCCTGGAGTCCCTGCTCTTTCCGTAGAGAAGGCGGACCGAGGGAAAGGGCTCTCTGTTAGGATCCCTAATCAACTTTTTCAGACTCCTAGCACTTCTCATCCCGGGAGCATCATTTTAGGAATGTTCTTATGTTTCAAAGTAAGGTACATCATCCTCAGTCCTTAATAGTGCTATTTTGATGGAGAGTGGTGTCAATTTTTAACAAATAGGACTCTATAGCTTCATTTGGCTGATTGATTATCGAGTAATGCAGTGTCTCCCCAAACTTAGTCACAAATGGCTGTCTTGCTGATTTTTTTAAAAATATATTTTATTGATTTTTTACAGAGCAGAAGGGAGAGGGATAGAAAGTCAGAAACATCGATGAGAGAGACATCGATCAGCTGCCTCTTGCACGCCCCCTACTGGGGATGTGCCCGCAGCCAAGGTACATGCCCCTGCCGGAATCGAACCCGGGACCCTTCAGTCCGCAGTCCGACGCTCTATCCACTGAGCAAACTGGTCTCGGCTGTCTTGCTGATTTTTAAAAAAATATATTTTATTGATCTTTTTACAGGGAGGAAAGGAGAGAGATAGAAAGTCAGAAACATCGATGAGAGAGAAACATCGATCAGCTGCCTCTTGCACACTCCCCACCGGGATTGTGCCCGCAGCCAAGGGGCATGCCCTTGACCGGGATCGAACCCGGGACCTTCCAGTCCGCAGGCTGACGCTCTATCCACTGAGCCAAAACGGTTTCGGCTGTCTTGCTGATTTTTATATAGCTAAGTACTACTTGTACTAGTATTTATTAATGTTTCCCTTTAAATCTGTTTCTTAAAAGTATTTTAGGTATATCCCTAGGAAAGTAGTCTACTATAGTAGTTAAGGGCACGGATAGGGACCAGTTTGCCTGATTGTGAATCTTGGCTACATCACACCAAGCGGTGTGACCTTGTGCAAGCCAACCGCCCTGTATTTCAGTTTCCTCATTTGTAATAAGGAGATAAATAACAGCTCACCTAGGGCTATTTTGAGGATTCAAATAGTTTATTTATCTCCAGGCTTTTGGACACTGTCTGGCACACAGTTGGGGCTTGGTCACTGTTAACTACCATTTTAAAGGGGAAGCTAGTTTTACTCACTATAGAAGGAAGTCTTGGAAATAACATTTTTTTGTTTGTTTGTTTCATTGTTTGGATTACATTCTTGTTTAAATGTGAATGGCCACTTGTGGCTTGTGGCTACTGTGCTGGATAGCACACATTCAGAGTGTTAGAGTTGGGAAAAACATACTCTACATTAAGGCTATCTCCTTGATATAGTCAGAACTGAAATAATTGCGAAGGAAACTCATTACCTGACACAGTGTTGTGAAGGGTTCAGTCTGTGTGCCACCTAAGATCTTCTCTTGAATGTTGGCACACGCCATGCTTAGGAAATTCCGGTGTGATAGGAGTTCACTGCGCTGTCGTGAGAGAACCATGAGCTCTGTGTTCTTAGGGACTGTCGGTCTCTTGTTTCCGCATCTTTAAAATAAAGGGGTCATAGTAGGTGGTCTCTGTGGTCCTGATGAGCTGTGATTCCGTGGGTGATGGAGTGGCTCAGCCAATGCCCATGTCTCTGGATACTGACGATTTGATTCTCTCCCTTCCAGTGTGTCCCAGATGCCTGTGGCTGAGGGCAAGAGTGTCCAGCAGACCGTGGAGCTCCTCACCCGGAAATTGGAGATGCTCGGGGCAGAGAAGCAAGGAACATTTTGTGTGGACTGTGAGACCTATCACACGGCTGCTTCTACCCTTGGCAGCCAAGGTTAGTGAGATGCGTCTGCGGGGAATTGATAGACATTTATGTTCACTGAAATCTTCTTGCTCTTCTAAGAGTGATATTCTTGTACACATGGCAGATATGTTTCTGAATTCATTAATTCTTTATTTTAATGCTGTACACACACACACACACACACACACACACACTAGTGGCCCAGTGCACGAAATTGTGCCTGGGGGTGGGGGGGAGGAGGTGTGTATGTGTGTGTGTGTGTGTGTGTGTGTGTGTGTGTGTTCCTCAGCCTGACCTGCACCCTCTCCAATCTGGAACCCCTCAGAGGATGTCCAGTTGCTGGTTTATAGGGATCAGGCCTAAACTGGCAGTGGGACATCCCTCTCACAATCTGGGACTGCTGGCTCCAGTTGCTTACCAGCCTGCCTGATTGCCCCTAACCACTCTGCTTGCCAGCCTGCTTGCCCCAACTGCCCCCCCCCCCGCCACCGGCCTGCTTGCCCCCAAATGTCCCCCTGCCAGCCTGACCATAGCCAACTGCCTGCCTGCTGCCACCCAACTGTCCCCCCCTGCTGGATGCTCACTCCAAACTGCTCCCCTCCCCTGCTGTCCTAATCATCTCCAACTGACCGCCCCCCACTGATGGCCTACTCACCCTCAACTGGCCCCCCTGCTGGTCTGCTTATCCCCAATGGCCCCTGCTGTCCCATCCTGGCCTTATCACCCCCTGGTCCCACCCCCCTCCTTTTTTTCTTTTTCTTTTTCTTTTTCTTTCCATTGCCTCCTTCAGTGGAGGCCAGGGCCGGCTGGAAGCAAGTATCTAGGATTTATTTACCTTCTGTAATTGAAACTTTATAGCTTTGAGCAGAGGCCATGGCCAGCCAGGGCGGCAGGAAGCTTGGTTTCCTCCATTGCCGGGGGCAACCCAAGCCTCCTGCTTGCTCCAGTTCTGTGGCCTACTGCCATCTTGGTTGGGTTAATTTGCATACTTGCTCCTGATTTGCTAGTAGCATGGTATAGTGGAGTGGTGGTTAATTTGCATGTTTCTCTTTTATTAGTGTATTTTTTAAAGTATATTTTTATTGATTTCAGAGAGGAAGGGAAAGGGAGAAAGAGAGAGAAACAATAATGAGAGGGACTCTTTGATTGGCTGCCTCCTGACACCCCCCCCCCCCCCCCCACTGGGGATTGAGCCAGCAACCCAGGAGTGTGCCCTTGACTGGAATTGAACCTGGGATCCTTCAGTCAGCAGGCTGATGCTCTGGGTACTGAGCCAAATCGCAAATTAATCCATTAATTTTTGATCCTTCATCTCTTAGGCCTGGCCCATGGATTAGTCTTTTTGCACTTTGCACTTTTAAAGCAGTGTTTCTCAGAGGATTGGTTACTAACTTCATCAAAATCATCTTGGCTATTTCTTAAAGGTCCAGTTTCTTGGCTCTGCTTACGGATTGACTGCTGTTATGGGCCTCATAATCTGCATTTTTAACCAGCTGCCCTTTATGCACTCTAATTTTGAGAAAGACTCCTTTAAGCTCAGACGTTTTTGTATAGAATTCTACTAGAGCTTTAGAGTTTCTAGAACTTTTTGCAGAAAGGTTTCCTGTTTCCCACACCTCGACAGTGGCCGTGGCTACCTCATTAGTATAACTTTGACTGATGAATCACCTTTTGTATTAAATGTATTAACAGATGAGGTGGCTGTGGATGGTGGTGGTGATGGTAAGGAATCAAAGAGGACCTTTGAATATGAGTTAGGGAGCTTGGGTTCTGTAATAACTTTCCCTTTGACAGTTCTATAGCACAGTGATTCAGAGTCTAGACATGGAACCAGATAACTGAATCTTAGCTCTGCACATGCTAACCACACATTAGGTAAGTCCCACAACCTGCAACCATTTCTATGCTGGTAATTTTCCTATTTCTCCATAGATCCATTCCCTGGACTTCTCCTGCAAGGGCATTGGGGAAGATCAGAGGACAGGAGAAAGGGAGACCACAGTTTGTCTTTCCCTCTTCTTTAGGCAGTGTCTCTGGCTGTGTCCTCAGTTCTAGCTCTTGCTGGGCAGCCTTTGCTCATGGCTCTATAACAGCACATTTCTATTTCCTTCCAGACTTAAGGATGATAATGGCTTCCTATGTTGCTAATTTTTGGATAACATCATCATTACATTTGGTTTTTTAGTTTTTCTATCCCCTATATTTTATTCCCTGTAATAAATCCCTCCCCTTCTAATGAAACTGTCTGGTGATGGTTCTGTTTTTGCATCCTTTCTGGTATAGTTCTCTCACCTGTAAAATGAAGTTAAGTGTAGTACTCACCTCTTGGTGTTATTGTGCTAATTAAATAAGTTAATACGTGCAAAGCACAAGAACTGAGGTTATTATGTAATGAACCTTTAATAAGCGGTCGCTAAGAGCTATACTGAGTTTCATCTTGTGTTGACCATTGCTTTGCCTTCAATAGGAAGGATGTAAGAATCAAGAGATATAATGGTTATGAAAGCATTTGGAAAATAAAACATCCTATATAATAAAAGCCTAATATGCTAAGTGTCCAGTCATCCGTTCAGCCAACTAAAGCATAATATGCTAATGATAATGCCAAGGTTGCTCAACCACTCACTATGACATGCACTGACCACCAGGGGGCAGACAGTCAACTGGTCAACCAGTTGCTGTGATGTGCATTGACCACCAGGGGGCAGACAGTCAACTGTAAGTTAGCTTGCTGCTCGGGTCTGACCGATTGGGACTGAGAGAGACAGGCTGGATATGCCCTGGAGCCTTCCCCTAGTCACTCCTGGCTGGCCAACCTCCTGTGTCCTTCCTGGCCCCAGTTGTGCACTGGTGGGGTCTGTCAGCCTGGCCTGCACCCTCTCGTAATCTGTGACCCCTCAGGGGATGTCAGCTGGTTTCAGCCCGATCCCATAGACCAGGCTGTGGGACCCCACTGGTGCACAAATTCGTGCACCAGGCCTCTGGTTTATATATATACAGAAACACTACTTCTATGAAATTACCTGGTGTGGGCTCTTTTCCTCCTGATCAGACCTTTGTTTTTAAAGAACTACAGTCCAGTTAGGAAAACGTCATTCTTGCAGGCAGTTGGGTAGAATGGAAAGAGCAATAAAGTTGAGGTCAGAAAGCCTGATTGGAATCCCAGCTCTGCTGCTTGCTGGCTCTGTGCCTTTAGATCTGCAGTTCTCCCTCTGACCAGTGTTTAGCATCACCTGGAGGCTTGTTAACACAGGTCGCTGGGCCTCTCTCCCGGACTTTCTGACTCTACAGGTCTGGGGTGGGGTGGATAATTTGCATTTCTAGCAAGCTTCCATGTGGTGATGGTGGTGCTGCTGCTGGTGGTCGTGGTGGTGGTCTGGGATCCATAATTTTCTTCATCTGCAAAAGGAGGACAGTGACACTGGTTCAGCTTACTTCACACATTTGTGCAGATAAGAAACTACTTCACTGATAAAACAATAGTATTGTCTATAAACAGTTGGGAGTGCCTTATTCATTAAAAAACAAAATAATCCTATCTAATAAAAGAGTAATATGCAAATTTGACTGTACCTTCGCTATGCTACCAGCCAATCAGGAGCAGGGGGCGGGCTGAGCAGCACAAGGCTGGGGGGTGGGGGCAGGCCAGGCTGGGGAGAGGCCTTTTCCGGACCTGGCTGTAGGCCAGGGCAGGCAGAGGGGTGAGCCGTCAATAGGACATCCTCTGAGGGCTCCCAGTATGTGAGAGGGGGCAGGTTGTTGGGCTGAGGGACCACACAACCCCCAGTGCATGAATTTTGTGCACCAGGCCCCTAGTTATAAATATTTGAGATTATGGCAGTCTACCCATTAACTCTTGCAATGTATGAGAGAGGACATCTTTCTTTATTTGCGTTCTTCCATTTTCCATTTTGTTGACTTTCAAAATATTTTCAAGACAGTAAGAATACTTGCAGACTTATATGAATTATGTTATTACAGTGAGTTTGCACAAGAACATAATGACAGATCAACTTTGGATGTCTTTTTGAGGGTTGAAGTGTTTAAAGTGGATTTGCAGGAGGTGAAAGGTGGGAACTGGCAACAGGCAGTCAGGAGGGATGTGCAGGGAGGTTTGCGCAGAGCTTGTGTTCAGCAAGTAGCAGCAGAGTGGAGGCGTATATACAGGTCACAATGCCTCAGTTCCCCCACCCCCTTCTCTCTTTCCCATTATTACACTCTCATCATTGCCTAGAATGTCTTTTTCCTTCTCCATGTGGCTGAGTCCTGCCTTTTCTTTGTATCCTGTTTAGGTCCTAAAGTTTTTAACCTATCCCTAGTGAGATTACTAGCTTCTTGAGGCCAGGGCCAAGTCCTCTACTTGTATACTTCTTAAACCCTAGGACAGTGTTGGGAATAGTTTAAGTACTTAATAAATATAAATATTTGAGATTGTGGTAGTCTATTCATCAACTCTTGTAATGTCTGAGAGAGGAAATCTTTCTTTCCTTTTGCTTTCTTCCATTTTCCGCTTAACCAAATACACACACACACACACACACACACACACACACACGTACTCACATCCTATATAATAAAAGCCTAATTTGCTAAGTGTGTTCAACCAAGCAAAACTAATGATATGCTAAGGCTGCTCAACTGCTTGCTATGACATGCACTGACCACTAGGGGGCAAACACTCCAACCAGTAGGTTAACTTGCTGCTGGGATCTGGCCAATCAGAATGAGCAAGTTGGGCTGGACATGCCCTTGAGCCTTCCTGCGGTCCATCCCCAGCTGGCCAACCTCCTGCTCCCGTCTCTGACTTAAGTCGTGTGCTGGTGGGGTCCCTCAGCCTGGCCTGCACCCTCTTGCAATCCAGGACTCCTTGGGGTATGTCAGAGTGCTGGTTTCAGCCCAATTCCACAGGCCAGGTACATGAATTCATACACCAGGCCTCTAGTATATATATAACTTTGCTTCCTTCTTGCAGAAAAATCTATAGTCATCATTGAGAAAACTAGACCTTTGGATTCCAGATGCTGAGTTTTCTGCTGCCGTGCATGCTAGCTTCCCAAGTCGGCTGATGTCTTAAAATTGTCCAAGGCTTTACCATTGCCTTTAGAATGGAGTCAGGCTTTGTGAGCATGAAAGACAAGCTGTAGCACCACTTGGCTATAGTCTGTCTTCCTAGCCTCATTCTTCAGATAGTCTCCTTTGCTGTGTCTCTGGGGCCACTTATATATCAAAGAGGGAGAGGGCCAAGGAAGGTAGGAGTGGACAAAAGAGAATGTCTCCTTCATTTGGGATACTGAAATGCTGTTATTTTATCTTTCTTGTTATGTGACCTTATATAATAAAAGGCAAGTAGGCAAATCGTCCCCTCCACTGGGAGTTCAACCGGGTGGTAGGGCTGGCCCGCCAACCTCCGCAGCCCCTCCCCCTGCTGGCCCTGCCCCTGATCACTCCCCCACCCCAATCAAGGGTGAGGCTGACCAGCCAATATCTTGTGTCCCCTCCCTCCAGCCATGCACAAATTTGTGCACTGAGCCTCTGGTCTTACCTAATAATAGACAAATGTAAATTGACTGTACATCCACTACACCACCAGCCAATCAGGAATGATATGCAAATTAACCCAACAAAGATGGCAGTTAATTTGCATGCACAGACACTGAGTGACAGGGGCATTCTGCCTCAACGCCATCTCTCAGGGCCTCTGGGCAATGTGGGAAGGCGGGGCAGGAGCAGAAAGAGGCAGTTCTGGGGCCTGAGTGGAAAGGGGCAGGGCCAGAGTGGAAAGGCGGTGCTGGCAGCCAGGGAAAGGAAAGCCCATTCTAGCACGAATCTTCACGCATTGGGCTTCTAGTGATTATATAAAAGACTATATGTAAAGTCTCTGAATAAGTCATCATTATCATCATCTATCTGTGGCCCTATCACTCACCTTAAAAATTCAGCTGTTTTTAACACTAGTGAGTTCCCTGTGTGCCCCTCACTTTTTTCTGTAGAGTGGATAGATCTTAACACATGCTGTTCTTCAGAAAAGGCTGTTGGTAAGGGGATCCCCCACCCCGACCCAAGACTGCTTAGGTAATGCCATCTGGCCTTGTTCCCTGCATTTACCTCTATTCTGGGCTTTGCTGACGGAGGTCTTGATGCTAAGTAGGATCTCTGTCCCTGCAGGTCAGACTGGGAAGTTGATGTATGTGATGCACAATTCGGAATACCCTTTGAGCTGCTTCGCCCTCTTTGAGAATGGCCCTTGCCTTATTGCTGACACCAACTTTGATGTGCTCATGGTGAAGCTCAAGGGCTTCTTTCAGAGTGCCAAGGCCAGCAAGATTGAGACCCGAGGCACCCGTTACCAGTACTGTGACTTCTTGGTGAAGGTGGGCACAGTCACAATGGGGCCCAGTGCCCGCGGCATCTCTGTGGAGGTAAGACCTTGGTGAGTTAGGATGTGGTGAAGGAGCCGCTCAGCAGAGGGCACTGCAGATTTCCACGTGCCTCTGAGTGCAAACCGGTGTTTATGCCGACCTGACCCCTGCACCTGCACCTTTTACCCTGTCCTTTATCATTGGAGACTCTAGACCAGGATGGGACTTGGAAGCTGGGCTCACAGCATGTAGAAAGCTTAGAAAGGCTGGCTTGCTGGAGAAGGGAAGGGATAACCAAGGGAGACAGATGAATTTTGTGGAGGAACCAGTCATCCTTCCCAAGAGGGTTGGAGCAGACCAGGTCAGCTTCGGTGCAGTTAACTTTTGGGAGGTGGATCCCTCCTTAGTGTGCTGTAAGATGGGTCTCAAAAGTTGTGCAGCAAAGATGTGCCTTTCCTTTCGCCATGCTACCCACTTCCATGGTGGAAAGGAGTACGTGTGATGATTTCATCGTTGAGGGATAGACTCAGAATGACAAAGAAGGAGCATGACAGGTAGCTGGCTTTAGGATCAGTGGTAATCCACAATCTGTCCACCACTGTGTGAGATAAAATAAATACATAAGCTATGAGGCCTGCTTTTTGCAAATTTTTTATTTAGTAAGAGAGCAGGGTCGGAACACAGAGAATTTTGAAGTTAGTCTATGAGAAATGCCACAGATTGCTCTGGGACTTTGTGCCAATGAAAGCACTGCTGACTTGGACTGTGAGCCTCCTACAGGACCAGCATTTAAGGAGGGACTCAAATGTGGAGACATGGGGATAGCTAAGTCCAAAGAGGTGGCCCACTGAACAGGGCATTAGTGGGTTACTTCTCTAAAATTCCAGGGTACTTGAGGGCCAAGATTTCCTGGCCCTTTTCAGCTTGAGACACCTTGCATTTGCTGAGGCCCACTGGGAACCCAGTGTTTCTCCTCCACATTTCCAACTTTGTATTGCAAACGTAAACCAGCTGTTTCTGTGCTGGTTCTCCTGGTTACCAGTGATTTCCCCAGTGAGAAAGCTGAAGACGTGTATCATGTGGCCCCTGCTACATTGATCAGGAAATTATTTCTTAGGGTTGGAGCCCAGACTGGGTCTACCTGGGAGTAATGTTTGGCCTTGCAAAGACTTATGAGCATATGTGTACACTTTGTGCTGTGTTGATCCCCTATATGAATATGAGTTCAGGAACCTGGGTTCTGCACATGGAACCTGGCACCATGTGCGTGCACGTGCGCGTACACACACACACACACACACACACACACACACACAGACTCACACACACTCTTTCTTCGTTTTCTCAGGATTTTCTCCTTGAATGTCCCAGCATGTCGGGATTATATCGTTCTGAGATAATTCAAAGGGGCCCAGATCTGCCCTGGGATCTTGTAGGCAGGGCTGGGGGTTGATAACTCCAAACAAGAATGTCGAAGATGCCTAAAGGGAATGGTGGTGTGTTAAATCCCTGGTGTTCAGGTTGAATATTTCCCGTGCAGCAACACTGCTAGAAGGTGTGTGTCTTTGGCTTGGGGTTGGGGAAGATGGGAGCAAGGGTAGAAGGTGCAAGGGAAACAGAAGTCCTCATCCTTGCCTGCACTCACCCTCATTCTCTGTTCCTTTGGTCCCAGGTGGAATATGGCCCGTGTGTGGTAGCTAGTGACTGCTGGAGCCTGCTGCTCGAATTCCTACAGAGTTTTCTAGGCAGCCACACACCAGGGGCTCCCTCGGTCTTTGGCAACAGACACGACACAGTCTACGGCCCAGCAGATACCATGGTCCAGTACATGGAACTCTTCAACAAGATCCGCAAGCAGCAGCAGGTGCCAGTGGCTGGGATTCGTTAGTGACTGGCAGCTGCGTGGTTGAGCTCCGTCACCAAGGGACTCCACAGGAGGAGCAGGTGCTGCACCTTCAGGGCCGTGGGCCCCAGAAACCCAGGGTGGACACAGAGGCTTCTCTCCTTCTCCAGTTCTCAGGCTTTTGTTCTGGGGCTCCGGACCCCCTCCCCTGACCCTCACACACAGTCCCCTGACAGCTGTTCACTCCCTGCCTTACTGGACTTGGCCTGTCCTCCAGAAGGGTAATTATGAAGAGTGAAGAAGCTTGGAGCTTTCTTGCTGTAGGGGCACAGGTAGGACAGGGGTGTCCCTGCCTGGCCTTGGTGGGGAAAGTAATCAGTATCTCCAACTGCTGTGGATTTGGCCTCGGCCCGTGGTCGGCAAACTGCGGCTCGTGAGCCACATGCGGCTCTTTGGCCCCTTGAGTGTGGCTCTTCCACAAAATACTACGGCCTGGGCGAGTCTGTTTTGAAGAAGTGGCAGTAGAAGAAGTTTAAGTTTAAAAAATTTGGCTCTCAGAAGAAATTTCAATCATTGTACTGTTGATATTTGGCTCTGTAGTTTGCCTACCGCTGGCCTAGGCCAGTGGGCAGGCTGCGTTTTGTGTTTGGGCTGTGCTGCAGTAAACTTCCTCTGCTCAGAGATGTGCTTCACCTCCTAGAGGAGGAAGAGGCCAGCTTAGTTTCTGGGTGTCATTTTCTGGCCTGTTTGCTGAAGTGAATTGAGAGTTGACTTTTCTCGGGACTTGCCTGAGTCCTATACAGAGTGAGCCTAGTAGAAGTTTAAGCTCTCTTTTAACAGAACAGAGGTAGTCAGATGGCCCAGGACAGATTTAACTCTACAAGGCCATCAGGAACTTGGGCTTTTTTAATCTTGTTGTTCAGCCACCACTAGCTTGTTGTCCTTGTCTGCAAGGTCAAAGCAGACTCATCAGCTCTATGTCCGCATTCCACTGGGGAAAGAGAACAAAGCAGTTTCTTTTATAAAGGCTACGAATGACCTGGAGTTGCTCAAACCCCTATGGCCACTGTTTGTTGAAAGGAGCAGCAGGACATAGAGCCTCTTATTGGAGTAGTCATGTGCCCAGTTAAAACTCAGGATCCTGTGACTGGAAGATGGAGAAAAGGGTCTAGTTAATGGCCTCTGCTACATGGGGCTTGTGGATGCGCCCAGGAATGCTCTTGGCTGTTCTTTTTCAGTTAGTACCACCCTCTAACTAAGCCAGTTATTTATGAATTGGATTGGGGTAGGGCTGATGCCAGAGGCCCTTTTGGTTTGGCTAGATTAGTCGCACTAGGAAGTCAGTTGCGAACTCCTTGCCTAAGTCTCAGCACCCAGGCCTCTCCAGTTCGCACGCACCCAGTTGATGGTGCACTGAGCTCTTGCTCATCTCGTTTGGGCCTCCAAGCTGCTCATTTGATCAACTTTGCCTGCCCACCCCACTCCTGCGGCAGACACGTTCAGTCAGGCTAATGCTGACATATATAGTTGGGGATGGTCTTAGGAAAGATGCTAGTGTACACACTGCCATGCTGTCCTCTTTGAAGGCACCTGAAGAGAAATTGTTTTCACACGTGGGGCTGGCAGGAAGCTCGATTCAACTTTATTACCTGCCCCTCCATTTGTTGTTCTCACTTTCGCCTGCTTTTCTGATTTAGTTTTGCTATACTGAAATTGAGATATGTTTTAGATATGGTTTACACACAATAAAATGCACCGACCTTATGTTTTTGGCCTTCTGACTTACATGTGCTCTTATCCAGATGTATCTACTTGTATTTTTCTGCCACCAGTCTTATATGAGCACACATTTGACCAGCTTTAAGTCCAGCTCAGGCTTTAAGAACTGCCACTTTAGTTACTTTTACCTGTGTTTGTCCTTGTATCGGTTAAAGAAAATGTATCACTAAAAAAGGCGGGTAATGCAGTACATTTTAACAAATACGCCTCCACTTGCAAAACTGCCAAAAATGGAACTGGTGAGAAGGGCCCAAATGTTCTCAATAGACTATTTGTGTGCAAGTTTAGATGTGGCTTGCAAGAGTAGTCTAGGAATATTAGTGTGTGAAGTTTTGTAAGCTCCCGTTGATTGAAAATTGAGGAGCAAATGTATAAATTTAAGGAAAAAGGGCATGGTTATCTTCACTTTATAAATGAAAAAAAAAACCTTAAACTTGGCTGCTAAATGGAGATGCCATATTTTTTGGGTTCAAATCTCATGTTCTTCCTTCTACACTAGGCTGTCTTCTACCCAAGTTCCTTTGCTTCCAAATGCATTCCTCCTTTCCTCACCTGTGGCTATCCCCAAAAGAACAGAAACTGGGGAATTTCTAAGACCCTGCTAACAAGTCACCTTGGTGGCTACCTTTGCCAGAGCCACATAGAAATCTGCCAGCCTTGACTCTCAGAGCTGGCAGGGCAGCTTGGGGCTCATCTAGTTATCCTGTAAGATGGGAAAGCAGTATCTTCCTAGACATAAGGCTGGAATCAGGTCCAAATTTCACAACCGGGGCTCCTAGCTTTCAACATATGTCAGTGTGACACTGGACCTTTGTGGTGCCAGGTGGTTTCAGATGGAATGTGGAAAACTTTGTTATATTAACACTTAAGTCTTACTCTAATGTGTATTAGAGAAAACTATAACTAGTTCTTTATTCCTTAGGGTGAGGGTACGTTTTTTGAAAAGAGAACTATTAACTTATAGAACAGATGATACCGGCAAATGGCAAATCTGTAGAGGCAGAAGGCAAATTCTGGAATTTGGGGAAACACTGCTCTATTCAGTGTCTAGTCCAGTTCTGTGTCCATTGAGGGCTCCTGCTCTTTCTGCTGTGCTGTTCTGATTCACTGCGCCTTGTTCCTGTACTGCCTCCTGCTTGCTTTCCTTGGATCTTGAGTACCAAGTAGTCACATTTCTCCGACCTCTACTGGTGTTACTGCTCCACTGAAGAAAATAACTAAAAAGTTACCATTCCTTCCCACCAGTGGGTCCAGTATTCATTTTTGAGGCTTCAGGATGAGGAAGTGAAATTTCTATCTCCAAATCCTAGCAGGTAAGAGGAGCGGTTAGAAATTCCCATTTAAGCATGTCTTCCAGGTTTTGAAAGTAGAGGCTCTTAAAGTACAAGATAGGAACATCTATAGTTCGAACATTTTGAGGACATTCACAGAAGAGCTAGAGTTGTGTAGGACTGATGTATATGTGTGGCCTTTTTGTAACTCCCAGGACTGCCTGTCTCTCCCCACAGCCTCGCTCCCCGTATCAGCTGCTGTTTGAGTGCTTTGGGCTGCAGGCCCTAGTTACAGTTGCCATGTGGAGTGGCCGAAACCAGTTGTATTACAAGTTGGGTCTTCTCCCAGAGGGTTGGTATCCTTGGCCTTACAGCAGTCACTTCCCCAAGGGGAGTTTCTGTCATTCAGTCTCTGGGGTTAGGGTCCCTTCAAGGTGAGTTTCTGTCATTCAGTCTCTGGGGTTAGGGTCCCTTCAAGGTGAGTTTCTGTCATTCAGTTTCTGGGGTTAGGGTCAGCTAATTTGACCTTCAGTACTCATATCTTTAACACCATCCCTCCATCATGTCATGCAGCCTTGACTTGGCCGCATCTAGGGAAATTCCTTTAATCTGTATCTCCGTTTTTCACTGGTTTTCTCATTAACACTTGAGAAAAAAACCCAACAAAACACTTGCCCTTTCCCTCGGAGATTGCATTGTGCTTAATGAGGGATTTGCTGTTAGATGGTGCTGGAGTATGCATGAACTATGACCCTGAAAAGGGGGTTCTAACATTACTGCAGGTCATCAGCCCCCAAGGAAAGCCTCAAGAGGCCCAAGATGTCCTGAAACTGGAGACTGTTTTGTATAGGTGCACAGGCTTTGGGGAGTAGGATTTATGGAGTTCATTAGAGTGTCTTTAGAGATCGTGATCCAAAAAATGAGTCAGCAGGAAGACAAAAATAAAGCAGGCGTGAAAAATGTCCAACTGGCTTATTGGGAGCAAGACCTTGCCCTGCCTTTCGGACGCCTTATCTGGGGTCCTCTCCACAGAATTTTCTTCATTTTGTCGTCCTTCAGGCCTTTCATTCAGTTTCTGGGAAGCTGGACTGCTCCTTCATAAACATAGACAGAACCTTTTGGAAATGAGTGGGAGAAATTTGTAGGAAGCAATCTTTACAGCAGGCTTTTTTGGTGGCCCCCAGTTAATCTTCCATTATGACAAACTCGGTGAGATCTGGAAATTATTCTGTTATGATAGAATTTGGCATAATGAGTATATATATTTTCATAAGGAGGTGATTGATGGCAGAGAAATAGTTCCTAGTATCTGTGATGAAATTACCAGGTTAAAAAAAATTCTTGGAACTATTATGACAAAGAATCCTAATTCTCTTTTACTGTTTCATTTCCCAACACATTTCTGCCCTCTCAGATGGCGTAGACCTGTTGTTTTTTAAAAATATATATATTTTATTGATTTTTTTACAGAGAGGAAGGGAGAGGGATAGAAAGTCAGAAACATTGATGAGAGAGAAACATTGCTCAGCTGCCTCCTGCACCCCTCCACCCCCACTTGGGATGTGCCCGAAACCAAGGTACATGCTCTTGACCGGAATTGAAGCTGGGACCTTTCCGTCTGCAGGCCAACACTGTCCACTGAGTCAAACTGGTTTTGGTTTCGGCAGACTTGTTTTTAAGGCTAGAAATCTTTTGTCTTGTAGGAAAGGCAAGGCTAGGGATTAGAGGTGGCAGTTCTGAGGCAGCCTATTAACGGGAAGAGACCGTGTGTTAGAGACAGATGGCTGGGTGCTAGCCATAGTACTGTCTCTGATTTGCCCAGTAGCTTCAATCAGGTTGGCCTTTTGGAGTCTCGTCTGTAAAGTGGGAATGATGATTCCGACTCTCCATATTTCATCTGCTCCTTGAGAGGTTTGATGGAGAATGGAAGAGTGCTTTGTCAATAAGGAGATGCTGTCTCTTCTGCTCTTGCATCTTTTAATGGTGCTGAACGTATTGGTGCTTGGGGAGGAGGTTTAAGGTAGGAGGTTGTGAGGTCATTACTGTTTAGTGGCAGGTTAAAATTCTTCAGTGGAAAGAGTTGTATTAGAAAACAAGCAGCGTAGAGATGGTTCAGAGAATATATTCAGCATACAGGTTTTTGTATTTTTTTGTAACCAGATCAGTGAACACAGTTGTATGGACCATTTGTATGGACCATCTCTTAAGCATGGAAATATGTTTTTAATACTTACTCATAGTGATAACATTTTACTTGTTCTCCTTTAACCTAAAGAAAAAGGGGTTGGGCTTTAAAAAAAGGAAGTGGGTTAGAAACAACTGTATCTTTTAATCTTTTATTGAAGTACATCCATTCCTGTTTCCCCTCAGCTCTCAAGCCTTTGTTGTGGCTGTCTCTGAATGTTCTTTTCTTTTCTTTTTTTTAAATGCCATGCATTTGTAATCAGTTGTGTCTTTAAACAAAGTTCAGTGTTCCTGATTCTATTTTCTGTTCTCATTGATGAACTACCTAAGCTCTTAACTCTGAAGCTACAATAAAATCTTTTGTTAGCTATCCTGCATAATTGTTTCATATTTGTATTATCAAATATAGCCACCTTATTCTGCTTTCATCTAACACATAGTTCTCAAACATTTTGGTCTCAGGACTCCTAGGTGTTCTTAAACATTATTGAATACCCCAAAGAGCTTTTGTTTATGTAGGTTATATCTATTGATATTTACCGTCATAAAAATTTATAGCGAAAAAATGAAAGTAATTTATTTAAAGGCAACACTAAAGCTATTGCATGTTAACATAAATAAAATATTTAATGAAAATAACTATTTAAAAAATTTTAGTGAGAAGAGTGGCCTTGTTTTATATTTTTGCAAATCTCTTGAATGTCTGGCATAATCAAAGAGAGTGAATTATTATATCTGTTTCTGCATTAAATCTCTTCTTTTGGTTGAAGAATATGAAGAAAGTCCAACTTCACATAGATGTGTAGTTGGAAAAGGGAGGAGTATCTTATCCAATAAAAGAGTAACATGCAAATGTTACCGTATCTTGGCTCCTTATTGGTTATGCTACCAGCCAACTGGAGCAAGGGGCGGGGTCGAGAGGCATGAGCGCCAGGCCCCAGGAGCGGAGATGAAGTGGTGAAGGCATCAAGCACCCGGCCCCAGGCATGGAGACCAAGCAGTGGCAGCGCCGGCGAACTACAGCTGTGTTTAACTGAGGCCCCTGGGTGCTGAGAATGAGGCAGCGGCGGCGGCAGTGGCAGTGGTGGCGAGAAATCACCACAGCTGTGTCTAACTGAGGCTCTGGCATTGCTAATGTTTTACGTGTAGCTTCAGCTGTATGCCAGCAAAAACGGAAGGCAACCGCCAGAGGGAAGACCCCCGAGTCCCAGCTTCAGCATCCCAGCTGTAGAAACTGACAACAGGTAGGAGGAAGTCCCACCCCCACAGAATCTGTCCAAATCAGCCATTGGTCACACTGCTGAAACACCTGACTGTCAAGACTGTCATTCTCCTCTATCTCAGAACATGGCAATAGAGAGTTGGGACTATGTCCAAAGAAAAACTGTTGATACGATGGAGCTGTATAGCAGAAAGGTGCTGACGTTATCAACAGAAAATATCTGAAGAGTGACGTGCGTCTGATCTTGAAAGAAGGCAACGCCTGCGACAGAATGTATCTGAAGAGCAGCTATTGGAAAAACTTCGCTCTGAAGCCGAAAAACACCGCCATCTTCGACAAGAAATGTCTAAAGAACAAAGTGCCTTTTAAGTTGAAAGAAGGCAGTGGTGAAGACAGAATATGTCTAAAGAACAGTCATCAGCAAGTACTAGCAATAGTGGTAGGAACTGCCTTCTCAGCGAAAATGGAGTACGTGAGGATGCAATTCTCAAACATAATTGTGGTGAAATGACTGTTAGATGTGAATTTTGCCTATCACTAAATTTCTCTGATGAAAAACCATCTGATGGGAAATTTACTCGATGTAGCAAAGGGAAAGTCTGTCCAAATGATATACATTTTCCATATTTAAAAAGATTAATGACAGCCAAAACCAGTTTGGCTCAGTGGATAGAGCGTCGGACTGTGGACTGAAGGGTCCCGGGTTCGATTCCGGTCAAGGGCATGTACCTTGGTTGCGGGCACATCCCCAGTAGGAGGTGTGCAGGAGACAGCTGGTCGATGTTTCTCTCTCATCGATGTTTCTAACTTTCTATCCTTCTCCCTTCCTCTCTGTAAAAAATCAATAAAATATATTTAAAATAAATAAATAAATAAAAAGATTAATGACAAACGAAGATTCTGACAGTAAAAATTTCATGGAAAACATTCTATCTATAAATAGTTCTTTTGCTTTTGCTTCCATGGGTGCAAATGTTTGCATCACCATCAGTGTATAGACCATATTGTTTTAAAATACATGGACAAGTTTATCACCGTACTGGAACTTTACATCCTTCTGATGGTGTTTCTCAGAGGTTTGCTCAACTCTATATTTTGGATACAGCTGAAGCTACACTTAAAAGATTAGCAATCCCAGCAAAGCAGGCCTGCTCAGAAAGACTCATGATCAACATCAACAACCTCATGCATGAAATAAATGAATTAACAAAACCGTACAAGATGTTACATGAGGTAGAAAAGGAAGCCCAATCTGAAGCAGCAGCAAAAGGTATAGCTCCCACAGAAGTAACTATGGCAATTAAATATGATCATAATAGTGACCCAGGTAGATATAATTCTCCCCGTGTAACTGAGGTTGCTGTCATATTCAGAAACGAAGATGGAGAACCCCCTTTTGAAAGGGACTTGCTCCTTCATTGTAAACCAATAATCCAAATGCCACTAAAGTGAAACGAATCAGTATCCAGTTTCCTACATTAGATGCAATGACATATCCTATTCTTTTTCCACATGATGAAAAAGGTTGGGGAACAGATATTGCATTAAGATTCAGAGACAACAGTGTACTCAACAATAATACTAGACAAAATGTAAGAATATGAGTCACCCAAATGCAGTATTATGGATTTCATCTCTCTGTGAAGGACACGTTCAATCCTATTTTAAATGCAGGAAAATTAACTCAACAGTTTATTGTGGATTCGTATTGTTGTTATATCATTTTATTATTTATTAATGAAATTATGTATTATTTTCATATACATTTACTTAGCTTTTATCTCACACTTTTATTGTAGAGAAAGGGTAAATAGCACTATTAAAATATTTCCTCTAATACCCTTTTAATGTGCACAAATTTTGTGCACCGGGCCACTACTCTATACTAATAAAAGGGTAATATGCTAATTAGATCAGACATCTTCCAGACGTCCTTCCTGAAAAAGCTGCCCGCCCCGCAGTCCTGGGCACCAGCATCTGCGGCTGCGGCCGGGAAGAGGGACAAGCTGCCTGCCCTGTGGTCCCAGGCACCAGCGCCTGCAGATTCAACTCAGGAGAGGGTAAAGCCGCCCGTCCCCATCCCCTGTGGCTGGCCAGGGAAGCTGGCCCATGTCCCAGGTGCCTGTGGCTAGCCAGAGGGAGAGAAGCCCATGTCCAGAGTGCCTGCAGCCAGGTGGAGGAGGGAGTCCTGGGTGGTAGGCCAAGACAGGGGCTATCAGGCCAGTAGGGGAGCAGTTAGGGGCAATCAGGTTGGCAGGCAGAGGTGGTTGGGGGCAATCAGTCAGGCAGGCAGAGGGGTTAGGGCCAATTGGGCAGGCAGGCAGGTGAGCAATTAAGGAGCCAGTGGTCCCGAATTGCGAAAGGCATGTCTGACAGCCAGTTTAGGCCCGATTCCACGGGGATCAGGCCTTAAACTGGCAGTCGGACATCTCCCAAGGGATCCCAGATTGGAGAGGGTGCAGGCTGGGCTGAGGGAGCTCCCCCGCCCCCGCCCCCCACATGAATTTCATGCATCAGGCCTCTAGTATTGTTATTTTCAGACATGGCTAGTATTTCTTAGTGGTTAGAGTTGCAGCCTGTCTGAAGGGTCTTGGGTTCAATTCCCGGTTTAGGGCATGTATCTGGCTGGAGGGTTTGCTCCCAGCCTGGGGGGCACAGGAACGTTGGAGTGGCAGCCAGTGGATGTGTCTCTTTCACATCCATTGTTTTTATCTTTCTTTTCCTTCCTCCCTTCCTTCTCTCAAAAACAATAGGGGGAAAAAGGAATCTCTGGTGAGATTAACAACACCAACAAAATCTTTTCAGATAATTGTGGAAATCTTTTGATACTACATCACAATTCTAAAGATTAGTTGCAATGTGGAATCTCAAACTCGGTGAACTTTTTTGTGCTCTTGTATATTAGCATTCATTGGTTTGTTTTGCACTTGGAAGGGATCTTTTTACCAAGGTGTCGTTGGTGCATTGGTCATTTGAAAAATACTGCAGATCTTGTAAATTTTTACACACATTTCATCATACAGTATCAAAAAGTGATATTTGTTAATATCACAACCAATCTCACCAGAAAAGCCCTGGGAAGCTGTTAAGCTCACAGTGATAGATACAAGTGTTCGAAAAATTCTAAGTTTTGTTTGAGGGCATGAGCTTTATCATTGCTAACACATTCTTGTCAGGCTTACTTTGTTTATTTTTGAGAAAATATCTGTCAGAGACCTAAGGCTGAATTACTTTAGTTTTATCTGTTAGCTGTTCTTTCAAGGAAAAGCGGCATTTCACGAAGAAAGTTGCTAATTCAATTCAAAATTCAGAGAAATTGCAAAAGTGCTTTTCCTCAAGAAAATCACTGCGCTTAGGTAAGGAACAGAAGTGCTTCATGCATATATCCATTGACCAGTATTATTGAAAAGAACTGTACTTAAATAAAACAAATAATTTTTAGTGCTTCACCAAGGACTTCCTTAAGTAGAACAGGTATTTTTTCCCTGTGAATGGGTGGCAATGAAGAATATAAACCTTGATTGCTAGTACAATTTAGTGCTATTGCTTTGTGTTAAGGCATCAACAATTTTACCTGTCATTTTTTCCTTTTTTTTCTTTATTGATTAAGGTATTACATATGTATCCTTATCCCCCCATTGCCCCTCCCTCATGCCTCACCCCACTGGTGTCTGTATCCATTGATTATGCTTACCTGTCATTACTTTTGGTATATCATCAGTGCAAATGTCATCACAGTAACGAGGGCAAATAATGTCTTATTGTTATGAAAATAGTTTTGATCTTAGACCACCTCCACCCCCAAAAGGGTCTCAGGGATCCCAAGGGCTCCACAGGCCCCACTTTGAGACACACTGACCTAATAATACATGCTCACAGCACTGAGAATCTGTACCTGCTGGATTGCTATTCTGAGAGTACCCCTTCCTTCAGAAGTCTTAAGTAGCTCCCAAATCCTTTACTCAACAAAAGCACCTGTTATGTGTTGGGCTCTTTGTTAGGGAATTAACATTGAATAAGGTACAATCTTTATTCTCCAAGAATTTTTGCGGGTGGTTTGGGGACCAAAGGCAGAAAATAAGGAGTTATAATGTAAGATAATAATTTCTTTAAAAAAGAATAACATTAAAGGTGATAGACAAAAAAGGGAAAGCTGAATTTTATATCTAACTTTAAACTCCAGCCACGTGACAAAATCCTCACCAAATCAATCCATAACCAGGTCCTTTCTTCTTTTTTAAAAATATATTTTATTGATTTTTTTACAGAGAGGAAGGGAGAGGGATAGAGAGTTAGAAACATCAATCAGTTGCCTCCTGCACACCCCCTACTGGGGATGTGCCCGCAACCAAGGTACATGCCCTTGACCGTAATCGAAGCCGGGACCCTTGAGTCCACAGGTCGAGGCTCTATCCACTGAGCCACACTGGTTTCGGCACCAGGTCCTTTCTTCTATCAAATCTCTTAAAAATGTCCAAGTTAATTGCCTTTGGGAATGTTTTCACACATAATTGAGCTTGGCTCCAGGCATTGTAGTTTCATGCTTGGACATGCAGTGCTGTTTCCCACCTTCTTATTTTGTTCTTTGGCCTTTATGCTTCTCTATTTCATATTCACAAGTGTGTAGCCTTGTGCCAGTGTGGCTGACAACGCATATGTTTATTTTTTTTTCCTTGTCCTCGTATTTAAATATAAGCCTTTACCTGCTTTAGTCAGGGGTTGGATGATGTAACAGTGTTGGTCTTATTTGGGGAACCGTCACCACTCACAAGTTACGTCAGGACAATGCACCCCAAAGGCTGCTCGGAAAGAGCCCTTTTCTGAGACGGGGAAGGCTTGTAGGAATAGCCGCCGAGCCGGTTCCCCGTGGGCTCCCTCCCCACGATCTGCAGAGCGATCTTCTTCAGTTCACGGAGTGAAACTTCCCTGAGGGGATTTCCATAAACGCCGAATCCCGCCTCGGTCATCAGTGACAAAAGTCAGACACGTGCTCTCGCGTCCGGAAGCCAGCAGTAACTTTTGGCAAAGGCGCTGAAACCCCACTGCTCGGAAGCTGCTTCTTTCGGAACAAACTACGCGGTTAAAACTTAAGTCTTTTAACAACAAAACAAACGCACAGACGGGATGGTGAGAAAGGCTTTCCCCGCTTGGCGGTGGTGAGAGATGGTAAAGGAGCTCCAAAATAGTGCGGGGAACGAATACTCCTTGACTGTTCCACGGCTGACGGGCTGGGGAGAAGGGAGCGGACACGGGCCAGGGAGAGTCTGGCCCTTTAAGGAGGAGGGACGGACGGACGACTCGGTACCTTAAGAGTCTCTTTGTCTGGAAACGTCCTTATTTACCCCTCTTGTGCTTCAACCAAACTTCGATTCTTAGCGCCCCTCTACGCCGCCGCCCCTTACGCTAGGCTCAAGTTGGCCTCGAGTTCGCGGTTGACCCTCAACTTTGCGCCCGCGGCGCGAACCCTGAGAGCGGACTCCTCTTGCCGGGGCCTGGGCCCGACGCTGCGCCGTTGGCGCATTGCGGGGGTCGGGGGCGGGGCTCCAGCGTGCGGACCAATGGGTGGGGAGGGGGCGGGGCCGAGTTCGGTTGTCTCGCGCCCTGGTGACAGCTCGCGCGTGCAGAGATGATGGCGGTAAATAGACGGGGGAGGGGGGGAGGGATGTCGAGGAAGGGGGTGGAGGTGGTGGGGAGGCGGCAAAGGGGGTAGCTCCAGGGGGTGGGGGAGACGGGGACCAGGGCGGCCAGGGAGCCCATTCCAAGACTCGGAGGCGGGGATAGAGTCTCCGGCTCACTGGCCCTCCCCTTTAAAGAAGCAAAATCCTCACACCGGGTGAGGGGCGACAAAGGCGGCGCGCGCCTCGCGGGCGGGAGGAGCGGCGGCAGGGGGCGGGACCGCGGCGCCGGCGGGCCGGAGGCGCCCGGGGCGGGGGCCGGCGGGAGGCGAGAGAACGCGGTCCGGGCGCGCCGGTGCTGGATTTTGGCGGGGTGGGCGACGGCTGGGCTTGGGTAAAAGCCTCGAGGAGAAGAGAGGAAGGAAGGCTCGGGGGGGGCGGCTGCGGGGAGCGGGTCTGAGAATGACATGAGGATTAAGGGGAGAAAGGGTTAGGAGGCAGGAGAAAAGCCAGCCTAGGAGGTAGAAAGGAGGCAGAGACCAGGAGGGTGTCAAGGAAGCCGGGCCAGGAATGAGGTTAGGAAGACCAGCGTTTGGAAGAGGCATCCTGGGGTTAGGTGTTGGAGCGAGGGTTTGAAGGGGAAAGCTTTGCAGGGGATGGCGGTGGGGTGATGGGGACTGAGGTTAGAGTTGGAAGCGGAGAGGCAGAGCTGGGGTAATAGTTGGGAGCAGAGGAGAGAGTGATTAAGAGCCAGACGTGACAAGGGTGTGAACTAGTGCAGAGCGAGATGAGCTGAAGGATAGGACTGGCGGTGGGTGGGAACTGCGAGGTTCTGAGAAAGGTAATGGGTTAGTGCTGGGCAATGGGTGTAAATTCTTGGAAGTGAAAGAGGGTGAAGGAAACACTGGACTGGTACCAGGTGGAGTTAGGAATGAGAGCGTAGTGGAAGGGTGCAAGGACATAGAGATGAGAGCTAGGGCGTCTATAGGACATTTCGGGAACCAGAAGAGCTGAAAGAAAAGAGAGGACGGGTGTAAAGAAGTGATGGCGGTGTGGGACAGGGTAACTGCGGAATTGTGTTAATGGATGAGGTTCGGCAAGATCCAAGGTAAAGACAGTGAAGTGAAGAGACGGGCCTGAGAGCAGAGGGTGAGAGGAGCAAGGCAGAGGCGGCCCGGGGTTTACGTGATGAGGAGGAGAGTGAGGGAAGAGAACAGGGTTCAGGAAAACCAGAGGAATCCTGATGGATGCAGAACTGGGGTACAGTACAGAGGCGGGGAGTCAAATGTGCATGTTGAGGGGAGATACTCCAGAAGGTCTGCATGGGTCGGGGCACAGATGCCCTAGTGAAGGATCAAGTGTAGGGAGCCTTTGGTGCAGAAGAGGAGGAACCATGGTGAGTGAAAAGAGAGCAGAGATAGGGGTAAAAACTAAGTAGAGTGGGCAGGAATTCTTTGTTGAGAAGAGAACTGTGTTGAAACTGTCTCGAATCCTTTTGTCCATAAAAGTAGGAAATTTCAGAAACCTCTTTCCCTCTTAAAGGAATTTTGAATCTGCTTCTACCTTTCATTGTTTTAAATTTGACTTTTATGTCCACTTTGAAGAGATGAGACTCATTTTGATTTGATACTGTTATCTGAATGATAAAGCATCAACTCGGTGCAGAAAACCTCTGCATTTCACTGGGGTTGTGATCTTGGGGAAATGGGGTGCGGTTTTTTTTGCTGTTTTGTTTTGTTTTTTAACAGGGTGGCTGTGCCTGTGTAGTGTGACAGTGCTGTGTTGTTCCTGACAAGCCCTGGGCAAGCAGAGTGCTTCATCCACAGTATTTTCATTTTCAGCGGAGAGCCCGCTGTTAGTGGGATAAAGATGAAGATCTTTTTGTTTTGATAAATGGCTGTGTTTGGTGGCTGGAGAATACTGAAAAATCATTTCAGAAAGAGGCAAATGACCAGCGGGGAAGTTTGCTGAGGAAGAGATTTAAATCAGGGCTGTGAGGGCTTTGAGTTTCTGAGCTGCCTTTAGCTTTGTGTGGGACATTTCGTAGTGTAGTGGGTAGCATCCATTTAGCAAAATGAAATAAAGAAAGGGGTATTTGAAGAGTAGTGGAGAATTTTGGAGCGGGACTTATCTTTTAGGTTAAATCATGAATTTGTGAGTAATTTTTATCCTGGAGAAAACCTCTGTAATATAATGCAAGCTGGACGCTTGGACTGTTCACTGCCTCTCCAATTTTGTAGGTGTGAATAAAGGAAGCCAACATTAATATTAACTTTACCGAAGATTTTCATTTTTAAGACACTTTGGGAAATTGAAGGAAGATAAGCAATTTGAGACAAAATGTAGGTTATTCTTACTGAGTATTTAAATGATTTTTAGTCTGAAGGTCTTACATTTAGCTAAGAATATGAATGATTATACTTTACTGTGCTGAAGGATAGAACATAATGTACTTTAAAAATACAAACTGTTCTTGAGAATCTTATTTGAGGTTATTTCATTAGTATACATTGAGATACACAAAGAATTTTTTTTCAAAGGCAGGAAAATTCTTTGGAGTACTACTGTTTTGTGGGTGTTTGTATAAAAGCAAAGATTAGGTTAAAGGCATTTGTAATAGCAAAAATTCGATTTTGATTTGTGGATAGTAGAAGCATTGGTTGTTAATATATATAAATAACTTAGAGTCTTAAATCTTTCTGAATTCAGCTGCTAACTGTATTCATGGGTTGTGACTTCCGTTAAGCAGGTGTTCAAGGTGACTAGATTGATTTAGCACTTTAACAGTAATTTTAAAAAATTACTATTTTTGCTGCTAAGTTTCAAGAAGATTAATCTTAAATGTTAACTTTCAAGCTGAAGAGTAACTTTGGTATGGAGTGTGAGATGTGTGTGAGAATTTCTTTCTTTACAGATGTGTTTGGACTGGAGTTAGTAGTAAAATGGTATTGTCATTTTAATAATGTAATTGTTTTGTACTTGTTCTTACATAAATTATTTGAGACTTAATAATATTGGTAAAGAAGAAGATATGAGGTATAAGAACCACCAAGGAGAAGAGCCTAGCTCAGTCCTGTCTTTTGTTTCTGTCTGCTGCCATAGTGTGCTAAATCATCAATTCTTTGTGAATGGTTATTTCTTCCTTGACACTCCTAAAACTGAAAATGGATAATCTTTTAGTTCAGCTGATACTATTTATCAATAATAATTCTGGTGATAAATTTAAGCTTTATTTTCATTTGTTCATCAAGTAGAATTTATTCAAGTTAACTTTATTTTGTTTATAATCATATTTACTAAGCAAAAACTTTTAAGTTTATATTTCCAGATTTGAATAAGTAGGTTGTACATAATTAAATGTCTTTCTGGTTAATTGTAGATTCTTTGGATGGGACGAAAACTTGAAAGGACCTCTAGTTTATCCAGCAACTTCAGTCAATATCCCACTTAAATCAACCCAGGTAGATAAAGATTTATGCTGTTTTTATAAATCTTCAGAGGTAATGTGGCAATCTTTGTAGATAATCTTTTCCAGAATTTAATTTTCTTCTTTATAAGGAGAGTCTGCTTTCTGTCTAACCAGCACACACTTAGTACTATATTTACATTTGTTCTCTGGCCTCATTCTCAATTTTGAGTGAAAATGTCTGCCTATTAAAGTGTTAAGAAGATGCTAGTTCTTCATAAACTTAATAATAGTAGCTGCCATCTATAGTGTTTTTGAGTCAGACATGGTTGTAAACTCTTTACAGATTTTATTCCTCATTTATTGTATTTACTCATTTATTCCTCACATCAATCCTATGAGATTGGCACTATTCCTGTTCCCATTTTACAGTGAAGAAATAGAGACTCCTTGAGATTAAGTGATTTGCCTAAGGTTATACTCAGATAATCTTTTAGTACAGGTAACATTTGGAGTTTTTCTTTTGCTAAGTAGTAACTAAATTATATATTTAATTTTTTTTTAATAGTTCATAAGGGAGATTTCTACCAAGTGGTGGGGGATAGGATTTCAAAGTTGGCAGGTTGCTGGCAGTGTGTGCTCTGATTCATTGTGCTGTGTCTCTGCCTGACTGCTGTGAAGTTGTCCTTTACCATGCTCTTCTCCAGACCACACAGTGCTGGTTTAGTTCAATCCCTTAAGGTGTCTTGTTTGCCAATCCTTACATTCTCCCTTCGGTTCTGTTCTTAACCGTGTCTCAGGTCCTTTCTAGGTGGGGAACCTGAGACAAACACCTAAGGGTTATATCTAATGCAAAGATTACCTCAAGGTTCTTACGTACTCCTAATTTTTCATTATAAAATTGTTTTTATAAGACAAAATGACCCCAAAACAATTAAAAAATGCCCAATAGCATTGCCGATTAATGGTTACTTTTTTAGCTAGAAAAGGGCCCTGAACCTGTTTGTATATCCTATAGGTTTGTAGAATCTTGCTGACTTTTCTCTCTCTTCTGTGTTTGCCTGTATAAATAATGTACTGAGTGCATTTATGCATGCTTTAATTTGGTTAAGTAAATTGATGCATTCATTTTTATAACATTAAGACTTTATTTTTTAAATCTTTACCCAAGGATATGTTTATAGAATTTTTATTTTCCTTTTTGAGAGAGAAACATGAATGTGAGAGAAAACATCAATTGGTTGTCTTCTGTGCGTGCCCTGACCAGGGACCGAACCTGGAACCTAGGAATGAGCCTTGTGACTGGTAATCAAACCCAGAACCTCCTTTGGTGTGTGGAACATGATGCTTCAATCAACTGAGCCACCCAGCCAGGCAAAACTTATCTTTTTAGAGCAGTTTTAGGTTCACAGCAAAACTGAGGAGAAGATACAGGATTTACTATTTACCCTCTGCCCCCACACATGCTTAGCCACCCTCATTATTAGCATCCTCCACCCAGTGGTGCATTTAGTACAAATGATCATTCTTTTAAAAAGATACCTAACCCGCTTGTGTGGTTCAGTGGATAGAGCATCAGCCTGTGGACTGAAGGGTCCCGGGTTGGATTCCAGTTAGGGCACTTGCCGGGGTTGTGGGCTCAATTCCCAGTAGGTGGCGTGCAGGAGGCAGCCCATTAATGATTCTCTCGTCATTGAAGTTTCTATCTCTCCCTTTTCCTTTCTCTCTGAAATCAATAAAAAATGTATTAAATAAATAAAAAGATACCTAATAATTAGTGTTTACTAAGTACCTAGCATGAGCTAAATTTGTCAACTGGTTGAAACTTGACAACCCTATTAGAGAATATTTGTGGGTAATTTGATTGTTTTGGATGACTTAAAAAATTTTTTTTAATGTTTTAGACTTACAGAAAAGTTACAAAAATGGAACAGAGAACTACTGTGTACCCTTATTTAAAATCACTAGTTGTTTACATTTTATTATTTTATCTCACTTGAGTATTTCTAAACAAGTAAATTTAAAGAGGAAGTGGATATGAAGGTCTTAATATTTAAAGAGAAGGGAAACTGTCTTGAGTGTATCAGCAAGTTGGTATGTATTTTATTTTAGTCAAGCATGTGAAGCAAAGGAATCAGAGTGGATTTTGCGCTATTATGGTTTCTCTTCTTCGTTCTATTCGGAGAAACATTCTTTTACCTGTGAATGATGAGTTTGTAGGCCCCTCCCACATCAGTAAAAACTGTGTCATGCTATACCCCTCTGTCGGGGGCCTGGCACGGTGTGCTCACACGAGTGGGTCCTCAGGATATGCTAAGTGTTGAGGATGTATGGGAGGCGATTATGTGGAAAGAGGCGCCGCAGAGCTGTTCAGCACCGTGCCTAAGATACATTCTGAAGATCCTTTTGTAGCTTTAAGGAGAAGGAAAAGATCTAAGTGGAAAATGTATGAGACCATTGGTTGCAATTCATACTGATAGGTTTGCCTTATGGTAAGGGGATGAATATTGTAACATTCTGTTATCTTTCTCAATAACCTACATTTTGGGAGTCTTTTCAGTTATCATATAAGGAGACTTAATTGACCCCCATCTCCACTTTCACCTTCCAGCTCATTCTCAGTCTTTATTATTAAAATGGTAGCTTATCCTTTTGGCAAAGGTATGTCCTGCAGAATGAGCCCTGTCTGATTTTAGTGGAAGGACTATTAGCTGTACTCCGACAGATGTAAATTATAGCACTTGTAAGCCTTTTTTCCTTTCCCCCCATTTTAAGTGATCATCAAACTGATGAAATATAGCTTCTTATTATAGTTGATTATAATAATTAAAAACACTTTGCTTTCATAAAGGTGATAAAATTACAGATTATTTGGAAAGCATTCTTTCTAGTCAGGCATTATTGTTTCTTAGGCATAGTCAGTTTTTAAAGACTATAATACTGTTCCTTTGCCATTTACATGTTAATAGAAGTCTGAAAAGTAAGGCTCTCTTCTGAAATGTTCAGGGTTGTTTTTATTATGTGTCATGTTGTAAACAGCATTCTGTGACAGGTATTTTCTCTCTTTGTCTTCTCCTGAGCTAATTAGTAATTTACACTCTATAGCATCTCTTCCAGCCTCCCTGCGCGAAAACGCCTGCTCCTCTGTGCCTTCCGTGCAGCATGGCTGGCAAGTGATTGGGGGCAGATGTTGGTTAGCACATCAGAAGGATCGAGGCTAAAATTTATTTTTTGTGTTTTTAATAAATGCAGGCTTTTGTATATGTCCGTTCCCTGCCTCTTCCCCTCCCCCCACATTTAAGTAGGAGTGTTATGACCTGTAATCCAGAGCAACAGTCCTTGATTCAACTTTGAACTTTTCTATTCTGTCCCCACCCCCACCCCAACGTTGTGGGATTTGGGGAGGATTAGCAGAACAGTCTGGCATGGTTTACAGCCCAGAAAGCTGATCTTCACCGGTCCCTCCATTGTCAGAGTACAGAGCTTCTGGTCATTGTCTTTATAACCCAAACATCCTTCTTTTGCTGGGCCTGTTAAGCGAGGGGTGGCAGGGCAGCACTGTTCTATGAGTTAGGAAAGTACTTATATAGAACACTTGTATTCCTCCAAAGGAGTGATAGGCTTTGCTTTGTTTCAGCTTTTTCAAAATGCAGCCGTGAGTGACTGAAAGACAATTTATTGCTTGGTTTTAGCACTCTGTCACTTGGGCGTTCTGCTCTTTCCTGCCCCCCGGCCTATTTCTTCCAGTCTCTGGCACATGAGAAAAGTGATGTCATGCGCTCACTTGGGTAGGCCACGTGGGCATATTAAAGTAGCAAGACTTTGACTTTGGAAAAAATTGTAAGTATTGGTTTGTTTAGTGAGGAATATAATTTTAATTGAGAATTAAAGGAATGGTAGAGATGGGTTTAGTGGTTTATTAGTTTTGAGCCAAAACCTTTCTAGTGTGCTAGATAATTTGTGGCACTTATTTTTGCAGTTAGAGATACTAACTTACCAGGATGATAAGGTCAGAGTCCCCGTTAGAATTAATTAGAGTCCTCCTGACAAAAAATGCCTGGAGGTGGCCACAAAGACAATCAGGTGGGAAAGTGTGTAAATGGCTCAGTCAAGCGTCATTGCTAATAGCATTATAATCATAGACATCTATCAGCATTCATTGTGTAAGCATTCATAGCATATGTGGGTCTATATGTTTTCCTCACATTTACTTCTTTTAATATTCTAATACAACAACCTATATTATTGTCCTAATTATGTTGGGAGTTCGTGGCTAGATACTAATTACACTCTTGCTTTAAGAGTGTAATTAGATAAAAGGTCAAAGGTCAGATTAATAAGCAACATATAAAAAAATCTAGTGCACTGATCACACAAAGAGATGTTATGAGTAAGTAAAGATGAAAAAGTTAATATATGACTTTACACTTGAGTATACTCTTTTAAAAGAAACATTTCTAAAATGTATGGTATAGCTTGAAGAACTGACAACAATACATTTCACTTGGAAGACATGTGTGCTTTTATGAAGAAATCAAACCATTTGTGGTTGGCTTCTTCATTGTCTATTCCATGCTAAAAATTCCAAATTGGTTAAACATTACCAGTCTCCCCCTTTATACTGTTAATGTGCTGCTTGAATACTTTTTATTTTCACAGGCAGTTCAGCTCAACTTACAACTAATAATAAATTCAAAAATCTATGCTGTAAAGTCAGTAATCCTAATCATTTAAAAATATAAAATAAAACATATAATTACTATTTTTTGCCTATTAGATTGAAAGATTAAACAAGTTGATGATAGCCAGTAGTGAATGAGGATGTGGGGAAATTGGAAGTTTCACACACTGTTGGTGAGAATGTAAAATTCCTGGAGGTAAATTTAACAATGCCTATTGGAATTTAAAATGTGTGAACCCTGTGACTGAGTAATTCCACTTCCAGACATTTGTCCTATGGATAATATTCATACACTTGCATGGAAAATGTAGTAGAGCTTTTCTTTATAGCATTGTTTGTAATAGTAAAAAGTGAAGTTCCTCAGTTAGGGGATTTGTTAAATTATGTATGATGGGTCCCCACAGTGGAATGCCACTAAGCTGTTAAGAATGCAGTGAAGACCTAGCCAGTTTGGCTCAGTGGATGGAGTGTCGTACTGTGGACTGAAGAGTCCTGGGTTCAATTCCGGTCAAGAACACATGCCCAAGTTGTGGGCTCGATCCCCAGTAGGGATTGTGCAAGAGGCAGCCAATCAATGATTTTCTCTCATCATTGATGTTTCTCTCTCTCCCCCTTCCTCTCTGAAATCAATAAAAATATATCTTTTAAAAAGAAAACAGAGGATCTCTGTATGCTGATGTAGAAAGATGTTTATTGTAAAGTTATTTTTAAAAGTCACATTATAGAATGATATGTATAGAATATTCCTAATTTTTGTAAAATGTTAAGGAGGTAACCACTTTTTATACTTCATACTTCTATATTCTTTACTTTTAATAAGCACGTAAGGAATGAGTTAAGAGAGCATATTCATGAAGGAATTTTCTGTGCTTGTAAGGGAGAAGGAGGGGGAGGTTGGCCAGAGAAGAGAACTGATTAATTCATATGAGAAACATCAGTCATATTTTTGAGTCAGAAATGTCTGGAATGGTAACAAAGAAGGAACAGAGGGAAGTTGAGGCCATTTGGTGGAGGTTTCAAAGGTAATGAGAAAGAGCTTACATTTGATTTGAAAAATTATCTGTAAAATGGAGAAAATAATAGTATCTAGTTCATTGGGTTGTGATGAGGATGGATTAAATAATGCATATAAAGTATTTAGAACAGTGACTGACACATAGTAAGCTCAATATTAGCTACTAGAGGCCCAATGCATGAAATTTGTGCAAGGGACTCGGACCCCTCCACCGCGGCTTCTTCCAGAAGGTCGTCCGGAAGGACATCCGGAATGATGTCCAATCTAATTAGCATATTACACTCTTATTATTATAGACTAGTGGCCCGGTGCACAAAATTCGTGCACTGTGGGGGGAGGAGTGCTGAAGAGGGAGGGTGTCCCTTAGCCTGGCCTGCATCCTCTCTAATCTGGGACCCCTGTGGGATCGGGCCTAAACTGGCAGTCGGACAACCCCCTCGCAATCTGGAACTACTGGCTACTAACTGCTCACCTGCCTGCCTACTTGATCTCCCCTAACCACTCTGCCTGCTGGCCTGCTTGCCCCCAACTGCACCCCCTGCCAACCTGATCACCCCCAACTGCCCTCCCCTCCTGGCCTGATCACCTATAACCACCTCTGCCTCTGCCCCACCACCATGGCTTTGTCTGGAAGGACATCTGGAATGTCTCATGATCTAATTAGCATATTACCCTTTTATTAATATAGATAGGATATGACATACTGCCATAACTATAACATATCTACCAATATTACCTATGAGAATACATACTTCATGAGATAGGAAGACATCTAATACGTTATATTGTATATGTTATACATAGTAGGCAATACAGTATTTGTAGCAATAATATACACCCTGTGACTTCCCTTCCTGATCTGGGAATGATTTCCAGGTCTTTCAACATTTCCTGGCCCCTAATGTTTTTTTTCATTTTTTTTTTTTTGCCATTCAGTGTAACTATTTACCATTTATTGCACATAATTTGAGGTCTTTAATTTCAAACCACCGAAGATTCAAAGGACTATTTTTTCCATGAATTTTAACATTAACATTAGTGAATTCGTGTATTCATGTCTTTTTATTGTAAACATCTGAATTATTCACATTGTCATAGATCCTGAACTCATAGCGTGGACCATGCACAGGCTGGCAGCAAGCCAGGAAGCCACTTTGCAAGCAAACTGATACTCTGTATAAGGAGAAAAGTCATAGCATAACATTTCATGTCTGACTTTAATTCATATACTATCGAGGACTCAACTGCTTGGTTGGTGATGGGGTTGATTATTGGGAGGATTATTCCTGAAATAATTAAGGAAAGGGGGGATCAATCTTTCTTCTTGGTTGCTTGCTCCTCCCCAGCACCTTCATCTCTTTGGGCAGCTTCTAGTTCACCTTCTCCTCAGCTTCTTGGGCCGGTGGAGCGACGGAATGGGCGCAAGGGGCAGGACCATCCAGGACACATCCCCTCCCTCCGCAGGCCCCTCGGAGCAGCAGAAGAGGCGCGCCCCTTGTGTCCCTGTCCCTCTGCGGGCCCCATGGAGCAGCAGAATGGGCACGAGGGGCGGGGCCTCGCATCTCCACCCCTTGCCTCGTGCGTGCCTCAGTCCCGCTCCCACTCGTGATTGGCTGGTAGCAGTCAAATTAGCATATAACTCTTTTATTAGGTAGGATTATTCCATGAAAATACATTATTTTTTTAAATTGATTTCAGAGAAGAAGGGAGAGAAAGAGAGAGATAGAAACATCAATGATGAGAGAGAATCATTGATGGGCTGCCTCCTGCATGCCCTTCACGTGCCCTGACCGGGAATCAAACCTTGACCTCCTAGTTCATAGATTGAACCTCAACCACTGAACCATGCTGGTTGGGCTACTTTATTGTTTGTAAGCCTTGTTGTCTTTATTATGTACGATGATGATTCTGCACACCACACTGACAGATCAAGTGACTTTGGTTTTTCCAGTAGTGTGGATGGTTAGGCCAACCATTCCTCTTCTTCAGCTTTGATCCTCCCACCTACACTTAGTATCCTATCTAATAAAAGAGTGATATGCAAATTGGCCACACAGAGCCGGAGGGAGGCTTGGGTTTCCCCGGCAATGGAGGAAGCCAAGCTTTCCACCTTCCCTTGCTGTTCAGGCCTCCACTTAAGGCTACAAAGTTTCAATTATAGAATCTCAACAGAAATGGCTGCAGCCACGGAGCGAGCAGAAGGCTTGGCTCTGCTTCAGCCTAAAAAGTTTCAATTGTAGAAGATACATAAATCCCAGATACCAGGATCTTTGCTTGGGTCGCCAGGGGGTGTGGCCGGCCTGCAAACCACCACAGGCCCCTCGCCCAGGCCACCCCAGACCCCATGAATACCCCTACCCTGATCCGGGACACCCTTCAGGGCAAATCAGCTGGCTCCCACCCATGCACCAGGCATCTATCCTATGTATAAGAGAGTGGTATGCAGATTGACCATCACTCCAACACACAAGATAGCTGCCCCCATGTTGTCAAAGATCCTGCCCCCATGTGGACATAAGATGGTCACCACAAGATGGCCAGCAGGAGAGGGCAGTTAGGACGGACCAAGTCTGCAAGGGAAGGCTGTTGGGGGTGATCAAGCCTGTAGGGGAGGGCAGTCAGGGGTGACCAGGCTGGCAGAGGAGGGAAGTTGGAGGTAACCAGGCCTGCAGAGAAGGGCAGTTGGGGGATACCCAGGCATGCAGAGGAGAGCAGTTTGGAATGACCAGGCTTGCAGGGGAGGGCAGATAAGGGTGACCAGGCCTGCAGGGGAGCAGGAAGTGATTAGAGGGTGATCAGGCTGGCAGGCAGAAGCAGTTAGGGACAATCAGGAAGACAGGCAGGCGAGCAGTTGTATTATGAGAGGGATGTGTGACTGCCTGTTTAGGCCCGATCCCACCAGGCAGTCAGACATCCCTTGAGGGGTCCCAGATTGGAGAGTGTGCAGACTGGGCTGAGGGACACCCCACCACCACCGTGCATGAATTTTGTGCACTGGGCCTCTAGTTAAAGAATAAAGTACTGAAGAGTTGTAATTTTAGAGTGCTAGGTACATGATGTCCTATGAGTTGCTATTGGTTTTGTTTACCAATATTCTCGTATATAATAATTAACATTTGGGGTTTGTAAAAAAAAAAAGTGGGGAATAGGTAATTTGTGGGGAAAGCATCATTTTCTGTGGAATAGATATGTCACTATTCACTGAATGTGTTAATTTTGTTAGCAGTGCTGTGTAATGAGCCATATTAGCTGCAACACCTACATTGACAGCCAGCATTCGGCTTGTGAAATCTTTTAGAAAACAGAAATCTGGCAAGAAGTGTTCCTGGAGCAGTTGAAATGTTTTTTTGTGGGAAAATTTCATAGAACAAATAAAGTGGAAAACATTTCTTTAAAAAAAATAGAAATTGTTTCACACTTGAGAGCCATGAGAAAAGATGTTTTACCTGTGAACTGAAATGTGACGATGTAATTTGTAGAGCTTTAGATTTCTCTTTGTATTTCAGTTTCTTATTTTAGTTTGTCATTTATAGAATTTCAAGGTGTGTTTATATTTGGTGAAAAAATTCTAAGTTTAATTTTTATGCTATAAAATTAATCTATTTTAAGAATGATGACTTTCTCAGACTATAGTATATACTATATTCTAATCTAACTTATTTCCCCTTTCTTTTTCTAGTTGAAACCTATCTTAAAACATATAAAACATTCTTGAGGTTTAAAAAAAAAAAACCCTTCAGCAGAAATAACAAGAAAAGTTTATATGTAAGCATAGTATTTGGCACTTGACATGTTTAGTAAATTTATATGGAATAGGCCTTGCCAGTCAGTTCAGTTGGTTGAAGCTTCATTCCGACACGCCAAGTGCAATTTTGATTCCTGGTCAGGGCACATACAAGAAGCCACCAATGAATGCATAAATAGGTGAAACAACAAATCAATGTTTCTTTCTTCACTTCTTTCTCTCTGAAATCAATACATATAAATTTTTAAAAATGAATAAATTAATTTATGCATAAATGAAAAATATTCTGACTTTGGACTTCATAGTCTGTGATTTGGGCACAGTCTAGTATTGGTGTATAAAGGCCCTTTGGTTAGCCCCCTTCCTGTGCACCCTCTCTGATGTGTTTGCTATATGTCTTTGATTCTATGTGTGTCTTTAATTCCAAAATTCCTCATTATGTCACACTACTGTAGAATTTGGCTATAGAATTCTCCCTGTAAAAATGCTATAGTTCTTGCTCTGGTTTCTACTTTTTTCACTTATCATTGATTTAAGAGCTAAGAATGTTTTTGGATGTGTATTGGCTAATTGGTCCTAATTGCAGCAGAATATTCCATGGTGTGCATCCATTGCCATAGTGATGGATGCCTAGGCTACCACGAACAATGCTACCAATAAACAGTATATACATGTCCATTGTGGATGTGTTTGAAAATTTCTGTGATACAGACTCAATATTTGTGCTTTCACAGTGTTTCTGTTTTCTTTTCCTAAGGAAGCAATGCAGTTTTTTAAGTGTTTTCAGTGTTATTGTGGAATAAATATTGTTAAGTTTTTGACTGGGTGTGTCAGTTTATATCCCATAGGCATTGTATTCCCCATCATCCCAGCACCTGGTATTGTCCACATTTCTAATTTTTGCAACTTAATAATATCTAAATTTAATTTATATTTTCTTATTCTTAGTGAATTTGAGCATTTCTTCATATTCTAGTTAGCTGTTTTCTGTGAAGTAAGCATGAAGCAATAAACATAATAGTATATTTACTTTCTTAAGCTGGTGGAGGAACTTTTGGTTATGCATTATATTTTGTGAGATATTAACACATATTCTTAGACTTCAAAAAGGAAAAAACATCAAATTTTATGTAAAAGTTTAAAGTGTATTTTCTTCCTGATAGCAAGAAACGATAAAGCAAACATTTTTAAGCATTCAACTTGAAAGCTATAAAGTATGCTACAATAAAACCAACTGTCTAATTTATTCTCATTGTCTTTATTTATGCTGAAAGTTGAGAGCAAGTGTTTTTACTAGAATAGATTTGGTTGGAAAGTGTTTGAGCATATTAGATTTTTTTAAAGTCATTCTTGGCTCAGCCTGGGTGTCTCAGTGGTTAAGCATTGACCTATGAACCAGGAGGTCATGGTTCAATTCCTGGTCAAGGTATATGCCTAGGTTGCGGGCTCGATCTCCACATGATCCCCAGTGTGGGGCGTGCAAGAGGCAGCCAATCAATAATTCTCTGTCATTGTTGATGTTTCTATTTCTCTCTCCCTCTCCCTTCCTCTCTGAAATCAATAAAAATATGTTTGGAAAAAAACAAAATAAAAGTCACCCCTAGACAAAAGTCAGTAGGAGGTTATTTTTATAGAAACCTCAAATCCAGTGGTTTCTCCCTGTTTACAGTGCTCCAAATGTCATAAAACTGAGTGAGTAGCAGGCAACACCTCTGCTTGCCTGTTCATGAGGAGCCTATCCCGTGATCAATAACTACGTAATTAACACGCATTGACTCTAAGTAGGTGATATGAAATATGGAAAACAAGTACCGGATTATACGTCCAGTTTTTCTGGGAAAGGGCCATAGCAAGTATAGAGGTAAAGTATTTGAGCATAGAGAAAAGCATATTTCCTAATTGAGATGCAACTTCTAGAGATATTAGAGGAAGCTGGGCAGCAGTTGTTTCAGATTTATACGTGAACCCCACTCTTTGTTCAGTCTTCAGGAGAAGATAAAGACCAACTCAGAATACGTTTTCTTTTCCCTTGTTCCAACAGATTCACAATGTTCGTGCTTTCCTTTCCTAAGTGTTTTCTGTCCTGACTAAAATGTGATGCAATCACGTTTTTCATTTGACTTTAGCATGTGCTTACCTGAGTGAAAAGGGAAATTTAATTTGTGATGTGTTTGATGTAGCTATAAACTTTTCTCAATAATACATAATATGTTAAAATGTTTTCTTCCATTTTTCTTTTTTCTCTTTTTGGTGATGTAGTTATGACTTTTGAGTAAATATGAGAACATTTTTCCTGCTCTTATATTTTTTCAAAGTCACACTCTATGCTAAGATGTAGAATTTTCCAAGTACTTTGATATTGCTCTGTCTTGAAAATTGATTTTTCTTTCATTATTTTCCCCCCTCAGAAATCTTGCTTGGAAAATCTTATTTTTATATGTGATTTAAAAAATATATTTTATTGATTTTTTTTTTGCAGAGAGGAAGGGAGAGGGATAGAGAGCTAGAAACATCGATGAGAGAGAAACATCGATCAGCTGCCTCCTGCACACCTCCTACTGGGGATGTGCCCACAGCCAAGGTACATGCCCTTGACCAGAATTGAACCTGGGACCTTTCAGTCCACAGGCTGACGCTCTATCCACTGAGCCAAACCGATCAGGGCTAGATATGATTTTAAAACACATTTTTAAAAGAAAATTTTAATTCAAACCTGAGGATATGTTTTTATTGATTTGAGAGAAACATCAATTGGTTGCCTTTTAAATGCGCCCTCTGGGGATTAAAGCCACAACCTTTTGGTGTACTGGAGGACACTCCAACCAATGGAGCCACCTGTCCAGGGCAAGAGTCTTTTAAAATTTAATATTTATCAATACTAAGCCTATATAAAGTATACTACCTACTCCTTCCAACATTCTGCCTCTCCAGTTACCTCCATTTTCTACTCTGAGCTATTTCTTTTGATATTTAATGCCATTTTTCTAAACATTAGTCTTAGACTGCCATTTTTAAAAATATATTTTTATTGATTTATTGAGTTTAAAAAGAAAGGGAGAGGGAGAGAGATGTATAAACATCAATGATAGAGAATCATTGCACACCCCACACTGGGGATTGAGCCCGCAACCCGGGCATATGGATTGAGTGGAGTCACTGACCTCCCATTCGTACGTCAGTGCTCAGTCAGTGCTCAGACACTGAGCCACCCTGGCCAGGCCTTAGGCTGCTGTTTAAAAATCTACAGATTTTTTCTAGGCCTGCTCAGCTACTATCTTGGGATCTACCTTCTCACATATCCTAGGTATTTCCTTCACCTCCCTGTGTTGAGAGCCCCTGTTTTCTGGACCTCATATCTTCCTCCTTTATTGTTGATACTTTAAGCAATTCTTCCATAAAGTTCCTAAGAGGGTGCATGGGGTATACATTTATTTGTGAATCTACATATGTGAAAATGTCTTCATTTTCTCTCATAATTGATTTATAGTTTTCCTGGGTATAGAATTCTAGATTGGATGCTGTTTTCTTTTGAGTTAAAAAAATATTGTTTTGTTGGGTTTTTTTGCTTCTGTTACTGATAATGAAAGTCTTATGGTATTTAGAGTCAGGTTTTTACCCCTCTCCTTGTCTGCTTTTAGAATCTGATCTTTGTCCCTGATGCTGATCAGCCTCACTGGAGGTCTTGTTTTATCTGTTGTGCTAGGCACACAGGGCTTCAATTTGGATTTTTCATTTCTGATATTTTTCTTAAATTCTTAAATTCAAAACAAATTTCTCCTTCTCCCCCAGTTTCCTATTCTTTCTCTCTCAAACTATTATTATTTGTATTTGGAACTTAAAGGCTGATGGGTCCTTTAATTTTCCTATCTTTTCCATTTTTTATCTTTTTGTTTCTTTGCTCTACTTTCTCAAAGATGTCTTAAACTTCATCTTCAGACTCTTCTACTGAGTTTTATATTTCTACTATCCTATTTTCAAGAGTTAATGTTGCTTTTTAATAGTTTTCTATTTTTGCTTTTTGGATGAAATAGTTCTCTTCTGAGTATGTTTATTATAATTTTTTTAAAAAATATATTTTATTGATTTTTTACAGAGCAGAAGGGAGAGGGATAGAAAGTCAGAAACATCGATGAGAGAGAGACATCGATCAGCTGCCTCTTGCACGCCCCCTACTGGGGATGTGCCCGCAGCCAAGGTACATGCCCTTGACCGGAATCGAACCGGGGACCCTTCAGTCCGCAGTCCGACGCTCTATCCACTGAGCCAAACCGGTCCTGGCTGTTTATTATAATTTTTAAAATATTTCTTCAGTCTCTTGTGCTACCTCTATTTCCTTGATTATTTGTTTTGGTTTTTTATTTATGGAATTACTTGTTTTGGTTTTCTATTTAAATGTATAACCTTGGCTATCTTACTCATATTCCAGAATGAACCATGGAAAAACTGAAAGCTAAATTTGGTTAGAGCTAACTTTAATTTTTATTTACTTATTAAAACATTTAAAAATATTTTTTATTAATTTCAGAGAGAAAGGAAGAGGGAGTGAGAGATAGAAACATCAATGATGAGGGAATCATTGATAGGCTGCCTCCTGCATGCCCCATACTGGGGGTCGAGCCTGTGCCCTGACCGCACATCACACGGCGATCTGGTTCAGAGGTTGATGCTCCACCACGGAGCCGTGCCAGCTGGGCGACATTTAGTTTTTAAAGGAGCTGTGGTTATAGGAAGCATTTTTTAACACAATATCTTAAATTTTTTATTTAAAATATGTTCATGTTTGTAAGACAAATAATTTTGGCACTTTTTTAGATATGATTTTCAAGAGATACCTTATTTATAAAACAGTTATTGCTGTATTTAGTGAATTAGTTTCCTTTGCAATGTTTTCTCTGAAAACAGCTAGCTGAAATAAGTCTTTATATTTAAATTTTAAACTTAGAAACTGTTTCTTTAGGAGAAATGTATATTTACAGCTCAATAACTTCTCAAACAAGGAAGGTAAAGTGCTAACTGTCTATTAAGTTTGATCATGGCACTAAACTTAACCTTATGTTTTTTTGCCGCTGGTTACTGGAATCACGCTAACGCAAAGCAATTGCCTCGGGTCTAAGCTATACTGTTTTCTTACTGCATGATCCTGGGCTAGTCACTTAATAACCAATTTGAGTATCCATTCTTCATCTGTAAAGTGCTGCTGACACCTGCTTCATTGTGAGAATTAACTGAACAAATATATGTGAGAACACCTCACAGGACATGGTATTTAGTAGGAGTCTAACACACATTCATAAATGTCCTCTTCCCATTAAAATTGCCATGCTGTGCTAATAAGATTGTGGTATAGTATTTATAAAGATGCTTGGCAATAATAAACAGAATTAATGTTTTAAAAATGGTCTGAATATGTGCTGGCAGACTGAACTCTACCAATCAGTAATATTATATGTGGGGAGTTAGATTCAAGCACAGTTATGAAATAGCAATTCTGGGGTGAGCTCTGGGGTATGGAAAGACACTTCGTGACTAATACTGCGGCTCTACAAACTAAATGGGATTTGGTGTTGCTTTTGTTTGCATGTGTTTATCTTGCATGATTGGGGAGAATGCAAGCATATTATGCTATTGTTTTTAGGTCATTTTATGTTTTGATATGAAGGAATTCCAATCTGGCTAAGATCTTATACCTCTTAATCCTTACTAAGATGTTAGTTAAGACCAGGATGTTATTAAACTAAAATAAAGACCCAGATACCAAACACATTTTAGGATTCTTGAGCTGTACCTGAATGATCAGACTCTTTTATCGTAGCATGCCTCCAACCTCCTGGAATTTTCAAATGCCAATGGCTCTTCTCCCCAGAATAATGATCTCAGTCTTTGCTCTCTTTGGTAGCCTGGCAAGAATAGCTAGCCCATGAGTAGCTCTTGTAAGTTTCTAATGCACTTACAAATTTTATCATTTGATCTTCACAGCATCCTTGAAAAGGAGGAGAGTTGATGTTATATCCATGTATAGGTGAAGACTTAGAGGACTTTAGAGAGTTGCCCGAGTGTACTGCTAATAAGTGAATGACCTGGGATGTAAGCCCAAGCCTTCTGATTCTAAATCTAAGGCTTTTTTACACTCCCATGTTCTTATGCTCCTTATAAATTAACAGACCCATTTAGATATGGAAGTCAGTCAACAAGGCAGGTGGATTCCTAAAGCCTTTTGGTCCTAACCATTACATAGTCATTTAGGGAAGGAATTTTCTATTGTGAGGCTTGATCATCTTTCAGTCTGAAACTCTGGATTTCTTATACATTGTTATATTGATGTCAAATCATTTTTATTTAAGAACTAGAGGCTGGGTGCATGAAAATTTGTATGCTGGAGGGGGCGGGGGCAGGGTCCCTCAGCCCGGCCTGTGCCCTCTAGCAGACTAGGAGCCCTCGAGGGATGTCCAACTGATGGCTTAGGCCCATTCCCTGAGGGCTCCTGGTCTGCTAAAGGGGATCCCCGAGGGGAACGGGCCTAAGCCAAAATCTGGCCTCCCTCTGCAGAAGGTGACCTGCAGGCTGTAGAGCAGGCGGCCCCACCCTCCATCACCATCCCCTCCCTCTTCCCACTGGCAGTCATCTTGCCTGGCCTGGCACTGCCTACTCACTGACCCCACCCCCCTGTTGGTAGTTCTGATTGTTAAGTTGATTTGCATATTAGACTTGTATTATATAAGATGCCAAGACAATGGGAAATATTTTGTTCTATACAAAATGTATGTGTGGAGAGATGATAAAAATTACAATTTACAGTGGTAAATGCCATGTGAATTTTTTAATTTAAAAGGCATTATGTTAGAAAGCATATGACCTAAGAAGTAAATTTTGCAGTGAACTTTTATTTATTTATTTTTAAAGATTTTTTATAAAATTGATATTTTAGAGAGAGAGGAAAGGAGAGTGAGAGAGAGAAACATCAACGTGAAAATGAAACAAGGATTGGCAAATGAAACATCTACCGGCTACCTACCACACATCCCTCAGGGATTGAGCCCCCAATTCAGGCATGAGCAACCTGTGGGTGTACAGGGCAATGCCCAATTAATTTAGTCACACTGGCCAGGGCTATTAATTTTTAAACCTTCTTGTTTTAATTAAAAACAAGCACATATTAACAGCAACTTGTGAATGCCAGATGATTAAAACAACAAAAACAAAAGTGATCTGCACTGAAGCTAGAAAAGGAAACTTAATGGCTTAAGAGAAATGGGTGTGTGTGTGTGTATTCATGGGTATTTTTTTAGGAGAGCCATTCCATTCCATTCTGAAAAAATAAAAGCATAGAACATTTTTAATGACTGGTTTTGTTTCACCAGAAGTAAATAGAGTAAAGTATTAAAAAAAAATAGCAACAGCCGAAACAGGTTTAGCTCAGTGGATAGAGCGTCGGCCTGTGGACTGAAAGGTCCCAGGTTCGATTCTGGTCAAGGGCATGTACCTTGGTTGCGGGCACATCCAGTAGAGGTGTGCAAGAGGCAGCTGATTGATGTTTCTCTCTAATCGATGTTTCTGACTTTCTATCCCTCTCCCTTCCTCTCTGTAAAAAATCAATAAAATATAATTTTAAAAATAGCAACTATTGTATAAATTAAAAAGCCTTTTTACTAAGGGGAAAAAGCCTTCCTGTCTACAGTGAGAACACTACCCAATAAAATAATTTTTAATTGTTTTTATAGAGTTGTTCGACTTTCTAAAGGCCTTATGCTTACAGGTTAAAATTTTGTTCAGCAAGTTTTCTTTTTATTATAAGAACTAAAGGCCTGGTGCACAAAATTTGTGCCATGGGGTGGGGCAGGGGGAGGAGTGTCCCTCAGCTCAGCCTGCACCCTCTCCAAATCTGGGACCCCTCGAGGGATGTCCAACTGCCCATTTAGGCCCAATCCTAGGATCGGCCTTAAACAGGCAGTCGGACAGCCTTCTCACAATCCAGGATTGCTGGCTCCAAACTGCTCACCTGCCTGCCTCCCTGATTGTCCCTAACCACTTCTACATGCCAACCTGATCACCCGCCAACCACTCCCCTGCCAGCCTAATTGATGTCTAACTGCTCACCTGCCAGCCTGTTTGCCTCCAACTTCCCTCCTCTGCCAGCCTAGTCACCCCTAACTGCCCTCCCCTGCAGGCTTGGTCCCTCCCAACTGCCCTCCCCTGCAGGCTTGGTCCCTCCCAACTGCCCTCCCCTGCTGGCCTGATCGCCCACAACTGCCCTCCCTTGCAGGACCTGGAACCTCTCAATGGCCCTCCCCTGCTGGCCATCTTGTGGTGGCCATCTTGTGTCCACATGGGGGTAGGCATCTTTGACCACATGGGGGCAGCCCTCTTGTGTGTTGGAGTGATAGTCAACCTGCAAATTACTCTTTTATTAGATAGGATAGAGGCCTGGTGCATGGGTGGGGACTGGCTGGTTTGCCCTGAAGAGTGCCCCAAATCAGGGTGGGTGTTCCCTTGGGGTGAGGGGCGGCCTGGGCAAGGGGCCTGTGGAGGTTTGCAGTCCGGCCACGCCCCCCGACAACCCAAGCGGAGGCCCTGGTATCTGGGATTAATCTATGTCTACAATTGAAACTTTGTAGCCTGGAGCAGAGCCAAGCCTTCTGCTCGCTCGTGGCATCAGCCATTTCTGTTTGAAACTTTGTAGCCTAGATTGGAAGCCTATGCTGGCAATGGCAGGCTGAAAGCTTGGTTTCCTCCATAGTCAGGGAAACCCAAACCTCTGTTCTCTCCAGCTCAGTGGCTGCTGCCATTTCTGTATCTTTCATAATTGAAACTTTGTAACATTGAGTGGAGGCCTAGGCAGGCAACTGCAGGGGGAAAGCTTGGCTTCCTCTGTTGCAGGGGAAACCTAAGCCTTCCTCCTGCTCTCAGTGGTGGCAGCCATCTTGGTTGGGGATATTTGCATAATCTCCTGATTGGCTGGTGGGTGTGGCTGGTGGGCGTGGCTGGTGGCTGTGGCAAAGGTATGGTTAAATTTGCATATTGCTCTTTTATTAGATAGGATAGGAATGTCTAGGGCTCCTTTTAAACATAGAATGGCTGTGTCCCATTTCAGACTTCCAGGAAAGCTGGCCAGCTAATAGGTGCTGATGACTCCCACTCTCAGGAGAAGCACTCAGTTCAGGAGCTATTTAAATTTGAGTGAGACTTCAAAGCTAGACTAGGCATGATGCAATACCACAGACTTTAGTGATAGCTTCCTAGACTATCACTACACCTGTCTTGTCCATAATCAGGGCTGTCTTGAGACACTTTGAAAACTATAAAGTGCCATCATAGTATGTTAGACCCTGCAACCAGGCATGCATGAATCTTCTGATAAACTGTATCCTTGATACTCTTTGTCATAAGGTGTTTGCTACATGAGATTAAAGATTGGAATAGGCCAAAAATGTCAAGAAAAGACTTAAATCTGGCAAGACCTTTCTGATAGTAAAATTATGGAGTGAGTGGGTGGGAGAAATAAGCCTGGAGTGTTAGTGCCTTAGATTGTGAATGGAAATAATAGGTGGACTTGAATTTTCCTCTGTTTAATACCCAGCCTTTTTCTTTTATCCATATATGTTGAGCACTTAATAAGGACTAGGCACGTTTTCAGATATTGATGGTTACAAATAAGACAAGATGCTATTGCTGTGTTCCAGGAGCTTATAGAGAAGCTACTTACAGATAAGATACAGCATAGATTAGTAAATGTTTGTATTTTGGGATAAACTTGAATTAGTGATTCAGTGCCACATTATTGACATTGCTGGAAAAGGTATAATCTTGGTAAATTTCTAATTTAAATTTGTTAATAATCTCTTTGTCAACTTTTTAAACTTCTAACAATATAAAATGTATATATTAAATGTTTTTAAGAAAAATAACATATAAGCTATTTTAAAATGTATAAACAATAGATATATGTTTTAAACGTAATCTTAACTAAAATATGGATCTATATTATTTGGTAAGCCATCTGAACATGCCCTATCTGAGTACATAAACATTACAGAGCTCCTTTTTTAAATTGATATTTGGAGAGAGGGGAGGAGAGGGGGAGAGAGAGAAAGAAACATCAATGGGAAAGAGAGACATCCATCGCTCCCACATGCCTCCTACTGGGGACTGAGCCTGCAACCCTGGCACACGCCCTGACAGCAAATCGAACCAGGAGCCTCTCAGTGCGCGTGATGGGGTGACGTGCAACCTACTAAGCCACACTGGCCAAGCCATATTAGAGAGCTCTTTAAGAAAGGACCTTGAGACTGTCACCTTGATTGTTAGTCCTTGGTGCTAGTATTGATTTATTTACTTTTAAATATGTTTTTATTGATTTCAGACAGGAAGTGGGAGAGAGAGAGAGACATCAATGTTGAGAGAGAATCATTGATCAGTTGCCTTCTGCACACCCCACCAGGGATGGGGCTGTCACCTTCTGGCTCATAGGTCTGCGCTCAACCACTGAGCCACACTGGCTGAACAGTGCTAGTATTTCTTAAGAGCAACAACCTGGGTTTGAATCCTTAGCTCTGCCATTTGTTAACTGTGGGACTTATTTGTTCCTCAGTTTCAATGTTTGTGAAATGGGGCTAAAGATAATGCCTACCTTGCCCAGACTGGTATTACTAAGTGGTTAGCACATTAGCCCTGGTACTGAAGGCTCATGGGTTCAAGTTCCGGTCAAGGGCCTGTACCTGGGTTCTAGGTTCTATCCTGGGACTGGGCCGTGTGTGGGAGGCAACCTATAGATGTGTCTCTCTCACATTGATGTTTTTCTCTCCCCATTCCTCCCTCTCTCCCTCCCTTCCACTCGCTCGATAAAAATCAGTGGGAAAAAATATCCTTGGGTGAGGATTAGCAGAAAACAACACACACACACACACACACACACACACACACACACAATGCCTGCTCATAGTTGTGAGGATTGAATGAGTTAATGTGTAAAAGTGCTTAAATGAGTGTCTGCCTACGACCAGGCCGGTATGGGGGTTAGTGAGGGACAACCACATGACTGAACAGATGTGTGGGGCGACGAGGCTGGCGGGCGCGGGGGGGGGGGGACATTTGGGGGTAACCAGGCCAGCAGGAGGAGGCAGGCGGAGGCGACCTGACCAGCAGGGGGCACAGTAAGAGGCTACCAAGCCAGTGGGGGAGGCAGTTAGGAGTGACCAGGCCAGCAGGGAGGGGGCAGTTGAGGGTGACCCAGACGGCAGGGTAGACAGTTAGGGGTGATTAGGTCGGCATGCAGAGGCAGTGAGGGGTGATTAGGCTGGCCATAGGGGAGGCGGTTAGGGGCAGCCAGGCAGGCAGGCAGGTGAGCAATTAGGAGCCAGCAGTCCTGGATTGTGAGAAGGATGTCTGACTGCTGGTTTAGGCCCAGTCCCTGAGGGCAGTTGGACATCCCCCAAGGAGTCCCAGATTGGAGAGGGTGCAGGCTGGGCTGAGCGACACCCTCCCCCCCCCCCATGCATGAATTTCATGCCCCATACCTCTAGTTTCTTTATATATACATATATATATATATATATATATATATATATATATATATATATAGTTTTTGCAGAGAAGAAGAGAGAGGGATAGAAAGTCAGAAACATCAATGAAAGTGAAATGTCAATCAGCTGCCTCCTGTGCACCCCTTACTGGTGATGTGCCCGAAACCAAGGTACATGCCCTTGACCGGAATTGAACCTAGGACCTTTCGGCCCGCAGGCCGACGCTCTATCCACTGAGCCAAACTGGTTTTGGCTCTAGTTTCTAGTAATGATTTAAAGAGATGCCATCCACATTTTGTTTGTTCTACTGTAGTGGTTTATATTATATACATATTCTATAATTTCCCTTCCCCTATTCAAAAGTATATTGTAGTAGTTTAAGTGGCATAAACTGGACCTAGATGGAAAATGTTGGAATGTGTGGAGTCTTATTAATAGTAAGCTGATGTATTATAACTTCCCAGTTATCAAGGTCACCATCATAATTATTAAAGTCATTATCCTTCAAATTAATAGCTGTTTCATAGGGCTTTTAAGCCTAAACTCTATTTAGTTAAATATTCTAGGTCCCAAGTTCAGTTCTAGTCAGGGGCACGCATCTGGGTTGCAGGCTCAATTCCTAGCCCTGTTTGGGGTGCATGTGGGAGGTAATCAGTCTCTCATATCCATGTTTCTCTATCCCCTTCCCTTCCACTCTCTAAAAAAATAAAAATAGATCAATGGAAAAAATATCCTCCTGGGTTTCATCTTCTCACAGTCACTTCTGCCTCCTAGCCCCCCATTTTCTTGCCTTGCCCCTCTGACGGGCACTGTGTACACTCAGGCGTGAAAGCTGGCTCTTCCTCTGATTCGCACAGGACATTGGTGGTTTTGGGACACCTCACTGAAGAAATGAGACAATATAGAGGTGGGGTGAGCTTTACATTGTATTAATGCAACTTACCTGGTAAAGCATCCCCATTCTCAAACTGTTTTTAGGCCTCTCTTGACACAAGAACTTCGCTCCCACCTAATCCCAGCTTCGCTCCATTATACTGACTCTTCTCTTCCTTTCCCTCTCTTCATCATTCTTCTCTTTGTTTCTTTCAGAGATAAGATATTTCCCTGTCCAAGTGGGGATGTGCCTCCAACCAAGGTACATGCCCTTAACGGGAATTAAACCTGGTACCCTTCAGTCTGCAGGCCCACAGTCTATCCGCTGAGCCAAACAGGTTCCCGAGTAAACACCTTTTCTGACCACTCATTGGCTAAGCTCCTGTACACTGCCACTTGCAGTGTTCTTTGTAACTTGGGTAATAAGAATCCAAGAAGGTAATCTAGGGTTTTTTTCATCACACTTCTGGAGGAAAAAACAAAGGTCTGCTGCTGGAGGGGCTAAGAAATGTCTTATCCTGCCCTAGCTGGTTTGGCTCAGTGGATAGAGCCTCGGCCTGCTGACCGCAGGGTCCGGGTTCAATTCTGATCAAGGGCATGTAACTAGGTTACAGGCTCCTCCCTAGCCGGGGCCCAGGTCAGGGCTCATGCAGGAGGCAACCAATAAAAGTATCCCTCTCACATTGATGTTTCTCTCTGTCTCTCCCTCTCTCGTCTACACCCTAAACACCAATGGAAACATATCCTCAGGTGAGGATAAAAAAAAAAAAGGAAGAAAGGTCATATCCTATGAAAGACACATCTTGAAAATGCCTAAAGAAAGTTGTCATTTTTTCACAGTGAAGGGACTAGAGTCCATGTTGATGAAAACACCTTGGTGACTGCAGTGGCTGGCAGTGCCTGCAGCATCAGGGTAATGGGGCTGGCACCTTCCCTTGATCAGCCCGGTCACCTCCCACAGAGGGTGGCCAGACTGATGGGGGGTGGGCCTCAGCCGTCAGTAGGACATCTCCTGAGGGCCCCCAGTTTGTGAGAGGGGGCAGGCTGGGCTGACAGAACCCCCCCTCTGTGCACAAATTTTGTGCACTGGGTCACTAGTAAAAAAATAAAAATCTATAATAATAAAAGTGTAATGTACTAATTAGACCAAATGTCCTTCCTGATGAAGCGAGGGCTGTGAGGGCTAAGGTAGTTGGCGGCGGCTGGGAGGGCCAATCCCCTTTCATGAATTTAATGCATCAGGTCTCTAGTAGTCTATATAAAAGCCTAATCAAAAGAGAAACCAAGATGGCGGTTTAGGTAAACACCTAAACTGCTGCCTCGCACAACAATTTCAAAACTACTGCTGAAAGATAAAACAGACACCATTCAGAACCACAGGAAGGCTGACTGAGTGGAAATTCTACAACCAGAAGGAAAGAGAAAAACACACTGAGACTCAGAGGAGCTGCAGGAGGCAGAGGTACTGAGATGCGCATGTGGTAAGGATTGGAAACTGAGTGCGTGGCTGGCTTTCTCAAGCTGGAAGGAGACAAAAGCTCCAGACAGCTCTGCACTCCAGTTCCAGGTGAGACTCTGGGGATCCAGACACATTCAGAGAGAAAATGGACTGTCTGGCTGTGGGCAGAACTTGGCAGAGGCTTTCTCTCAGAGGTGCTTTCAGGGATTACCACGGGACACTGAGTCACAAGGGCCTATTAGGGCAGGGCTGATGGGAAACCAAGGTTGTCTGCTCCGCCCTGAGACTCTGCCCATTTAAATTGAGCATAGAGGCTTTTGCAAGTCTTGTCCCATAAGGGTTTCTCCAGCACAGAACTGGTCACATTTTAGACACAGCTGATCCTCATAGCCAATTGGCCTGGAGGTCAAAACCTCACAGTGATACCAACAACAATCAAGGCTTAACTACAACAAGACTGTGCACACAGCCCACAAAGGGGTGCACCACGAGTGTCCACCTCAGGTAACTGGGGAGGCTGAGCCACTGTGTGCTAGAACACCTAGCACACAAACCACTCTATCAACTCAGGGAAGCAGTGAAAATGCAGAGACAAAGAAAGAGATATCAAATGAAAGAAATGGAGGAAAGCAAATGACTGAACATAGAGTTCAAACCGCGGTTATAAGATTTTTCAAGAATTTCCTAGAAAAGGCCGATAAGTTTAGTGAGACCCTTGAGGATATGAAAAAGGACCAACTAGAAGTTAAGCATACACTGACTGAAATAAAAAATAACATACAGAGATCCAACAGCAGACAAGAGGATCACAAGAATCAAGTCAAAGATTTGAAATACAAAGAAGCAAAAAACAACCAGAAAAGCAAAAATAAAAAAGAATCCAAAAATATGAAGATAGTGTAAGGAGCTTCTGGGACAACTTCAAGTGTACCGACATCCGAATTATGGGGGTGCCAGAAGACGAGAGAGAGCAAGATTCTGAAAACCTATTTGAAGAAATAATGACAGAAAATTTCCCCCACCTGGTGAAAGAAATACACGTACAAGTCCAGGAAGCGCAGAGAATCCCAAATAAAAGGAATACAAAGAGGACCATACCAAGACACATCATAATTAAAATGCCAATAGCAAAAGACAAAGAGAGAATATTAAAAGCAGCAAGAGAAAAAAGGTTAGTTACCTACAAGGGAGCACCCATACAATTGTCAACTGATTTCTCAACTGAAACTATGCAGGCCAGACAGGAGTGGCAAGAAATATTCAAAGTGATGAATAGCAAGAACCTACAACCAAGATTACTCTACCCAGCAAAGCTATCATTTAGAATTGAAGTTAAGACAAAGAGCTTCACAGATAAGAAAAAGCTAAAGGAGTTCATCATCACCCAACCAGTATTATATGAAATGCTGAAAGGTATTTTTTAAAATATATTTTATTGACTTTTTACAGAGAGGAAGGAGAGGGATGGAAAGTCAGAAACATCGATTAGCTGCCTCTTGCACACCCCCTACTGGGGATGTGCCTACAACCAAGGTACATGACCTTGATCAGAATCAAACCTGGGACCCTTCAGTCCGCAGGCTGACGCTCTAGCCACTGAGACAAACTGGTTTCGGCTGAAAGGTATTCTTTAAGAAGAGGAAGAAGAAGAAAAAGGTAAAGATAAAAATTATGAAGAACGAATACATGCCTATCAACAAGTGAATCTAAAAGTCAAGTGAATAAAAAAATCTGATGAACAGAAAAACTGGTAAATATAGTAGAATTGGGCATAGAAAGGGAGTGGACTGACAATTCTCGGGGGGAAAGGGGTGTGGTGGGGTGCAGGAAGAGACTGGACAAAATCGTACACCTATGAGAGAGGGAGATAAGGGCAGAGGGTCGCTGGGAATTGGGTGGAGGGGAGCTATGGGGGAAGAAAGAGGAACAATGATAATCTGAACAATAAAGATTTATTAAATTGAAAGAAAATAAGTCTAAGCGACCAGCCAACTGGCCAATAGCTATGATGCTCATCAACCATCAGGGAGCAGATGGTCAACGCAGGATTTGCCAACCAACAGCAACTCTGCAGAGTACCCTCGCACTCTGGGACCCCTTGGGGGATGTCAGACTGCCAGCCTAGGCCTGATGCCTGCAGACCAGGCTGAGGGATCCCAGTGGTGCATGAGTCCATGCACCTGACCTCTAGTAATAATAATCCTATCTAATAAAGAGGGATATTCAAATTGACCATCACATTGTCACAAAGGTGGTAGTGCCCACAGTGGAGGCGGAGTGTCCTGTAACGAGCCTTAAGGAGCGATCAGCAATGACCTGAGGCTGCCTGGTGCTGGACCTGGGCAAGGGACTGAGCCTGTACTGCCTGCCTGGTGGGGCTTGACAGGGGACCTCAGGCCACGCCTCCAAACCCGGCATCAGACTGGGGGTCCTCAGGTTGCACACACCCCCACCTGGTAGGGCTTGATGAGGGACCTCAGTCCATGTGCACCCACCCCTCACCCCGGTGCTGGGCCAGTGGACTTTAGGCTGCAAAACCCACCCAGTGGGGCTTGATGGCTGATCTCAGACTGCACCCCCACCTGTCAGTACTTGACAGGAGACCTGAGGCTGTGCCCTCCACCCTTTGAGTCTTGACGGGGGCCCTGAGGCTGCACCCTCCACCCGGCAGGGCTTCACAGGGGACCTGAGGCTCTGCACCCACTGGGTCCAGGCCAGGGAACCTGAGAGTGTGCCCCCTGCCCAGCAGGGCATGATGGGGTTGGGACCAGTTTGGTCTGGATCTCACCCAGTGGGGGTGGGGACAGCTAGGTCTGAGTCTCGCTTGATTTTCAGGCACCACAGGTGAGTGGGGACTTAACTGTGGGTCCCACGGCATGCCTCAGACTCTTGACAGGAGATTTTACTAATTTTCTTTCATCTCTGACACTTCTATTATAGAGGAAGGATAAATAGCAATATTAAAATATTTCCTCTAATTAATCCCCTTTTAATGTGCACGAATTTTGTGCACTGGGCCACTAGTAATATAATAATTAATAAAAATAATTTTAAAATATATAAAATTAAAATTTTTAGTTTTTTAAGGAAAAGATTTAAAAAAAAGCAAAGTGAAGTTCATTCACTTTAGCCGAGTATTTAATGTTCCGTGCGGGCTGTCTAAGACACCTCTCCACTGTTCTGTCTGCCATGTCTCAACTTCCTGCTAGTTAGTGTCATGTTGAAGCTCCCAGCAATCCCCCTCTCCTCTGTGTCAGATGCCACAGCCTTGGTTTCAGGCCTGCGGATCAATTTGCCAGCTTTGTTTTTCTGCCTGCTTTCAGTTGTATTTACACAACATCGATTTCTGACATGGCCTCTAGGTGGCAGTGTTTCTGTATTAGTTTCAGGGACTAAATGGCTCCTCGGCCCAGTCCATGAGGGCTCCATTTAGGGTATTTTGAATCTTTATTTCCCTGCTGAGCTTACGGCTGATGCAGCTGCACTGCTAGGAGTGGCCTTGTCTGCTGGAGAAAAATGTCCAGGGTTGGAGGGAATGGACTGTCCCAGAGCTGGCTTCCCGGTTGCTTCTTTCTATTTTGTTCCCCAGCTTCCACAAAACCACCTTCCCCTGCACTGCCGCCACGGTGAGTGTTTGTGATTGAAAGATCCTGGGTGTAGCAGGTAAAAGCAAGGAAATTATAAAGACAGAGTAAGCGCACCACCACACATCTCTCCCCTGCACTGCACAGCCAGTGCAGAACTTCAGGCTGCTTTTCTGGGCACAGCCTCCCATGGCTGTGGATTTAGATTAGAGTCCCTCACTGCCAGCAGCCCTGTGGACAGCCTTCCATAATTGAGTACTACATGTTTCCCCAATGTATGGGGCCTTGGTGTAACACAGTCTCCCAGCCCAGATCCCAGATCCCGCCACTCTCCCAGCTACTTCTGACCTTTTTGTCCACGAATTGTTTCTCTAGTGTGCTTAATGCACCAGTTCTGAGTGGATATTACTCGATTCAACTATTTCTTCTATCTGTTCCGTGAGAAGACACCATTTTGTCTCCCCCTGGACAAACTTTTGATGGCTGGGGAGGCTGGAGTCTAGGTGTTCATGGGTTCACAGCTGAGGCAGCTGGTCTGTGGCCGATGTGGCTGTAGCATCCTGGGTGGTATTGGAGGGCTCCCCAGGTGGAGGTGAGGCTGGACTCTTGTTCACAGCTGATGTCCTATTCAAGATGGCGCATTCTCTGCCGCAGAGCCAGCCAGCCAAGGAGAGATTTCAGTGGTAGTAGAGGCTGCCTTGCTTAGGGGAACCTAGTCCGCCAGTCCCCAACAATCTTGTGGAATATAACTCACCCTCCCTCTCTCCCTCTCTCTCTCTCTGACACACACACACATACACACGCCCCACCCGTCCATGCTCTCCCCTTTCGCTCTCACTCTTTTTCTCACTGCTGTCCTGTCTGCCACCATCTTGGATCTCTGACCATGTATAATCTTTAAAATCTAAAACTAATGCATAAGTGTTCTTTTACAAGACATAAACCTTTCATACTTTCATTTATGGATCAGTTTATTCATAAGTAACTGAATCTTTAATTGTTCTTAGCTGAAAAAAGACTACAGCTTTTTTTACTCTTTTGCTTTAATGTTGAGTACTTAATTAAGTTCATTAAGCTGCATTGTAATATACTGATCCTTTTTTAAAAAGCCTATCTAATAAAAGAGCAATATGCAAACTGACTGTACCTCCCACACACACCAGCCACGCCTACCAGCCAATCAGGAGCAAATATGCAAATAAGTCCAACCAAGATGGCTGCGGGCCACAGAGAGCAGGAGGGAGGCTTGGGTTTCCCTGGCAATGGAGGAAGCCAGGCTTTCCACCTGCCTTTGCCAGCTCAGGCCTCCACTCAATGCTATAAAGTTTCAATTATAGAAGACTAGGGGCCCAGTGCATGAAATTCATGCACTGGGGATGGGTGGTCCCTTAACCCAACCTGCCCCCTCTCACATACTGGGAACCCTCAGGGGATGTCCATCTGATGGCTCACCAGAGGTTTTAGGTCTTGGACACCCAGCCATCAGCCTGCTTAGCTCAGTCCCAGCTGCCTGTGACCACCCAGCCCCGGGGGCTGGATGCTCACCGTCACTTATGCTCACAGTGCCCAGGGGCTGGGTGCTCACCGCCACTGCCGTTTCATCTCCACTCCCAGGCCTGGCACTCATGCCACTTGGCCCCACCCCTGCTCCTGATTGGCTGGTAACATAGCCAATCAGGATTAAAGGTATGGTCAAATTTGCATTTTTCTCTTTTATTATTATAGAAGATAATGATAGCAGCCACAGAGCTGGAGAGAGTAGGAGGCTTGAGTTGCACCCAGAGATTGAGGAAGCCAAGCTTCCCACCTGCCTTGGCTGGCCCAGGCCTCTGCTTAAGGCTACAAAGTTTCAACTATAGAAGTTAAATAAAACCAACAGAAATGGCTGCTGCCAGGGAGAGAGCAGGAGGCTTGGCTCCATTCCAGGCTACAAAGTTTCAATTGTAGAAGAAAAAGAAATCCCAGCTACCAGGACCTCTGCTTGGGTCACCAGCCTGCAAACCACCACAGGCCCCTCGCCCAGGCTGCCCCATGCCCCAAGGGAACCCTCACCCTGATTCGGGACACCCTTCAGGGCAAACCAGCTGGCCCCCACCTGTGCACCAGGCCTCTATCCTATCTAATAAAAGAGTGATTTGTAGATTGACCACCACTCCAACACATGAGGGTTGCCCCCATGTGGACACAAGATGGCCACCACAAGATGGCCAGCAGGGAAGGGCAGTTGGGATGGACCAGACCTGCAAGGGAGGGCAGTTGGTGGAGATCAAGCTTGCAGGGAGGGCAATTAGGGGTGACCAGGCCGGCAGAGGAGGGAAGTTGGGGGTGACTGGACCTGCAGGGAAGGGCAGTTGCGGGGAGACCCAGGCCTGCAGGGGAGGGCAGTTAGGGGCAAACAGGCTGGCAGGGAGTGCTTAGAGGTTGATCAGGCTGGCACGCAGAAGCAGTTAGGGGCAGTCAGGAAGGCAGGCAGGTGAGCAGTTGGGAGCCAGCAGTCCTGGATTGTGAGAGGGATGTCCAACTGCCTGTTTAGGCCCGATCTTACTGAGATCAGGCCTAAACGGGCAATCAGACATCCCTCAAGGGGTCCCAAATTGGAGAGGGTACAGGCTGGACTGAGGGACACTGCCCCCCCACCCCCCACGGCCCCTGCACAAATTTCATGCACCGGGCCTCTAGTTTATAAATAAAATTCATGAAATTGCTTTTCTCTTGTCATATTAGCCCAACTTTACTGATTGTTTTCCTCCGTAGGTATTAGAGAAGAGGAACCCTAATCAATAAACTGGGGAATAATATGGAAGAAGATGAAAAAGAACTTGTTTGATGGGTAAGAAATAAAGTAATAATAATAAGTTATTTATAGCATATATATGGCTAATCTGGGATAGGTTGCCAAGGTTGACATACTATTAGTATGAGTAGTCAGTTTCTATCTTTGTCTTATCTTCATTCTGAATTTTCATCACTTTCTTCCTTCTCACTGTTGAGAAATTTTCAGTACTATGGATTAACTTAAGCTAAGAAAGGGCACAACGACCCTATTTGAAGATAAAGATGGGATCTGGGAACCAGCAACCACACAAAAACAAATCTAGGGTAGGTCTTGAAGCTTACTGGTGGTTGTATAGAAAATATGTCTGTCATGACCTGTCACCTTTTCTTGCTCTCCAAATTCTGCCAGCTGCTGTGATGTCAGGCTCACCGTGGGGATCCCATGCATTAGGCAAGTGCAGGTTTTATGTCAGGTGGCCATCAAATAGAATTCCACAGAAAGCCCAGTAAAAGATGTGAATAAATTGATGAGATTATAACATTTTTAAAATTACCTACATCTGTACATTCTTATTGTGAATCATTTAAACAGAGGTGCCCAAAGCCTGCATCTTAGCTCCGTCCCAGAGAGTATACAGCGTACGATACATATTTGTGCAACCTTCTTCTTTGCCTAGTATTTAAAAACTTGGACTTAGGAGCTAAACTGGTTTTGACTAGCCACTGTTAACTTTACAGTTGGGTAAATTAATTTCTTTGTGCCTCAATTCCTTGGGTATAAAGTAGGAACAATAAAATGTCTAACTCATACCATGTTGAAGATTAATTAGTTAATCCATATAAAAATGTGGAATAATGCCTGGAAGATAGTAAGTGCTCAGTAAATGTTAGCTATAATTCCCATATGTCTTCCAATTAACATGTTTATGTACCAACCCTCCACAGATTAATCTTTGTCTGATATACCCCAAGAGTTACACCTTCTTGGGCAAGATTAAACCCTGGTAAGGATTTTTAAGTTTTTTCATGAAAGTTTTCTTTTTGGTTTCAAGCTTCATTTTTCTCAGATTATGCTGCTAGATTAAGTGAAAACAGAGCTATACATCCTCAACTCTTCCTGCATTTCTTATGATGTGTATGATACTTTAGGAATGTATGAGTAAACATTTGTTTTGGGGCTCTGATAGTTTTACCCTGTTCATAAAAGTATCTGTATCAAAGCTGGACTCAGTATTCTCTTGTTTCTGGAAAGTTATGTCAGATTTTCTAAGATTCCTTTCGTCTATTTTGAGGGACAGGTCATTTGAGTTTCTTTTTTGTTTCACAGAATTCTAATAGTTTTGAAAGTGTCTTTGGTATATTTTTCACAGCTGGTCAGCAAGAAACAAGTACACGGAAAGTCATCTCTTTTTAATATCTTTCCTCCTGTTTTATTTTAGGGTTCTCTTAGATTATTATGTACTACTCTTTCTGCTGTATTTGAGAAGTCTTATATGTAAAAACAAATTAACATTTACTGAGTATTTATTATGTGTCAGACCGTTTTTTAGTGCTTTACTCATTTACTCATATCATTGAATCCTGTCATCCACTTATGAAGCAGATCATATTGTTATCTTCATTTTAAAAGCTGAGGAAAGTGAGATCCAAACTAAGTAATTTGTCCAAAGTCACAGAACCTGTCCTGTTGAGCAGAGGGTGCTGGTCTAGTTAATGAACTCTTTTAAAGATTCCTAATGAATGTGGATTTAAATAAAACACAAAAGTCAAAAGTCTCCTAAAAAAGTCACCATACCAAATCTGGTTTTGCTTGCTTCTGAGAAGGAAAATTTGAAATTATGTAGCTTCTTAAGTATGCGGGGAAAATGATGTGAGATGATTATTTTTCTTGACCATACTTAAATGAATATAGCTGTTTTGCTTCATTAGGAATTGAGTGGATAGAAATCACTACCTAGCTAAGAACCTAATACGTGTTTAATATGGATTAGAGTGAGCTGATTTGTAGATTACCATTTAGCTGCTATTCATAGAAACATGCAGACAGAAAGATTTAACTGTGCAGCAGTTTGGAACTGATTGGTAATTGGAAATTGTTCTTCTATTCTATTAAGTAATATTTGAATGACAGTCAGCAGAAAGTTGTGCAAGAGATGAAAAGGCAGGAGAAAGGTGACTTATGGGTCTTATAATTAGAATGTCACTGACAAGTGATGGTCTACAATATAAATGTGCATTAACAATTGACATTTATATAGAGACTGGAGGGACTTATAGCATGTGGTGGTTTTTGTCCTGGGGGTCTGTCTTGTCAGAGGAAAACCTTGGCTTTTTTTCAAATAGCTATTCATTTTCTGTTGAAATATGGTAAAGTACAAAGAGTCAGTGACAATTACAATAAGTATGCTGATAAAATTTTTAGTTTTCCTGTTAAGTGTGCCTACAAATAGTAATGTTTTCCTCTTCCATCTTTCTTATTTTTTTATTTTAAAAAAATTTAATTTTTTTAAAGAGAGAGAAGGTAGTGAGAGAAAAAAAACACAACAATTTATCGTTCCACTTATTTATTCATTCACTGGTTACTTCTTGTACGCCCCACCTGAGACCGAGCCTGCCGCCTGGGCGTCTGTCGGGAGGGTGCCCTAACCAACGGAGCTGCCCAGCCAGGGCTTTTTCTCTTTTATTTTATTTTATTTTATATATTTTATTGATTTTTCACAGAGAGGAAGGGAGAGGAATAGAAAGTCAGAAACATGGATGAGAGAGAAACATCGATCAGCTGCCTCCTGCAGACCCTCGACTAGGGATGTGCCCGCTACCAAGGTACATGCCCTTGACCGGAATCGAGGGCACTGTAGTCCGCAGGCCAACGCTCCATCCACTGAGCCAAACCAGTTTCGGCTCTTCTTTTTTTAGATTTATGTAATTTTATGTTCTATGTGGGTTTTTTAAATTTATCTTTATTGTTGAGAGTATTATATATCCTCGCCCCATTTTCTTAAAAAGATGAAGGTCTTTTTTAATTCCATTCTCTTATTTGAAAATTGCTTCTGAATGTTCATCAAAGTTATGATTCTTGGAGAACATATCTTTTACAGAAGCGTTTTGAAGGGTGGTCCAGAGGCCTCTGAGATTCTTGGGATTCAAAACTATTTTCATAACAATACTAATACATTACTTGCTTACAGGTTTACAGAGGAGTTTTCCAAAGGCCACATGATGTTCAACTGAATGCAGAGATAAGATAGGAGAATCCAGCTGTCTTCCTTAGTCTGGACGTTAAAAAGACTTGCAAAAGATGTGAAATAAGACCACTCTTCTCACTAGATTTGCAGTGAGAAGCACTGAGGTTTATTTCTACATTAGAATATCATAGTGATCCAGAGTCGGTTAGACTGCTTCTGCCCTCTCTAGTGATTGGTAAACTGAGTGGTCACAGGCAGTGCCCAGCACACAGCACCTCCATGTAGCTTCTAGTGACATTCTCATAGATTGGGGCTGTTTCTCCCAGTCTAAAGAAGTGAAAATTTGGTTCCTTTTTCATAAATTGTGCTAAAGAGCAAGTTCTAAATTATAAGGAGCTGTTGGAAATCTCTAGCCTTAAAGGAGACAGGAGGGTTTGTTGTTAAGTGGAACACCACCAACCTTGTCAGTTGTTCTCTGTATTGATCGTTCTCAACTTTGGGAGGACCATGAGGACCTTTTAGGACAGCCTTTTATTTTTCAGTGTTTATTAAGCACTGAGTCCTGTTCTAGGGGCTGGAAATCAGTCAGTGAACAAAATAAAAGCAAAACACCTCTACTGTCATGGCACTTCCATTCCAGCCTTTGAGTCCTTTGCCCTTGGCTGTGCTTCCCTTCCAGGAATTGGTGGTAGTGGAGCTTGAACCCGGACTGGTGTTCCTTATTGTCCGAGTATTGAAGATAGAGTGAAACTGCTTGAATGTGTGTGTGTGTGTGTGTGTGTGTGTGTGTGTGTGTATGTGTGTGTATGTGTGTGTGTGTATATATATATATATATATATATATATACACACACACACATACATATACATATATTTAAAGGCACCAAATTATTTGGGATTTTTCATATCTTACATGAAACCCCATTATAATAATAAAGGTGAGTCTATCCAATCACCCTTGTTGTGGTTGTTTTAATCTTCTTAGATTTTCAAAGTTAGTGCTACATTTGAAAAGAAATTTAACTTTAAAAATTAAATACCAGTTGATGTTAAATTTATTCTAATTGTTTTCTATTATTTGAAGAAAAACGTTCATACATGTGTGAGATGTTCCTTGCCTGGTGAGTCGCTCCCTATAATTTGTTTAATACATTTATACAGAAAGAGATTACTTGGCTCATTAGATTCTGAGACTGAATAATGGCTTGAAGGTTAACTAATTCAGCGATCAAACTCCTGCTCACCGACTAGATGTCTGTCATATCACTCACTAACTTCAGCCATTTCCAAATGCAGAGGATGGGGAATACCATTAGAATATTAGTGGAAAAAGAAACTGACATTCAAAATGTGAATGACCAAAAATTATCTATAAAGATTATTTTAATTTAAAATACCCATTAATGAAAGTTCTCTTTTAAGAAAAAAAAGGGGATGGAATTTGTTCTTCATTGAAGGTGTGAAAGGAGCTTTTTAATTAAAACTCACTAAATGGCTGATGTCTTCCAGCATTGCTGCTGGCCAGGCACCCTGGTGTCAGCTGTGCCTGGTATACCAAAGACCAGAGATCTAAGGTACAAATAAAAACCGTCTTCTACATCGTCATTGGGCTGCTTGGGGTGAGGCGGGCGGTGGGGAAGCAGTGAGGAATCCTTTTAAAGGTATGCAACCAACTTTTTTTTTTTTAATTCCACACCTTACATCCACCCTTATAGGTTTGCAGGAGCCTCTAATTCCTGAGCCTTTCCAAGGTTCTGAAGTTCTGACCAACTTGCTTGTTTATTTCATCCACATCAGCATTTAAATTTTAGCATGCCCTTGTCTGTTACATTTTCCATTCCTCCACTTACTTTCTAGATTCTAAAATTTTGATTATACTTCTTATCTGCAGTTGTGTCATTTTCTCTTATTCTTTCTGTCCTTATGAATTGCCCTTTTTTACTCCTTTAAAAAAATTATTTCAGAGAGGAAGGAAGGAGAGAGAGAGAGAGAAACATCAATGGTGAAAGATAATCATTGATCAGCTTCCTCCTGCACACCCCCTACTGGATCAAGCCCCGATGGGAACAAACTCTGACTTGTGGTTCATGGGTGAATGTCAACCACTGAGCCATGCTGGCCAGGCATACCCTTTTTTCACTCTTAATGTGATTTTATGATGTTGAGAGGAAAGGCAGCAAATGTATATTCATTCTGCCATGTTTTCCTAGAAGCCCAGATTTTAACAAATTCTCAAGTGCATGCAACATACCATGAATTATGTTAGGCATTTGGTCTTTTCTCTAATTTAAAAATCTTGTCAAATTCTATTGATGTTTAGGAAATTCATTCACATTTGCATTATTTGCCTACTACTTTTTGAGCACTTTCTATATGCTAGGTACTATTACATAAATTATCTCATTTAATCACCACGTCAGCTCTGAGAGGCTTATATTTATTATTCCTTATTTTAATGAATATGGAAACAAATTCTATGTCACAGCCCTAGTAAAAGGTAAGGCCAGATTTGAGACAGGTTTCTAAAATAAACTGCTTTCTATTATATCTCTACTAACTTTATTGGATATCAGGAAGGTAGCTATTGTGGGTTTTTATGCAGGTGAATACAGTAGAGGATGAAAATGCTGTTTTTGTTTAATACAGAGATATTTAAGGTTGGTAGTAGATCTACAAAGATGAGAGGCATCAAGATAAACTATAGTTAAAGCAGTAATTGTGCAGATATGTGGTATTACAGGCCTACATTTGGGGAGAAAAGGGTAGCGATAATAATGGGGGAGGCATTTGGGTTCAGAAAGCCAGGGGAGCATTTGAATCTAGTCTCTTAAATGAGCTATTATAGCAAAGAATCTAGACCAGAGTTTGATTCTATCATTTCTAAACAGAAAGGAATAGGCCTCAGAACTTGACTTGATTGTGATATGAATAAGGAGTGAAAGAGAATGTTAGGTTTTCAAGTCAGGTGAATAGAATGCATATCTAGGACTGTCGGAAAGGTAGGGAAGAGTGCAAGGGGAAATGGGTAAATTTAAACAACTTACATGCTAATTCATGGTTTTTTGAAGATATGAACGGTGACATGACTTCTGTATTTCCTTGTTGTTTTTTTACATTTATTTGAATGTCCTGTAATCACATCATACATGATACCTGATTACAGAAAGTCTACTTCATACAGCCATATTGTTTCTTGGTAGGTAATATGTTCTTATATTTTGAAGCCAATCTTTAGTATTTTTCAGATCTGTAGGTAGAGTGTCATTTTTTTTTCTTTTCAAAACAAGTATTCTGATTTCATTAGTACACACAGTATTTTTGCTAATCAATTTAAAAGACCAAGAACCCAGTGTAAAACATGAATTGACAGTTCACGTAATGAGGGGGGGGAAGATCAATAGTTACCATATAAAGACATACAAACAAAATATATTGGTACATATAAAAATTTTCAAGTGTCAGATTGAAAATTATTTTAAACATGTCAATCTCCAGTGTTTGGGAAGCTTGTACTCTCAGATACATACTACTGATGGAAAGTAAAGGAGAGAGTGTAAATTAGTGCAACCATTTTGGAAGACAGTTTGATGACATCTATCCAAAATTTAAATGCATATATCTTGTGACACAGCAATTTGTCTTCTGTAAATTATTTCACAGAAACATTTGCATAAGTGAGTCATGATATGGGCCCAAGAATACTCATGTTGCATTGTTTGTAATAACACACTGAAAAGAGCACAGTCCGTCACTTGTAGGGGAGTTAGTTAAGTTAATTATGAAGCCCATGCCATAAAATATGATACAGTCTTTAAAAAGAGTGAGGTAAAGCCAGATACATGTGGACATGTCCAAGAGAATATTAAGTTGCAATGAGCAAGATGTAGAATAATATGAATGGTAGGATTTAATTCATATTAAATATTATATTTCTATTTTATTTATGTATTTATTTTTAAATCTTCATTGTTCAGATTATTACAGATGTTTCTCTCCCCGCTTCCCATAGCTCCCCTCCACTGGGTTCCCAACCCACTCCAGGCTTCCGTACCCCATCCCCACTGACTTTGTCCAAAGGTGTAAGCTCTTTGTCTAATCTCTTCCCCCACCCCCACAACCCTTTCCCCCCAAGAATTGTCAGTGTGCTCCCTTTCCATGCCCCTGATTCTATTACATTCACCAGTCTGTTCTGTTCATCAGGTTTTTTATTCATTTGATTTTTAGGTTCACTTGTTGATAGATACGTATTTGTTGTCACTTTGTTGTTCATACTTTTTATCTTTACCTTTTTCTTCTTCTTCCTCTTCTTAGAGAATACCCTTTAGCATTTCATATAATACTGGTTTGATGGTGATAAATTCCTTTAGCTTTTTCTTATCTGTGAAGCTCTTTGTCTTAACTTCAATTCTAAACGATACCTTTGCTGGGTAGAGTAATCTTGGTTGTAGGTTCTTGCTATTCATCACTTTGAGTATTTCTTGCCACTCCCATGTGGCCTGCATAGTTTCTGTTGAGAACTCAGCTGACAATTGTATGGGTGCTCCCTTGTAGGTAACTAACTTCTTTTCTCTTGCTGCTTTTAATATTCTCTCTTTGTCTTTTACCTTGGCATTCTAATTATGATGTATCTTGGTGTGGTCCTCTTTGAATTCCTCTTATTTGGGGTTCTCTGTGCTTCCTGGACTTGTAAGTGTATTTCTTTCACCAAGTAGGGGAAGTTTTTTGTCATTATTTCTTCAAATAGGTTTTTAATATCTTGCTCTCTCTCTTCTGGCACCCCCATAATTTGGATGTTGGAACGCTTGAAGTTGTCCCAGAGGCTTCTTACACTATCTTCATATTTTTGGTTTCTTTTTGCTTTTCTGTTTGGGTGTTTTTTGCTTCTTTGTATTTAAAATCTTTGACTTTATTTTTGGGGTCCTCTAGTCTGCTGTTGGATCTCTGTATATTATTCTTTATTTCAGTCAGTGTATGCTTAATTTCTGATTGGTCCTTTTTCATATCCTTGAGGGCCTCACTAAATTTCTTGGAGGTTTCCAGAAGACTTTTGAGTAACCTTATAACCATGGTTTTGAACTCTATATCCAGTAGTTTGCTCTCATCCATTTCTTTCATTTGTGACTTGTTTCTTTGTCTACGCATTTTGGCTGTTTCCCTATGTTTGTTTCTATGTACTGGGTAGCTGTTAAGACTCCTGGAGTTGATAGAGTGGCCTTGTGTGGTAGGTGTCCTATTGGGCCCAGTGACTCAGTCTCCCCAGTCTCCCTTTGTGGGCTATGTGCACAGTCTTGTTTAGTTAACCCTTGATTGCTGTTGGTATCTCTGGGAGGAGTTGACCTCCAGGCCAATTGTCTGTGATGACCAGCTAAGTCTACACTGGAAGATCTGTTGCGTAGGAGCCACCCTTATGGGGCAGGACTTGCTTCAGAGGGGCTTTGGTGCTCACTGAGTCTGCCCCTTGAGTGTGTCTCTTATGGATGTGAAGAGTTGTAGTCCAGTATGGTCTCACTCTGACTACTGGGTGCACTGGCTCTTAGATCTCCAAGGACATGCAAGGTCAGCCACTGTCTGGGGCTGCTCAGCAGGAGCTACAGAGACGTCTGCAGATTCCTCCTATTTGTTTGGGGTTTAGAAGTGCCCAGAGGAGGCCCAGCTGTGAAGCAAGGCAGGCTGCTGCTGCTGGGCCTTGGGCCTTCTTTTGGAAGCTCTGAGGCTTTCTGACCCAGCTTGACAGGTTTTAGGTGGAGAAAGAAACAGGCTATTCTTATGCCAAATCTGATGCACACAGCTTAGGTGGGATTATAAATTGGGTGGGGCAGCATCTCTGGGAATCACTAGCGTAGAGCAAACAGCAATGGCTGCCAGTCAGCACTTCACCTGAGAGGTCCCCGGGTCTCCGAGTCCAGCACCCTGTTGCAGGAACAACGATCGCTGCAAGCACCTGTGAGGGAAAGCCACCCTCACATTCCTGTCCCAATGCCATACAGTCCAGTTTCTTTCCTTAGGAGTCTGGGTCCCCCAGAGTCTCACCCAGAACTGGAGTTCAGAGCAAGCAGGAACTTGTACCTCCCTCCCGATTAAAAGAGCAGCACATCCATGTGCAAGCACTTTCCACACCTCTGCACCTCTTACCAGTCTCAGTGTGCTTTCTTCACCTCTCTAGTTGTGAAACTTCCACTCAGCCAGCTTTCCCACAGTTCTGGTGTTCTGCCTTTTAGTTGTAATTTTGATGTAGTTGTGAGAGGCAGCAAGTATAGGTGTTTACCTATGCCACCATCGTGGTTCTCCCTAAATATTATATTTCTAAGTGCATAAAATATTCCTGGATATGTCCTTCAGAAGTACACTCAGTTAACAGTAGTTGACTCTTATAGAGAGGCAACTGGAGATGGAAAGCAGAGGAAAAGTTTTACTTTTGACATTTTTATATTCTGTAAAACATTTGTTTTATTATTTTAGGTATAAAAAATTAATATGAAAAAAACAGGGCTCGAGTTGTCTTTTGCTCAACTTACAGTGAACCCTGCTTTCCATATTTGTTTATTTTTCTATCACCATACATAATTTTTAAATATATTTTATTATGGATAATTTTAAACTTCAATCTCCTTTCCTCTTTCTTATCCTACTCCTGGATTATTTTAAACAAATCCAAGACATTATATTATTTCCATCCATAAACATTAAATTTTGTGCTTCCCAAATATAAGAATTCTTTTAAAAATCATATCGACAGTAATTTTCACACATAAAATTTGACAGTAATTTCTTTTTTTTAAATTTTGTTCTTTTTAAAAATATATATATTTTAATGATTTTTTACAGAGCGGAAGGGTGAGGGATAGAAAGTCAGAAACATCGATGAGAGAGAAACATCGATCAGCTGCCTCTTGCACGCCCCCTACTGGGGATGTGCCCGCAGCCAAGGTACATGCCCTTGACCGGAATCGAACCCGGTACCTTTCAGTCCACAGTCCGACGCTCTATCCACTGAGCCAAGCCTGTTTCGGCGACAGTAATTTCTTAATTTCTCCAAAGCTAGTAGTCAATGTTCAAATTTTCTCAGTTACCTAATTTTTAAAAAGTTTCGTTGTTTGGCTCTGTGGCCAGTGTGGCTGAAGTGGTTGGAGCATCATCCCATACACCAGAGGCGGCTGGTTTGATCTCCAGTCATGGCATATACCCCGGTTGCAGGTTTGATCTCCAGTCATGGCATATACCCAGGTTGCAGGTTTGATCTCCAGTCTAGGCATATCCAGGAGGAAACTCACCTGTGTTTCTCACATGAATGCTCCTTTTTTTTGTGACTTTGGTTACTTTTACCATTTAATTTGCAAACAATTTTTATAACAAATTATTTTAACCAAATCATATCTTAAAAACTATATAGAAAACCAGGGAAAAAGTGAACTGCTCATTGTGGAAGGCCTTAAATTACATTATTACAGTAGAAAATACAAGAGGCAGAACATAACTGAAAAGACTAATACAACATTAGATTCAATTCTATAGCTTCTGTAGCTACTTAAAACATGATTTTAGAAACTAAACCCAACATTTCCAGTAACCATAGAAACAGTCAAAATAAAATTTGCCATGAAAGACTTTATATACCATGCTTGATATAGGAAGGTAGAAGATGTAAAAATCAGGATACATGAGACATGACATTTTATCTACAACTCCTGTCTACTTTACTGAGGGTGTAGTTTCAAAATTTAATCACCTTCTTCAGCTTCAGACTCAAGATTCTCCTTCAGCATTTTTAAGCCACTCCACAAACTTTCCTTTGCTCAGACACTTCTCCCCTTTGCAACATGTGCATCTTTGTACCATTTCAGAATGGGATCCTCACTCAGGACTTCAGCTTTATAAAAAAGCACCACTATTTTCTGGAAGGCTTTCATGAAATGAATGTTAACATAGCAACACTCCTGAATCAGTAACAGTCAGCTCAGACTGACCTTGAGTAGTAAAGGCAGTGAGGAAAGGGCTGTATTGCTTCATGTGTTGATGGTTTGCTCTCTGTAAGCTCCTCTTTTTTGATCCATTCCATGGAGCTCATTACTGTACCAGATTAATCCAATGACAGTGGGTTCTGGAATATTGGGATTCTTTTTTTCCATTTCCTCGACATACAAAATTATATCCTTAAATGGATCACCACGGAACATCTGTTCTTGATGCTCTTTCTGAAGTTCTTTACTAACTCCTATGGTTTGCTGATTCTAAACATATTCTGAAAGCTCTTTTAAGCCTGCCTCAGTGAAATACTTTGTTTGTTTTTGAGGGGGAGGCTAGAAAATTCTTTATTCTGGGGAACTGTCCTTTGTCTTCAACAATAATTCTGGCCTCTGCCACTAGATGCCAGTAGCAGATCTACAGTCCTGACAACTAAAACTCTCTTTGGATGTTGCCAAGTGTCACCTGGTGCAAAATCACCCTAGTTGAGAACCTCTGCTATAGAATGGTTCATTCTGTTTTTAACTTTTTGATGAAACTCCATACTGTCTTCCACAGTGGCTGTACCAGTCTGCATTTCCACCAGCAGTGAAGGAAGGTTCCTTTTTCCCCACATCCTCGCCAGCAATTGTCATTTGTTCATGATAGCCATTCCGATAGGTGTGAGATGGTATCTCATTAATTGTTTTGATTTGCATCTCTCAGATGATTAGTGACTTTGAGCATGTTTTCATATGTCTCTGGACTTTATGTCCTTTTGAAAAGTGTTTTTTTAGACTTTGCCCATTTTTGATAGGATCATTTATCTTCCTTCTGTTAAAGTGTATGAGTTCTATATATGTAAAAAGGTAATGATTTAAATGCATTCCTTTCAATAAATTCTATATTATTGCAGGACAAGTCCAAATACTTGAGGGAAAGCAGGCCTTCACATGAATCTTTATGTAATTCTCTCAAATTATTTTCACTGAGATTTAGTTTCTCAACCAAATGGTATGACTTCCATTTTCTTTACCAATGTAAGAACTAGCATTTCCCCGCAAGTGTAAGACGGTGAAGGTGCCATTGTAGGTGCTGGGCTCTGGTACTGGCACTCTGTGGAGCCTCTGGTTTGAGCCAAAACCAATACACGTCAGTGTCCCATTATTGCAGGAACAGAGCTCACATATGTTCATGGTGGCATTCTGTTCAGTCATTGGAGGAACTGCCTCTGATGACTCTGGTTGCTGAGTTATTGTAACTTCCATGTCAAATGATAGAACTGTGGCTGTGACTTCAGAAAAAGTTGGCTGCTGAACCTGAACAAGTTCTAGATGTTGAAGTGTCACTTCAGTCTGCTGCAGGGCTGGAGCATCAGTCTCCAAAGTCAGTTCTGGAGTGATGGTGAGCTCCAGGTCCAAAGGTGGAAAGGTTGGCTGATGAGCCTGAACAGTCTCTGGACATGGAATTGTCACCATAGGGTGCTTTGCAGGAGCTGCATTTGGCTGCAGGGCTGTAGCACCAGCCTCCAAAGTAGGTTCTGGAATGATGGGGAGTTCCAGTTCCAACAGTGGAAAGGTTGACTGCTGAGCCTGAATGGGCCCTGGCAGTGGAAATGTCACCCCAGGGTTTAGTGGAGGAGCTGCAGTCTGCTGCAGGGCTGTAGCAACAGCCTCCAAAGCATGCTCACAAGTGATGATGAGTTCCAGGTCCACAGATGGAAAATTTGGTCACTCAGCCTGAACAGGTTCTTGAAGTGGAAATGCCACCGCAGGGTGCTTTGGAGGAGCTGCAGTCTGCTGCAGGGCTGTAGCACCAGCCTCCAAAGTAGACAGAGCTAGGGATTCCTGCTGGGATGTAGGTTGTTCTTCTCTGGTGGACTTTGCATGATGAGCTGAGACTTTGCTAGTAGCAGATGGTGCAATCTTATTAGGGGGCTTGGAAGTTATCAAAACCCCCAGGTCCATATCCTTCACACCGATAGGCAAGAATCGATGTTGAACTTCACCCCAATCTGGAAGTGAGTCTGTTGCCTTGTGATGTGAAGGCTGAACTTCAACATCCATAGACTTTGGAAGTTGACGTCGACTCTTAACTGGATTCGAGAAGTTTGTATATTGGCAAGAGGCACGGGAGGTAGAGCTGAGCTCTTTGAAGATTGAACATATTCAGGATAGGGATGATGCTTATCTTGAACTGCATGGTGGTTGAACAAAAATTTCAGTAGCTCAGAGGACACTGTAGACTGAGTTGAGGCTTCTTTTTGGGGTGGAGCTGAGCTAAAGCCTCCTGAGGGTTCGGAGAAGGTTCCATTTTTTCAGGGGCCACTGCAAGTACAGCTGAGACATCGTGGTTGAACAAAGAAAGCTCAATATTTGCAGGATTTTGCTGATCCCAAGACTAGGGCTTGGAGGGCCCCAGGGGGATAGAGGTCAGCAGGATAGAGTCCATAGCCAACTCCGGAATTGGCGCTGCCTGGACCTGCAGCCACAACACCTGCCACAGGAACAGAAACCATGGGGCCCACATGTGCAGCCTGGACATGACAGGCAGTGGTCCGGGGCACAGTAAGACATCAAGGCAAATGAGGCAAGAAGGGTGACCCAGGAGACTGGGGCACAATGAGCGACCCGGGACACTGGAACACAACGAGCGATCCAAAATACTGGGCACATACGAGCAACCTAGACAAGTGGGATGCACGTACCATCTGCAGAGCAGGAGCCCAACAATTGGCAGCTATGTCACAATTGGCAGCCCTGTCATGCATGTGCCCCTTAGCAACCAAGCACCCCTCCCCACCTCAGGTTCTAACCTGTATTATTATTGGGCCAAAGTGACTATAGAAGAGTGAGCCTTTTCCCCAGAATCACCAGGGATCACGTGGTTTCTTTCACCTACACCAAGATAACTACCTTCCTCTGGGTCTTCCCTCGCCACTCACAGTAAGGAGTGATTTGGCCTGCACACTTGGGTGGCCCTAGAGCCCAGAAATGATAGGACGTGGGGAGAGGGTGTAAAAGAAGGTGGAGAGTTGGGGGTATTGAAGAACTTTCCAAGAAAGCCACAGGGCCTGGCACCTCAGGAAATTCAGAAGGGTGAGTCCAGTCTGGCAGTATGAGCTCCTCTTCAAAGCTGAAATCTGAGTCTTCCTCCCAAGGGCCTTCCTGCTTCCAGGAAGAATAGCTGACAAATACTTGAGGAATAGCAGGCCTTTCAAATGTTTTTCGCTGAGAATTCTGGAGAGCTGCTGTAGGTGCTGTGCCTCCTGAAGCTGCTTTCCCTGCAGTCACTCGCCACGTCGTCCTCTTCCATCTCCTCTGGTTATGGGAGTCGTCCTCGACCTCTCCCTCTCCTCCTCCCCCTCCTCTTCCTCAGTATCTTCAGAATCCAGGGTCTCCTCTGCATTGCCCTCCTCTTCCTCCTCCACTTCTCCTTCAGGGTCAATGTATACCACACGCTACGTGGGTCTGAGCCAGGTACCCCTTATAGCCCCAGGCACTCCGGTTGGGCGGGGTGAGTGTAGGAAGGAGCTGGTGGCTGCTACCTCAGGTTACTGCTGCCTGCCCCTGCTGCCTCCGCATCTCAGTGAAATACGTTGTGAAGTGTTCGACGCTCTGTTTATTGGCAGGAAAAAATTCCATCAGTCTGTTACCCATGCTGACTCTCCGAAGACTTGAGGCTACTGCATTGATATCTTTTTGGCTTATTCATGAGTTAAAGAGCTTTCCAGCAAAAGCTGCTGAAACCTCTTCTTTAACCAAATTCTCATTATAAAGACTTTTAAGGATGGGTGCAGCCCTAACCGGTTTGGCTCAGTGGATAGAGCGTTGGCCTGCAGACTGAAGGGTCCCAGGTTCAGTTCCTGTCAAGGGCATGTACCATTGTGCAGGAGGCAGCTGATCGATGTTTCTCTCTCATCGATGTTTCTAACTCTCTATCCCTCTCCCTTCCTCTCTGTAAAAAATCAATAAAATATATATTTTTTTAAAAGACCATGAATCCTTAGAGAAGTGGTTTTCAACCTTTTTAATGCTGCAGCCCTTTAATACAGTTCCTCATGTTGTGGTGACCCCCAACCATAAAATTATTTTCGCTGCTACTTCATAACTGTAATTTTGACTGTTATGAATCAAAATGTAAATATTCCGATGGTCTTAGGCGACCCTGCCAGCGGTTGAGAACCGCTGCTGTAGAGCCTAAGACCATCGGAAAACACAGATATTGCTCCACTAGCTAGGAGAACACCAGTCAACATAGCCAGCTTGTTCCTCTCCGGCTCCGAAAAAAACCCTTTAAGAACAGCAGCAGCTTTTTCATTTCATCTTCAAAACCTTTCTCCAGGTATTTGTAGCGCCTGATTAACTTGTCAAAAACCTGAGCAAATGCTTACATGGTCTCTAGGTCTTCTTGTGCTGCAAACACACAGACACCTGTACGCATCATGTCATCTGCCAGTGTGCCCCCTGGGGCCAGCGTTCCCCGGCCAGCAGAATGTCAGAGTGTTTCCGCATATTGGCGGTAATCAAGTTTTGCTCCAGAAGCATCAAGAAACTTTGCTACTGTTTCCAAATCAGCACCAGTTTTACTTAAGCCTTGAATAATGCAATCTTGAAACTGAGTAGGGTCAAACTTCTCTTTTTTCATGTCTTTTTCTGGTTTTAAAACGCTAACCTGATAGCGTTGACTTTTGCTGCTTTAGATTATTCATAAAAGACACCCGAATTTAAGGTGAAGAGAAAAGGGCCAGAAACTCCAGATGTCTCTCTTTCTCGTCAATTTTTTATTGATTTCAGAGAGGATAGAGAGGGAGAGAGATAGATAGATACGTCAATGATGGGAGAGAATAATTTATTGCCTGCCTCCTAGGGATCAGAGGAATAGAGCCTGCAACCTGGGCAGGTGCCCTGACCAGGAGCTGAACTGTGGCCGCCTCATCCGTTGATGCGCAACTGCCGAGCCACACCTGCCAGGCTCTCGTTCGTTTTTTTTTTTAAGTTTTCTTGTTTGAATTAGGATCCAAATAAAGTTTAATCATTGCAATTATTGATATTATCTTTCTCTTGCCTCCCCTGCTCTTTTTTCTTTCTTTTTAATCTATTTATTAAAGAAACTATCATTTGTCCTAGAGTTTCCTTTAGTAGGAATATTGGTGTATCCCAGTGGTGTTCAGTTAACATTTATTATCTCCTTTACTATGTTATCTGTAAATCTGTAGTTAAGTCTGGAGGCTAATTATATTTAGTTTTTTTTATTTGTTTGTTGAAGAAATAGTAAGTGTTGGTGTATATTTCCATTTGGGGCTACCATCCTGTCTGGTTATCTTTTTGTGTGTGTGATGTTAGTATCCATTGGTGATCATTGCCCAGGACCATCTATAATAATAAAAGCGTAATATGCTAATTAGACCGGACATCCTTCCAGACAAAGCTGGGGCTGCAAGGGAAGCCTGAGTCCCTGATGTCTGTGGGCAGCTGGAGGGAAGTCCGGGTCCTGGGTGCCAGAGGGAAGCAGGTGCTGGCAGCTGGGAGAAGGAAGGCCTACTCTTGCACGAATGTCGTGCATTGGGCCTCTAATCTTATATAATAAAAGCCCAGTGACCATAATGGCATAACGACCAAAATGACCGCTCGACCAATCGCTATGAGGTGCATTGACCACCTGTCGGTCCTTCCCCCTGGCCTGCGGGCTCCAATCACTGCTAAATGGTGAACAGGGAACCACTGGGAACTAATATGGGTGGTGGCAGGGCAGGACTGGGGACTGGCGAGCAGGTGAAAGGCAGACCTCTCAGTTTCTCCCCCCAGCCCATAGGCTCCGATCAATCGCCACATGGCGAACAGGGTGGGTGGCAGTGGCTGGGCAGGACTAGGGACTGGCAAGAGAGTGAAAGATGGGCTGATTGCAGGCTTGGCCTAGGGACCCTACCTGTGCACGATTTGGTGCGCGCTGGGCCTCTAATTCGTAAGAGTCTTCCATCAATGGAACTCTTAGCTAGTGGCTTTAGCAAATGTATTAAGGTATATGACATTTAGGTACAGATTATTGTAAACATTTCTAACTTTTTATATTTTCTGCAACTATTGCCATTGGCGTGCTAGTTTATTGTTGGACCCTTTCATCATGGTTTAGTCTTCTATTTGATCAGACAGACCATCTTGTTTTTCAAACCCCAATTAAAACATTACTTTTGGTCCTGACTGGTTTGGCTCAGTGGATAGAGTGTCAGCCTGCTGACTGAAGGGTCCCAGGTTCGATTTCAGTCAAGGGTACATACCTTGGTTGCAGACACATCCCCAGTAGGGGGGTATACAGGAGGCGGCTGATCGATGTTTCTCTCTCATCAATGTTTCTAACTTTCCCTCTCCCTTCCTCTCTGTAAAAAAATCAATAAAATATATTTTTTAAAAACCACACATTATTTTTGCTTTTTTAGCTTTCATCAGGATATTTTTCCTTCTGAAGGTATGTAAAAGGAATCTTAGATGTAACTGTTAATTTGTCAAAGAATACACTAAAGTAAAAAGTTATTTGTTTATTCATGTAATCTTTCATTCAACAAAGTTAATTGGTGCCTAGTATGTTCGTGGCACCATGCCTACCTCAGGTTGGTGATAGTTGTGACATCATCAGACAAGCAATTAGAGTGCAACATGGCAGATGCTGAGTAAGGGAAAGTACATGTGTGTACTCTGAGAGCACATAGAAGGTACACTTAACCCAGTTCTGGGGGGCAGGTTTCCTGGGTGAAGGAGTGCTGTACTGATGTAAAGGATAAGCAGAGTCAGGCTAGGGAAGAATTGGGTGGCCAAGGTAATGATGAAAAAGGCCTGGGGCAGGGAGTGGAGGGGGGACTGCAGCTTGTGGAAAGGTCTGGAAGTGAGAGAGCAGTTCCAGTAATTACAGGCTGTTTGTTCCTTGTGATTAAGCCCCTATCCCAGTGGTAGGCAAACTCATTACTCAACAGAGCGGCAAACTGACCACTAAGGCAGTTTGCCGACCACTACCTTAGGGGAACTAAAACTAATTTAGAACAGCTGGAAGATAGCTATGATTTGAGGAGAGAGGGATGGGTCAGGGAGTGTGCAGAATCAGACCACGAAAGACTTGACAAACAATGAGTGAGGGCTTTATTCCCAAGGCAGTGAGAAGGACATATTTGGGAATTAGGGTAAATGCAGAAAAACCTTGTAAGAGATAGTTACAGAGGAACCAAGATGGCGGCATAGGTAAAGCACCTGTCTTGCTGTCATACTCAGCAATTTTAATACTACAACTTAACGAAAGAACAAACACCATCCAGAATCACCAGAAAGCTGGCCGAGTGAAAATTCCACAAATAAAAGTGAAGATAAGACACTGTGACTCAGAGGAGCGGCGGCGGACAGCGTTGAAGATTCGCGCGGAGAGAGGTTTGGGGTGGGCGGCTGAAAACTGGCCAGTTTTCTCGAATGGGGAGACAAAGACGTCCCACTGGACTGATTCTCCAGCTTTGGGCGAAGTCCAGGGAACCCACTATCATATGGGGTGAAAACTGGACAGTGGGAGGGCACACCGAAACTCGGGCGTTGCAGGGGTCTCCTGGCTTGTGGAGAAGGCAGCTTGCACGAACAGCTCAGCTGCGTGACCGCGCAGAGAGCGCTCTGCGACTTGCCCTCTCATTCGGGAAACCGTCAGACTGCTTTGTTTTACGACCCTGGGTGAGACATTGGGCGTGCAGTCTCATTTGGGGAGAGTCTGAATTCCCCGGCAGCAGGTGGAGCTCGGCAGTGGCCCTCTTTCAGAGGTGCTGGCGGCCATTGCCCCGGGCACAGAATCCCTGGGGCCGCATAGGGCGGAGCTAACACTGTCTGCTTGGCCCGGAGACTCCGCCCATCCAACCTGAGCCCAGCTGAGCTTCTCAGACAATTGGCCTGGAAGTCAACCCCTCCAAGTGCTAACAACGATTAACCTGAGCATAACTTCAGCAAGACTGTGCAACCCATATCCACTTCAGGTAACTGGGGAGGCTGAGCCTCTGTCCCTTGTAGGACATCTACCACACAAAGCTAACTGACCAACTCAGGGAAGCAGCCACCGTGCAGAGACATGGAAAGAAATCAGATGTGAAAGAAATGGAGGAAAAAAAACGACTGGACATGGAATTCAAAACCACGGTTATAGGGCTTCTCAAGAGGCTCCAACAAAAGGTCGAGGCCTATAAGGAAATAAGCAAGACCACAAAGGAAATGAATGAGTCCTGCAAGGAAATGATCAAGACCAACGTGGAAATGAATGAGTCCTACAAGGAAATGAAGGAGACCCTCAAGGATATAAAGGAGACTCAAGGATATGAAAAAGGACCAACCAGAAATTAAGCATACACTGACTGAAATAAAAAATATTATACAAAGACCTAAAAGTGCTCTGGAGCACCCCAAGAACCAAGTTAAAGATTTGAAATACAAAGAGGTAAAATCCACTCAGCTGAAAAAGCAAGAAACCAAAAGAATCCAAAAAATTGAAGATAGTGTAAGGGGCCTCTGGGACAACCTCAAGCATACCAACATCCGAATTATAGGGGTGCCAGAAAAAGAGAGAGAACAAGACAATGAAAACCTATTTGAAGAAATAGTGACCGAAAACTTCCCACACCTGGTGAAAGAAATTGACTTAGGAGTCCAAGAAGCGCACCGAACCCCAATATATAGGAACTCTAAGAGGACCACACCAAGGCACATCATAATTAAAATGCCAAGAGCAAAAGACAAAGAGAGAATATTAAAAGCAGCAAGAGAAAAACAGATGGTTACCTATAAGGGAGCACCCATACGATTGTCAGCAGATTTCTCAACAGAAACGATGCAGGCCAGACGGGAGTGGCAAGAAATATTCAAAGTGATGAATAGCAAGAATCTACAACCAAGATTACTCTATCCAGCAAAGCTATCATGCAGAATTGAAGGTCAGATAAAGTGCTTCGCAGATAAGAAAAAGCTAAAGGAGTTCACCACCACCAAAGCAATATTATATGAAATGCTTAAAGATATTCTTTAAGAAGAGGAAGAAGAAAAAGATAAAAGTGTAAATTAGGAACAACAAATACACATCTATCAACAAATGAATCTAAAAATCAAGTGAATTAATAAGCTGATGAACCAGGATAAACTGGTGAATGTAACAGAATCACGGACATAGAGAGGGAATGGACTGACAACTCTTGGGGAGAAAGGGGTTGTGGGAAGTGCAGCAAGAGACTGGACAAAAATCATGCAACTATGGGAGAGGACAGTGGAGGGGGGTGAGGGCGGAGGGTGGGATGGGTACCAGGTGGAGGGGAACTATAGGGTGAAAAAAAAGGGAACAATGTAATTAATAAACTGAACAATAAAGATTTAAAAAAAGAGATAGTTACAGTAATGTTGACTAGAACTGATGGTGACCTAACTTATGTTAGATACAGTGAAGATAGAAGTAGGGTTTTTTCTTTGGTGTGTGTGTGTGTGTGTGTGTGTGTGTGTGTGTGTGTGTTTTAATCCTCACCCGAGGATATTTTTCCATTGACTTTTAACGTGGAAGGAAGGGGGAGAGACAGAGAGAGAGAGACATATCAATTGGTTGCCTCCCACACGTGCCCCAACCCAGGGCCCAGGATTGAGCCTGAAACTGAGGTACATGTCCTTGACTGGAATTGAATCCAAGACCCTTCAGTGTATAGGTCAATGGTCTCCACTGAGCCAAACTGGCTAGAGCTGGAATTATAGTAGTTTTGTTCATTCCTTCAGAAAATAATTACTGAGCACCTCTATTTTTAAATACTAAAAGGCCTAGTGCACGAAATTTGTGTATGGGGGGTGTCTCTCAGCCCAGCCTGCACCCTCTCCCATCTGGGACCCCTCAGGGGATGTCCAACTGCCCTCAGGGATCGGGCCTAAAAGGGCAGTCAGACATCCCTCTCACAATCTGGGATCACTGGCTCCTAACTGCCTCTGCCTGATTGCCCCTGGCCAACTCTGCCTGCTGGCCTGATTACCCCCTAACCGCTCCCCTGTCAGCCTGACCACCCCTAACTGCCTTTCCCTGCTGGCCTGATTGCCCCCTAGCTGCTTGCTCCACCACGCCAGCCTGACCATACCCCTAATTACCTTTGCCTTGGCCCACACTGTGGCTTTGTCCAGAAGAAAGTCAGACATCTGGAAGATGTCCAGTCGACCCAGTCTAATTAACATACTACCCTTTTATTAGTATACACTGAGTGGCCAGATTACTATGATCTCTGAATGCATAATAATCTGGCCACTCAGTGTATATTCTATATAATATAAGGCTAAACATGCAAATTGTCTGCTCAACCAGGAGTTCTAACAGCAGGCAGGCCAGCCTACTGCCTATGTCCCCTCCCCATGGCCAGGCTGGCCGGACCCCACCCATGCACAAATTCATGCATCAGGCCTCTAATACACACACACACACACACACACACACACACACAGAGTGACCTGGTGCACGAAATTCGTGCACATTAAAAGAGGATTAGAGGAAATAATTAATATTGCTATTTGCCCATTCTCTATAATAGAAGTATCAGAAATGAAAGAGAATTAGTAAAATGTATATGAAAACCTTCCTCCTGTCAGAGTCTGGGGCTCACCATGGGACCCAGAGTCAAGTGCCCGCCCACCCACATGCACCTCAAAATTGCATGAGACCCAGACTGGCTGGCTCCCCTGAATTGGGCTAGATCCAGACTTGGCCAGTCCCACTCTTGCCAAGCACTGCCAGGCAGGGAGTGCAGCCTCAGGTCCCCTGGCCTGGTGCTGGGGTGGGGGTTATGGCCTGAAGTCCCCTGACCTGGCACCAGGGCAGGGGGCAAGGCCTTAGGTCCCCATCAAGCCCCGTGGGGTGGGAGGTGTGGCATGAGGTTCCCTTGCCTGGTACCCAGGCGGGAGGCACAGCCTGAGGTCCCCTAGACCAGCACCAGGACAGGAAACGCACCTTGAGGTCCCCCATTAAGCCCCACCTGGTTGGGGGTTTGGCCTCAGGTCCTCTGGCCTGGTGCTGGGGCAGGGGGCGAGCCTGATGTCCCCATCAAGCCCTGCCAGGTGGGGGACATGGCCTGAGGTCCCCTGGCCTGGTGCCAAGGTGGAAAGTGTGGTCTGAGGTCCCCTGTCAAGCCCAGCCAGGCAGGGGGGCATGGCCTCAGGTCCCCTGGCCTGGTGCTGGGGAGGGGAGCACAGCCTGAGATATCCCATCTAGCCATGCTAGGTGGGAGGTGTGGTCTGAGGTCCCTCAGCCTAGTGCTGAGGCGGGGGGCGTGGCCTGAGTTCCCCAGACCCAGTACTGGGGGTGCACCTTGAGGTCCCCTGTCAAGCCCAGCCAGGCAGGGGAATGCAGCCTCAGGTCTCCTGGCCTGTTGCTGGGGGGGGGGGGGAGGGGGTGTTGCAGTGTGAGGTCCCCCATCTGGTGCCTTGTCAAGCCCCACCTGGTGGAGGTCATGGCCTGAGGTCCCCCAGCCTGGTGCTGGGGCGGGAGGAGCAGCCTGAGGTCCTCTGTTAAGCCCTGCCGGGTGGGGGATGAGGTCTGAGATCTCCTTTCAAGCCCTACAGGGGCAGGGGAGGGCATAGCCTCAGGTCTCTGCTGATTGCTCATTAAGGCTCTTTATGGGAACTTGACTTCAGCTGTGGGTGCAGCCATCTTTGTGATGGAGTGATGGTCAATTAGCATATTCCCTCCTTATTAGTTAGGATACACACACACACTGAGTGGCCAGAATATTATGCTTCAGAGATCATAATAATATGGCCACTCAGTGTACATGTTTTCATTGATTTCAGAGAAAGGGAGGGATAGAAACATAAATGCTAAGAGGGAATCATTGATAAGTGCCTCCTGCACACCCCACACTGGGGACTGAGCCTGAAACCGTGGCATGTGCCCTGACTGGGAATGGAACCATGACCTCCTGATTCATGGTTGATGTTTAGCCATTGGGCAACACCAGCCAGGCCTGAACACCTGTTTTTTGATAGGTGCTGTTCTAGGCATTTGGGATTTAGCAGTGACAAAAATACATAGAACTTCTGCTCTCGTGGAGCTTCTAGTCTAGTGGGGAGGAAGACAACAAATAAGTAAATATCCTCCTGTATAATAAAAGGATAATATGCAAATAGACCAAATGAGGGAATGATCAGAAACCCATTGTCCCTCCCCACCAGCAGGTCCTGTCCCTGAGCAGGCACCCCCACCCTGCTCAGGGTTGGGGCTGGTTAGCAAACCACCTTCAGCCTCTCACCCCAGCTGGCCTGCTCCTTATGGCCCCCATTATGGTGGGCTGGCTGGACCCCACCAGTGCAAGAATTTGTGCACTGGGCCTCTAGTACTATATTTAGATAGTAATCACCAAGAAGGAAATAAATAAGGAAGGGGGATGAGTAGAAGGGAGCATTAGGCAGGGAACAATTTTATGTAGCATGATCAGTGAAGGCTTTATTGAGAATTTTGAGAAGCTTCATTTGAACATACATTGAAATGAAGTGAGGAAGCAAACCACGTGTATATCTGAAGGAAGAGCATTGAGGCAGATTGCATAGCACTGAGATCAGAGAGTACCTGTGTGTGGGAGGAAAAGTAAGGATGCCACTGCTGAAGAGGATTATGTTAGGGGGAGGATAGTGGGAGATGAGGTCAGATTACATATGCTTCATTGGTCATTGTAAAATGTGATGGAGAGAAATAGAGTCTTGATTCATAAGGAAGAATCAATAGGAGTTAGTGAACAACTGTATATGGGAGGTGGTGAAGAGGAAAGAGTCTTGGTCACTGAGATAGGGAACACAGTGAACTCATAACATGAACATTGTAATTTTATTTAGGGAATAAAGCAGCTGGAGCAAGCAAGCTTAGAATCTATTACCATGCAACTCTCTTTTTTTATTACAATACTAGAGACCCAGTGCGTGAAATCATGCATGGGTTGGGGTCCCTCTGTGGGTCCCCACAGGCTTGCTGTACATGGGGTTGTATTTGTAGCCCAGGTCCTTCATGAGCAGCAGGATGGGGGCAGAGGCCGCTGCTGGTTCTGCAGGCAGGCTTTCCCGTTGTGGGTGCTGTACACTTCAATAGACTTTGGGGGTCTGGCAAAATAGACTACACACTGGCAGAAGCACCTCACATTCAGGCATGCCTATGAAGTGACAGCTCTAGTAAGCGGCCACTGCTTGTGGTAATGCCCACTCCGCGTGGGATGGGGATGGGAGCAGGACAGCACCTCGGAGCACCGCAGGTCTTTATTTTTAAAAGACGGAGCTGCACACGCAGGGCCCCCAGCGCCGCCCCGGCCTGGGCTAGGGACTGCTGGCAGTTTGAAGGCCAGCCATGGCCTCAGTTGTGTTGGGGGCCCCCTCTGGGGCACTGGGCTAGGGGCTGCCAGCGGTTTGAAGGCTGGCCACACCCTCGATCCGGCAGGGGTCCCCTCATGTTGACCAGTCTTTTGGTCATTTTGGTCGTGAACGTCTTTTGGCCTTTTAATATTATGCTTTTAAGGGACTTTTCTATAATAGGGTTCAAAGAAGGTTGGAAGGAGATAACCTATCATATGGCTCAGTACAAATTTAATTTTTAAATAATTTTTTACTTTTTAATTGCAGTTGATGTGCAATATTATTAGTTTCAGGTGTACATACCCGTGATTAGACATTTACATAATTTATGGTCACCCCAGTAAATCCAGTACCCCTCTGACTCCCTGTATAATTATTGCAGTATGATTGACTATATTCCCTATGCTGTACTTTACATCCCTGTGACTATTGTGTAACTACCAGTTTGCACTTCCAAATTTCTTCACTTTTTTCACCCATCCCCCTACCCCTTTCCCATCTGGTAATCATCAAAATGTTTCTGTATTTTTGAGACTGCTTCTGTTCTGCTTTTTTGTTTGTTTTGCTTTTTAGATTCCACCTATAAATAAAATCACATGGCATTTGTCTTTGTCTGACTTATTTCACTCAGCATAATACCCTCTAGGTCCATCCATGTCGTTGCAGATGGTAAGATTTCATTCTTTTTTATGCCTCAATCATAGTCCATTAATGCAAATTTTATTGAGCCCTTTGTGTGTTTGGCTTTTGTGTATGATTCTTCTATTTTTATTTTTTGGGTAGATGGGTAAATATGCTTGGAGGCCAACTTTAATGGCTAAATGTCATTTTAGCGCTGAGATAAATAACCAGTTGAAAAAATGCAGATATAGAGCCACACCTCAGACTTTGTAGCTGAAGATAATAACCATTAACCAGTGATTGCTGTCTAGCCAGCAGGTCCCCACCAGCTGCCCACACTAGTCCCTGATTTGTAGCTGCAGACTCCATGTGCTAAGTTTGGCACAGTCTGCACCTGCCAGCCTCTTCAGGAAGAAATATTCCAGGTGCTCATTGATACTCCCTAGACTATCCGCCACTGTGATTTCTCTGAGTCTCCAGTGGTGCCATATCATTTGCAGTTTTGCTTTAGTGTGTCTTCAAAGTGTTTCTTTTTCCTGTTCTTCTTGAGTTATACCTATTCAGCCCATCACACAGCAGCTACTTGGGAATGCAAAGCAGAGAATTTCAGAAAGCAAGCTTGAGAGAGAGGCTACTGAAACTAATGGAGTTTATTAATATAAGTTCTTAATGCTTTAAGTTGTCAAGTTTCAAGTTGTGCAAGCAATACAGGGGTCTAAAAGAAGGTAGTTTTATTTTTTATTGAGGGTATGTGTATTAAAGCTGGGGACAGTGAAACAAAGGAAGGGTTTAAGATAGAAGAGGCAACAGGAGTGAGCCTAGGCAGAGCTGCCTTGCCCTTTGGAAATGTGAAGAGGAGGAGACTGGGCATGCTGCCTTGGCCCTTTAGAAAGAAATCACCGTGAGCCTGCTGGGCTGTGTGGATTCAGGAAACAAGCTACTGAGGCAAAAGACGTGCCTTTGGAGAAAGAAAGCAAAGATAAGGTGCCTTAGGAAAGAAGGGAGGTAGGGGGTGTGGGCATGATTAAGGAGAAAGAGTGTGCCTAGAAGAAGGTAGTTTTAAATTGTAAACAAACTTACAGCATTAAAATGGCAGTATCATATTGTGAGGGACTAAACTGTAGAAGTGGTGACTAAGAACCAAGAATAATAACTTGCCCCCAAATATCTGTACCTAACCTATATAGTATTTTACCAATGGGAAGCAGAGTTCTGTGGGTCAAGTGGAAGGATCTTAGCAGAGAGCAAGCTAGTCATAGTCCCAGCAGTGTCAGCTTGTGATCTGGAGCAAGTCACAGGATCACTCTATATAATGACTATCATTTCTCGAGCTCTAGCTACAGTATAATGTGCTAGGCATTCCTGTAATCATTTTACATATGACTAGAGACCCAGTGCATGAAATTCGAGGCGAGGAGGTGCCCCTCAGCCCAGCCTGCACCCTTTCACAGTCCAGGAGCCCTCGGGGAATGTCCGACTGACAGCTTAGCGCCACTGTGTAGGCTGAGACAGGAGAGGCTCCCCCTGCCACTGTCTCTGCCACCGCCACTGCGCTCACCAGCCTGAGCCCGACTTCTGGCTGAGCAGAGCTCCCCCTGTGGGAGCACACTGACCACCAGGGGGCAGCTCCTGCATTGAACATCTGGCCCCTGGTCATCAATGCACATCATAGTTCCACCATTCAGTCAATTTGCATATTAGCCTTTTGTTATATAGGATAACTCATTTAATTCTCACAACACACCGTGAAGTAGAAACTATTATTGTTCCCATATTACAGATGAGGAAACTGAAGCCTAAAAGATTATTTGTCCAAGGTCATATACAGTTAATAAGGACACACTAGAATTCCAACCCAGGCAGCTTGGTTTGACGTTTTTACCACTATGCTATATTGCTTCTCAGTTTATTTATAAGTGGCATGTTAAAAATATCTATGTTAACTATTTTACAGAGTTGTAGAAAGCAGAAAATGAAATGATAAAAGTACTTTTAATAAGGCAATAATACTATGCAAAAGAAAGCTATCGTATGAGTCCAACACCATTGTTTTCAGTTATCATAAGAGCCCTTCTTAAAGGATTAATACTTTTGTATGTGTATGTATGTATTTATTTACATATATGAATGTATGTTGGATGGGTCTCTAGCCCAAAACATCCTAGCTTTTGTAGGAAGGTGGTATGTGTAACTTTATATGTAGCACATATGTTAACTTATTAAACATAAAAATGTAATAACCACCTGTGAATTTGCCACCAGAACATTATCAATGCCTGCATCCTGTTCTTTTATCTCATACCCCATCTTGCTGTCCAAAGCTAACTGCTGTCTCATTTTATGTATAAACAGTTTTACAAGAGCCTGTGGAGGCCGTGTAGTCCCACAGGCCTCAGGATCTAAAATCTAGCTCATAGGAGCTCAGTGACTGGTGAGATTTATTTATTCACCTGCTCCCATCCCCTTTGGCAAGCACCAGGTTGTTCTCTGTACCTATGGGTCTGTTTCTGTTTTGTTTATTCATTTGTTTTGTTTTGTTAAATACCATATATAAGTGAAATTATGTGGTATTTATTTGTCTTTCTCTATCTGACTTATTTCATTTAGCATTATACCCTCTAGATCAGTGGTTCTCAACCTTCCTAATGCCGCAACCCTTTAATACAGTTCCTCATGTTGTGGTGACCCCAATTATAAAATTATTTTCGTTTGCTACTTCATAACTGTAATTTTGCTACTGTTATGAATCTTAATGTACATATCTGTGTTTTCTGATGGTCTTAGGCGACCCCTGTGACCCCAAAGGGGTCGTGACCCACAGGCTGAGAACCAGTGCTCTAGACCATTTGTGTTATCGCAGTGACAATATTTCATTTTTTATGGCTGAGTAATATTCCACCATGTGTGTTAGTGTATGCCACATTTCTTTTATACATTCATCTATCGATGGACACCTAAGTTGCTTCCTTATCTTGACTATTGTAATAATGCTACAATGAACATAAGGGAGCATATCTCTTTTTGAATTAGTGTTTTTGTTTTATTTTAATAAATACCCGGAAGTGGTATTGCAGAATCATGTTGCAGCTCAATTTTTAATTTTTTTTAGGGATCGCCATGGGTTTTTCCATAATGGTTGTACCAATTTACAATGCTACCACTGTGTCCAGGACTTCCATTTTTTCCATCCTTCCAACACTTAATTGTTGATTTTTTTTTATGATACCCCTTACAGGTATGAGATGGTATCTCATTGTGGATTTGATTTGCACTTAGTTATATTGAGCTTCTTTCCATGTCTGCTGGTCATCTGTATGTCCTCTTTGGAGAAATATCTATTCTGTTCCTCTGTACATTTTTGAGGGAGAGAAAGATAGAAACATTAATGATGAGAGAGAATCATTGATTGGCTGCCTCCTACTCGCCCCCTACTGGGGATCAAGTCCCCAACGCATGTGCCCTTTACCAGAATTGAACCTGGACTTTTCAGTTCACAGGCTGAACCAGCTAAAGCCTCTGTACATTTTTCAATTGGATTGATTTTTTATGTTAAGTTATATGAGTTCCTTATATATTTTGGATATTAACCCCTTATTGGGCATATCATTTGCAAATATATTCTTCCATTCTGTGGATTGTCTTTTCCTTGATGGTTTCCTTCACTGTGAAAAAATATTTTAGTTTGATGGTGTCCCACTTGTTTATTTTTTTCTTTTGCTGTTCTTGCCCAAGGGGACATATCCAAGAAGTATTGGTAATACTGATGTCAGAGAGTTTACAGGCTATGTTTTCTTCTAGGAGTTTTATGACTTCAAGTTTACATTTAACTCTTTAATCCTTTTAAGTTTATTTTTGTATATAGTGTAAGAAAGTGGTCCCATTTCTTTTTTTTAAACTTTATTGTTCAATTTATTAATTACATTGTTCCCTTTTTTACTCTGATAGCTCCCCTCCACAAGGTACCCATCCCACCCTCTGCCCTCACCTCCCCCCCGCCACTGTCCTCTCCCATAGTTGCATGATTTTTGTTCAGTCTCTTGCTGCACTTCCCACACCCCTTTTCTCCCCAGGAATTGTCAGTCCATTCCCTCTCCATGTCTGTGATTCTGTTACGTTCACCAGTTTATCCTGTTCATCATATTATTAATTCACTTGAATTTTAGATTCATTTGTTGATAGATGTGTATTTGTCGTTCATAATTTACACTTTTATCTTTTTCTATTTCCTCTTTTTTATCTTTATTGTTCAGTTTATTAATTACATTGTTTCCCCTTTTTTATCCCCCTATATCTCCCCTCCACCCTGTACCTATCCCACCCTCCACTCTCACCTCCCCCTCCCCACTGTCCTCTCCCATTGTTGCAAGATTGTTGTCCAGTCTCTTTCTATACTTCCCACAACCCTTTTCTCCCCAAGAATTGTCAGTCCATTCCCTCTCTATATCCATGTTTCTGTTATATTCACCAGTTTATCCTGTTCATCAGCCTATCAATTCACTTGATTTTTATGTTCATTTGTTGATAGATGTGTATTTGTTGTTCATAATTTATATTTTTACCTTTTTCTTCTTCCCCTTCTTAAAGAATATCTTTCAGCATTTCATATAATATTGCTTTGGTGGTGGTGAACTCCTTTAGCTTTTTCTTATCTGCAAAGCACTTTATCTGATCTTCAATTCTGAATGATAGCTTTGCTGGATAGAGTAATCTTGGTTGTAGATTCTTGCTATTCATTATTTTGAATATTTCTTGCCACTCCCATCTGGCCTGCATCGTTTCTGTTGAGAAATCAGCTGACAATCGTATGGGTGCTCCCCTGTAGGTAACCAACTGTTTTTCTCTTGCTGCTTTTAATATTCTATCTTTATCTTTTGCTCTTGGCATTTTAATTATGATATGTCTTGGTGTGGTCCTCTTTAGATTCCTATATTTTGGGGTTCTGTGTACTTCTTGGGCTTTTAAGTCAGTTTCTTTCACCAGGTCGGGGAAGTTTTCAGTCACTATTTCTTCAAGTAGGTTTTCATTAACTTGCTCTCTCTCTTTTTCTGGCACCCCAATAATTCGGATGTTGGCATGCTTGAGGTTGTCCCAGAGGCCCCTTACACTATCTTCAATTATCTGAAGTCTTTTTGTTTCTTGCTTTTCCAGCCGAGTGGATTTTGCTTCTTTGAATTTCAAATCTTTGACTTGGTTCTTGTGGCCCTCTGGACTGCTTTGAGGACTTTGTGTAATATTTTTTATTTCAGTCTGTGTATGCTTGATTTCTAGTTGGTCCTTTTTCATATCCGTGAGGGTCTCGTTCATATCCTCAGAGGTCTTGTTCATTTCCTTGAGGGTCTCATTCATTTCCTTGTAAGTGTCATTCATTTCCTGGTTGGTCTTGTTTATTTCCTCGTAGTTCTCATTAAGTTCATCGGCCTTTTCTCGGAGCCTCTTGAAAAGCCTTATAACCGTGGTTTTGAACTCTATGTCTTGTCGTCTTTTCTCCTCCATTTCTTTCACACCTGATTTCTTTCCATATCTCTGCATGGTGGCTGCTTTATGTGGTAGATGTCCTCTAAGGGTCAGTGGCACAGCCTCCCCAGTTATTTGAGATGGGTACTCTTACTGCAATCCTTTATGGGTTGTACAGTGTTTTTTAATTTAAACCCAGCTTGTTGTTGTTAGCCCTAGGAGGGTTTGACCTCCAGTCCAATTGGCTGTGAAGAGAGACTGTGTTCAGGTTGGATGGGCGGAGTCTCTGAGCTGCGCAGGCAGCCTCAGTGTCAGCTACGTCCTATGCGGCGCTCTGTTGGATGGGGATGGCTGCAGGCACCTCCAAGAGAAAGCCACTAGTCTCTTCCCCTTGCCAGACAACTCTGCCTCTCCCCAAATGAGTCTGCACACCCAAAGTCTAGCCCAGGATTGTAAAATAGGTGGTTTCCGGGACCAGGAGACAAGTTTCCAGGGAGCAAGTCACACATTTGTGCGACACTTGTGCACAAACTTATTTTCCCAGCTACCCGGTTTCTCCTCAGACTAGGAGACCTCTGCCGCGCCCGGCTTCCAGAGTGCGTCCCCCGGACCTCGGACCTTGCCTGGCACTGGGGAATCTGTGCAGTGGGACGTCTCCACGGACCCCGGATCTCGGACCTCGCCTGGCACTGGGGAATCCGTGTAGTGGGACGTCTCCGCCCTCCCCGTTGGCGAAATCCAGCTGGGGTTGCTGCTCCAGCCCTACAGCCCGCACACGACCAGGATGGCTCCTAACCTGTTTCCGCACGATCTTCAAGGCTGCGCTCCTGCCGCTCTTCTGAGTCTCAGTGTCCCACCTTTACTTTTATTTGTGGAGTTTTCACTCAGCCAGCTTTCTGGTGATTCTGGGTGATGTTTGTTTTGTTGTTATGTTGTAGTTTTTGAATAGTTGCGTGGGGCAGAACAATAGGTGTTTACCTATGCCGCCATCTTGGTTCTCCTCTATTTTCTCTTCTTAAAGAATATCTTTCAGCATTTCATGTAATATTGGTTAGGTGGTGATGAACTCCTTTAGCTTTTTCTTATCAGCGAAGCACTTTATCTGACCTTCAATTCTGAATGATAGCTTTGCTGGATAGAGTAATCTTGGTTGTAGATTCTTGCTATTCATCACTTTGAATATTTCTTGCCACTCCCATCTGGCCTGTATTGTTTCTGTTGAGAAATCCACTGACAGTCGTATGGGTGCTCCCATATAGGTAACCATCTTGTTTTTCTCTTGCTGCTTTTACTATTCTCTCTTTATCTTTTGCCCTTGGCATTTTAATTAGGATGTGCCTTGGTGTGGTCCTCTTAGGGTTCCTATATATTGGGGTTCGGTGCACTTCTTGGACTCCTAAGTCAATTTCTTTCACCAGGTGTGGGAAGTTTTCGGTCACTATTTCTTCAAATAGGTTTTCATTGTCTTGTTCTCTCTCTTTTTCTGGCACCCCTATAATTCGGATGTTGGTATGCTTGAGGTTGTCCCAGAGGCCCCTTACACTATCTTTGATTTTTCGGATTCTTTTGGTTTCTTGCTTTTCCAGCTAAGTGGATTTTACCTCTTTGTATTTCAAATCTTTAACTTGGTTCTTTGGGTACTCTAGAGTACTTTTAGGTCTTTGTATAATATTTTTATTTCAGTCAATGTATGCTTAATTTCTGGTTGGTCCTTTTTCATATCCTTGAGGGTCTCGTTCATATCCTTGAGGGTCTCATTCATTTCCTTGTAGGTCTTGCTTATTTCCTTGTAGGTCTCGGCCTTTTCTAGGAGCTCTTGAGAAGCCCTATAACCATGGTTTTGAATTCCATGTCCAGTCGTTTTTTTCCCTCCATTTCTTTCACATCTGATTTCTTTCCATGTCTCTGCATGGTGGCTGCTTCCCTGAGTTGGTCGATTAGCTTTTTGTGATAGATGTCCTACAAGGGACATTGGCTCAGCCTCCCATATCCTGAGGTGGATATGGGTTGCACAGTCTTGTTGAAGTTAAGCCCAGGTTAATTGTTGTTAGCACTTGGAGGGATTGACCTCCAGACCAATTGTTTCTGAAGTTCAGCTGTGCTCAGGTTGGATGGGCGGAGTCTCTGGGCCAAGCAGACAGCGTTAGCTCTGCCCTATACGGCCCCAGGGACTCTGTGCCGGTGGCAATGGCTGCCAGAACCTCTGAAAGAGAGCCGCTGCCAAGCTCCACTGGCTGCCGGAGAATTCAGACTCTCCCCAAATGAGTCTGCACACTCAAAGTCTCACCCAGGGTCGTAAAACAAAGCAGTCTGACGGTTTCCCGAATGAAAGAACAAGTCATGAGTGCTCTCTGCGCGGTCAGGCAGCTGTGCTGTTCCCAAATTCATGCGCACTCCGCACAAGCTCGCCTTTTCCACAAGCTGGCAGGCCCCTGCAGCACCCGAGCTTCAGCGTGCCCTCCCACTGTCCAGTTTTTACCCCGTATGATAGTGGGTTCCCTGGACTTCTCCTGGAGCTGGGGGGTCAGTGCAGTGGGACGTCTTTGTCTCCCCGGTTTGAGAAAACCAGCCGGGTTTTCAGCCGCCCGCCCTATCCGCTGGCGCGCGCCAAACCTCTCTCCATGTGTATCTTCAACGCTGTCCTCGGCCGCTCCTCTGAGTCACAGTGTCCTATCTTCACTTTTATTTGTGGATTTTTCACTCAGCCAGCTTTCCGGTGATTCTGGATGGTGTTTGTTCTTCCGTTAAGTTGTAGTTTTGAAATTGCTGTGTAAGGCAGCAAGATAGGTGTTTACCTATGCCGCCATCTTGGTTCTCTGGAAGTGGTCCCATTTCTTTTTTTCTTTATTTTTTTTGCGTCTATCTGTCCCATTTTCCCAGCATCACTTATTGGAGAGACTGTCTTTACCCTGTTGTATATTCTTGCCTTTTTTGTTATAGATTAATTGACCACATAAGTGAGAATTTATTTCTGGGTTCTCTATTCTATTTCATTGATATATGTGTCTGTTTTTGTTGAGAACTGTGACATTTAGAATCATAGGATCATGAGGTTAAAAGTCTCTCCATGGCTTTGTTCCAAGAGGACTCTAACTAAAACAGTGATTTTCAATTTTTTTTATTTCATGAATCTATAAAATAGACACTTGTGCACACATTCTCTCTCTCCCATCTCTCTCTCTCTCCCCCCTTCCCCCTCTTTCTGTCCCCCTCCCCCCACTGGAGAGATATTGCTTAATAAAGCACATTGTTTCCCAAGAATAAAATAGATAGGAATGCTACCTTGGCCAGTGAAATTATTGGTTTGAAATGTGGTTGGGGAATTCATTAATTTGGAGTAGTGGGTTAGATTCTGATTTGAGTTGAAGTTACTTTGGGATACAATGAACTCCCAAATGATAGCATTATCAGATCAGTTGGAAGCACATCAGGGAAATGGTTAAAATATACTTTACCTTCTTAGTAAAGATTTTAATGTTTGCTGTGTCAACCTAAGATGCCTTTACTTATTCAGGTTCTCCGTGCCTCTCATTTTTATATGAGATTGTAAACTCTGAGGTCACAGATCTTGTTTGTATTGAACAAATGTATGCTTTTTTTTTAAGTGAATGAATTAATCAGGCTTTATTGGGGGTCTCCGTGCGGGTTCACAGGCTCGGGGGGAATGGAGCCGGGGAAGCCACGCCCTGTGACTGGGCCCAGGGGAAGGGGAAAAGAGGGGACCCAGCCGGACCTCCTCCTGGACTGCCTGAGAGAACAGTCCGGGAGAAAAGGATGCCACGTGGTGCACCGAGACACATTTTAAGGCAGGGGTTGGGCCCAGGGTGGAATGGGAAGGGGTGGGACACAGGGCACTCTGGTATGTGATTGATTGGTGGCTCAATGTCTCTGTCAATTACATCATAACTCCGCCCACCAGTTGGGGGGGTACCTATCATTCCAGGCTTCTGATAATATTAAAAAAATAATTGAGAGTCCAGGCAAGGTCTAGGGGGCGAAGGTCCATCTTCCATAGCTACTTCTAGCTGAGAGGGGGCGTCGTTAGGGGCGTCTACCCGGAGTCTCAAGGATTATGGTGTTGGGTTCTGAATTCAGTGGCAGATCTATCTTCTGGTTGGTGAACGTCTGCATTATGTTCTGCAAGAAACCAGTGAAACAATGCATGAGACATGGAACAAAGAGCAAGATTAAAGGAAGATACCAGTGTGCCTAATGAGAGGAGCCAGGGAGTAAGTGGGTGAAAAACAGGGGGTGTTTCATGGTTTCCCCAAAGGACTGGTTGGTGAAGTCTCAAGTACGATCCAGTTGAGTCACTTGGAGGTAAAAGCTGGTCCTGAGGCTGTCACAGTGTCACTTGTCTGGTTTTGCTGCTTTTCTGGGCCTGGAGCTGAAATACAACTTGAGGGAGAGTAAGGTTCGTGAAGAGGACTGGGGTCCCTCGGCTGGAGGGCTGGTCCTGGCCTGGGTAGAAACCTGTGAGGGTGTTCCCGGAGCAGTTGTCTAAAAAGGGGAAACAGAAGGTTCCTGAAAAGGGCTTGCAGGAGGTGGGGCTCCTTGGTGTAGCCTGGATTCCGGTCAGGCCCATGGGCAGGGGGTCCGGCCAGAAGCTGTAAATTTCTAGAGACGGCCTCTGACAACCTAGGGCAGGAGTGCGTTGCCACAGGTTGGGTGGAGGAGAGTGGCTGGGTTCAGAGCTGTGGACTGGGTTCGGGAAATGTCAGGATTTTCGAGGAACAGGAGATGGGGACTTCCTACATGTAATGGGGAGGGGAGGAGCACAGAAGGTCCTGTAGTCTATGGGTGGAAAAGACCTGTAAGTGTTGCTGGAGGGAGCTTCTGGGCCTCCTTGGTGAGAACAGTGGCTGCAGTCAGAGTCCGGAGGCAGGGTTGTCATCCTTGGACCTGGGATCAAGCTGTCTGGATAGGTGGGCTATGGGGGTGAAGGCTGGCCCTAGGGGCTGGGTGAGGACTCCCATAGCTATTCCCTGTTTATCATTAGTAAAATAGTTGGAAAGGTTTAGAGATGTCTGGGAAAGAGGGAGAGAGATGCCAGAAGGGTATCCTGGAGTTAGAAAAAGCCTGGCGAACAAGGGAGGCTGAGAAGAGGAGGCCTACTGGTGTTTCTTTAGTGGGCTGGTATAGTGGGGCCTTTTACCATTCTTGCCCCTTCCATTAAATAATTGATAAGCTTGTGCCAGCAAGAAAGTTGTTTCCTAGGAAGGGTGGGGAAGGGGAGAGGGTGGGGTGAGGAGGCGCTGAAGCCAGAGCAGTTTTCAGAGCTGAAGGGTGATTTGCCATCAGTACCCAGGACTAAGATCACGAAGGAAAAGTGGCCCAGCAAAGGAAGGCAGGACATAGAAGGTAGCACCCGTGTCGACCAGAAAGGAGACCTGCTATCCGTTACCTGGAGCATTAACCTGGGCTCGGTATGGGCGATGGGGGTTGTCAAGTCTGGGCATCTGCAGTCTTCAGCCAGTTCCAGCATGGCCGTCGGCTGGTCAGGACCTGGAAGGATGGCCCCTCTGTGCTGAGACACAGAGAGCCCATCACTTTCCCAGGGGCAGTCACTTTTCCAGTGGCCGTTTTGACCGCAGGGCTTGGTTGGAGGCCGGGGCCAGAGGCACGGCCTTTTCCAGTCGGTGGCCTTGTTTCCACACGTGAAGCATTCTCCAGGCGATGCTTGTCCTCTTGTTGCACCCCACCACGCACAGTCCGTGGGCCTCAGATCTGCTTCAAAGATTGGGTTTGCAGGGTCACCTTCTAAGGCGGGCCTATTCTGCCTGCTTCCCAAGGGGAATTAAGAGTTAAATGCCATGTTCCGATCGCTGACCTGGGTTTGAGGCATAAAGAGAGGGGAGGGGGAGGCGGGGTGGAGCAGGAGACAGCCCAAGGGAGGAGCACAGTGTGGGCAGCCACACCAGGCGGGGTCCTGAGGGGGCGGGACTTGCCATGCCAAGATGGGGCCCCCAGGGGGATGAAGGGCCACGTGGTCAGGGTCAAAAGAGCAAGGCAAAACAGAAATTCAGAAATTCCCTTAGCTGTTTGGGGTGGCAGGAGGTTCTCTCACTTCGCGGCAGCCTCTGGTCTCGTGGAGTTGGTTCCCACAGGTGTAGAGAGTTGGTTCCCACAGAGGCCTGGCGGCAGCGGCGGAAGGGGGCAGAAGAGGGGCAGCCGCAGTGTGGCGAAGGAAGAGGGAGAGGAGAAGGAGAGGCAGAGAGGAGATAACGGCTGGGTCGGAAAAGTAAAGAGAGCGACAGAGAGAGGGGCAGTTTGAGGGGGTTTGGTGTGGGAGGGGCGTTTCGGGCAAGGAGGGTTTGGTGGGTAGAACAGCGGTAGCAGAGGTCAGGGCGGGAACAGAGGTCCCAAAAAGCCTGAATGTATGGGAGAACATCCCAATTTGGTAAAATTTTGGAGGAGACACCCGAGAGGGGTCTGGGGATCGATCTTGGACTCAGAGGCCCCCATGACTTTCCTCTAGGACGGGGAACCTGGACCCCTGAGTGTCGAGGAGTAACAGATATGGAGGAGGCGTCCCCCCTTGTTATCTGCCTCCAGACAGAACAGTGGGCAGGGAGGCGACTGGAGGGCGTCCCCTACAATCATCTCCTGCAAGGACTCCAAGAGTCTGGAACGGAGGGGAATCTCGGCACGGCCGTGTCTAGGACGATCAGCCCCGGTGGCGACACGGGGTCCAGGGAGGGGTAAGGACTCCAGGAGTCCGGAATGGAAAAACTTACAGATCGAAAAGAAGTCGGCGGAGCCTCTGGGTCCAAGGTGCTGGAAGGCGGCGAGGAGAAGGAGAGAGAGGGGGGACGCTCGACCCGGTCTGACCGGGACGGGTCACAAAACCCCTCTCCCGGGTTTCGGCACCAAGATGTAAGGTTCTATGCCGCCGTGAGAGAAACTGCAAGCAGGGAGTCCGAATAAGTGAACGAATTAATCAGGCTTTATTGGGGGTCTCCAGGCGGGTTCACAGGCTCGGGGGGAATGGAGTTGGGGAAGCCGCGCCCTGTGACTGGGGCCAGAGGAAGGGAAAAGAGGGGACCCAGCCGGACCTCCTCCCGGACTGCCTGGGAAAACAGTCCAGGAGAAAAGGGTCTCCTTTTTCTTTTTTAAATGTGGTTTAAAAATGACAAAACTTCCATTTTAATCATTTTTAGTGTACAGTTCAGTAGTGAGTATATGCACATTGTTGTGGAACACATCTCCCGTATTTTTTTACCTTGCAGACTTAAAACTCTATGTCCATGCAACAACAACTTTCCTTTCCTCCTCTAACCAGCCCCTAGTAACCACATTGTACTTTTTGTTTCTATGAATTTGACTACTTTAGATACTTCATAAAAGTGGAATACAGTATTTGTCTTTTTTTGTGACTGGCTTGTTTCACTTAGCATAATATCCTCAAGGTTCATCATGTTATAGAATGTGTAAGAATTACCTTTTTTAAGGCTGAATAATATTCCATGGTAAATACTACAATTTATTAATCCATCCATAGACATTTCTCTAATGATTAGTGATTTTGAGCATCTTTTTATATACTTGCTGTCTATTCATATATCATCTTTGCAGAAATGTCTATTCAAGAGCTTTGTTATGTGCATATATGCATAAGCCATGGACAACAAGACAGTAGCTGAGTGGAGGGGGTCTATGAGGGTGAAAAGGGGACATCTGTAATACTTTCAGCAATATAGATACATTTTTTTAAAAGAGCTTTGCCCATATTAAATGAGATTATTTACTTTTTTGTTATTGCGTTGTAATAGTTCTTTATATGTTCTGGGTATTAACCCTTTATCAGAGATTACTTGCAAATGTCTTTTCACATTCTGTAGATGCCTTTTCACTGTTGATTGTGCCATTTGATGCACAAAAACTTTTAAGTTTAATGTAGTCTTATTTGTGTCTGTTTTTGCTTTTGTTACCTGTGCTTTTAGTGTCATGTCCAATGCCATGAAGCTTTTTTCCTATATTTTCTTCTAGGAGTTGCATAGCTTTATGTATTTTGTTGAGGTCTTCGATCCAGTTAACGTTTCTATGTGATTTAAGATATGGGTCCAGCTGCATTTCTTTGCATGTAGATATCCAGTTTGATACCCACATATAATTCATTGAAGAGACTGTCCTTTTTCCATTGGGTGGTCTTGACCCTCTTGGCAAAGCAAAGATCATTTGACCACATACACAAGGGTTTATTTCTAGGTTGTCTATTCTATTCCACTGGTTGATTTGTCTATCTTTATGCTAGTACCACACTGTTTTGATTACTGTAGCTTTCTAATAGATTTTGAAATCAGAAAGTGTGAGTCTTCCAAATGTGCTTTTCTCTTTCAAAATTGATTTGGCTCTTCAGAGTCCCTTGAAATTCCATATGAATTTTAGGGTTAATTTTTCTACAAAAAATACCATTGGGATTTTGTTGAATTGGAAGATCACTTTGAATAGTATGGACATTTTAACAATACTAAGTTTTCTAATTCATTCATTTCATATTTCCTTCCATGTTTTTGTGTCTTCTTTAATTTCCTTCCACAGTCTTTTGTAGTTTTTTTTCCAATAACAGTTCACATTCAATATTATTTTGTATTTGTTTTGGGTGTGCATTTAGTGGTCAGACAGTCATATACTTTACAAAGTGTTCATTCCAGTGTTGCCAGTACCAACCTGGCACCGCACATTGTTATTACAATATTATTGACTATAGTTCTTTTGCTGTTATTGACATCCCCATGACTATTCTATGACTGCCAACCTGTACTTCTCAATCCTTCCATCTCATCCAGTGTCCCAAATCCATTACCAGTCTATTCCCTGTATCTATAAGTGTGTTTTTGTTAAATGTATTTTATTGATTTTTTACAGAGCAGAAGGGAGAGGGATAGGAAGTCAGAAACATCGATGAGAGAGAAACATCGATCAGCCGCCTCCTGCACGCCTCCCACTGGGGACGTGCCCACAGCCAAGGTACATGCCCTTGACCGGAATCGAACCCGGGACCCTTCAGTCCTCAGTCCGACGCTCTATCCACTGAGCCAAACCGTCTCGGCTGTATCCATAAGTTTGTTTCTGTTTTGTTTGTTCATTATATTGTTCTTTATATTCTACATATAAGTGGAATCATATGATACTTGTCTTTCTCTGACTGATTCATTTTACTTAGTATAATAACTTCTAGGTCCATCCATGATGTCACAAATTATAAGATTTAATTGTGGGTTTTTTATGGCTGAGTAATATATATATATATATATATATATATATCACACACACATACCACAGCTTGCTTTTTTTCTCACCTGAGAGTATTTTTCCATTGCTTTTTAGAGAGAGTGGAAGGGAGGGGAAGAGACACCGAGAAACACAGATGTGAAAGAAACACATTGATTGGTTGTCTCTCACGTGAGCCCCAACCAGGGGCTGGGGATCAAGCCTACAACTGAGGAACATGCCCTTGACTGGAATCAAATCCAGGACCATTTAGTTCACGGGCTGGTGCTCTATCTAATGAGCCAAACGGGCTAGGGCCGTGGTCGGCAAACTATGGCTCGCGAGCCACATGCGGCTCTTTGGCCCCTTGAGTGTGGCTCTTCCACAAAATACCACCGCCTGGGCAAGTCTATATTGAAGAAGTGGTGTTAGAAGAAGTTTAAGTTTAAAAAAATTTGGCTCTCAAAAGAAATTTCAATTGTTGTACTATTGATATTTGGCTCTGTTGACTAATGAGTTTGCCGGCTACTGGGCTAGGGCATACCCTCTCTACTCTTAATTCCCTCCTGTCTATTTAATCTATATCATTGCATAAACTTTTTCTTTGCTCACCCTTTTTTAGCTTCTCTGGTTCTTAAAACAATAGTAGTCTATACATTTCAAGGCCTTCCATTTCCACACTTGAGTAACCTATCAAAACCAAATTGCAATCAAGTTGTCTATTATTATTGCATTTCAGAATCTTGTAATGGAGGTGCTAATAGCATGACATTTCTTAGAGCTGGCTGAAACCTCCCCTACATGCTAAGTGTGTATTTGCCATCCTTCCATCTACTCATCTACCCATTTTAAAGACATTATTGAGCCTTTGCTACTTGGAGAAGTACCAAATAAGTATAAGACATAGCAACCCATAAGACAGAGCAACTCCTTAGGTGCTCTCTAACCTAAGGAGTGTCCTTTTGATGTTGGGTAAAGACTCAGATTGAAGATTGTAGTGGTGGTTTCATTTCAGAATGGTGCCATATTCCCAAGAATTACCACTTCTTTTTCCCTTACCAACATTTCCCCATTACTACATTACTTTTTTCCTTCCTATTTCTTGGACATAGTCAAGTATTACAGAAATTGAAGATAGGGTTAGGCAGTACTACATTTGAATCTTGGCTCAACTATTTTCTAGCTGTGTGTTCTTGAGAAAGTTATTTAACACTGCTGAACCTCAGGATCCTCATATTCAATGAGAATAATAGTACCTGGCTGTTTTAGGACTAGAGAATTTGTGAAAAATACTTGCTATTTTGTGTACCTTACTAAATACTATTGCTGTTATTATGTACTAGAGGCCTGGTGCATGAAATTCGTGCAAGGGTAGGGTCCCGAGGCCTAGCTGGTGAACAGGCCTGATCTGTGGGGCGACGAGCGGGACAATCAGAGGCTCCCACTGGCACGCACCTTGGATGGCCTGGGGCTTTCGGGCTGGGGTCAGCTCCTGCATTGAGCATCTGCCCCCTGTTGGTCAGTGCATGCCATAGCAACTGGTCGTTCCACCAGGCATTCTGCCATTTGTTCAATTTGCATATTAGACTTTTATTATATAAGATAGCCACTGTTTACATTTCTCAATAGCATGGGGGCTTTCTTAGACAGTATTTGCTATTATAAAGTGAAGTATGAAATGAAGTGGATAGTTCTGAACTTGAGAATCATGAGGTCAGACATCTCAAGATCATGGAAAACCTAAAAATGTGCCATTCTACAGAGGAACTCATGAAAACGTATGATGGAAAAAATTCTGTTAGTTGCTCACTTCTATTTCTTCCTAGTGATGAGCATGCATGTTTTAATATATTTTTAAAAATATATTTTTATTGATTTCAGAGAGGAAGGGAGAGAGAGACATAAAAACATCAATGATGAGAAAGAATAATTGATTGGCTGCCTCTTGCATGCCCCCTACTGGGATTGAGCCTGCAACTCAGGCATGTGCCCTTGACTGGAATCAAACCCGTGATCCTTCAGTCTACAGGCCAACACTCTATCCACTGAACCAAACCGGCTAGAGCCATTTTAATGTCTTTAGCTATTGAAATATGTAAGCATTTGACTTTAAAACCCTATTTGTCGATATGCCTGAGAACCTGCTAACATAATCAACACATTTTTCTAATTCTGTGATCATTTTAGCATTATTGGCAGTGTTTTATCAAAAGGGCGGAATTCTACAACACTTATTTACTTATTTATTTAATCGTCATCCAAGGATATGTTTTTTATTGATTTTAGGGGAAGAGGGAGGGGGCAGAGAGAGACAGACAGACAGACATTGATGTGAGAAAAACATCAGTTGCCTCTACTGGGGATTGAACCACAACCTAGGTAGTGCCATGACTGGGAATTGAATCCATGACCCTTCAGTGCATGAGATGACACTCCTACCAACTGAGCTGCAACAGCCAGGGCTACAACAGCTTTTTAGGAGACTGCCAAGTCAGTTTTGAAATCAAACACTAATTGCCTGGGGTAGGTTGTTAATAAACTAGAGACCTGTACAAGAGTAGGCTTTTGCAGCCGTGATGACTGCCTCAGTTCCACTGTTGTAGCCCTGGCTTTGTCAGGAAGGACATCTGGTCTAATTAGCATATTCTGCTTTTATTGTTATAGACTAGAGGCCTAAGTGCACAAAATTCGTGCATGGGAGGGGGAGAATGTCCCTCAGCCCAGCCTGCACCCTCTCCAATCTGGGACCCCTCAAGGGATGTCCATCTGCCCATTTAGGCCCAATTCTGACAGGATCGGGCCTAAACGGGCAGTCAGACAGCCTTCTCACAATCCAGGACTGCTGGCTCCAAACTGCTTACCTGCCTGCCTCCCTGATTGCCCCTAACCACTTCTGCCTGCCAGCCTGATCACTCCCTAACCACTACCCTGCCAACCTAATTGATGTCTAACTGCTCCCCTGCCAGCCTGTTTGTCCCCAACTTCCCTCCTCTGTTGGCGTGGTCACCCGTAACTGCCCTCCCCTGCAGGTTTGATCACTCCCAACTGGCCTCCCTTGCAGGCTTGGTCCCTCTCAACTGCCCTCCCCTGCTGGCCTGATCGCCTACAACTGCCCTCCCTTGCAGGTCTGGAACCTCCCAACGGCCCTCCCCTTCTGGCCATCTTGTGGTGGCCATCTTATGTCAACATGGGGGCAGGATCTTTGACCACATGGGGGCAGCCCTCTTGTGCGTTGGAGTGATGGTCAATCTGCAAATTACTCTTTTATTAGATAGGATAGAGGCCTCGTACATGGGTGGGGGCCAGCTGGTTAGCCCTGAAGGATGTTCTGGATCAGGGTGGGGGTTCTCTTGGGGTGTGGGGCGTCCTGGGTGAGGGGCCTATAGTGGTTTGCAGGCTGACCATGCCTCCCAGCGACCCAAGAGGAGGCCCTGGGATCTGGGATTAATTTATGTTCTACAAACTGAAACTTTGTAGCCTGGAGCAGAGCCAAGCCTTCTGCTCGCTCCTTGGTGACAGCCATTTCTGTTTGGGTTTATTTAAATTCTATAATTGAAACTTTGTAGTCTAGAGTGGAGGCCTAGCCCTAGGGCTACAGAAGCTTGGCTTTCTCCATCACCTGGGCAACCCTAGTCTCTGCTCTCTCCAGCTCTGTGGCTGCCGCCATTTCTGTTGGAATGTATCTTCTGTAATTGAAACTTTGTAGCATTGAGTGGAGGCCTAGGCCAGCAAGGGCAGGTGGAAAGCTTGGCTTCCTCCATTGCCGGAGAAACACAAGCCTTCCTCGTGCTCTCAGTGGCCGCAGCCATCTTGGTTGGGGTTTATTTGCTCCTGATTGGCTTGTGGGCATGGCTTGATCAGAGATACAGTCAATTAGCATATTACTCTTATATTAGATAGGATGGGTTTTTCTAGATGAACTGTCAGCCTACTGTTTGTCACGTGGCTCCTTTTGGGATACAGAAGTCTTGCTACTGTTTCTTACATTTCCCCATACCCATAGTATGATAATCTTGTCATTTCTGTCTTATTTGAGCCCAGATTCTCACACATGATGAATGGCAGGTATGAGGAAAATATCTCTCATACCAATGAGAACTAGTAAGAGAGAAATCTCAAAAGGTTCTTCTTTGCAATTGCTTTTGAATGTCAAACAAGTCATTTTCCAAAATCTTATATTGTTAGAGTATGGGAGAACCTATGGAATAGTGTTGCATGTCAGTGCTTAAACATTTTATCTCCTGTTATAATTCTTAAATTATTATCATTTGTTGTTATTGTTACTTTTAATATATTTTATTGATTTTGTTTTGTTTTTTACAGAGAGGAAGGGAGAGGGATAGAAAGTCAGAAACATCAATGAGAGAGAAACATCAACCAGCTGCCTCTTGCACATCCCCTACTAGGGATGTGTCCTCAACCAAAGTACGTGCCCTTAACTGGAATCGAACCTGAGACCCTTCAGTCTGCAGGCCGACACTCTATCCACTGAGCCAAACCAGTTTCGGCTGTTGATATTGTTGTTGTTAATCTTCACCCAAGGACATTTTTTTCATTGATATTTATGTATTTTAGAGAGAGTGGAAGATAGGGAGGGGAGAGAAAAAGAGAGACATTGATGTGAGAGATTCACACTGATTGGTTGCCTCATGCACGTGCCCGGACTAGGGCCGGGAATTGAACCTGCAACCCAAGTATGTGCCCTTGATCAGCAATCGAACCCACAACTCTCAGTGCAGGCTCATGCTCTTAACCATTGAGAACACCAGCCAGTGCTCTTAAATTATTCATTATTTATTTCAACTATGAGAATCAATGAGGAAGCATTTTATATTCAATAACAACAAAAATTTACTTCCCGAAGCATAAGTCTAAATTTTTCATAAATTAGAATTCAAGTAAAAGGCAATTTCCCCATTCTCCACCCCTCCATCCCCCCAAAAAGGGGGGCAGAAAAGGTAGCTGCAAGTACCATAGGATTTTTAGTCACAAGAATCGAACCCGGGACCCTTCAGTCTGCAGTCCGACGCTCTATCCACTGAGCCAAACCGGTCTCGGCTCTTCAAAGGTTTTTAATTAAATGCAATACCTGTCAAAATTTCAAAAGGATTTATTTTTACAATTTTACAAGTTCATCCTCAGTTTCATACAATAAAGAGTCAAAAATGGCCAAGACTAATTTGAAGTGTAGATTGGCCAGATCTGTAGAACTTGTCTTTATAATAATCAGAACAGTATAATCCAGGCTATTTAAATAGACCAACTAAACAGAATAGGGGAAAAAATCCAGATGTATTAATAACCTAATTGTAAAACTTTTAAACTTTTAAAAGAAACTATAAAAGGCTATTTTTATTACCTTAAGGTAAGAAAGGATTTCATAAAATATAAGATAGATAAATTACATCATATGATTATATTAACTGCATCTTATCCATGACAAAAGATACACCTTAAACCAAAGACAAGCATAGACTGAGAGAGGATATTTAAAACGCATCTAACCAGCAAAGTCCTTGAATACAGAATATATAAAAAACTCATCATTTAATAAGGAAAAGACAACACAGTAAAAAAAAATAGGCAAAGGTTTGTTGATCTCTTGGAATATGTAATTGCCTATTATTTTATTTCTCCTAATATTAGACATATTTCTTTTTTAAAATAAATCTTCGTTGTTTAGATTATTACAATTGTTCCTCCTTTTTCCCCCATAGCTCCCCTCCACCCAGTTCCCACCCCAGCCTCTGCCCTTACCCACTTCACCATCGTCATCCATAGGTATACAATTTTTGTTCAGTCTCTTCCAGCGTCCCCCACATCCCTTTCCCCCTGAGAATTGTCAGTCCACTCCCTTTCTATGCCCCTGATTCTATTATATTCACCAGATTATTCTGTTCATCAGATTTTTTATTCACTTGATTTTTAGATTCACTTGTTGATTTATATGTATTCATTGTTCATAATTTTTATCTTTACCTTTTTCTTCTTCTTCCTCTTCTTAAAGAATACCTTTCAGCATTTCATGTCATATTGGTTTAGTGATGATGAGCTCCTTTAACTTTTTCTTATCTGTGAAGCTCTTTATGTGACCTTCAATTCTGAATGATAGCTTTGCTGGGTAGAGTAATCTTGGTTGTAGGTTCTTGCTGTTCATTACTTTGAATATTTATTGCCACTCCCTTCTGGCCAGCATAGTTTCTGTTGAGAAATCAGCTGACAATTGTATGGGTGTTCCCTTGTAGGTAACTAACTTCTTTTCTCTTACTGCTTTTAATATTCTCTCTTTGTCTTTTGCTCTTGGCATTTTAATTATGCTGTGTCTTGGTGTGGTCCTGTTTGGATTCCTTTTGTTGGGGGTTCTCTGCACTTCCTGGACTTGAAAGTCTATTTCTTTCACCAGATGGGGGAAGTTTTCTGTCATTATTTCTTCAAATAGGTTTTCAAAATCTTGCTCTCTCTCTTCTTCTGGCACCCCCATAATTCGGATGTTGGTGCACTTGAAGTTGTCCCAGAGGCTCCTTATACTATCTTCATATTTTTGGATTCTTTTTTCTTTTTGCTTTTCTAGTTGAGTGTTTTTTGCTTCTTTGTATTTCAAATCTTTGACTTGATTCTTGTGATCCTCTAGTCTGCTGTTGGATCTCTGTATATTATTTTTTATTTCAGTCAGTGTATGCTTGATTTCTAGTTGGTCCTTTTTCATATCTTCGAGGGTCTCATTAAATTTATTGGCCTTTTATAGGAAATTCTTGAAAAACCTTATAACCGTGGTTTTGAATTCTATATCCAGTCATTTGCTTTCCTCCATTTCTTTCATTTGTGACATGTTTCTTTGCTCTGCATTTTTGCTGCTTCCTTGAGTTGATAGAGTGGCTTTGTGTGCTAGGTGTCCTATAGGGCCCAGTGGCTCAGTCTCCCCAGTTACCTGAGGTGGACACTCTTGGTGCACCTCTTTGTGGGCTGTGTGCACAGTCTTGTTGTAGTTAAGCTTTGATTGTTGTTGGTATCACTGGGAGGTTTTGATCTCCAGGCCAATCAGCTGTGTCTAAAATGTGACCAGTTCTGTGCTGGAGACACCGTTATGGAACAAGACTTGCAAAAGCCTCTGTGCTCAGCTTGGATCGGGGGGCGTCTCAGGGCAGAGCAGACAGCCCTCCCCTAAGAAACCCCTGGGTCTCAGTGTCCCTCAGTAATCTCTGCAAGCACCTCTGAGAGAAAGCCGCCCTCGAGTTCTGCCCGCTGCCAGTCCATTTTCTCCCCAAATGAGTCTGGGTCCCCAGAGTCTCACCTGGAACTGGAGTTCAGAACTGTCTGGCGCTTTTGTCTCCCTCCCAATTGAGAAAGCCAGCCATGCACTCAGTTGCCAGCCCTCTCCACCTGCGCGCACACCTCCGTACCTCTGCCTTCCGCAGCTCCTTTGAGTCTCAGTGTGTTTTTCTCTTTCCTTCTGGTTGTAGAATTTCCACTCAGCCAGCCTTCCTGTGGTTCTGGATGATGTCTGTTTTGTCTTTTAGTTATAGTTTTGAAATTGTTGTGTGAGGCATCAGTTTAGGTGTTTACCTATGCCACCGTCTTGGTTTCTCTAGGTATATTTGTATTGAGAGCATCTTTAAAGCACTTTAGTTCGTATTGATTCTGGTAAATTCCCACTTGAGTGGTAGGTATAGAGAAAGCAAAGATGACCAATAGATGTATGAAGAGATGTTCAACCTTAGTGTAATAATCAAGAAGATGAAAACAAGATCTTACAGCTCAGCCATGTACCAGTAATGTGACCTTGGATAAGTTTCTTTACCTCTCTGAGCTGTTTTTTCTCTTTTAAATGGGGTTAAAAAGTGCTACCTCATCAAGTTGTCATGAAAGACAGTGATAATATGTTTTAGAACAGTGTCTGGATGTAGTAAGTGTTCAATAAATGATGTTTGACTTAATTATCTAGAATGCAAGTTAATTATAAAAATAGTGAAAAATCTAGCCTCAGCCAAATTTTGTCCATCTGTATTCTACTTGGAGAGATCCTAAGTAGAGCGCTTCCCCTGAAGTTGCCAGCTAGTTCGCTTTTTACTTCAAGCCCTCTCAGGTGGCATTAGCTTGAAGTCATAACCAGGGTCTACACCTTATTATCTCTAAAGATTCAGAATGTGAATTTTGTGAGAACAAAATATGGTGACCAGTTTTTTAGGAACTGACTTCTATCATCAAAATATTCAGAATGAAGCTTCATTTCCAGTGGAAAAAATATAACCTTTAAGCGTATTCATGCTTGAGTCTTTTGGTGGTTATTGCATTCTCTCCCTGAAGGCAAGCAACATGGAAAATGAATTTTGGTTTTCTGAGTAAGGGGTCAATGCAAAGGGAGGCTGCTGACTAGTTTTAGTGACTAACGGCAGCATCAGACCCTATATGATAAAACCAGAATCAAGTGGTTATATTTGTGAATTGGGGGACCTGCTACCTTCAGCTTTGTAGGGGACTATCTAGTTATTGCTCTGAGGATGCCCCTTGCTGCTGGCTTTCAGCCGGTAGTCAGGGATACACTGACAGCCCTCAGTGGTCATGTTCTCCCTGGCTCTCTGAGGTTACACCTTGCTACATTGATTGAGTTTAGGGGTCCTAGAATTTTGCACTCAGACTTCAGATTTTTTTTTTTAATTTTTAACAGATGGATCATTGTGTCCACTATATTTTTTTTCTTTCAAACTGCAATATCAGAAGATAAGCCTTAACTCCTGTTTTAGAGACGTACACGAACATGAGGTGATAATTCCTATTTCTTGAACCTGCTCAGTGGCAGTAGCGCCTTGATGGTGCCACCCCCTTTCCGAAACAAATTAAGGTCCAGATTGTAAAATTCTGTAAGATATTTTCTTTACCGTCAGACTCATAGGCTGGCCTCTTAGAATTAGTAATGAATCCAGTGGTCCCTTAGAGGTCTGTTGGGTAGTCTCTTTGAATATGTCATGTATATTATTTTGCTTCTGCTAATATTGATATGTTTTTAATTGATAGTTTCTTCAAAGTGGTTTAGTTCTTATTTTGTGTGAGTGGTAGTTATAGTAATAGTATATATATTTTGTTCAATTGGCTGTAGCTCAGTTAGATGGTTTGATGGGGACTTTATTTGTCCTTGGCAATAGGTTGTTTGTGACATTAACTTACAAATAATAAACTGAAATTACTGAGATGTCAGGGTCAGACAGTACATGTTCATAAATGAAAAGTTTAACCTTAGAATAATTACTGTTCTAGTTATTCCTATCTATTACTTGGTGAATTACATGTATACCCTGTTTCATTATGCCTCACTGATATTATAATTTGATAAGTATGTGCAACATGCAGCACAGTTACTACAGGCAACATGGGAGGGATGCTGGAAAAAATTATGAAGTCACTAAGGCTTTTTTGTGTGTGTTCTCGTATTTTTTTTAATGGACCTCTTGCTTTTGTGTCCATTACCCCTTGACACTCAAGTCTTGCTTCTATGTTGTCTCAGGCAGTTATTCAAACTTTCCTTTCCCTCTAGTTCCTCCCTCACTGCATGTACCTGTGTAGTATCCTGTCCTTCAGAGCTTTGTTTTCCACTTCCTGCTGTGGCAAATTCATCTGCACTGAGTTACTGGTGGTTTGTTGATGGGTTTTGTGTGTTTACCATGTAAGATTCTATATCAGCCCTGGCCAGTGTTCTCGGTGATTAGAGCATCGGCTCACACACTGGAGGGTCTCAATTTCATTCCTGGTAAAGGGCACATAGCTGGGTTACAGGTTCAATCCCAGGCCTTAGTCCGGGTACATGCAAGAGGCAGCCGATTTATGTGTTTCTCTCACATTGATGTTTTTCTCTCTCCACCCTCCTCCCTTCTACTCTTTAAAAACCAAAAGGAAAAAATATTCCTCGGGTGAGGATTACCCAAAAAATCAATTCTGTATTTGCCTTTAATGGGGAAGTCAATGCCTTAATCCAAATGATGGGACTGACTGGCAGGCCAGGAGGGTTAATATCGTTAAAATAGAGCAGAGGTGTCTGGGATTTATGGGATTTGAAGTACGTGAAGTTCATTGCCTGGATGTGCACTGGCCCTTTTCTCTGTGCCTGCTCACTATAGTTGAGTTCCCAGAAGTACTTCTGCTTTACTCTTATACGAGAGATGAGGGTTCATGCACAGTTCACGTCTTTGAAGTGCTTTCTATGCCTTATTGAAAGAAGGCCCCTTTTATGTTTTTGCCATGCAGCACATTCTGCTGGACCTGTAAGTATTCAATGGGAATCCCCCCACTGGAGGGTGAGCTGAGACTGATTCTGCTTCCTTAATTCAACTGTATTTTATGGCTTGCTTTTAACATCTTAATTGGACTTTTACTATCCTTGCACTGTATTTATAGAAAAAAGTACTAGAAAAATCCTTTCATTTGCTTTGGAAAAATAATGATTTTTCTCATTTTTAATATAAAAGTATTCTCTAATTTCTTGTTTACTATTATTTTATTATAAAGGTTTTATTAAGTGAGACTATCTAGATAAAATCAAGACCATATAGTCACTGTAAGCTGCTCAATTAGCCAGCCTTACATTAGGCCCTTTGGAAGAAAAATAACTGTTTTCAGGGATGGATGACAAGGTGGCCAAGTTAGCCAATACTTTGGTAAAGTCAGTCATTTCAGAGCGCAGTTACACAGCCATCTCATTTGAGCCTCCCTCAGGACAACTCTTTGAGGTGGGTATTATTGCTCCCCAATTTTATAGACTGAGGAACTGAGGCATAGAATGGATCTTTTATACTTGGAATGATCTCAAGGAAGAGTCCTTCACATTCAGCTGACTGCCCGCCCCATCCTCCGAGGCTTACACTGGCACTCATCCTCCATCAGAGAGACTGGTTGGGTGTTGAGGGAGAGAGTTTGCTGAAATTGAATAATGTTAGGAATTGCTCCATGAAGGAAGCTAAGATCCCTTGAGAGTTGGGAAAGGAAGAGTCGGCCCACAGAATTCACTTCTATAGACAGTTTTCAGTCGTGGCCCCTGGGGAAGTAGAATAGTCATTACTATCTTGGTTCTTTGGCTGATATGAAATTTCAGATGATTGACACTTGACTGACTGAGGTTCTGCTATATTGCTCCTCTGCAATAAGCCAAAGAGGTCTGCACTTTGTCGGTCATAAGCTTATGAAAAAGGTGTGGGGGGTTCCTTTTCCAATGATTAGTGCTTGTAGAATATAATTCCTTAGGTTCTCCATAAACGGTAAATATCATCAGATTTAAATATCTCTAAATCTTATTTTCTAATGAAAACATTAAAAAACCATATATACTGTGTTTATCTGCAGTCATCTTGCTGGTGCCTGAATCTTCAGATTGTTGAAACAGTGTCCTTAGTGTTGTGTTTTTAAAAAAAAAAAATAGGTAACAGCCCTAGCCAGTTTGGCTCAATGGATAGAGCATTGACCTGCAGACTAAAGGATCCTAGGTTCAATTCCCGTCAAGGGCACATGCCCAGGTTGCAGGCTCGATCCCCAGTGGGGAGCGTGCAGGAGGCAGCTGATCAATGATTCTCTCTCATCATTGACGTTTCTATCTCCCTCTCCCTCTTCCTTCCTCTCTGAAATTAATAAAAATAAATTAAAAAATAAAAAATAGATGACATGATTTCTCCCCCCAACTACCCCCAAAGGTACCAAGGTTGAATCTGCTTTTTGTCCATCTCCACCCTGTTTGCTACCACAGCACATGTGGTGTGACGGGTTTCTTGTTTATGCTCTTAGTTGCATGAGAAAGAGAGAGATTGTGTATGTGTTTATACCCCATTCTGCCTCTTTGCTTTTTCACATACTGTATTTTGAATTGTTTAACACATAGCCCTGCCTCTCTAAAAAACAAAACAGAAAACTACTGGTAGTTTCGTTGCATGGCCAATTTATAATTTACTTAACCTGCTCTCTATTGAAGTGCCTCAGTGTCTCTTTGTATCTTCCAGTTTGCTCCTTTTGAATGTATGTAACAAATACCCCTTTGTATTTGGTCCCCCCCCCCCTTTTTTTGGACATTTGTCTTCTTTGCTCTTGAAATTAAGCGCTCAAAAGTTGTGTCTCCATTCATGCAAGATACGATGGAAATCCGTCCTCTCAGATGCAATTTGGTGTGTTATTGGGAAGAACACAGGACTAAATATACTGCTGTCATTTTGAGAAACAAGCCCTCAGGAAGATGAGTTCCAATTCCTTAGCCACTGAAATAACCAACACTGCATCTAATCCTGATGATCCATTAGTGAATTCTAGTCAGATTTATTTTCTATTCACAGAAATTGTTCCTTTTTCCTCACTGCAGGCAGTTCCTAACATATATATGTGTGTGTCTTCCATACAAATGGCCATGTGTGGAAAGCCTTCTGCTGCCATATGGGGAAAGTGGGAGGAGGGAGATTCCCAGTTTCACTGCAGCTGGGAAAACAATTCTCGGCATTTCAAGTTGAAACTTTGAATTAATCTTCTCAGAATGATTCATTTGGTAGTTGGCTTCCATAGCAGTAGCACAGTGTTCTGGTGCTGCACCATAGATACATAGGCTCAAAGGCTTTTCAGTTGGGCCAGGTGCTGTTCATGTTATTTCTATGGGAAACATGTTCCAGAGTCTCAACTGGAAATCAGCCTGTTGGTCGATGTTTATGAGTATTATATTGGACATATTTGGCCAAATTTTCTTCACTAAACATCATGTGGACTGAGAGTAACCTTCATCTGACTGGGGTGAGAGAAACAAAAATATTTGGATTGTTTAAGGTATAATTTTGTGTTACCATTTGTTGTGATCAGTTAGACTTAGAAAAGTATAGGATGAGCCCTGGCTGGGTGGCACAATTGGTTGGAACATCATCCCGTACACCAAAAGATTGTGGGTTCGATTTTCAATCTAGGCAAACTAGATTTCGTACCTAAACTGCAGGTATGATCCCCAGTTGGGTCACTTATGGAGGCAGCTGGTCAGTGTTTCTCTCTCCACCCCCCCGTCCCTCTCCCTCTCCCCCTTCTTTTCCCTCTCTCCCTCTCCCCATTCCTCTTTCTCCAAAACTTAATAAATATACCCTTAGGTGAGGATTTTTAAAAATTAAATACAAAAAGTATAGAATGAGCTCTTTACCACATGGATGATCAGAGTTAGTGAGGAAGAAGCAGAGTGGTAAAAAAAAATTAGAGATTTTTTTTCTTTCCCGATATAGGACAAAGTTTCAGAGACAGAAATCATTAGACTAAGCAAGAACCTTTCAACAGACTGAGTACAGTGGCTTTGTGTCCCCAAAAGACAAAGATACTCAGAAGATTTTTGTGGGCAGAAATCTGGTGAAGTTATTGAAAGAAATTTTGAGAGGCTGCAAAGAAGTTACCATCTGAGTCCAAAAAATATACTTGAGGCTCAGACCAAAAAGACGACGTTAGCAATCGCTGCGACTAACACTGTTGAGAAAAACTGCATTGCTTTGAATTTTTGGGTGTCTATGGGGATTGGGGAAAGTGCATTTCAAAGTAAAGCTAGAAGTGATGGTAAATGATAGAGATGAAAGATGTCTTATAATTTGTCTGATTTGTGAATGGTTGGTTTCTTTTGCTATCATAGAGTATATTCTTTGTTTTTTCATCTTAAAAAATTGTATGGAACTTTACAGGCAAACTAGAGGCCTGGTGCACGAAATTTGTGCACGGGGGAGGGGGGTCCTCAGTCCGGCCTGCACCCTCTCCAATATAGGACCCCTTAGAGGATGTCCAACTGCTGGTTTAGGCCTGATCCTGATCAAGGGCACATGCCTGTGTTGCAGGCTCCATCCCCATGGGGGCATGTAGGAGGCAGCCAATCAATGATTCTCTCTCATCATTGATGTCTCCAGCTCTCTTTCCTTCTTCCTTTCTGAAATTATATATATATATATATATTTTATTTATTTATTTATTTATTTATTTTAAATAATAATAAAATAAAATTGTTTCAAAAAATTGATCAGTGGAATCAGGTGTTGTCAGCCTTATCCATCCATTATAAAATTTCCTGTCAGTTTTTACCTTGTAGTTTAAGGAATTGCTGCCTAGATTTAGTATTTCATTAAGGTAGATTATTCACATGTATATGTCTGTGTGCATATCTATCTATACTAATAAAAGGGTAATATGCTGATTACACTGGGAGACCAGACATCTACCTACCATCCAGCTTCCTTCTGGACAAAGCCATGGTGGTGGGGGCCAAGGCAGAGGTGGTTAGGGGTGATCAGGCCAGCAAGGGAGGGCAGTTGGGGACCATGAGGCTGGCTGGGGAGGGCAGTTGGGAGCCATCAGGACAGCAGGGGAGTGGTTAGCCAGCGATCAAGCCGGTAGGCAGGCAAGTGGTTAGGAGCCAGCAGTCCTGGATTGTGAGAGGGATGTTCGACTCCCAGTTCAACAGGGATGGGGCCTAAACTGGCAGTCGGACATCCCCCAAGGGGTCCCGAATTGGAGAGGGTGCAGGCCAGGCTGAGGGACCTCCTCTAGTGCACGAATTCCATGCAGCCTAAGCCACTGTTATGACTGAACAAACAGGAACAACCAGTTGACCAATTACTATGATGCGCACTGACCACCAGGGGGCAGATGCTCAAGGTGTGTTCCCACAGCCAACCTCCTGTGGCCCCTCCCACTGGCCAATAGCCCCTGATGGGCCTCGATCATCATCAGCCAGGCCGAGGGACCCCCCCACCTGTGCACAAATTCGTGCACCAGGCCTCTAGTGTGTATATAATTTTTAACAGCTGTGTTTGGGTGTAATTTATATATAAATTACATATTTAAAGGGTGCAATTCAAAAATTTGTGACAAATACATACATATGCATACATACTTTGACATGTCTACATTTTTTATGACTCGCTGCTATAGAAAACAGAATGTTTTGGAGGCATACTACATGGACAAGCCATGATTCAGTAGTAGTGATAGAATTTTTCCATGTGGCAATGGAGTAGAAGAGGAAGTCTTTAGTGTGGACCTTTCTTTAACACTGGCTTGTCAGGGAGGTCCTGCAAAACAACAGGTTGCAGCTAGTAGGCTCCTTTGGGCTGGAAGCAGCATAAACTAATAAGCTCTGAAGCAGACTGTTTAATCCTTAAACAGCCAACCCATTGTCATTCACTGTTGGCTGCCACTTCTCTGCATAGACTGAGCCACAGGTAACATTTTTAAGGGGGCGCAGGGAGACAGGGAGAGCCAGAGTGTTCTTCCAGTTTATTCAGAATTTCTCTGAATTTAATATGAGCACTCTTTGGCCACCTTGCCCTAGTCTACTATCCTTGGGAAGGGGTTAAGTTTCAGGCATAGACTTCTGGCAAGAATATTAGCTTAGTGACTTAAAAAGCCTGACCCCTCGCCCTGGCCGGCCTGGCTCTGCTGGTTGAGCATCGCCCCGTGCACTGAGGGGTGGTAGGTTTGATTCTCAGTCAGGGCACATAATCAGGTGATGGGTTTGGTCCCCTGTCACAGCTCATACAGGAGGCAGCCAATCGATGTTTTTCTCTCTCTCACTTCCTCTCTCTCTAAAAAAAAGTCTGATTCCTTGAAGGCCAGCTAGCTAGCTTAGCTTTGTTCTGAAGATGGTATCTTCTTAGCTCCTTATCAATCATCTTTCATATCTTGATCACCAGGAGACCTGGATGAGACAGAGTATATAGCTCAGGGCGTGAACATCACTGCTACCAAACAAACAAAAAAGCACAAAACATGTTCAATAGCTTCATCTTGCAAATATCATTAATAGTAGTACACCATAATGCAGATATCAGAATCAAAAGATTCAACTGAAACTGAGTCTTTGCAATGAATGGAAATATTTTTTTTATTCAGAGGTATTTATATGACTCGGTGAATGTACTAAAAATTATTTTGCTTTAACTGAATAAATTTTATGGTATGTAAACAATATCACAATAAAGTAGTTTTATTTTTATTTTTTTTATATTTTATTGATTTTTTACAGAGCGGAAGGGAGAGGGATAGGAAGTCAGAAACATCGATGAGAGAGAAACATCGATCAGCTGCCTCCTGCACGCCCCCCACTGGGGATGTGCCCGCAGCCAAGGTACATGCCCCTGACCGGAATCGAACCCAGGACCCTTCAGTCCGCAGTCCGACGCTCTATCCACTGAGCCAAACTGGTCTCGGCCACAATAAAGTGGTTTTAAAGAAAAGTATTTGTGAGATTTAAAATACATTATCTAATAAAAACGATACTTGATGTTCTAGGCATAGATGAAATCGCTGAGAAGAGAGCCAAGGACAGTACCTTAAGTAAGGAAAGCCTAAGTTTGAAGGAAGAGAAGCACATATGGAAACAGACGGTGTGATTCCAGACATAGGAAGAAAACCAGAAGAGAATAGTAGCCTGAAAGGCAGGAGTGAATGTGTTCAGTGTCTAGTGCCAAATAAATGTGGATGGGGACTGAGAAAAGGCTAATAATGGACTTAGCTGTAAGGAAATTGCTAATGACCTTTTGAGAAAATAGTTTCCATGAATTAAAGGTGTTAAGGAGTGAATTGTGAGGAACATGAAGCTGCACATTCTACTTGCCAGAAATAAGTAGGCAGACGGAGAGCTAAAGGTCAAGGCTAATCTAGAGGCAGGGCAAACTGGGGTCTGTCTGTGTCTCCTGACAGCAGAGGCTTGAGTATATCCATACCTGGAGGGGAAGGAGGCAAACAAAAGAACAGAGACCAAAGGTATAGAGAGGCCCAGCTCTGGTCTTACATGGTTAGCGAGCAAAGCATTTGTTAGAGAAGTTGGTATTGGGCACAGAGCAAAAGCATTGCTGGTTATTCTGTTTGTCATCTCCCTGCTCTGCAGCAGGCATACCCCCTTCCCCAGGGGGTTTGTGCAGCCCTGCCCCCTAGATGAGCTCTACTCTTTTTTTTCACTGAAGAAAGTGCCCTAATGCAAGTGAGAGACATTATCATATGGGCATAACCTTACATTTGTTGCTTTGACAAACTCATTCTTGAACATCAGCACTTGATTATTGACGCCAAATGAGTGACAGCACGGCTCTCGAGGCTCTGCTGGCACACCTAGCACATCAGCATACCGTCACCTGTGGCCAAGAGCTGATGTTCAGGTGGCCATTCCAGTTCTCAGGTCAGAAAACTGAGCTGCCCTCTGACCTGTGGATTCTCTCTTATCCCCACACCCACACCCACACCCACGGAGAATGGCAATGAGGAAAGGGAAGTGCAGCAGCCTGGGAGGACACTGCACCCTGTTCACTATCCCCAGCCCCACACTCCCCCTGCTTTTTATTTTTTATAAGTTTGTGGGGTTTTTTCAGTTTTAGCCATAATATAAAAGTTCAAAAGGCTAGTTTCATTGTTCTTATAAGAGCCTTTTAAAGCCCTACAAAGTATTCTAAAATGTAGCATTCTTCCCTTTAGGGTTATTAATTGCATCTTAATATGATTTCTATGTCATTTTAAAAAACTCTTTCTTAATTGTTTATTAATGTTACGTTATATTTTTTGGAAATAAAATGTCCAAAATAAAATTCATTTTTTAGCACTTGTTATTTGTAAAAATATATTCACTGTATCTCTTCAAGTAGTCTTTGCAGGTTTTGTGGTACGTGTAATTTAGGGTACATTTAGTAAGTTGAAGGGTTAAAATACCCTGCACTGTCGCATATGGCAGTGAGCAGAATCGCAGATGTTGATGATACCACATAATTAGTATTCTTTTATGTAAATGAAGGCTGTCAGCATGTTACCATAGTGTCTAGTCTCTCTGAAGCTGGAATTTATGCCACTGGGTCTCACCAAAACCAGGCAGATTATTCCACTGCCCTTAGTTAAGAACTGAGAAGCAAATAATATAATGAGGGGGAAAATGTGGACATCTCCTTAAAGTAGATAGATTCTCTTTACTTTTTTTCTGTTTTGCTTTTGTTTATTCCACACACACACACCCTGAAATTTTATTTCTGGTGATGCAGAAATGCATTTAGGATGAGCTAAGAAATTTCGTATTTGAGAATAATTGGAATAATTCAATTAAAAGATGTATCATATTTCCAAGCTATAGATTTTTGAATGATTATAGTGTTCAGTCATCTTACAGAATTTTTTAAATAACGTGATAAATCTAGAAGTTTCTCATAAGAACAGAAAGAATTAAAAATATTTCGTTATCTTTTAATTTATTATCTTAGAGATAACCATAGTATGATACTTTTATTTTTTTAATACATTTTATTGATTTTTTACAGAGAGGAAAGGAGAGAGATAGAGAGTTAGAAACATTGATGAGAGAGAAACATTGATCAGCTGCCTCCTGCACACTCCCTACTGGGGATGTGCCCGAAACCAAGGTACATGCCCTTGACCAGAATCTAATCTGGGACCTTTCAGTCCACAGGCCGATGCTCTATCCAATGAGACAAACCTGTTAGGGCTGATACTTTTAAAATTTAAATGATCATAATTTTTAGCTCCAGTTGATTCCAATTTTTAAAATAAAACTGTGGCCCTAACTGGTTTGGCTCAGTGGATAGAGCGTCGGCCTGCGGACTGGAGGGTCCCAGGTTCGATTCTAGTCAAGGGCATGTACCTAGATTTCAGGCACATCCCCAGTAAGGAGTGTGGAGGAGGCAGCTGATCTATGTTTCTCTCTCATTGATGTTTCTAACTCTCTATCTCTCTCCCTTCCTCTCGTAAAAAATCAATAAAACATACTTTAAAAAATAAATAAAACTGTGGTAATTAAGGGAGGAAAAATTCATATTTTATCAGGTTTACTTTCTCTATATGAAGACTGATCCAAGGTGTGCAAGACACTTATTTAAAGTTTCTGATCTACCTAATGACCGAGAACAGTTAAAAACACATCATGTTCTTTCCCAGTTACACTGCAAATTTATCCCCTTTGGGTTTCGGGTGCCTGTCACACTGGAAAAGATATACATGTCAGAAAAATGTAAAATAGAATTCCTTTATGCCTGTGGGTGTTAGGCCTTGTTCTTAAATAAAGTGGAGCATATTGTCTTTCTTGAACTGAGTATACCTGATATATTGTGTTCTGTTTATTCTTTATTTTGTGTGTTGATTAAGGTGGCTTCTTTTTTGTGTGTCACTTTTGGGTGATTTCCATTTCATGATATGAGATATGTTTTCCTCTACAGAAGCTAATCTGCCCCGCTGAAATCAGTGTGGTGAGGTGCAAAGTACCCCTGTATTTTCCTGAATAGATTTACTCTGCCATATGGCAGATTAGTAAGTCCCCACAACAGGTTTGTAATGGGGAAAGGGCTGTGCAGGAAAGGGTGCGCGTGATCAGCAGATTTATAGATCAGAAAATGAAATCAGAAGAGTTCCCAGAGTGCCCTTTCCATTTGATGGCTCTCCATGGAGAGAGTATGGAATGGACTTTTTAGTGTTTTTCTACTTTGGCTTTTAGTTATCCAGCATATTTTTTCTAATACAGGAGTTGATTTCATAAGGCCTCCCTGTTCTGGTGTTGTGTTGCTGTATTCCCATTCACAGAAGTATTCTCTGTAGGATTTGAAGTTGTGCTGTTTCATGTGACCTCAGTGGCAATTAGATTCCTAAAGACACATCAACCGTCCTATTGGCTAAAAGGGGACTTGCCAAGTTTTGAGTTACAAGAATCTATTCAGATATGATTCAGTGAATAATGAATCTTTCACATGAAAGAAAACAAAAAGAGAAGCTGAATGAGCGAAAGATAGTATGTCCTGATATATTTAAGTCTGTGCTTTGTAATATTGTGCTTATTAGCTACATGTGACTTTTTAAATTTAAATTAATTAAAAGTAAATAAAGTTAAAAGTTCAATTCCTCATTCTCACTAGCCACATTTCAAATGCTCAGTTGGCTGATTAGTACAGTATTGGACAGTGCTGATAAAGAACATTTCCACGTTGCAACAAGTTCTTTTGGGCAGTGCCGGTCTAACTGGAAGATTTTGAGAAAAACAATTCTTTCTTTGACTTCTATGGGGAATTTTTCATTCCTATATCATTTACTAGATTTAGTGCAGCTGTTTTAAGATTTTAATGTACAAATGAATCATCTGCAGACCCTGTTTAAAATGTAGATTTTAGACCCCTCCCTAACTCTAGATTCATCAGATTTGGAGTCATGCCCAGAAATCTGTACATATAAGTACCCTAGGGAATTCTGATACTTATAGGTTGTTTAGGAACTTACATGGATTGGTTGCCTCCTGCATGCCCCCCCCCAAAAAAAAATCAGGGCCCCAGCAGGGGAGGAGCCTGCAACCAAAGCTGGGAATCCAACTGGGGACCCTTTCCTTCGAAGGCCAATGCTCTATCCATCTACTGAGACAAAACGGCTAGAGCTGTCCCTTTCTTCATACAACCAGAATCTTGATTAGTATTCCCTCTAGGACATCATCATATTAGAAGTGGTTTAGAATACAAATTTTTTTTCCCCTTATTGACCAGTTGGGTGCAATGTGAAATAAGGTAATGACTTTCCCAAGGAACACAAAATCAGCCTCACATAAAAATTAGTTGATACCCAAGAATTAAAACAGGCTTAGAAAATTTAAAGTTTCAAATTGGTGCTAGGCCCTTCTCTCACCCCCCCTCACCCCCCATATTTTATAATTCTTCGTTTTCAGGGGACTTACCTATCTTTCTGTAATTCTCATTCCATACTAAATTTGCTTTACTTTTAAAAAAAACTTATGTCCAAAGGAACCAATTTTGAATCGAAAACTAATAAGCATTGAGTTGAAAATGCCAGTTGCAAGCCTTTTTCTAGGAAAATATTTTGCTGAAAGCTTTTGTTTCTCTCTCTTTTGGGGGCCCCTGTTGTGCCAGGTTGAAAGACTGGAGCCTTCTGTAAGACATGGATAGATGCAAACATGTGGGGCGGTTGCGGCTGGCCCAGGACCACTCCATTCTGAACCCTCAGAAGTGGTGCTGTAGGGAGTGCACCACCACTGAGTCCGTGTGGGCTTGTCTCAAGTGCTCACACGTGGCCTGCGGTCGCTACATTGAGGACCATGCCCTCAAACACTTTGAAGAGACTGGACACCCACTAGCCATGGAGGTCCGGGATCTCTATGTGTTCTGTTACCTGTGCAAGGACTACGTGCTCAATGATAACCCAGAGGGGGACCTCAAGCTGCTGAGAAGCGCTCTCCTGGCGGTCAGGGGCCAGAAGCAGGACCTGCTAGGGAGGCGAGGTCGGACTCTGCGGTCCATGGCTTCGGGCGAGGACATGTCCCCGCCGCCACGCACTCCTCAGGGACAGCCGCAGATGCTCACGGCTCTCTGGTACCGGCGCCAGCGCCTGCTGGCCAAAACGCTGCGGCTCTGGTTTGAGAAGAGCTCCCGCGGCCAGGCTAGATTGGAGGAGCAGCGGCGGGAGGAGGCTCTGGAGCGAAAGAAGGAGGCAGCGAGGCAGCGGCGGCTGGAGGTCAAGCGGCGCCTGCTGGAGGAGCTGGCCAGCGCCCCGCCGCGCAAGAGCGCACGCCTGCTGCTGCACGCACCCCGCGCCTCGGCCCAGCGCCCAGCCGCCCGCAGGCGCACCCGCGCCGGGGGCCGCCTCCCACGCCGCACACCAGCGGTGGCTCCGGGCGTCACTGGCCTGCGCAACCTGGGCAACACCTGCTACATGAACTCCATCCTGCAGGTGCTCAGCCACCTGCAAAAGTTCCGAGAGTGTTTCCTGAACCTCGACCCTTCCAAAACGGAGCAACTCTTTAGCAGAGCCACCAGCAGGAAGGACCCACTCTCGGGCAGGCTGGCCAGCAGCTCAGCCACCGAGCTGTCGCCAAGGAGCCACAGGGCTGAGTCTTGCGAGCGGGATGGTCTCTTCTGGAACGGTGGCCCCTCCATCACCAAGAGCCTAGAACTCATCCAGAACAAGGAGCCCGGCTCGAAGCACATCTCCCTCTGCCATGAACTGCACACCCTTTTCCGAGTCATGTGGTCGGGGAAGTGGGCCTTGGTGTCACCCTTCGCCATGCTTCACTCCGTATGGAGTCTGATCCCCGCCTTCCGAGGCTACGACCAGCAGGACGCTCAGGAGTTTCTCTGTGAGCTGTTGCACAAAGTGCAGCAGGAACTCGAGTCGGAGGGCACAGCGCGCCGGATCCTCATCCCCTTCTCCCAGAGGAAGCTCACCAAACAGGTCTTAAAGGTGGTGAACACCATATTCCACGGGCAGCTACTCAGTCAGGTAGGTGTGTGTCCATCCTAACCAAACTCTACCCATCACATTGGAGGGAAGCTTGTATGTTAGCACTTGGACTTCCCATTAGTGCCTCCTGCGGGTTGTTGGGTAAATAAAATGGGGTGACCAACAATGGCTATACTTATTCCTGATGGAGGGTGGCCATCCTACCTTTCATTCATACACTGTCATGGCCTTGTTGGTGAACTTCCCTCCTGTCTCTTTCTGGGCAGATTTTCAGTGTAACTTGCTATATCGCTTCATTTTCAATGAATGTGTCTTTACCCTTTAATGACGATATGGATAACGCAATATTCTCTTTATAATTAAGTATCCATGGCTGGCATGACATCTATAATCAATTTTAGGAAACTGAACAGTTTGCCTGTAACCCTGGTCCCATGATATTTTGAAAGAGTATATATTCTTATTAACTTGACATTCTTTGCACTCATGGAACAGGAGAAATTAGGAAGATGCCAAAGGCCTAAACAAGCTTCCCTCCTGTTCCCGGTTACCTTTCAATTACTGGGTCTTTCGCCAGCACAGACAGAAGCAGTGCCCCATAGATAAGGCTTTGTGAGAATATGCAGACAGAGAATTTTTACAGTTAAAAAGGTGGGCAACTTAAGAGATTCAAGTAAAAGCTCTATACCATGCTACTGATGTGTCTTGGCATTTAGGGTTTTAAAAGAATGATGTGTACGATGGGAAGAGAAAGTTTATTTAAGCTTTTAGCATTTGAAAGGGGAATACTTACGGCCATTTACTTTATCCCTTGAGGGTCAAAGAATCAGGACAGATGTACACCTGGGAAGGTTATTAAGGTGCATCTGAGGAGGTCTAATCACAAAGTACTTTGAGGCTCTGTGGTCACAGAAATCAGTGTAGGGGTGCTACAAGAACCAGGGGCAAAGGGAGAGGCAAGTTAGGATTGCATGGAAGGAGCAAAGTCTGGAAGAGGAAGGAGTGTGAGGATAAGAAAAGCAGACAGGAATCTGCAAATTCTCCATCTCAGACGGATTCCGGTAACTTGCAGCTTGTACCACACTGAGTCTGGCAGAGCCGCTTTGGGTGGGAAGAGAGGAAGGTGAGGTGATAACCTCTGTGCCGGGGGCTTTCCAGCTCCAGCTCGCATCACATGGTTAGAAATGTATGCAGAAGTAACATGCTCTAACGCTCTTAAAGTTACATTTATTAGTTAATATTACAAATAAAATATTTTTTAAGACTGTATACACGCATCCTTGCAAGGGGTTACGTCGAATTCGACGTAAGTTGTTTCGTGCTTACATCGCCATCTCCTATTTATTTATTTTTAAGAAAAAGTTCTGTCATTTCGACATATGTACATATGTGCTTTATGTTTATTATTATTTATTTACCACAAGTAAAGGTCAGGAATTGTTATCTTTTATTTATTTATTTATTTATTTATTTATTTATTTATTTATTACTGTTTCACTTCATTGCTGCTGTGTATGTGCTCCACGTGAGTGATGCAGGTGCTTATGTAGGTGGGTTCCAACTTACAGCGAAAATCGCGTTACATCGTGCTGTAGGAACGGGTCTCCGACGTAACCCGAAGGCCTCCTGTACTTAGTTTTGATCAAGTTATGTGTCTTGTATAAAGCAAACAAAAATGTATGTGGGAAGAATGGAGTTATATAACCTGTAAGTCATTTTTTTCATTCTAGGTCACATGTATATCATGCAGTTACAAATCCAACACCATTGAGCCCTTTTGGGATCTATCCCTGGAATTCCCTGAACGCTATCACTGCATAGAAAAGGGGTTTGTCCCTTTGAATCAGACAGAGTGCCTGCTCACTGAGATGCTGGCCAAGTTCACAGAGACAGAGGCCCTGGAAGGGAGAGTCTACGCTTGTGACCAGTGTAACAGTGAGTGCCGGGGTTGGAGGGGAGAGTGGGGGTGTGCGACTGGAATATCGGTTTAAGGTGCTTTTTTTTTTGTCCCTTTTAGTCAAAAGTAACACTGATAATATTGAGTAGTTCTAAAGCATGTTTTTTAAAGATTAATTTTCTTCCCATTTTACTGAAAATAAGCATATGAACATTATATGTTAAAAAACAAAACCATTCTGGCTGATATGGCTGAATTGGTTGGGCATGATCCTGTGCACCAAAAGGTTGCCAGTTCGATTGCCGGTCAGGGCACATGCCTGGGTTGCAGGCTCGATCCCCAGTAGGGTGTGTGCAGAAGGCAGCTGATTGATGTGTCACTCTTATATAGATGTTTCTCTCTCTTTCGCGCCCCCCCACTTCTCCCTTCTCTCTAAAAATCAATAAAAATATTTTTAAACATATCTAGGAGTGGTGCCTCCTTTGACTTCTGCTGATTGACATTAGCTATTATTTTGAGAGGCATTTGAACATATGAATCCTGAAATGGGGACTCTACGAATGTGAATACTTCATAGTACTGCAAAGTTCCTCGTGAAATTCATGATTACAGAATCTGACAGGTCTTATTTAAGTTCAGGTGGTATAGCCTGTTGGAGGGCTGTGGCATCAGAAAAATAGACCTTTGTATTGAATTTGTAGATGTAAGTGTTAGGAGTGATGCTGCAGGTCTGCACAGTGAGATCAAGAAAGCAAATCGTAAGGTGCATTGCTCTCTGGAAGTGCATTCTACACTTGTTTCTTTACATGCTTGAAAGGTTGGCATTTGGGAGGCCTTCAAAAGGAAGTACTTATCATGGCATTAATTGAAAATGTTTAATTTTTTTAATCCTCGCTTGAGGATATGTTTTACTTATTTATAGATAGATAGATAGATAGATAGATAGATAGATAGATAGGAGAGAGAGAGAAAAGAGAGAAAAGCATCAATGTGAGAAACATTGATTGCCTCCTGTATGCTCCCAACCACGGATCAAACCTGCAACTATTTTGGTAAATGGGACCGTGCTCCAGCCAGCAGAGCCACCCAGTCAGGGCTTGTGGCTTTCATTTAAAGGTGGAACTCACCCTCTCCAGTTTGGCTCGGTGGATAGAGTGTCGACCTGGGTCCAAAGGGTCCCAAGGGTCCCAAGGGTCCCAGGTTTGATTCCAGTCAAGGGCATGTACCCCTGGGCTTGTGCACAAGGCAACCAATTGATGGGTTTCTCTCACAACGATGTTTCGCTCTGTCTTTCCCTCTCTCTTTGACTCTTCCTAAAGATCAATGGAAAAATATCCTGGGATGAGGATTAACAACAACAACAACAACAAAAAGTGGAACCTTTTCCCTGTGGTTGTGTGGGCATCTTATGCAGGGCCCCTTCTGTCTTGCCACACTAAAGCTCAATACTCTGTTAACTGAGCATATACAGAGGAAATGCAGAGCAGATGTTTAGAAGCTCAAGTTTGGGTTTTCTGGCATATAAGGATTTGGAAACTGAAATTAATGGATTATTCAGAGAAGTAGAAATCAACTTGCAGCTGTATAATACAAGTTTTGTGAACAAAAACCTTAATATATTGTTTGCATATGTTTTTTTAAAATAGTAAATTGTGGGAAACCTGTTCATTATAAAGAATTAGGACAAAAATCAAAAGTGATACTTGATGTTATTTTGCTATTTTAAAATAAAAATTGAAATGCTGTACTTGGTTAACTGTAGACTCACCTGACCTGTTCCCCATTATATATAAAGGCAGTGACTTAAATTATCTTATTAGAGCAGTATCCATTTTGTTTTTTAATAGTGATTCATAAGCCTTTTACTTGTAAGGAACAGCAAAAGGATGTTAACAGCTTTAATATCATCATTTCGGACATGATAGATAAGGCAAGAAATACTTTTATTTATTTTTGCAAGAAAAGGTTGTTTTTCTGGTTTCCAGATGTTCCAGTTTACAGGATTTCTCTAGGCAAGTTCAAATAATAGCAGGGAAGGAAAGCTGTGGTAAAGGGATGAAACGAATTGATCTTTTGCTTGTGAATTTTCAGAACTATCAGCTTTCTACCTCTCTCTGTTGCCAGCTTAATCAAATGGAGACAGAACTGATCAATCTCAATTGAATCAGTAATTTCTTTTTCTTTGTGAATTTCATTTTAGGAAACAAAGCCAGATTCTATATGGTTTTCATCTTAGCTCACACACTCCCTCTGCTGACAGTGGCAGTCACTGCCAGGGTTCCCAGGCAGAGCTGCAGTAATTTTTAAAATCTGCTGGTGAATGGGCATGTAAAATAAGGCCAGGCCCTGCTCTGAATTCTCTTTCTTGTCATGCCCCCACATATCATGACCGCCAGCCCTATAAATTCGATGGCACACTCATTCTGCAGCCGTCTGTTAGAGAAGTAACAGCTCCACATCATACTGCCACCGGAAGCTCCCGATATGTCATCTGCTTGTGATTCGCTTCCTTTCACCAGAGGTCTAGAGAGGACTTGGAATCAGATCCCAAGCTCTTCTGACACTGAGACCATGATGGCAGCAGCTCAGAGGCACTCAGCAAGCCGCACACGCGGACCGCTAATTTTACATTCCCATCCATTCACCGATTTAATTGATAGCAGAGCAGTCATTGGTCATTGGTTATAGTGAAGGCTTCCAAAGGACATTAAGAGAACTTTATTTCCATTGTTTATCTGCTATAACTAAAAATGCATATCCTAAAATTCCGTGGCTTTAGAAACAAAATTTAAGTCTGAACATTGATTCTGCTTCGGACTGGGTGAATTTGTCCAGCATGTCAGCAGTGTGTTTTTATCCAAGAAACATGTTTCAGAAACTAGATACAGCATAGAAATATAAAACCAGAAAAGGTTACTTTCTACATATTTGTATATGCCACAAGCTTATCATGCTGGAGGGGGAAAATCTGTTTAAATAATCTGACCTTTTTTCTAAGCCGGAAATACATGCAGCACTCCCAATTCACAGGAGAGCAAACTGAGATTCAGAATTTGAATAACATGCATACAACTAATTTGAATAGCATACAACTAGCTGTGAACAGGAAATAGAATTAGGCCTTTCTGATGAAAACAAAAAGCCTTTAAGTTTATATTATGGTACACCATAATTTAAGTTATAAGCACATGTTTAATAGTAAAGACACAGAACCCTAACATGTGCCTCTGCATATTATTGCAGTCATCTTGTATTATATTCCATTAATAAACCCATGACATCAGGAGTGTTCCATCCTAAACCCATACCAATTTTGGAAATTGCTGATGGAAAATTTGAAAGTGGAAGTATCAGGATTAGGTTTAGTTGCAGGTAAGTCAGCTCAAATAACAATAACTTAAAATAAGAAGTAATTTTTTTTCTTGTTATATAATAAAGTCCAAAGGACCTTCAGGGGCTTGCATGGTTATTGGGGACCCAAGCTCCTTCCATCTTTCAGCTTTATTATCTTTATTCAGAGCTTCATCCTCAAAATTACCTCATAGTCCAAGGGCAATTACAACAGTTGTAAACAGTGGTGAGGACAAAGGATGCACCTTACCACTGAGTCAGCCTTGAAGCTGCCATCCCAAGAGTGCCACACAATCCTTCCTTTTATCTGGGCTGAACTCCCATGGGCACAGCATGCAGACATGTGAGGCTAAGAAATGCATCCTACCGAGGGCCATAGGACTGCCCCAAATAAAACTGAGGTTTAAATACTAAGAAATAAGAAGAATGCATATTGAATGGCAAGTCATTGTCTGCCATAGCTAGGAGAGAATGAGATTCCTCACAGTCTGTCTTATACCTTCCCAAACCATTTAGGCAAACGACGAAAATCCAATCCAAAACCCATTGTTCTGAGTGAAGCTAGAAAGCAGTTAATGATCTACAGACTACCTCAGGTCCTCCGGCTGCACCTTAAAAGATTCAGGTGAGCTTGCTCTCGGGCATCCCACGTGGCTGTGAACTGTAGGAACAGCTGCTTCAAAGGCAAATGGTGAGGGCAGATGTCTTTGCTGTTGGGAGGGGACAGAGGTTTCTTGGGGACCTTGTGCTTTCCGTGGAGATAAATGAGTCACCCCAGTGAGGCGAGGTGTCAGGCCCCAGCGGGACTGGGTTGCTGCTCTCGGCCCTTTTTAGTTGGCTAGCCTGCACCAGGCGTCTGTGCGCGAAGGTTTCTAGCCTCGCTTTGCTTATCTAGAGTCAACTTGAGAATAAAGTATGAGGGAACCTGTGAAAAGGACAGGCAGTAAACTACAAAAGATTATTGCCCGAATTGCTAATTAGGGATCTGTAGTTTCAGAGTACCTCATGGAACATTCACCAGAAGTATATGTGGATGTTAATTACTACTGTTCTATTAATGTGAAAACCAAAGCTGAAGGTTCCGTTTTCTGTTCCCAGTTCTACCTTCCTCCGTCTGTGATCACTTATGCCCCTTTCACTGAGCAGAGGTTTTGTCTGTGTTGCAGGTGGTCCGGCCGCAATCATCGAGAGAAGATCGGGGTCCATGTCGTCTTTGACCAGGTATTAACCATGGAACCTTACTGCTGCAGGGACATGCTCTCCTCTCTTGACAAAGAGACCTTTGCCTATGATCTCTCCGCAGTGGTCATGCATCACGGGAAAGGGTTTGGCTCAGGACACTACACAGCCTATTGCTACAACACAGAGGGAGGTGCGTGCTTTACTCTGTGGGGTGGGGGACACGGAAAAGGGTGGTTTGTCCACATTTCATTGCTTTCCTTTTCATCTCTAGTGGGATATACGTACATTTAAATCCAGTTGGAAGAATTATGGAAGTTTAATTCAAATTTCTGATAAATCACTAAGTAACATCATGAGGTTATTCTGAAAATTAACAAGCACTGATACATGTAAAAGTGCTTATTAGCATGGTGCCTAGCACAGTATGCTCAATGTTAGAGGTTATCATTATCATTAATATTTCTGCTGCAGACCTGTTTCTTTTTTGGTTATGCAGAAATTATATGACCCATCTAGCCTCATGGAGGTATTGCATGAATCTCATTAGCCTCGGCTTATAATAAAGTTGAGGTCATTTTCTGAGTACTCACTATATCTTTACTGCATCCCTTTACCATGGAGGTGTGGGGGAACAAGGGCCCTCAGCAGAGCCTCCCATCTCCTCTTCAGCAGTGTACTGACCCCGAGCCCCTCAGCCAGAGTGAGCCTATGAACAAAAACCTTTTTATTCCTTCTAAGTGTTCCTTTATCACTCCTCTCTATTTACATACCCCTTTCATCCTCCTCCTTTTTCCCTGTCTTCGCCCTCAGTCTCTTAGCTGTCTTTGTGGAAGGCCCTAATAGGGAATGAGAAAGTCTGAATAAAATAAGGATAAACATTCCAGTCAGGTGATCTTATAAGCAGTATCGTGGTGGGGTTTGGTGGGGCTAAAGCTGGTGGTCACAGGAAGTCTCTTGGTTTCAATGTCTTTCTCCCCTGCACTCCACACCACCACCACCGCCACTAGTCAAGGGTTGGCTCTATTCACACTTCTCTGTCCCTTTCTTCATCTCCTGGTTTTGCCTGCTGATTAGAAATATAAAGTGGGTAGTCATTTACGCTTTCTTTCCTTTGGTTTCCTAGGTTTTTGGGTCCACTGCAATGACTCAAAGCTGAATGTATGCAATGTCGAGGAAGTGTGCAAAACTCAAGCCTACATCCTTTTTTACACTCAAAGAACAGTTCAGGGCAATGCAAAAATCTCTGAAACCCATCTCCAAGCTCAGGTGCAGCCCAGCAACAATGAGGGCAGACCACGGACCTTCCCCTGAATGGGAGGCACATCACAGACTGGCTTGCTTTTAAACTATTGGTGTCCGTACATCTTTCCTAATAGGAAATGAGGTTTACAGCAGGAACAGGTCACTGGGTTTGCCTTACTGGGTCTAGAGCAGAGGTACCAGGTGACTCATATGCTATCATAAAATATGTAGTCACTTTGTTTTGAATGGATTTGGAAGGTCCCTCCTTTGATAAAACAAATCAAAAGTAGTAACTTGTATGAAGCTGCATCAGTTACTTGGGAATATAGAGGGATCTGGGTAGAGCAAAGAGGGAGTAAGCTGATCATATCCAGCTGGGAGAGCAGCCATGTTTTTCCATTATGTGATTCCCTGCTAATCAGGGCCTCCTTGCAGCACCAGAAGAATCTTCCTGATGTAAGCAGCCCAGGACAAAGCACATGGGAGGGGGGGGAGGGGGGCGTGCTGGGCTAGTAGCTTTCCTGCTGGGATTGGTTCTGAGGCAGCAGGTGAAGTCTAAGGAATTATTCCTACAAAGGAAGTAATCTTCAGGGTTTGAAAACTTGCAGACTTAGGGGGTAGGAGAGGATAGTTAAAAAGTGGAATGAGATGCATGGAGCAAATTTCCCCATGCAAAATGGGAGGCTTTTCACGTGCCATGCCTTCCCTGGGACTTCTGAGACTGGCATGAAAAGTCCTTCATTCTAAAGGAGAGGTTCACATAGGGAAGCAGTAAACTGGCTCGTGACATGTAATTCACAGCCTAAGGACACTCCTGGCTACTCAGTTTGGTAGCAAATCCCTGGTTCAGGTCAAGGTCTAGGGTTTAGTTTAAGTTGGTCTTTATTTAGGTCAGTTGTCTGAGGCTTTCTCAGAGCTCAGTTGAGGTCTTATCTGAATGCCTGTCACCTGATCTCACCTGGTGCAGCTGTAGCTTTTCTTAGCTCACAGCTTCTTTCTTGCTCCTGGAGCGTTAGAACATTATTGTTCACCACAAGTTTTGGGAGTTTTTGCTTTCCAAGGTCTTAGGGAAGCAGTCCCCCATATGTCTGAACAGTTTACCACTGGTGGCTCTGGCTTGTTTCTTCCCAAATCTGATCATCCCCACTGTTTCTTTACCCAGCCACAGAGTCCACCAGACCCCTTTCCTTTACTCCAGTGCCAGCAAAATGGACCTTTCTACACGGGGTCAGTTTCTAAGTGGGAGGAAGTAGCCCAGATGGAGACCTTCCTCCTCTTCAGGCACCAATGAACTTCCCTTCTTAATCCTTCACTTACGACGCGCCAGTACACGTGAATGCAAACCGAAACGCTTGTTCTGGGGTTGGCATAGGCTGCTTCAGCTTGTCATATGAATGCTCATTTTTGACTGAGTATGTCATATAAACATTTCAATTCAGGTAGAAGTAGAGTTATCACTTGCAGGGAGTAGATATGGAAGGGAGTTTGGGGAAGGATGGGGAGTTGAGAAAAGAGAGGGTAACAAATAAGGGTCATAGCTTTAGTGCTATTGACGAGCCACATTCTGGAGCAGATCTGTAGCACTTGTTTTTTACCTCTTTTGAGATTAACTCTCCCTTAGGACCTGCCAGACAGCACTGAAACATGGAGGAAATTCAGAAGAAAATGGCTCACCCTACTAAGAAAGGGAGAGTTCCTATATTTTAAATTACACTTGCTTTTTCCAACACTGTGAGGTTTCTGTAATACTTAGCTTTTATTTGGAAGCGATAGCGTATGGCATTTTTTATGCTGTTTGGTTTATATTGTCTGCTACAGGGCTTCTTTGTATAAACTTGGCCTGGGCCCACCTTCTCCTGGACACTGTTTTAAAGTGTCACAGCTGCACATGCTGCCAGAGGCTGTGATGTGAAGCTATACTCCAGATCGACATTGTTAACTTGGAACGATTGGTGATGACTTTTTGTGGCAACAGAAAAGCCTATTAACTGAAAAACTATCTAGGAGAGTAAAAAGAAAAGAAAAATATAAATTGTGCCTCAGCTTTCATTGAATGCTATATTTATTATTCTAAAAAAAGATAACTTACAAATGGAGAAGAACTAAGAGCATCTACTTCATCCCTCAGGCTGTCCAGGGGGAAATATTTGAGGGGAAAAATGAACAACTTAATGGAAAATTAGAAGATCTTCAAACTTAATTTTTAGAAATAGTTTTATACCAAATATTATAAGGCATATTAAGCAGATTAAAACTGTAAAATAAGGGCTTACTTTATCTGAACACCCCTGTATCAAATTAACAAAATTGTTCAAAATGAGTTGGAATAGACACCAATATCAAAATCCTCACTGAGCTGCATTCACGGAGGTGCCCCTGCAGGCACAGACTGCTCAGGTACCCAGAGGCAGCAACACTAGATGCTGTTGAGAAGTTAGTTTTTATGAAGATTTTTATTACAGAAAAGTTCCCTGCTACAGAAGTCAATGGCTGTTGTGAGGGAATTGTCCCTTTGCCTTTAATTTATTTACATATTAGAAGTAGATGATTTCTTAGTTGCATCTTACTTTACATTGAAACATTCTAAAAGAGAAGAAAACAAGAACCAGGTAGAAGTTGACTAGATGCTGCCAAATCAAACCCAACATTTCTTAACCGTCTAGTGCTTCTCTCCCAGATAAGTAGTTAGCATTCTGCTCCAAGAGCCCTTAGCAGTTGGCTGGTGTGTTTACTTCCTGTTGTAGCCAGCCAAGATGAATGCACCCTGGCCCTCAGAAAGGGTTTTTACCTCAGTCTAGCTTGACCTTCATACTTGTGGTTGCCTGGGAGATGAGCATTCATACTATCGTAAAACAGATTAGGAATGCCCTCAACAGCTAGAAACTGAAGCTCTTATTAAATGGTGGGCAGAGCTCTTGCCAGCTTTGATGGAGCCCCTCTCAGACTGAGGGGGGCAGTGCCACACCATAAAGAATTTCCAGATGTCTCTTTAAATGTTATGAATAAAATTGGAAACTGTAGAGGTGTTAATGTGTCCTATGGACTCAATAGCAGAGTTTATTTTTGTTTTTAATGACAAGGCTTCTAGTAAGTGAGCGTCTGAGCTCCCTTCTCTGGCTTACAGTTCTATCTCATTGCAAGAACTAATGGGGTGGGTTGGCTGGCAGTGGGCATGGCCCTGGAGGCGCCAGCGTAAGCCTGAGAGGAGGACAGTCGTGCAGAAGAAAACTTGGTCGGGTGTGGAGGGTGGGATGTGGGTGGGCAGGCAGGGAAGGAGAAATGGAGTTTGTTTTCTTACTGATAAAGCTTTGTGAACTAATTTTATATAATACATAAAATTTGGTGCCTTGTACCCAATTATGGTTTGCATGGGATTGAAAAAATTAAGGGAAAGGAATCCTTCTTGTCAAGTGGCATATTGGTCTGTATAGTGTAAAGGACATTTTGGTATCAGACTTTTTAAAAGTGTTTCATGTCTCATGTGTGAAAGCAAATTGTTCTTACCAGCAGGATCTGAAATTTTACTGTAATGTCCAAAATATTTGTGATTATTCATGAAATGTCTGCTTTTCAAGGCAGACTATGTATCCCATTCTTTCTCACCACCCCATTTACGTTCAAAACATTAACTCAAGCCTGTTCAATTAGGCTGGGAGGGCCACCCCTTCTTAACCACAGACTATTCCTCTATCTCCGTTATGTCTGATGAGCGGAAAGTTGTTTTTCCAACTGGTTGGGAGCCCAAATGTGCAGAAAAGGCCTTTTTGTTTTTCTAATGCCGGGCAACTTATGGTAGGAGTCAAACAAAAATGGGTTCCTTGAAGTGCTACCTTCATTAATTCTAAATTTCTTTTGCAGAAAATTTCAGAAAGCAGTATAGAACACAGTCCCCTGTATGTGAGCCTTTGATTTAGATTGTAAGGTAAGCCAGTGCACTGTGTAATTTGCTAAAGAGAAGGCTCAGAGACCCTGCCGCAGCCCGGTTCCCAGAGGTGCCGACTGGGATGGTGATTTGCTCACCTTCAAGCTGTTTGCAGCACGTCCTTTTACTCTGCCCTTAAGTTTTCCACTGAGCTGAGACTTCACCAAAGGGCGTTTAAAAAGCTCACCACTCAAAGCACATTCAATAATTGGGTGTCTCCGATTAACTGCTGCTGGCTTAATGAGGTTTGGAGTAAAACCTCCCATGGCCACTTAATTTTGTATCAGGTAACTATGTATCCCCCTGGTGGCTCAGATTCTTTTCAAGCAGCACTGCTGCTGACGGCGCCTTCCAAATATGCCCGAGTTTAGTCTGTATCTTTCACATTTCAGTTAACCGTTCTCCTGGTCTGAGGCTTCGACTTTCACCGCTGTGTACTCATTCGGTCCACACGCTGCCCTCAGTACACCACAGCTACTACAGCACTGAGGTGGTCATTTTTGTAAACTCTTTCCATACTTCTTCTACTGGCAAGTTTCCATTTAAAATCTAAGTAGGTAGTGTAAGGAGATTTGTATAGTACTGTGTTATTAGCCAGGGCTGAAAACTGACAGGATGTAAAACTGATTTCCTTTCGAGAGAATGCTATGTATTGGAATGGTGAATGCAGCACTTTCATTCATAGAATGATTACCACGATTTTTGAAATTGTAAATTTGGTAGCTTTATTTGCTAGTCTCATCACTGAAGAATTAAGTCAGTTTAAATCAAAGTTTACCTAACCAACATGCATACGGCTTTACAAACCAACCAACAGTGAACACTATTACTTGAAGCTAAAACATTAATTTTTAAAAGTAAGTTTAATTACAATTGACATACCATATAAAACATTAAATTGAATGAAATTTCAATGCTTTTGAAAGTTACCATATCTTAATTTTACTGGGTTTTTATTTTTTAAAATATATGTATTTTATTGATTTTTTTACAGAGAGGAAGGGAGAGAGTTAGAAACATCGAGAAAGAAACATCAATCAGCTGCCTCCTGCACACCCCTACTGGGGATGTGTCCGCAACCAAGATACATGCCCTTGACTGGAATTGAACCTGAGACCCTTGAGTCCGCAGGCCGATGCTCTATCCACTGAGCCAAACCAGTTAGGGCGGGTTTTTATTTTATTTAAAAATTGTTTAGAAACATCGAGAGAGGAAGGAAGAGGGAGAGATAAAACATCAATGATGAGAGAGAATCAATGATCTGCTGCCTCCTGCATGCCGCCTACAATGGGGACTGAGCCTGAAAACTGGGCATGTGCCCTGACTGGGGGTCAGACTGTGGCCTCCTGACTCAGCCAGAGCCACACCAGCCTGGCTGGGTTTTGAGTTTTAACTTTGAAAGCATTTATGAAATAGAACTGTCCACAACTATGAGATCTGGTAGCAGACTTTAAGGATGTAAGTTTCATTGTTATAAAGAACAGGAGGTGCTCATACTGGTCTTAGCAGTGGCCTGACACAGGTGGAAAGGGGCTTAGACCTATGCCGTGGCATAAGTTCCTTCCTGGTTACCATTTTGGGGTTGATGGCTTCAGACTTAAGCCTTGCTCTCATATATGTGACCCTTCCTCATTTTAACACCTGGTGAGATGCAAATCTATCAAATCCTTTGTAGTCCCACTGTAGACTCTTGAAGGTTCATGGTTTCATGTTAAGCCAGCCACAGCCCTGAATTCACTGGCTCAAACTCCCTCCTTTTAACAAATGGGACCTATTAATACAAGGGAATAGTGCTTTTTAAAAGAAGATATATTAAAAACCTAGTTCTCAAACAGCTTTCTTAATGAGATTTATGCCAGCAGGGTCAAGAGGAATCATTTGTCTTATTTGCCTTTGGTGAACCGGTTGCTAGAGACAACATCTGTCAACCATAACAATTAGACTACTATGGTACATTTATGCTGACCCTCCTTTCCCATTCATGTCCCTCATCCCATACCAGTTCCACTTAAGAGACTTGGTACAGAAAGCAGTATTTTCTTTTAAATGCCTCGTAGAGTGAATCAACTAGGAAAAAAGTTCTATCTCCACATCTCTCCTACATGAGTCTTTCCAGGCCAGTTGATAACACAGCCCATTTCTAAAGAACTCCAAGCTCCTGAACAGCGACACTACCGAGTTTCAGGGTCATAAAACATCTATTTCTGTGTGAAGGAAGCAGTTTTCTCAAGTAGACAGATGCTCATTGCAGTGCCCACAGCTCAGGCTTACTTAACACCTAGCCTCCACCTGCCAATCACTGCCCTTTCTACCAACAAATCCCATTCTCTTACAGCAACAATGCCTCCCTGGTGCCTGGAAATCCCACCTGGAGCATTAACATGCTATGCAACACCGAAAGGATTCTTCCCCTAGTAATGCTCACAAATGGAAATTCCTCAGTAAGCTTCATGCTATCTATGTTAACATCAATGAACGGTGGCTACAGTTTCCATTTCTTATTTTCTTTTAACATGAAGCAATCCACCTCTACCACAACCATGTTTGGGCTTGTTCCTATCTCGTGTGTGAAATATAAATTATGTTTTTGTGATTTTTGTAAATCAACTTTTTACACCTTGTTTTTGTAAGCTGAAGTTTCTTATTAGAAGAACAAAAAATAAAAAATGGCTGTCTTTGTGTGCAGTCTTTATTTCAGGTAATTGTTAAAATACCATCAGGTTATTCCTCAAGAAAGAGCAAAGATCCCTCTCTACCAAAACTTAGGAATTATGTACAGAACTTTACAAAACAGAGGACAACTCTTTAGCTGAAGCCTGACTGCTGTCCAGAGAATGAATTCTGAGTAGACTCTTCGAAGGAAAGCAGGCGGGGAACGGAAGGGAAAGTAGCCATCTGTATCAAACTTCAGCTGCTATCAGGGAAAGTCTTATGACGTCACAGATGGGCGGCTCTGTGTTCCGAAGGTTCAAGTACATCTCGGTTCCATGTGTCTGCAATCAGACAACAGAACGGTAGGCGGCAGGGAAATGGGTAGACTTAAATCCCTCCCAACAGGGAAACATGTAACTAGGAAGCTGCCACAGGTTTTACATCAAGTCTCTCTCCTATATTTCGTGAATAGTTGATAAGATTATCGCTTCTCCCTGCCTCTAGGACTCTTATGACACACAAGACAGTGGTTACCTGCTTACCTATTTGGCTACACCCCTGGCTGAGGTGCCATTAAGTCAATGTCACTCAAATTCCTGGCCAGCCAAACCCCTGCAGCGAAAAGTCCCAAATTGAGGATCAAGTTCCTGAAAAAAATTATTTTATTAACCTTGTGGTCAGAGTCACATATCTTTGGTTAACCAAAGATACTGGGGGGAAGGGCTTCCCACTGCCTCCACCCCGGAAAAACCTCCCAAAGGCAAAACTTCTAGATTGCAGGGGCGTTGATCATTTCACGGCAGCCTGTCCAAAACCCACACAGTCATTTAGACTTAGTGTCTGTCTAACAAGAGTAAGGTCAGATGCAAAGACCAATGAGACGCTCATCTAGGGCCGAAAAGGCCGTTTGCGTGTTGGCGCCTCCTCCTCCGGGTCCCCTCCACCCCCACCGCACCTCGGTCAGGGTAACGGAAAACATCGCTTTGGCCGCACCGCAACTCCGAGTCTAGGCCCTCGGCAAACCACGGCCGGTCACGAAAAGGCCTGCGTGCCGGCCGTCAAACACCGGAGGCGCCAGCCGGGGTTCGAAGGGCCAGGCCGCAGGTTATGTCCTCGGGCGCGCAGGGGAGCGGCCCAGGGACCAGGCTGGGGTCGGTTACCTCCGGAAATCATTCCTATCGGTGGCGAAGCGAAACACGCCCCGAAGCCAATCTCCCACATTGTCTGGGATTTCTGGAGCTTCACTCGCCGAGCCGCCGGCGTTCACACCCACCCCGCTGGAAGCCATCGCAGCAGCTCCACGCTCCGCGGGGCCTGACAGCGAACGCGGCCCGCGCATGGGAATGACGCCACTTCCGGCATCGTACTTCCGCCGGCTTCCGGCGACGGAGGTCGTCGCAGCTGGAGCGAGTCCGACGCCCTGGAGAGGGGTGGGACCCCGGGACCGCGCTTCCACGTGCTCTGCGAGGGGAGGCGCAGGCTCGGCCCTGCGCTCCCACGGCCCGGTCCCACCTCCCGCTCCCTCCGGCCTTGGCTCAGCCGGCCGTCAAGTCACACGTGGCCTCTGAGTGATCATCACTGGCTTAGAGCAATGGTCCGCACACTGCGGCTCGCAAGCCAGGAGCGGTTTACCACTCTGTTGACTAATGAGTTTGCCGACCGCTGGCTTAGAGGATGCTGGAGATCCAGGTGCCCCAGCCTGTGGGGTCGGAGCCGGGGCTTGCTCAGCAGGGGCTGCGTAGCTTTGGGGAATGGGGCTCCGCCCAAAAGTCTCCATCCAAAGTCACGGAATGCGCGGGCTGAAGAGGAAGTACCCAAGTTTGCCACCCCGTCGCCTCTCCCAGACGGGTCCCTGATTGTGTTCAGTCTAGGATTTTTACAGGGAGAGGAGTCTCGGCCTCCGTATTACAGATCACCCCTCCCCTGGACTCCCCCCGCGGGCTGCGCCACTAGCAACTGGTGCAGTGCTTCCTGTCACTGTCACCAGCTTGGGGCGTCTCGGGGTCTTGCGGGGCCGGGGAAGGCGCTGACCTAAGAAAAAGCCTTGGGGTTCTGAGTCAGAGGAAGAGGAGCAGGTGGGGCAGGGGGCGTCCTCCTTGGGATCAATGGGCGTCTCCAGGGGGTCCTGCTCTCGTCCTTTGGGTGCCTGAGCCTTGTCCCCAGCTCGGCACTCCTGCTCCCCAATGGATCCAAGCAGCCGCCTCTGGGTCTCTGGACTGGAGCTGGCGGGCACGTCGAAGACTGCTCCGGAGATGGTCGCAGAGGGGAGTGGAGCGCGGTCCCCTCCTTCAGCTCTGCCGAACCCTGCCTCTCCTGCTCCGGCCTGGCCAGACTGGCCTTTCTCAGAGGCCGGCGTCTCATACCCCCAGACCCAGGCGGGGCTGCCCCAGGTCGCTAGGCCCAGCCTCCAGCCCCGCCCCCGGGGTGCGCAGGCCTCCACGCGAGTCCTCTCGGGCTCCTCGCCCCTCCCCGCCTCCGCCCACCAGGGGGCGGCAGCATCCCCAGTCCAGGAGTGAGTCCCGCGCCGCAACCTCACCCGCGGCGCGGGATGGGCTCTGGAGGCCCTCGGAGCGCTCCGGCCAGGGATGCGTGGTGAGAGCTGCGGGCCCCGAAGCTCGGGTTTGGGGGTGCGGTTGGAGGACGGGGGCGCTGCTGGAGGGACGGGACGGCGTGGGACCGGGGCGAGGGCCCCAGCCCGGGAGAACTCCCTCTGCCCAGCCCAAGCCGCTGCCCACTTCCCCTTTGATCTGCACCGTTTCTCCCTCACCGAGGGACGGCCTTCCTTCCAGTGTCGCGGCCAGGCTTCAGCCATGGGCATCCGAATAGCGACTCTCAAAGCAGCTGGGAGAGCAAGGGCCGCCCCCATCAGGGCATAACGCCCTCCGCCCAAGGCCCAGCGCAGTCCTGGCAGAAGTGGTTCTCGTGCCGGCGCCATCCCTCCGCCTCTGTGCAGCGCCGGGAGAAGATCAGCTGGGAGGAGTGGGAACCTGCTCATTCATTCATTCACTCATTCGTTCATCCAGTAACCACGCCTTATAGCCAGTCAACGCTAAAGCACGACTACAGGCATCCTCATTTGATCTACTCAACCACTCTTCGACGCAGGGAGGACTGATTGGCTTAGCCAGGATCGCCAGCTAATAGGTGGCACAGCCCGAAGTGGGAAGTGGGATCCAGGGTTCCGCGCTAACATGCTAACTCCAGGGAGTTTCTTGCATGATAAGGCACAGCACTGGGCACCTAGCGTACTGATGGGGATGTCTGTCCAAGAGTCCCTGCTCCAGAGAAACTGTCAATCCCAGAAAATATGGGGGACACTGCAGTGAGGGAGGATGCAAAGGGTTCCACATGCCCAGAGCTCAAGTCGGAGCAAGAGAAACACAAAGATCCTAGACCTAGTCTGTGCCTCTTCGCCCCACTCCATTCCCTGATGCTGGGAAAGGTATTCCCTTACATCCTGCCACATTGGGCCCTGAACAGACCTCCACTCGGAGGCAGGGTGGCCTCAGCAGCTCAGCACGATGGCGGCAGCAGTAGAGGTGCCATCGTGGTAGAAGTAGATGCGGTTTATTAGGGCCCGGCCACAGACTTGGCAAGCAAAGCAAGCCTGGTGCCAGCAGCGCTGCTCTCCTGTCCTGGCTGCAAACACTCCGTATTCCCCTGGCCTCTGGCACTCCCTGCCCTGCCAGGCGGGGGTTCGGACTGGTCAGAGGCAGCACCACCCTCCTGGCTCTTCCATCCCAACCCCACCTCCACTGCAGGCTCACCAAGAACCCCCAAACTTGGTTTCTTTTGAAGTTTACCATACTGTCAATCCCCAAACCCGTTTCTCACCAGAGTCTCAGAAGCTAGCTCCTTCTGCAGAATTGAGAGGGCAAAGAGTGGAGGAAGGGGAATATTTGGGGGGCGGGTAATACTACATAACTTTTCACAGGTGCATTCTTCAAGCTTGGGAGATATCAGGCACGCCACCCCCTGTCCCAGGGCCTCCCGCCTCCGCTGGACATAGAAGAGCCGGAGCTCAGCCAGCTCCTCCTCCCCAAGGGCCAGGCAGTATCGCTCCTGCAGAAACAGGTTCCACTGAGACCAGGAGAGCCCCAGCAGGCAAGACTGAAGTTTGAGCGGACAAGGCTTAACTGCTGGTGGGCCAAAGGAAGGTTGTAGAACCTCAGGGAGGTACCAGTGGTAACAGCCTAGAAGGGCATTGAGATGGAAAGGGAACGAGGGACAGGGAAAAAAGAGTGCCAGTAAACCCACCTCAGTCTTCTCTTCCCCTCCCCCAGGAATGGTCATCACTCAGCTCTGACACTAAGCACTTAGTCCTGTCCCCACATATTTAGGTCCTTGCTCCCAATGAACCATATATATAGCTCAGCATTACTTCCCATGGTGTTGGTTCTATTTAGTCCATATTCTCCTGTCTTGCCTACCTAGTTGATTATAAGCCTTTAGACCGGGCACACATAGGGCCTCAATAAATACTTAACCATACTCCCTACATTTGTACATTCCATTATTTGTTTCAAAAGTCGTCCATGTCCATTTTCTCATTTGCTCTTCAACTAAGCATTGTGGCAGGCAGAGCGGCCATCATATAGATCATTGTGTCATTATGTAGATGGGAAAACTCAACTGAGGTTAGGGGAATGACTTCTCCCAATTAGGGGCAGAACTAGCTAGGCCTTAAATCCATGTTCCCTGACTTCTGGACCAAGATTCTGCCACAGAATGTAAAAAGAGGGAAGTTGGGGAGAGGGAGACCCACATCGCTGTCCAGTGGAGGGAGCTGCTGCAGGAGCCCAGGCCAGTTGGGGGCTGGGTTGGTGTCCAGACCAAGGAGCCTCAGGCTCAGAACTTTAGGATCCTGAGGAGACACAGCAGCAGGTGGAGTGGAGCTAGGTTTTCCCTCTTCCCTCCCCTCTCATTGCCACCTCCTCTCCAATCTGGAGCAATAGGCAAGCACGCACATACACACACCCCTTTTGGACAATCAACTTTAAGATCACCGGGACAGCTGATCCACTCCTGCGTTTGTGATCTGATTGGAGGTTGGGGAGGCCTCACACCTCAAAACAGCTTCCCTTATATGCTTAAAATCATCCCCTTCACTCAGGGCCCAAACCCCTCAGGTCTGCTTTAACAACACAGATCCCCTTGGAGAGGTGAGGTGTATTTATGTGAATACATTTAAAGTCAAACCTTCATGTCCTGGGGGAGACAGGGGGTTGTAGAAAAGGATTCCTGCAGAGGAAAGGGCATTTCGCCTTTCTGGTGAATCTTGGGCAGACTGGTTCCTCCTTCCCCACCTCCATAGCCTTAACCCTCAGCATTCCTCATTGTGTCCTTACCAGGCCAGTGGGCTTGCCTCCTCCCCACTCCCTGCACAGGCCATGCCTGCTCCAGTGGCGGGCTGGAGCCGGGTGACAGGACCAGGAAGCCTCTCCAGCCCGTAGCTGAGCTCCATCTCCTCCCAGCTGGTGGAAATGGGAGGAGATTCAGAGCATGGAGGCATATTGGTCTCAGAAGGAAGGGCAGGACTCCTACTACCTGAGCAGAGGTCTCCTCAAGGTGCTCCTCTGGCAGGTGGCCTGGGCCACTGTCAAAGTTTGCTGGTGGGCTCTCCCCTCAGTGGGGCCAGCCAGAGTTCAGCATCGACATTGATGGCACAGTCTACCCAGAAAATAACAAGAACACCCCCCATCTATTCGGTCCTTACAATGTGTTACTAGGTAGTGCTAAGTGCTCTACAGACATTATCTCATTCAACAACCATGTGGTCTTTTTTCCTCCATTTTTACAGATGGCCAAACAAGCTAGGTGAGCATAAATGGTATGCCCAATGTCACACAGCTAGTAAGTGGCAGAGCCAGATCTTGAGGCCAGGCCTTTCGGCTCCAGAGTTTCTGAAGCTCAAACTCTGGGGTCTCTTAAGATTGGGATGGTGCCCTAGCTGGTTTGGGTCAGTGGACAGATTGTCGGCCTGTGAAATGAAGGGTCCCAGGTCCGATTCCGGTCAAGGGCACATGCCCCAGCTGTGGGCTCCATTCCAAGTGGGGGACTTTCAGGAGGCAGCTGATCAATGATTCCCTCTCATCATGATATTTCTATCTCTCTTCCTTCCTCTCTGAAATCAATTTAAAAAATAAAAAAAAAGGAAGAAAGATTGGGATGGAGAATAGTGGAGGCCCACAGTGGGAGGAGAGGGCATTTCGCCTTTCTGGTGAATCTTGGGCAGACGGGTCCCTCCTTCCTCACCTCCATAGCCTTAACCCTCAGCATTCCTCATTGTGTCCTTACCAGGCCAGTGGGCTTGCCGCCTCCCCACTCCCTGCACAGGCCCTGCCTGCTCCAGCGGCGGGCTGGAGCCGGGTGACAGGACCAGGAAGCCCTTCTCAGCCTCTCCAGCCCGTAGCTGAGCTCCAGAAGTACATCCAGGGCCCCAAGATTTAGCACTTGTTCCTCTTTGCCCCCTGTGTCTCTCTCTCAGCTTCTCATCTGGCCAATGAGCTTCCTCCAGCACACAGAGGAATCTTGTGTTTCTAGCCTCTATCTATAGCAGCAATTTCACTGGACAACTCTAAGCGCGTCTCTTCAGCCCTCCTCCAGGCAAGCCCTGGAATGACCACAGTATCTTGGGGGTGGGAGGTGACTCCTGAAGTGGAAAGAGGATGGGCCCTGGCCACAAGGAGCTCAAAGTGTAGTGAGTGGGCAAGGTGAGATGAAGCCCGGCAGCATGGGGCTAAGCTCTAGGCTGGCGCACACAGCACCATAGGGAAAAAAATAACCAGGCTAACTTTTCTGTTTACTCTGTGCCAGGGCCCATTCTAACATTTTACATCCTTTACTCCACCCTCACAACAATCGTATGAAGTAGTTTCTATTGGCCCATTTTAAGGCTGAAACAGACAGGCTCATCACCTTGCCCACGGTCTCATTGGAAGACTAAGGGGGGCGTTAGGAGGTTTTCTTGGCGAGCGGAGATGGATTCTGACTGGCAGCGGGGCACAGGAGGGCCCTCACCAAATCCCTGGCCTGGGAACAGGGTTTGGACTCTAACGGTTATACTGCTTCCCAGCCCTCTGCACCCCCTTTCAGATGTCCTGTGCCACCCTTCCCAGCTTCCTGGCTCCACACCCACCTGCTTCCTTCCCGGTCTGTCCCTCGGGTCAGGTTTCTGTGGAGGGCAGCCAGGGTGGGCCATTCACACTCAGGGCCAGGAACAGCCACTTTCCCTAACAGCAGTGCCCCTGCTCCAGACAGCAAGAAGAGCTTGGGGGAGAGGGGCCCCACAGGAAAAGGGGGTACATCTGGGGCTCCAGGGGGACTCGACCTTCTCTTCCAGGTTCTAGTTTGCATGAATTGTCCCACACAGACAGTGCTCAGAAATCAGCTCTCGCCCTTCCCCCTTCAACCTCCCTCAGGGCAGCCTAACTCCACCTCCGCTTAGCACTGCACCCCACCTTTCTAACATGCTGATTCCTCGCAAAATTCCCCTGCCCCTGCCCCCTTAGACAAGGGACAAGGCTGAACCCCCGCTCTCACCTGCGCGCAGGTGCTACCAGGCTCATGGAGTTCGACCTTCCCAACCCACCCCGTCCTGAAAGGGCAAAGCCTGACCGGCCCTATAGTCTGGGAGGTAAAGGGATGGGATGGTTTCCCGGGCAGTGAGAGGGAGCAGTGTCCAGTCCCGCCAAATACCCTCTGGAAAGATCCCCAGAGTTTTTCCTCAGACTTCGCGGGGCCCGCGGTGGAGGCAGGCAGCGTGGTGTGGTGCCCAGCCTGCTGAGGTTCCCAGTGTGGCCGCTGGGAGGTTAGGGAAGAGGCGGGACTCCGCTGGGGACTCACCCCGCCGTCGCATTCCCCTCACTGAGTCCCCACCCCCAGGCGCAGCGCCCGCCTCCTCCCGCCCGGGAGCCCGGCCCTCCCTCTCCCACACCCTCCCAGGCTGGCAGAGCTGGACGGCTCGGGAAGGGGTCGGGGCTCAGGAAAGCCTCTGTGAGATCCGGGGTGGAAGGTGGGCAGACTCCACTCCCCCGCCCCCACTACCCTGGGCTCCGTGCCGGCATTGTGCCCCGGTGGGCGCCGAGCAGACACCGGGGAACCTCGTTTATGCCGGGGCCTCGGCCACTCGCCCAGCGGAACGCCCTGTCAAGCACGCAGATCCCCGCAAACCTCCCTCAGGTTTTCTAGCCCCGCCCACCTCTGGTTCCCCCCACCAGACCGCTCCCCCTTTCCCAGTGGTCCCTCCGCCCCTTCCCCTTTCTCATTCTCTTGCCAGAGTCCCAGGTACTGCCCTTCTCTCTGCCGCCCCTTCAGACCCCTCCCCGATCTTTGGTGTTCCTCCTTCCACCCCGTGTCCCTTTCTGCTCCGGGTAGAGGAGCCTCTGGTCCCAGCTCCGTCCCCTCGGCCCCGCCCCCGCACCAGGCCCCGCCCCATCTCACCCGGGCCCCGCCCCCAGGAGCGCTCAGCCGCTGGCCTGGAGCGCCCTCTGGCGTGTGCGCATGCTCCCTGCTCCCGACTGCAGAGTCCTCCAAAGGGACCTTCTAGGCTGCGCGCCGGTCGCCCCGAGCGGGTCCGCCCGCCCGCAGCGTCTCGTTGGTGCCGCCGGTGACCTCCGACCCCGTGACCGCGGGGTGGGGCTGGGCAGGGCGATCTTAGCTCCGGGCGGGCGGCGGCTGCTGCAGCGGCACCCGGGAGCGGGGCCCGGCGCCGCCCGGGCCGCGGGGCGATGTGAGTCGGGACGGGCGAGGCGGGGACGTGGCGGCACCAGCGAGGCCGCACCGCGCTGCAGTCTGCGCTCCCGTCCGCGGCGGACCGGCGTATGGCGGAGCCCAGGGCTGGGGGCGGGGGTGCAGAGGCGGCGCGCGGCCCGACCGCCCCCATTCCTTCCTGGAATCAGCTGGGGTTCCCAGTCTAGAGTCCTTGACAACCCCGCAGCCTAAATTCTTCTCACTGCTCAGAACCACCCCACCCCCACCCGACACACCTTCGCACGTCCTGGAGCCCTCGGAACCTGTCATCCTGCGAATTTCCCGCACGCCCACATTCTCTCCTGGACGCCCCCAAATGCCTCCTCCGCCCTGAAATTCCTCTCATCCATCATGCCCTTCCCCATTCTCCTTGCACCATATTCAACTCCATAAAACTGCCCACGTCTCCCCAGTCCTCAGATGTATTTTAAGTCCTCATAACCCCCTTTAACTCCATGCCCAGTGCAAACCTATCCCGGACCAGAACTCCCTTCTCCTGTCCCATCCTATGTAATGCCCCTCATTGGGCTGTCATCATACATATCTTAAAGAGAAGGGGACAGAAAAGGTGCAACAGCCTCTCCCATCTTGCACCCTATAGTTAGTTCTTAGTTTCACCCCCAGACTCCTTGTGATGGCTCAAGCCCCAATATTTGCCCCAGCCCCTGCCCCTGCCCGGCTGGGCACACCTTCCTCAGCCTGCTACCACTTTCCAAAGCAAAAAGCCAGACCAAGAGGGTGGGGTCTTTTCACCTGCAAAGTTTTCCAAGAATGCGGAGTGCAAGAGGCCCTGGGAAATGATGGTGTTTTTTCCAGAAAGGAAGGTGGGATTTCAAGAGTCTCCAGGGTCCTGTCCTGCCAGCTTATCTACTTGGGACTCAATCCCTGAAATTTTGGTTTATTGTTAGCATTTGTATTAACATTTTAGGCCTTTCAGAGCTTGGAGAACAGAAAAAAAAATCTATCAAACTTTCAAATATGAGATTGTCATGAAAGAGGAAAATTTTAGTGATATTTGTACATACTTCTAGAGTTTATTTACCCGGGAAGCACCACAGTTTACAAATATTTCCCTTTAGAACTAAAGCCTTGGAGTGAGAGTTGGGGTGAGTGGTGGTGGGACTGACTTGGCAGTCTCCTAGTAGCAGCAAAATGTCTAGAATATTAGTTTCCTGAAGCTTAAGCCAGTGCTCTTTCCAGCATGTCACAGTGTCTTTCTGAGAAAGCTCTTTGTCAAGTTCTCTGCAAAGGTAAGATGGTGGTTTTGGATGGTGTAGGCCACAACAGGATTCACATGGAGTCTGGCGACCACTTAAAAGGTCTCGGGCTGCCTCAGACTCCAAACCCACTGATACCAGGAGAGTATCCTTTCCAGAGCTTATGGCGCTCAGAATTTGTGGTTCCTTTGCCCTTGGCCTTGCTTTATCCATCGGTGTTTTGGTCCCATGGGGACCTGGAACAGATATCCAGGTGGGATGGACTGACAGCAACTCAATCTCTTTAACAATTGCTGAGGATGAATGTTTCCACTAACCTCTGGTCTCTGTCTCTTATGCTAGGTGAGCCCCAGGTTGTCCCAGAGGGATCCAGGTGACTTCTCTGCAGACTGCTTGCCATGATGCCCCCCCAAGAACAGGGGGCATAAAGCGTGGGCCCTTCTCCATGCCCTGCCCAGAGTCAGTTTCCCGATGGCCTAGGTGAGGTGAGAGCTGTGGATAGGAGCCACTTTCCTAGAATTTCCCCAATTGGGAGGAATGGAGGGTGCAGGTCAGGCTTGTTCAAAGCTTTATGCGTCAGTGGGATATCTAATCTTACAGATGGATTTCTTGTAACCAGTTGCAACCCCTTAACTTCTGGTTGGAATCAGTCCATGTGTTTGCATGCTCCCTTAGGTCCCTCAGACCTGGTGGTAGGTATCCCCTCCAGCTTAGGCACAGTCCTATAATGGTGACATACAATCCAAGCGCCTTATCTTGGAGGGAAGGGCCAAGGTGATGTTTCCCCTTTGACCAAAAGCAAATCCAGCGTGTATTTTTTAAATCAAGTTTACAAAAAGTGTGCTGTTTTAAATGTTCAATCCTCTGAGTGTATCTTTTGACCATAATGTAGCACCTCAAATGAAAAGAACATCAAAAAGGTAAAGCTGAGGTGGATGTTGGGATGATGGTAAGGGAGGAAAGAGGAATGGGATGATACGGGAAGAATGAGATGGAAAAGGAGAAAAGTATAGGCCAAAGTGCCTGGGACTCCCAAATTAATTTCTTTGCTGAATTTGGATGAGGCTCGAGGCCAGTACCCAACTCCTGATGCAAATCACTTCTGGGGTCTACTTGTTTCATGTTTTTCTTGCTGCCCAGGCCTCCCTTCACTGTCATTACATCGGCCAAAATCCTTTATACTTCTCAAGGTCTAGATCACATGATATGTCTGAGAAGCACTTTCCGTCCCCCCACTGGCATTAATCTTTAACGTATCCTAACCTGAGTTAATGTTTATCCAACGTGTGTCTGGGCCTGGCTTGAGCATGAGAATTTCTTGAGGAGGGACTATGTCCTACAGTCCCTTGGGCAGAGGAAGTGGTTACGGCGAGAGGGCTCTGCCCGAATCCCCTAGAGCAGGGCTGTTAGGAGCTGACCTTGATGACTTTCTTATCCCTGTTGCTTTCCGTAGGGTGGGCCGGCTGCTCTGACACCATGGGGAGCTGCTGCAGCTGCCTGAATCGAGACAGCATCCCAAACAACCACCCCACCAAGTTCAAGGTACCCACAGCCCCTCCTCTCCTGAGTGCCCACCGGGGCCTACCGGTCTTCGCCCCGAGTCGTGTTGTTGCCTTCGCCTTCCTGGAGAAGGGGGATGACAGGCTGAGGCTGTGGGCTCGTTAAGACTTCCTGCGGCCTGAGGAAAAGGAGCCCAGGCCAGTGTTGAGTGTTTGGCTCTTGGTGCCACCAAGAACGAGGAAACTTGGTAACATGGTAGTAGCCAAGGTGGTGTTTTTAGATTATTCCGTCCTGTCAGTATATCTTCGTGACATTACGCATGAATTTTGTGGACAAAACAACAAAAGCCTGTACTGGTGAGTTAATGTGTATGAAGTATTTAAGACAGTTCTTAACACATGGCGATCGCTATATTAGTGTTGCTGAGAAGGCCAGGCCCCATGGACCTGTGCACCCTGGTCCCTCCCACCTTTCAGGTAGTGGAGCCCCTCTTATTGAAGCATGGTTTCTCCTGCTCACCACAAGAGGGCGCCCTCGGCAAGGTCCTAGCGTTGGAGAGGTGGTGGAGGCAGTATGTATTTGTTCTGCCTTGGGCTTGACTCTCCCAGGGTCTTGAGATTTTGAACTTGAAATCGAACACCTTCTCCCATTAACATCTGGTCCTTGGATACTAGGCCATGGACCATCTGGGGTCATCTAACCTTGGTCGTCTGACTGTGGAGGTTAACCAACCACCCCTCCACTCACTGTGCAAATGACAAACCGAGGCCTAGAGAACTGTTGTGGGTCAGTGGCACTGAGTAATCATGTGGCGGCATTCTGGAGAGGTGGTGGTGAGTCAGGTGAGCCCCTCAGTTCCCAGCTGTAGCCCCGCACCGTCAGCCTGCCGGTCTCCCGATGGCTCAGGGACCCTTGCACACCCTTGCTGGACTCATTCATTGGCCCTCTGTCTCTTGCTCCTCAGGTGACGAATGTGGATGATGAGGGGGTGGAGCTGGGCTCCGGGGTGATGGAGCTGACACAGAGCGAGCTGGTGCTTCACCTGCAGCGGCGGGAGGCTGTCCGCTGGCCGTACCTTTGCCTGCGGCGCTATGGCTACGATTCCAACCTCTTCTCCTTCGAGAGTGGCCGCCGGTGCCAGACGGGCCAGGGTGAGTAGCAGCCCCTGCCCCCTGCTAGCTAGGCTTGCGCACCGGGGCCAGGTCCTGGGGCTGGAAGTCACAGCCCGGACTCGACAGGTGTTGGCCAGGCTCGTGGCCAGGAGCACCGGCCTGTTAATACGGAACTAAATGGACCCCAGGCCAGTGCGCTTCCACTGAGCTCTGGCAGGGAGCCCTGTGTGGGGAAGAGCCGGTGCTCCGAGACCAGAGCCTGCTTGGGAAAGCAGCTGATTCCTCCTCTCTCTGTTACTCCAGTTTCAAGGGTCCCTAAATAGGAAGGAACTTTCTTCTGAGCCCCCCTTGAGCCCGAGCGAGATGAAAAGCCGGCAGGGAGCTCGGCCGTCCTCAGGGCTGTGTGGCTCGGGAATGAGATTGGGGTAGGCGGGTCTCAGGTCCCGGTGTACAAAGTAACCCTCAATCGGTTATCCCTGTGAGCAATGGAGTGTGTTACCTTCTTCCTTCTTCCCCTTCCTCCCTCTAGCCAGAGGGCAGGGTGTGGTGGGTTGTCCGTGAGGTCAAGGCTACAGCGACCCGTGGCTCTTTGAAGCAGTGGTGTGGTCTGGGCTTCTCTTTCAGGGTTCAGATAGAAGCTCTCCAGGAGTCCTGCCTGGGACCACGTTAAATGCAGTTTGGGTTGTGACTATGCAGAGGTGAAACGATCGACAGTGAGTGAGTCTGCGAGGCTGTACTGGCTGGGGCAGCCGCCTTCCCTGCAGCGTCTGACCTTGGAGCTCACGGGGCAGAGGCAGTAACACTGACTGAGCAGAGAGCAGGGAAGAAGGTGGTGTTTAGTCCAGACTTGGGATCCTGGAAGGGCTGCCCGAGGCCCCAACACAGGGTTTCCCCCAAACTTCCGGCTTTCCCAGCCTTTTTTAGGGCTCAACATGGTTTACCAATACAGTCTTTTTTCTCTTCCTCCATCCTTCCTGTCTCATTCCTGCAAATCTTAGGTGTTCCATATCCCAGCCTAGCTGTGTCTCTCTTTGTTGTGGACACATACACACCCCAAGCCGCCCCCCGTGAGTCCTGGGCCCCACCATTACCGGAGTGCAGAATCCCAGACTGGCCAGCATCCCGAGGGCGATTCGGATGCCCTAGTCACAGGCGCTCAGCCCCTCCTGCGGACCCCGGACTCTGAGTTCCTGCATTCGAGTCTGAGAGGCTGTGAGGCGGCTGCCTGGAGGAGCCACAGGCCGCTGTGCCGTGTCTGTCCTTTGGCCAGTCAGCCCTCCTTTCTGCACCAGAATTTAAGCTCCGTGCGGTCAGGGGCCTATACACAGTAGACATTCGCTCTCTGGCCAGGATCTGGGCCACGGACCCAGTGAAGATGCAGTGACAGGACAGACTCTCTGCCCTCAAAGAGCTTCGGGCTGTCAGCCATGGAGCTGAGGGCTGGCATCCCGGGGGAAGCTCATTTTCTGGGGAGCAGGGGTTGTAGGCAGAGGGAGATGGGCAGCATGTGAGGAGTGGCCACTGATCTGATACTACCTTTCTCAGTTTGATCTTTGCTTCTCGTCCCCTCGCCTCTGTGCACATATGTCCTTATGAAAATGACTTAACGTTAGAGGAGTATACTCAGGTGTTAGATCTCAGGGTGGTGATAGCTAGTGGGAGGGAGGCACATGAGCCCAGCTCTGCCCATTTTAGAATGTGCCGGGGAGAGTGCTCCTGAGGAGGGCCTCTTCGCATTCCTGCAGGCCTGGGAGTGGAACTTAGAGACGTTTCCTGAGCTTTGTGCATCGGTTTAGCCTCCGTGGCCCTTCCCTTTTGGGCACAGGATCGGAGGAGCCTCATTTCTTCCTCTCCTGCTTCAGGGATATTTGCTTTCAAGTGCTCCCGGGCCGAGGAGATCTTCAACCTCCTCCAGGACCTGATGCAGTGCAACAGCATCAACGTGATGGAGGAGCCGGTCACCATCACCCGCAACAGCCACCCGGCCGAGCTCGACCTCCCGCGGGCCCCGCAGCCTCCCAACGGTGAGGAGCCCCGTCCTCGGCCCCCCAGCACACATGCACACACACGTACACACACATGATGCCCACACACGTACACTCTGAAGCACAGGCCCAGGCAGCACCAGTGTTGGAGGCCTGAGCCAGACAGTAGGTTGGGGGGTGGCTGGGTGAGCCACCCTTCCAGGACCAGCCACCGACCACCATCGGAAGCACTCGGGGATGGGTGAGGCCTGGCCTGGGCCAGTCAGGTGACTCCAGCTGAGCCTGGGGAGTCCTGGAACTTTTATCGACGGATGGTCAGGGTACAGACGTTGGGTTTCCATGGAAACAGCAGACTGGAGCTTTTTTTCTTCCTTCTTCCATCTACTGGGTCACACCCATATACTTTTCCTGATGGATGGTGCAGGCATCTCTGCCCATGACCAGTTTCGGGAGAGGCTCTGCAGCGGCTGCTGGTCCATTCGCTGAGTCTGCACTGAGCACCTGCTCTGTGCTGCCTCCGAGGCTGGCGGGTGGGGCGGGAAAATGGAAACGGTCCTGCTTTCCAGGAGCTGCCCTGGAGCTCTTTGGCAGAGCTAGAACGAGGCAAAGGGACAGTCCAGAGATGACAGGTGTTTTAGAGAAGGATGTGAGCGGGAAGTTATGGCATTCAAGCTGAGCTTTGAGGGGAAAGATGTGAAGAACAGGGAGGCGAACGGTCACGGGGACTGCTGTTCATGTGGCCGATTGCTGTGCGGTGGGGAGGTGTCCCAGGATGCTGCACACGCGGTTGCAGGTGGTTTAAGGACCCTTCCCCTGGGTTTGTCTTCTCTGTCCCCAGCTCTGGGCTACAGTGTCTCCAGCTTCTCCAATGGCTTCCCTGGATACCCAGGAGAGGGCCCAAGATTCTCAGCACCCCGGCGCCCCTCCACAAGCAGCCTTCGACACCCCTCACTTGGAGAGGAGTCCACCCATGCCCTCATTGCCCCCGATGAGCAGGTGAGCAAGCAGCCGCCCCCACCCCCACCCCCCCGTTGGTCTGGGTGGAGATGGAGGTCAGGAAATGTGGCACCTTCTCCCAGAAAGAATCATGGCGGGAAGAAAATCTATAGGGTCCCTGCCGGTTCCCGGAGGAAGGCAGCTGCCCTGGGAGGTTTGGAGGACAAGGAAGAGGAGAAAACTAGCTCTTTCCCCCGTGCGTCTCGTCTCTCAACCTCCTGTCCCTTCTGCTCTCCTTCCCCCTTGCCCTTGGACCTTCCTGCCTCATGTGGACCCTTCCCCCCAGTCCCACACTTACGTCAACACGCCGGCCAGCGAGGATGAGCGCCGCAGCCGGCACTGCCTGCAGCCGCTGCCCGAGGGCCGGGCCCCCTTCCCCCCCCGGGCCCCGGGCCCCGGCCAGCGGGACCCGCAGGTGTTCTGGCAGCCGGGCCAGGTGAAGCTCGTGTTGGGTCCCGCTCCTGCTCGGCGGCACATGGTGAAGTGCCAGGGCGTCGGCCCCGGCCCCCGTGACCCCCCTCACCACAACAACAACGAGGGCCCCTCCGAGTGCCCGGCCCAGCCCAAGTGCACCTACGAGAACGTCAGCGGGGGGCCGCGGCCCGGGGCCGGCTGGGGACTGAGCCCCGAGGAGCCGGGCTGGAACGGCCTTGCCCACCGCCGGGGTGCTCTGCTGCACTATGAGAACCTGCCCTCCCTGCCCCCCGTGTGGGAGGGCCATGCCCAGCAACTGGGGGAGGAGGCCGGGGATGACGGGGACTCCAGGGACGGGCTCACACCCTCCTCCAATGGCTTCCCTGACGGCGAGGAGGACGAGACCCCCCTGCAGAAGCCCACCGGCGCCCGCGCTGCCCTCCGCAGCCACAGCAGCTTCCCTGTGCCGCTGACGCGCTGCCGAGGCTCCCCGAGGGTCTTCAGCTTTGATTTCCGCCGCCCGGGCCCCGAGCCCCCGAGGCAGCTCAATTACATCCAGGTGGAGCTGAAGGGCTGGGGTGGAGACCGCCCCAAGGGGCCCCAGAACCCCACCGCCCCCCAAGCCCCCCTGCCCGCCGCCCACCCTGCCCGCAGCTCAGACTCCTACGCCGTGATCGACCTCAAAAAGACCGTGGCCATGTCCAACCTGCAGAGGGCTCTGCCCCGGGACGACGGCACCGCCCGGAAAACCCGGCACAACAGTACGGACCTGCCTCTGTAGGGCCGCCGCCGCACGCTCGCCTGCCCTCCGAGCCACACTCCGAGTCAGGGGTGCTTCGCAGAAGGGCACTGAGGTGGGGCCAGATGCTTCCCCAGAGATATCAGCCGCTGCGTGGCCTGGTCTCCCCGCGGGGAGAGGGTGACCGGGGGAGCAGGGAGCCGCGAAGTAAACTGTGAAGGTCCTGTGACTGCATCTAGTGCCCTCCCGTTACGTCCATTCGTCTTGTCTGTCATCTGTGTATTTTTTTGGTTGAAATTTTGAAACATTTTGTACCTGTTGATTTTATTTATCAGTTTATTTTTCTATTGTTTCAAATGTAATTTAACATATTTATTATTAATATAATTATTTTTAAATTCCGGCCTGGTGGACGGTGTCGGGCTCCGAGGGCGTCCTTCCTGGCGTGGTTCTGGGGCAGGAGAGGCGGCGGGCTTCCCGCCGGGCAGTGGGGTGGTGGCGGGTTCTGGGACAGGTCTCTGACCGCTCCCTTTCCTCTCCCAAGAAGCCTCTCCCAGAACTTAGAGTTGCTGGATGGGAGCTCCGTCAGATGCCGGCACTGGGTCCGAGAGCACGAGGGGGTTTGTGGGGAACACTGCCTCGGCGAGGGGGCCTGGGCGGTGGCTTGTGGAGCAGGGGAAGGCGCTGTCACATTCAGCCTCTGGAACCCTCACCGATCTGCCTTCTCTCCGGTGGGGACAGTAGGTGCCGTTCTCCTTTAACACCCAGGGTCCTCTTCGGGCGCCCCAGCATGGCTGGGCAGGGCTGGAACCCGTGAACAGGACCTGACTGAAGCCCAGGAAAAGCAAAAGGGGAAACACAGGGTAACGTGTAGCGAAACCATCTGGCCCGCAAAGGACAGTCCCAGAGAATGGTCCCCAGGCGTGGACGCCCCGGGACGCCTCTCCCCTCCCACGGGGTGGGCCCGGCAGAGCTGCGTGTGGACGCGTGCCTGAAAGCCCGGTTCTGTGCCGGCCGCCCGCCGCCCGCCGGTGCCGCCGCCGCCGCTGCCGCTGCCGGAGCTCCTTCCGGTCCGAGGCTGCCTCCTCTTCCTCCTCTCGCCGGCCTCCCTGCCTCCCAGACTCCGTTTCCATCCCAGCCCCTGACGGTTCATCTAAAGGAAACCCAAGGCCTAATAAGCCGCCAGGGCCCAGGTGAGGAGTGGGAGCAAGATTTGTGCAAGACTTGGGGACAAGCCTTCTCATCCCTGGTCACTGTGGCCCTTCCGTCCTTCAGAGACCCGTCCTCACCAAGAGAACAGGCGAGGCCCACCGGCTCCCGCTCCCCCTCCTGCCTCGGACACCACAGCCCCTGGACGGGTGTTTCCTCTGGACGGGTGTTCAGCTAATGAGATCCCCTCCCTGACTGGGTGTCCTGTGAAATGGCTGAAGAGAACTGACCGTGACAGGATGTGAAGAGGCCCTTCAGCTGGGGCCCAGTGGGGCCCCCATAGCTGGCCCCAAACCTTCCTCTACATCCTTTTGATCTCTGGACCACAGGATCGCTGCTGCAGGCTGGATTCGTTGCCCACTTCCCACAGTGCATAGGGTATGCCGTCCTCTCTGCAGCTCAGCCAGGCGCTCGGCCCTGCTTTCTCCTCGTCCTCCCACACTGCCCCGCTCCTCAGCCTCCACAGCTGGAGAGCCAAGATGGGGGACAGTATGGCTGTGCCAGTGACTCAGTTTGCCCAGGCTCCCGACATGGACACTTGTGGGGGAGCCAGAGGCTGGGCTCCGGCTCTGACTCGGCTCTTATCTCCGCTCTCTTGAGCATCCGCTTACCTCATGGGCCTCGGCTTTTGCACTTGGAAAGCACGGAGCTGGTTGTGAGACGTGGCTAGTGAGATGATGGACAGGACACCACTTTGGAAAGCAGACGGACGGGGCAAGCTGTTAACCACCCAGCTGTTCCCGAGGGAAACAGCTGGAAGCCCCAGCGCCTGGCTCCCAGGACCTCAGGCTTGTTGCTGCTCCTTTGCTGAGCAGGGCAAGAAAGAGACTCATTCTCTGGGGTGGCCAGATCCCGGCCAGTCCCCTGAAGATCCCCCGGAGCAAATCACAATTGCTTTATTGCACATATTTGTGGGCCACGAAGGGGGTGTCCAGACACGTGTCCCAGGAATTGCTCCCCGCCCAGGGTGGCCGCCCACCTTCCCTGTCCCTTCTGCAGATCCCTGCCTCTGACCCACGAGGCCTGCTGCAGGGCTTTTCCTCTGGTGGGTGGGTGGACGGTTTCCTGGTCGGAAGGGGCGGGGGAAGCCATGCCCGGGAGGGCGGCCGCTGTGTGTGAGCCTGCCTCGCTGACGTCAGGCCGTGGTGTGCAGATGGAATCCGTTTGTCCAAAGATCATCGCTCACCTCGGTAGCTGTTTGCTGAGTGCTCAGGTCTCTTCTGTAGAAACAGGCCCCCCCACTCCCGGGGCTGCCCTCAGGAAAGGAGAGGAGCGGCATCCTGTCCAGGAGTGGCATTTCAGGTTAGACTGGAGGGCCCTTGGCAGCCCCCCCGCCCCTGGGTAATGATAGCACTTTAAAAGGATATAAACACAGTCAGCTTTACCATTTATCTCGGGCTCACCGGGCTGGATTGTTATCAGTGCTGTGCAGAGGAGGAAACAGGCCGGGAGGTGAAGTGACTCGCCTCGGGCCATGCAGTTAATTAGCGGCTGGGGCTGGGGCTGCGTGCCAGGCTGAGCCTCTTGCTGCCGCAGCTCCCAGCCTGGCCTGAGAGCCGTTTCCCTCGGGTGGGCTGTGGGGATGGCGTGTCGGGCGCTGCCCACTGCAGGACTGAGCTGCAGGGCCACACGCCCGCATTCCTGAGGGCACCCACTGAGCGAATTCCAGCCTGGGCCTTGCCTGGGCAGCACCTGGTGAAGCTGATGCCCCCTGGGGCCTAACCAACCCTAGCCCTCCTCCACCCCACCCCCAACTCTCCTGATGCCTTTCGCTCTGTAGACGGGGCGCTCACCTGCCCCTGTGGCCCCTCCTGCCGGCATCTCAGCCTCACAGGAGGCTCACTCAGGCCAGGACCTCCCTGAGCTCGGGGCTGCTCTCTGACCAGTACCTTAAAGGGGAGTCCTACTCACAGGGGGCGGGGGTCATGATGAAAGATCCCTGGTCCTCCGGAAAGGCTTGAGGAAGGCTGACAGGGAGGGAGCACTGAGGCAGGAGTGAGGGGCCTGTGTGGGCCATTCAGGGCTCTGTAACGACAGAATCAGAGTCCAGGATAGAATCTCGCAAGTCAGCCGAGGTAGGTCCCACCCAGGGATCCCTTCAACAGGATTCCTAGAGACGTTTGTTAGGTCTCTGCTCACACACTTCCTAGGACGGGAGGCTCACTATTTCACAAGTCCCGTCTCCACCCGGGTCACCTGATGTCCTGAACTGCCCCTCCTTGGGTCCTAATTCTGCCCTCGGATCTACACACAGCCCAGGGGGCTGCACTTTGCAACCTGGCATCCCACCCACTAGCAACCTGACCTCCCTGTGCTTCCCTTTCCTCATCTGCAACACGGGGGTGTTAACAGCTCCTCCTCCTGAAACTTGGTGCGGGCTCACAGTAAGTGCTCAGCAGAGGGCGGGTATTTTCACCTGCACACGGTCCTTTCCATCAGAACCAGAAAGCTGTCCACCCCACTGTGCTCTCGTTTGACTAAGTGTCGTGAGCCTCCCCTTCCTTCGCCCTACATCTTCCTGTTGTGGACATGCTTCTGCTCATGCTACCCGAGTCAGCGTTCAATGCATTGGCCCTTCTGGCTCTTGAGACTCGAGAGCTGGCCTGAAGCTACCAGGTCTCTCCGTGCCAACACTCGCAGTCCTCGGCTCCTTAAGTCAGAGCTGTCCATCATGCAGGTGACATTTCTCGTTAGTCTGGTCTGTCCTCACATTGGGCATCGGCTCTGGCGGGGAAGGTGGAGGAGAGGGGAGATGGGGGCCGGCAGCGGCAAGGAGAAGGGTCTGGGAGGAGGCTCCCGGGGGCGGAGTGGGGCATGAGGGTTTGCTGGGCCCTCAGCTCTTCCGGGAGCTTCAGCTTGCCTCTTGCCTTGCTCACCAGGCGGACCCTTCTCTCAGGGTCCCACGTGCCCCGGGGTTGGCCATTCCTGCCCCAGGGATGCCGTGGAGAGGGATTGGCGAGGTCAGCACGAGAGCATCGCGCGTGCTCCAGGTGCAGGCTGTCATTACGCTCATTCCAAAGGGACTATTAATATGATGGCCGAGTTCATGGGCAGTGCAGGGATGGGGGAACCTTCACCCCACCAGGTGCCTGCTGATGGATGGGGAGTCTGCAGCCATCTCTTCTCCCTCTGGTCTGCCCCATTAGCTGGGAGAGGGTCCCTCCCTGCCACCTCCCTCCACCCGTCCCCCTTTAGTCTCACCCCATTTCCCTCTGGGTGACAGGGCACCAGAAGGAGTGTGGCCAGGACAAGATGTGGGGGCAAGGACACTGGGGACCCTGGTTCTCTGGGGAAAAGGAATGTAAGTGAATGAGAGCACTCCTCTTGATTGGGCGCTGCCTGGGCTGGGGAGAGCGAGGCAGCTGTGTCCGAGGAGGGCCTGAGAGGAGATGGAAGGGGGGTGGAGGGCAGGGGGCAGCAGGCTGTGTGGGGTGGGTGGGAAGAATTCCAGGTGTTATTTGAAGCTTCTTGCCTCACTGGCCCGGGGCTGGTTCTGGCCTCTTTCCTCATTGAGCTCCTTTCGTCCTGGAATGAAAGGCCCTGAGGGATAGATCGGTGTATGCAGTGAGTACCTGCTATGACGGCAGCCATACAAGTATAGTGGCCTTGACTTCCCGTTGAATGCTGCCTGAGTCAGCGTTCAATGCATTGGCCCTTCTGGCTCTTGAGACTTGAGAGCTGGCCGGAAGCTACCAGGTCTCTCCGTGCCGACACTCGCAGTTTGTCAGACACAGCGGGTCCAGGATTTAACACCTGGGCCGTGTGGGCTGAGTCCTGACAAAGTCTGGCTCCCCAAAGCTCACAGCCTAGTTGGAGAAGTGAGGCTCGCCCAGACAGGATTATGGAACATGGGCCTCTACCATTCCATAGCTGTGTGACCTCAGGCAGATCACTCAACCTCTCTGAACCTGCTTCCTCATCTATTAAGGGAAATAAGAAAATGCAATAAAGTGCTCAGTGAGTGGCTGGCCCAGAGCCCAAGCTTGGTTCTGTTACGGTTGTCACAGCGACAGTGGGCGATGTGGAGAAACTGCTGAAGGAGGCAGACCGTGGAGGTTGAGGAGGATTTGGGGGAGGAATGGGAGTGTGAGCCCTAGCGATCTGCTTGGAGGAAGGGGTTGGGAGGGGAAGGACTGGGCTGTTGGGGGGACAGGAGCCAGCCGGTGGGGTGGCCAGGGAAGGTGGAGGTGACACTTTCTTGGCTATGGAGCAGCAGAGCTGTGTGTTTGCACATGGATCGGAGGGGCAGGCTGTGGGGCTCAGACAAGGGGCAAACATGTACCCCCCCACTCACTCAAGAAATATTTAGCGAGTTCTTGTTCTGTGCCGGCCACTGTGGTGGGTGCGGGGGACACAGAGGCAAGCGGGACAGATAAGGCCCTTTCCTCTGAACTTTCACTCTACGGAGGGTGGGATAATTAACCAGCAAAGCAATTAAGTGAACCAATAAGTTCCTGGCAGAGAGAATTTGGGAGAAGACGCAGAAGTGGTGATGGGATGAGTGACAGGACAGGCACACCGGGGAAGACCTCTCTAGGGAGGTGACACTGGAACAGAGGTTTGAGTGCCCGAAGGAAGGACCAGACAGAGGGCAAGGCAAGCGCAAAGGTCCTGCAGGGTTCGGAGAAAGCGTAAGGGTCAAAGGAGACTGTCCGTCGGAGACGGGGGAGCGAGGAGAGAGGGCACAGGGGGAGGATGGAGCAGCTACTGGAGGGTTCAGTGCAGAGGGGGTCTGACTTGAGCTTTCACAGGAGGACTCTGGGCTCTGTGTGGAGTTGGGGGGTGAGGCAGGGAGGGTGTGGGAAAAGCACAAGTGGGGACATCGGTTGGGAGGCAACTGCTATAATCTAGGAGAGAAAGGATGGTGGCTTGGAGCTGGTTGGCAGCTGGGGGCAGGGAGGGGAAAGGAGACGGAAGATGTGGGGTGTATTCTGGAGGTGGAGCCAACAGGGTGTTGGTGATGGAGATGGTGGGGGCAGCGTGTGGGAAAAGGGAAAGGAGGGATTAAGGGGATTAAGGAAGGCTCTGAGGTTTGGGGCCTGCTCCTTATCCAGGCCTGGCGGGACGTGCCTTTAAAGAGGGGGAGAAAGGAATGTGGGGGAAGGAGGGGCAGAATTGAGCAGGAGGCCCTGGGGACACTGGACCAGGGGCAAGAGAGCAGGTCCTCGGGCCGCCCAGAGCTGAGGCTCCACACCCTCACCTTCCCGGGACCAGGCCAGGCTAGGCCTGCAGAGGCCCCACTGCTACCTGAGCCTGGGCCTGGTGTCCGTTCTCTGCCAGACCTCTGCCCAGGGGTGATCTGGATGCTGAGCTCCATCACGTGCCTGGGGCTCTAGGAGCTGAGGCCACAGGGGAGAGGGGTGTTGATGTCCAGAGCAGGCCTGGGGGAGGCCAGCAGAGAACCCTGGGGGGTGAGCCATTGGAGCCCTGGGCCAGCATGAGCAGTGACCACACCTTCTCCTGTAAAGGGACAAAGGTGAGACCCTCAGAAACCCCCCAGGAACCTTGGGAACTCACTCTCAGCTCCGGGAACGTGGGGGGGGGGGGGGAGCGGGAGGGAAGGGTGCCCAGACTTGAAAGGTGGGCCACACTCAAGCAGACCCATCCAGACAACCTCAGAATCTGGAAAAGGGGATGTGCAGCCAGGAGAAAACAGGGGTGGTCTGGGATGTCAAGGCCTCTGGATCCCGCCTCTCTCCATCGCTGCTGGTGTGTGAGGGCTCCCTGAGGAGCTGGGTCCCCTCCTGCTCCAGGACTTGGTTGCCCTGTAGCCAGTAGGTGGAGCCACGCTGTACAGACCATAGGATGTCGGGGAGAGTTGGTGTGGCTGCCCCCCCCCCCCCCCTCTCGTTCTGGGTCTCTGGCCCCTCCCTTCCCCCAGGTGCGCAGAGGGGAAGCCCTGGAAGGCTGCGCACTGCCACTCAGGCAGCCTTTCCAGACTCAGGCTAGATTGGCTGGCATCTGGCCATAACCACATCCCTCTGGAGCCCAATTAGTGGGCGTGGGGCGGGAGTGGGGGGTGAAGGGGTTGGACCTGGTACTTCCTGGGTCCATTACAGTGTTTGGTTTGGGACTTTGGGAACAGGCCTGGTTCCAGCTCCTTATCTCCGCCTGGTGATTAGATCCTCTGGCCTTTCATGTGCCCGAGCGGGGACACAGGACCCTTTCTGCCACCCAGGCCCAACCTTAGCACCCCCCTCCCCGACCAAGGAGATTTGGTGTGTGCCAAGTCCTGCTCAGTCCAAATGCCCGCCCATGGCCTGTCCTACCTGCTCAGCCCCCGCTGCCCGCTGCCCTCTCCCAGCCCCGCAGGGTCTCAGGAGGACACTACGCACAGGACAGGTCTGGCTCCTCATGACAGGCCCGGGGACTTCAAGGGAAGACCGGTCAAGAACAGGAGGGAGTTTCCGGAAGTCCCCAAATGGGCCACTCTTTCTGGAGGAGAAATTGAGGGAGGCTGTGCAGATCCACAGGGAGACCCCGTGAACAGGGAGCCAGGCCTGGGGAGTCGAATGCCTTGTGCTAAAGTCAGACCACTCTGAGGAGGCAGATGTTCTGTCTCCTTTCTTCTCTTCCTTCTTTTTAAAATGTGTAACACATTGTCAGTTATAAAATAGTACGGGATGTAAGGAACAGCATAGGGTGTATAGTCATAATCCTATCTAATAAAAGAATAATATGCAAATTGACCGTACCTCTGATTAAGCCACACCCACCAGCCAATCAGGAGCAAATTATGTAAATAAACCCCAACCAAGATGGCTGCCACCACTGAGAGCAGGAGGGAGGCTTGGGTTTCCCTGGCAATGAAGGAAACTTCCTGCCTGCCATGGCCAGCCTAGGCCTCCACTCAATGCTACAAAGTTTCAATTATAGAAGATACATAATCCCAACAGAAATGGCTGCAGCCAGGTGCTGGAGAGAGAAAAGGCTAGGGTTGCCAGGGCGATGGTGGAAGCCAAACTTCTGCAGCCCTAGCCTAGGACTCCACTCTAGGCTACAAAGTTTCAAACAGAAATGGCTGTTGCCACAGAGTGAGCAGAAGGCTTGGCTCCGCTTTAGGCTACAAAGTTTCAATTGTAGAACATAGATTAATCCCAGATCCCAGGGGCTCCACTTGGGTCGCAGGGGGGCATGGCCAGCCTGCAAACCACCACAGGCCCCTCGCCCAGGCCGTCCCACACCCCAAGGGAACCCCCACCCTGATCCAGGACATCCTTCAGGGCAAACCAGCTGGTTCCCACCCATGTACCAGGCCTCTATCCTATCTAATAAAGTAGTAATACACAGATTAACCATCAATCCATCACACAAGAGGGCTGCCTCCATGTGGTCAAAGATCCTGCCCCCATGTGGACACAAGATGGCCACCACAAGATGGCCAGCAGGGGAGGACAGTGGGAAGTTCCAGGCCTGCAGGAGAGGGCAGTTGGGGGTGATCAAGTCTGCAGGGGAGGGCAGTTGGGGGGACCAGGCCTATAGGGGAGGGCAGTTGGGAGGGACCAGGCCTGCAAGAGAGGGCAGTTGGGGATGATCAAGCCTGCAGGGGAGGGCAGTTAGGGGTGACCAGGCCGGCAAATGATGGATGTTGAGGGCAAACAGGCTGGCAGGGGAGCAGTTAGACATCAATTAGGCTGGCAGGGTAGTGGTTAGGGGGTGATCAGGCTGGCAGGCAGAAGTCGTTAAGGGAAATCAGGGAGGCAAGCAGGTGATCAGTTTGGAGCCAGCAGTCCTGGATTGTGAGAAGGATGTCCGACTGCCTGTTTAGACCCGATCCTACCAGGATCAGGCCTAAACGGGCAGTCAGACATCCCTCGAGGGGTCCTAGATTGGAGAGGGTGCAGGCTGGGCTGAGGGACACCCCCCAACCCCCCCTCCATGCACAGATTTCGTGCACTGGGCCTCTAGTGTTATAATAACTATGTAAGGAGTCAGGTGGGTGCAAGACTTATCGGGGGATCACTTTGTAAGAGATATAAATGTCGAGGATGACTGCTAACAAGGCTGGGGAAGGCATGGCACGACCTCTGACCTCTAATGACTCCCCCCTCAGGCCACTGACCGGGGCTGCCTGGCTGTGGTGGACACAGGAATCTCCCTCATCGCTGTCCCCTAGCAGATTGGTGAGCTGGCAGCTCGCTGGGGTCCCAGGGAACAGCCGAGGAAAGGCAGGCTCCGCACCCACCGCCACTGGGAAGTCAAAGGTCACTGACCTGAGTGGCTCCTTCCAGGTCCTGGCCCCTAAGGGTTTGCATGTCATCCCTGCCAGCCGCTTCCTGCGGGTGCACGGGGCCCCTGCCCCGCCCTGCCCCTGTCCCGCAAAGGCTCCCTAGCAACAGCGCTTTCTCACTTTTCTGCCCCGTGTGTGGACTCACTGTGGCGCCTTCCCTGGGGCATTCATCTCGGGTGGGGATGTATCTGCAGTGGAGTGGGGCAGGAGAAGGGAGGTTGAGGGATCAAGCAGGAAGGACTGGGGTGCGGGGTGGATAGCTGGGCCTGGGACCGGCCACCTCCATCCCTGGAGCCCTGGAGGGAGCGGATTCTGATCACCTGTCTCCGTGTCACTTGTTATTTCTCCAGTCTGTCACCAGCTGTAGCCGTGGTTACATCCCTCCTCCATCATCTTCGCCATCAATGGCACCAACTCCCCTGCTAGGCTTCCCCCTTCCCTGTAATCCTCCCCATCTCCCTCCCCTCCCCTTACTACCTGGGTGTGGGGGACAGCAGTCCGGTGGGAGGGGAGCTCATTTCTTAGGGTTCTGGAACATCAGATTTGCAAAGACCTTAAGGATGATCGTTCTGTCAACCTCTTCCACAAAAATAACACCAGGATCTGCCTTTATGCAGTACTTTTAAATATATATATTTTTTATTGATTTTTTTACAGAGAGGAAGGGAGATGGATAGAGAGTCAGAAACACCGATGAGAGAGGAACATCGATCAGTTGCCTCCTGCACACCCTCGACTGGGGATGTGCCCACAACCAAGGTTCAGCAGGAATCGAACCCGGGACCCTTCAGTCCACAGGCCGACGCTCTCTCCACTGAGCCACACGGGTTTCAGTTATGCAGCGCTTTCTGAGATGCAGTACCCAGGGGTGGCGTCCAACTGCCTTGGGATCTTCGTTCTACAACTTCCAAGCTGATGACCTTGGACAAGTCAGCATCTCTGAGCCCCTCGTTCCGGAGCTGTGAGCTGGGCCGTGTTTGCCCCGTACGGTCCTGGTAGGATTAAATGTGCGGGTAGACGCCAGTGGTCAGAGCAGTGCCAGGCACACGCTGCGCACGCCACAGCGCTGGCTGCTCTGCCGAGGCAGGTGCTGAGCCTAGGGCTCTGTGTACACTTGCTCTTCAAGTCCCTGTGAATGTCCTGGGTAGGCACCCACCTCTCCTTCAGGGGGCCACTCAGCCCCCCCTTAAGCCCCAGTCTTATCCCCATTTCACCTGCCTGTGTGAAGGGGTGTAAGAGGAATGGTGGTCAGTGGGTCCTCCTCAGGCTACTCACACCTCCAGATGTGGTGGCCCCTTCTCTCCCGGGCTTCAACTCTGCTTCTAATGAGCACACATGCCTGGGTGTCTGCTATGCCTGCACAGTGGGGGGCACGAGGGCAGGAAGACACGGCACCTGGCTCTCCAAACACCGTGACGGATTGCTTATGTACAGAATGGCAGCGAGACTGCAATATCGTGTGTGCGCGCGGGCTCGGGGCATGCTCACACGTGCCCCAAGCCGTATAGATGAGTGTTTTCCAATTGCAGCTCACAACGCATTAGAAATCAATTTCGTTGACTGGAGCTGCCGCTTTAGAAACAATGAAATAAAATTGCAAAATTAGAGTGCATCACGCGTACTAGGGACTAGATTTTTTATGGCTGGTTGAGACTTTAGTTTCAGTCGTATGATAGGTATGTGTGTGCTCTCATGTTTTGGCGTAAAACATTTTTCTGATTGTGGTTTGCGGTCAGAAAAGCCTCGAGGCCTCAGCTCTGGGGTGTGGGCCTCTGCTCCCTCCGCAGGCCCCTCTCATGGCCCTGCTCCCACCTCACCAGCCCCCGCACTTTGTCTTTCTTACCTCAGGCCCTTTCAGGCGCTATTTCGCCAGCCAGAAGTGTTCTTTTCTCACCTTTTCACCTGTCTAACTTGTATTCATCATGTCTTCCCCCGCCCTCAGATGGGGAAATAACCACACACAGGCTCAGCGGCTTGCCCAGTGGCACACAGCTAGCCCGAGTGGGCTGAGATGGGAACCCAGGCTTCTCTGATCTCAGAGCTCAGGTTCTTTCCTTAACCCAACGAGCCTGGCCGGCTGACAGCCTCCTCTCTTTGCCCCCAGGCCAGCGCAGCGTCTGCCTTGTGGGGTTCCACCCCAGGCGCCTGCACTCGGAGAATGGTGTTCCCTGTGGCTCCACCGTCTTCCTGAGGTTCTCCAACCCCATGTGACAGGGGGCATGACAAGGCGGCCCGCCACTGCTGTGTGGGCCGGCTCCGCCTGTCTCCCTCATCCAGGGCATCCCTCTGGGCCTCTCAGAAGTTAGAGAACCCTGCTCCTCGGGGCTGTGATATGGGAGACCCCAAATAAAGCTGCTCTATAGGCTCTGGCTTCGAGGAACAAGGCAGGAGACTGGCGGGTAGGAAAAGGGGGGGTCAGGTCAGTTCGACTTTCATGTCCATTCAGTGTAGGTCAGTGGGACCCAGAATTGTCATTCGGATACCATCCTCACGATCTCGGCACTGTCTGCATGTGGCCAGCGGTTAGAACCCACTGATGTGGGGTGCGGGAGAGGCAGGCCAGGTTTCAGCCCCTGCCCTCGGGCTTGTGGCAGGTGCCATTTCTGGAGATGTGGGAGGTTAGTTTGAGAGGAAGCTGAGCCAACAGTGTGGGCAGAGCCATGGACGTGAAGCCCTAGCGTGGCATGACAACTGACTGTGTGCTCACAGCTGTCTTGCCTGTCAAATGGAGGTGCCCACCCCTGGCAGTGCTCTGGCAGGGTGCGGCTGGGAGTTCCTGGCTGGCTTCCACATTGAGAAGATGGGCCCTCTCCGTGGGGCCCGGTGCTGGTCAGGAGGAGGGGACATGAACACCTTGTGACTCCAGGGCTGGGCCCCGGGCCCGGGGGAAGCAGCAGGCTCTGTCCGTCCTGGAACGACCAGCCCAGGAGACGGCAACTCTGCTGCTTTCCGAGCTTCTGGCTTAGGAGCCTGTCTCACCACAGTGTCTATGAAGTCAGAGCTGTGGTCACATATCTGTGCTAAAATACAATACATCATGGCTATGAAAGAAGACATGTTCACCCATTTCACCTAAAGTCCTCTCTGATGTAGAGAAACGGTCATCGTGGTGAATGTGCCGGGCCCCATCGGCCGGGAACTCCCCGGGTGGGACTGGCTCCCTCCACTCAGGTCCTCTGACGGCAGGTGTTCTGTCTCCTTTCTTCTCTCCCTACTTTTTAACACGTGTCTGAAATACATTACCAGTTATAAAATAGTCTGAGGATGTAAAGTACAGCATAGGGTATCCTATCTAATAAAAGAGTAATATGCAAATTGACTATACCTCTGATCAAGCCACACTCACAAGCCACACCCACAAGCCAATTAGGAGCAAGTAAACCCCAACCAAAATGGCTGCAGCCACTGAGAGCAGGAGGGAGGCTTGGGTTTCCCCAGCAATGGAGGAAGCCAAGCTTTCCGCCTGCCCTTGCCGACCTAGGCCTCCACTCAATGCTACAAAGTTTTAATTATAGAAGATACACCCCAATAGAAATGACGGCAGCCACGGAGCTGGAGAGAGCAGAGGCTAGGGTTGCCTGGGCGATGGAGGAAGCCCAGCTTCTGCAGCCCTAGCTCCTAGGCCTCCACTCTAGGCTACAAAGTTTTAATTATAGAATTTAAATAAACCCAAACAGAAATGGCTGTTGCCACAGAGTGAGCAGAAGGCTTGGCTGCACTCCAGGCTACAGAACATAAATTAATCCCAGATCCCAGGGCCTCTACTTGGGTCGCAGGGGGGCATGGCCAGCCTGCAAACCATCACAGGCCCCTCGCCCAGGCCACCCCACACCCCAAGGGAACCCCCACCCTGATCCAGGACACTCTTCAGGGCAAACCAGCTGGCCCCCACCCATGCACCAGGCCTCTATCCTATCTAATAAAAGAGTCACTCCAACACACAAGAGGGCTGCCCCCATGTGGTCAAAGATCCTGCCCCCATGTGGACATAAGATGACCACCACAAGATGGCCAGCAGGGGAGAGCCATTGGGAGGTTCCAGGCCTGCAAGGGAAGGTAGTTGGGAGGGACCAGACCTGCAAGGGAGGGCAGTTGGGGATGATAAAGCCTGTAGGGGAGGGCAGGTAGGGGTGACCAGGCTGGTAGAGGAGGGAAGTTGGGGGCACATAGGCTGGCAGGAGAGCAGTTCGACATCAATTAGGCTGGCAGGGTAGTGGTTAGGGGGTGATCAGGCTGGCAGGCAGAAGGGGTTAGGAGCAATCAGGGAGGCAAGCAGGTGAGTAGTTTGGAGCTAACAGTCCTGGGTTGTGAGAAGGATGTCTGACTGCCCACTTCAACGGGCAGTCAGACATCCCTTGAGGGGTCCCAGATTGGAGAGGGTACAGGCTGGGCTGAGGGACATCCCCTACCTCCTGTGCACGAGTTTCAGGCACCGGGCCTCTAGTATAGTCATAATGTTGTAACAACTATGTATGGTGTCAGGTAGTTACAAGACTCACCAGGGGATCACTTTGTAAGTTATATAAATGTCTAATCACTATGAAAAAATTTTTCAATGAAAAAATTAAATGTGACTTTATAAAACTTTCTAAAAAATCCTCACCCAAGGACATTTTTAAAAATTAATTTTAGAGAGAGAGGAAGGAAGAGAGAAATGTTGATTGGCTGCCTCCTGCATGCACTCTGAACAGGAAATGAACCCCCAACCTTTGGGGGCACAGATGACACTACAACTAACTGACCCACACAGGCCAGGGTGACTTTATGAAGTTTTAAAGTTTAAGACACGTGTTGAGAGGTGCATGTTTTATGAGTGTACAGCTCACTGACTTCTCCCAGACCCATGTCACTAGGACTTAGGTCAAGAAACAACACTCCCCAAAGGCCCTTGCTCCTCTTCAGCCCCTCCCCACTGCCTGAAAAGGAATCTGATCCTGCTACATGCCAGCACTCTCACAATCAGGGCCTTGTGGGACGGTTATAGCAACCCCGCAGGGTAGATTGTTATCCCCATTTTACAGCCCGGGAAACTCAGGCTCAGGGAGGGTAAGTGAACTGTCGAGGTCAAAGGGTCAATAAGTGGTGGAGTTGGCCTTCTAAAATCAACTGCATGTCGCCCCCCACCACATTCTTCAACATGTACAAAGAGAGATGGCTGAAGCGTTAGAGGTAGGGTCCATATGTCATTGGAAGTAAATATGCAAGGACATCTCTGAAATTACTTGCTCAGAAACATCCAAACTTCTTCTGGGGACTTCCGTCCAGACTCTTCAAAATGCTTCCTCAGGAAGCCACCGAGTTCTTACAGGGCCACAGTTGATTGGTCCGGGTGTGGGTGCCTGACCAATCAGAGAACTTTGGTGGGAATGTTGGTTTCATTCTTTTTCTGGAAATGTAAAACTCAGCTTCTATAGGTCAGATACATGGAGAAAGCCAACCTATAATGAGAGAGAGAGAGAGAGAGAGGAAAACAGAAATGAGAAGCAGAGAGAAGGTTCTAGTGGTGATTAGATCCCAGGTTCCAGTTGACTCCAAGGCTCTGCCTCATCCTTTCCCTTTCTACAGCTGGACTGCAATGCAGCATGCACCCCATCTAGTCAATGTATCCCCCTTTCTACTTAGGCTGGTTAAGCAAGTTATTGTCTTTGAGCAAAGGTATGTTAATCAACAGACCAGAGAAAAAATACTTGTCTATTTATCCATTTGTATACACACAGGTCAGTTTTCAGCTGTTGGAAATATAGACAGATAAAGTGGAGTGCTCTATTGAATGGGGAGGAGGTAGCATATCTTGTGGGGTTGTGCAAGGGTTGCCTGAGTAAACAGATATCAGTCACCCTGCCTGGCACACCTTTGATGATGGGTGGGATGTGTCGGCAGGGGAGGAAGAGTCTGTGTTTAAACCTTGAACCCAGCTCTTCCCTCCTGTAGAATTCTAATCAATATATGGAGAAGGAGTGATGGAACTAGAAAAGCACCGTTAGGCAAACACCACCAAAATGACTGTGGCAGGAAAGACCCAGTAACAGATGTTAAAGTTAGTGGGAAGAAGGATAAGAAATGGGATACTTATATCGAGTGTCTCTCCAGAGGACACATTAATGATCAAGGGAAAGAGAGTAACTGTGCAGTAGAGAAACCTGATGGACCTCACTTTACCAAGTTCTTCAGGTTAAATCCTCAGGAATAAGACATCCATATCATGTATCTCCTGATATCACGCACTAGGAAGGCACAGCACCAAATGCATGCCCTCAATCTCATCATGAAAAAAACACTGAGGCATGCTCTCCCTCCTGGGGGCATGCCTTTCCCTTATCCCTCTTCTTCCTCTAGAGGTACACATCTCCTAAACTCTAAGGGACCCCAGGAGACCTGAAACCAGGGGAGCAGGGGGCAGCGGCAGCTCCTCCCGGCCCCACCCGCTGAACCTGCCCCCAAGGCTCCCTTTTCTCTGACTCCTCATGGGCTGACAGCAGCCTGCCTCGGCTCACTTCTTTTTGATAACATCTCTGTTGACCCAAAGCAGCCCGCCTGGTCTCTCTCCCGTTGCTTCTTCTATGAGAAGTCCTTCCTTGTTTCACTGTCTCCAGCTTTAATAAATGTACTCTCAAAAATTTTTTAAAAATAAAATAAAAAGTTAAATCGATGGACATTCTACAAAATAACTGATCAGTACTCTTCAGAAGTAGCAAAGTCATAAAAGACAAAGAAAAACGAAGAAACTGTCATGGATTGGACGGGACTAAGAAGACAGGAAAACTAAAAGCAACAGGGGAACCTAAACTGGATGCTGAATCAGAAAAGGGACACAGTGGGAAAACGAGTGGAAATTCAAATCAGGTCTCTAGATGGTTACTAGTATTAGATCAGGGTTAACTTCCTGGGCTTGACCAATCATTGCACTATGGTTATGATGTAAGATATTGACATGAGGGGATTCTGGATGAAAGGTATATGAGAACTCTCTGTACTATGCCTGCAACTTTTCTGTAAGTCAGAAATTATATCAAAATAAAAAGGGAAAAAAAGCATTAATCCTTGAACTTGAAAAAAAAAATCAGGTCTAGTATGTCCCCAATAGATCTGGTGTATGTATAAAACACATACAAAATTTAAGGAAAAAGCTATAAAAGCTAAAAAACCAAGATAATAGCTGAAGTTGTAACTAAAATTCATGTAGACAGCTGCCCAAACATAAAGTTTATGAAGTACCCGTCCCCAGAGCTGAGGACTTTAGCTCTGTGAGCTTATGTCAGGGGGTTGAAAATACACAGGAACTCAAATCCTTGGCTCAGTCTTACACCTGCTGCAAGAGACCCCTCTACCAATATTCATCATAAGGGGTTCCTTTAGCTTCTGATGCAATGACTCTGATAATGAGGAACTAACTACTCCCTTCTTTCGGATGATTTTTAGTTTGTGAGCCCAAGTAATTGATAGTATTGATAGTAATGAGAAATTGGAACGCACCCAAATGAACAGGGTTAAGTAATCCTTGCTGCCAGGATGATAGAGCACTGTATAGCCACTGCAAGTGATAAGAATGTGGCTTATCTTAATGCATGGAAATGTGTGTGTAGTAATCTTAAGTGACAAGAGCATTTACACACTGATTACAGCTATGTTAAAACCAAAGAGCTAGAAGATAATTCAGAATGGTCAAATACTTCCAGTTTCAAGTTGTCTTGATTTTTTTTTTAAAAGAGGTATATGTACAAAATTCTAAATAAAATTTTGAATCCAGAATTAAAAAAAAAACTCAATTAAAGGTCTTGGGGATTGTCATTTCAAGATTGATTGAGGCCAGCTGGTGTTGCTCAGTGGCTGAGCATTGACCCAGGAACCAGGAGGTCATGGTTCGATTCCTGGTCAGGGCACATGCCTGGGTTGTGGGCTCGATCCCCAGTAGGGGGTATACAGGAGGCAGATAACCAGTGATTCCCTCTCATCATTAATGTTTCCATATCTATCGCCCTCTCCCTCTCTCAAATCAATACAAATACCCTATCTAATAAAAGAGTAATATGCAGATTTACCATTACTCCAATACACAAGATGGCTGCCCCCATGTGGTCAAAGGTCCTGCCCCCATGTGGACACAAGATGGCTACCACAAGATGGCCAGCAGGGGAGGGCAGTTGGGAGGGACCAGGCCTGCAAGGGAGGGCAGTTGGGGGCAATCAAGCCTTCAGGGGAGGGCAGTTTGGGATGACCAGGCTGGCAAAAGAGAGAAGTTGGGGGTAAATAGGCCTGTAGGGAAGGGCATTTGGGGGGGACCCAGGCCTTCAGGGGAGAGAAGTTGGGGGGGGGACTAGGCCTGCAGTGAAGGGGAGTGAGGGTTGACCAGGCCTGCAGGGGAGGGCAGTTAGGGGCAAACAGGTTGGCAGGGGAGTGGATAGTGGATGATCAGGCTGGCAGGCAGAAATGGTTAGGGCCAATCAGGAAGGCAGGCAAGGCGAGCAGTTGGGAGCCAGCAGTCCTGGATTGTGAGAGGGATGTCTGACTGCCTGTTTAGGCCTGATTCTACTGGTGGATCAGGCCTAAACGGGCAGTCAATCATCCCTTGAGGGGTCCCAGATTGGAGAGAGTGCAGACTGGGTGGAGGGACACCCCTTCCCCTAACCCTGTGCATGAATTTCGTGCACTGGGCCTCTAGTATCCTATATAATAAAAGCCTAATATGCTAAGTGTCTGGTTGTCCGGTCATCTTTTCAAACAATCAAAGTGTAATATGCTAATGACATGCTAAGGATGCTGAACTGCTCGCTGTAATGTGCACTGACCACCACGGGGCAGAGGCTTCAGCTGGTAAGTTAGCTTGCTGCTGGGGTCCAGCTGATTGGGACTGAGCGAGATGGGCTGGACACACCCTGGAGCCTTCCCACAACCCCTCCCTGGCTGGCCAACCTCCTATGTCCCTCTCTGGCTCTAATCATGCACCAAGTGGGGTCCCTCAGCCTGGCTTGTGCCCTCTCAAAATCCAGGACCCCTTGGGGGATGTTGGAGAGCCAGTTTTGGACCAATCCTGCAGGCCAGGCCGAGGGATCCCACTGGTGCATGCATTTGTGCACTGGGCCTCTAGTGTGTGTGTGTGTGTGTGTGTGTGTGTAAGACTGATTGAAAAAGCATGGAGGACTAGATTGGGACGGATCCTAAGGCTGTGTCTCGGCACTATGAGAAAGAGTGATATATTTGATTAGGTATGTCAGCCATGGGTGAAGCATTAGCAGTGGCAGCGTGCATGCTACGTAGTTGCTATCTCTTGACACATCCTCAGGAGCCAGTGTCACTTTTGTAGACACCCTGAAAGAGGAGTGAACTGTTTAAGGAGCCGTGTGCTGGAAGAGACCCATTCTTTCAGTTACAAGTTGTAGAATTTGGGGCAAGCCACCGGGATAGAAGATGGTATGAAATCAATACTGTGAGGGAGAAGAAGCCATGCCTTCCACGGCGGGCCAGTGTGAGAGGAGGTGGGCAAGCGGAGGAGACCGGGACACGTGCTGCGGGTCTTGGGGGAGGAAGTTCACAGGTGGAGATGCCTGGGGCGGGCGGCCCAGGTGGAGAGCAGAGCACGGGTACAGGCATGGAGGTTGGAGAGTAACAGGCCTCCAAGCAGGAAACAGGAGGCCACCAAGCGTATCAGAGGTCAGCAGAGCCAGAGGAGAAGGGAAGCCGAGGTCGGGGGCAGGCGGTGGGTGCCAGGAAGGCCAAGGGGACGGAAAGTTCAGACTCTACGCAGGCAGCCACACAAAGGGCTTTGGTGGGTTTTGAGGCAGGTGGTGCTTAGAGGGCGATGAAAACAGAGGGTGACGAGAAATTGCCTCTTTTCTGGGAGACCATCACTATGAGAGGGGCCCAGGGCCGATTTTAACAAATCCCTTTCGAGTGAGGGGTGGAAATTCAGACCCTGGGGTAATGGGGCGTGGGGAGGAATAACGAAGGCCCGTTGGGAACTCTTTCATGAGCTCCACCTACCGTCAGGACTTCCTGAGCTCGGGGCCAGGCACAGGGAGGGAAGCCGCAGCCTCTGCCCTCTGGGAGCCTGCAGAGCACGGTGAGAGGAGCACCCAGGAAACCACGGGAGACTGGCCATAGCCGGCGTGAGAGCCAGTCCAGGGGGCGCACAGCCGGTGTGTGGTGTTCAGGGGCAGAAAACGGACAGGAACAGGAACCAGTGCGTCAGGCTTCCTGGGGCTCCGTCCTTGGTAGGGGGTGACCCTGGGTGACTGCTAAGGTGTCCCCAGACTCTGCAGCTCTTGGATCCAGGAACTGAGGCTTTGAAGGATGGGCAGAGTTTGGACACATTCCAAGGGGAAGGGAAGAAGTGGACTTTCTAGGTACTGGGGGCTGGAAGGGGGGGGGGGGGAGACAGGCCAGGGGTGGACAGAATTGGAGATAAATGCGGATGCTGAGGAAACTGAGCTGTCAGGTTGGGTTGGGTAGGCAGGGGCTCAGACCCCCAAGCCCGGCAGCCAGGCAGGGGCCCTGGCCTGATGAATGCACTAGGGGTGCTCCGAAGGGACCACATGGAGGAGTGGGGGCTGATCTGGCCTTGAGACAGTCAAGTCAGGCCTGGGCAGACCTCTAGTGTCTGCCTCCCTCCCCATCCCCATCACAGGGCAAGGGAGGCTCAGGGCCCTCCTGGGCAGTGGGTGGTGGTGGCCAGAGTGGAAAATCCCACTGGCTGGGTTACAGTGGTGTTTGGCAGGCCTGGTTTGGCCTTCCGCCTGGGGCTCGAGGGCCCAACAAATCTGTTTGGAGCCCTGAGTGTGGGGTACCAGGTGGCAGAGAGGGCCCTGGCGTGAGAACTTTTTTTCCACTCACCCCAAAATGGGGAGCTCTCCTGTGCCAGGATAGTGGGCGCAGGGCCAGCTCCAGGTCACCGCAGGCAATGAGAAGCGTAGCTGGGGAGCAGGTGGGACCTGGAGATGCGGGATAGAGGCACAGTTTAGAGCAGGCTCGGGGGAGGGAAAAGGGCCGACAAGGGCTTGTCTTGGGAGGAGGGAAAGGAAGACACAGCATTTTGGGAGAAGTAAAAACAGGGCCGGAGTCGCAGAGGGGCTGGAGAAGAGAGAGCACGAAGGAAGGAAGAGCAGGCATGTCCCCTCTCATGGGCCTGCCCCGGGCCCCCCTGGAGTTCCAAATAGTTCAAGAGGCACAACCAGAAGCCAGTTCAGCTTGTACGATGAGGGTGTCATGAGAACCTGCTGCATTATGATGAGCGTTTCTCCGAATGCCCCTTTTGACCTTGAAAGCCACAAAGCTGCCCCAAAGAGCTCTGACTTCAGCCATTGGCATCCCAGCCCACCACCTGGATCGGTGCTGACGATGCCGCCATCATTGCCAGAGGACCACTCTCACCACTATTACCGTTACATCACCCCCCAGACACCCCAAACTGAGCCCAAGGGCTTGGGGGGTGATGGGAAGCAGGACTTGAGTGAAGCCTCCCAGCCTATCCCCAACATTCCCAACAATGTTGGCCCCTAAGGAGACATTCGGCCATGCCTGGGCACACTTTTGGGGACCACGGGGGACTACTGCTGGCATCTAGTGGGTAGAGGCCAGGGATGCTGCTAACCATCCTGTAACACACAGGGCAGTGCCCACAAGGAGGAGTTATTTGTTCTAAAATGTCAGCAGTGCCGGGGATGAGAAAGGCCCCGGGGCCCCATGGCCGCCACTCGGCTCTACCTGTCTCTGGCCCTCATGCTCACGTCCCGCCTCTGGTTCCTGGACAAGAAGTAATCTTTGCCACTCCACCTCTTATCGCTCCTGCCTCCCGGCCTCACACTTGTGTTAAAAAGTCAACAAGATGAAAAGTGCCTTGCCGAGGCCACCCTCTGGAGGGAACAATTGGTACGCGGAGGGAGCATGGGGTACACGGGGCCTGAGGTCATGTTTGCTCAGGGCAGGGGGCAGGGGCTGCTCTGGATCGGGGATATAAAGGGCGGAGAAGGGCTCAGGCCTTCACTTGACTGCAAGTGCCCAACTCGGAGTGGCTTTTGCTCTGCGGCCTGTCGGGAACCGGCGCCATGAAGCGGATGGTGGTGGCCTTGCTCTGCCTCCAGCTCCTGGAGGCCGCAGTGTTCAAGTGAGTTTGAGGTCTGGCTGGGGGTGTGGGAGCCCGGGCGGGAGACGGACCCCTGTGAGGCATGGCCTGGTCCGGGGACACCCCGGCCGCTTCGGCTCCAGAATCTCTGCCGGGGCAGGACAGGAGTCACAGGTGGGAGGGGGTACAGCCTCTGCCTTCAGGGACCGTCCAGTCAAAGGGAGAAGAGATGGGCTTGGAACAGAGAACAGGAGCGGCCACTGCCGGCGCAGCCCCGGACTGGCGCTGTGGCTCCCCTCAGGAAGGAACAATGATCTCTGGAGAGGGAGGCATTTGCTGGATTTTCCTGAAGGCCCAAACTTAGTTGGCAGGTGGCACGATCGTCTAAGCGGAAACACCCGCAATGTGACCTCTCTGTGCTGAGGTGTCCGGGGAAGGGGCGGGCGGGTAGGTCTCTGGGTGCCAGGGGCGCTGGGCCAGCCGATTCCTTGGGTGAGGAGAGGTTCCTCTCGGAAGCTCCTGTAATGGGCAGGCTCCGTGGAGGTGGTTAGAGAAGCCGTCAGCGGAGGATTTCTGGAGAACGTGGGGTCCTGAGGGAATGGGGACTGAGGCAGGAAAGACATAAAAGAAGCAGGAATGCAGGTGGCCGGGGGGCTGGGGTGGGGGGCTCATGGACGCTCCCCAGGCAGGTCTGGGAGGATGACCAGGGTGACATGGGAAGAAATCCATGATTCCTGAGTTCGGATTCCAGAGCTGATCTGGCTCCAGGGCACCGGGGTCCCCAGGCCAGACATCGGGCAGCAAGACAGCGCCAGGACCCTGTCTTCTCAGGCCCAGCCTCGGGCGGTGCCCCTGCACCCACAGTCTGCCACACGCAGCTGGTGCCAGGTGCCTGAGGACCACAGGAGAGGACTCTCTTTGGGGTGAAGTCTGCCATCTCGAAACACCCCCCCCTTTTTTTAAATAAAATGTATTTTATTGATTTTTTTACAGAGAGGAAGGGAGAAGGATAGAAAGTCAGAAAAATCAATGAGAGAGAAACATCAATCAGCTGCCTCTTGCGCATCCCCTACTGGGGATGTGCCCGCAGCCAAGGTACATGCCCTTGACCAGAATCGAACCCCAGACCCTTCAGTCCGCAGGCTAATGCTCTATCCACTGAGCCAAACCGGTTTCGGCTCAGAACCTTTTTAAAATGCACATATCCTGCAAAGGGTGATGCCTGAAGTCCCTCCCCGCTTCCTGGGAAGGAATCTATGGGATGTTTGACAGCAGAGAGCCGGGTGGAATGGGGACCCTTGAGATGGGGAGGGGGCATCCTGGGTGAAGGTCATTGTTTCCTGAATCTTGGAGCAAGTCCTGAGAAGAGTTTTGAAAGAAAGGGAAGGAGAGGGGGAGAAAGAGAGAAGCAGAGGGACAGAGAGACCGAGAGAAACAGAAACAGAGAAAGGGAAAAACACAGGCACACACAAGTGACAGACATGGGTATGGGAGTAGCAGGGAGACTGAGGTCTTTAGTTAGAGATGGAGGGCAGGTGAGCGAGGCTGGGGCAATTGATGGAAGGTGCTGATGGAAAGAGGGAGGACCTGCTGACGTACAGACCTTCTGCAGAGTCCCCCTGAAGAAGTTCAAGTCCATCCGTGAAACCATGAAGGAGAAGGGCCTGCTAGAGGGGCCCCTGAAGGCCCACCACTATGACCCTGCTCGGAAGTACAAGTTTGGTGACTTCAGTGTAGACTACGAGCCCATGGCCTACATGGATGTGAGTCCTGACCCTCGGGGTAGCCCTCTCCCTGTTGCCAAAGGCCAAAGGGAAGGCCCGGGCAGTGAGCTGCACCCCCCTCTCTGCCGCCCCCACCCCTGCTCCCTTCTCTCAGCCCCACCAGCTGGACCTCATACCCCGGGGCAGGCAGAGAAAGGGGGGCCCCCGCTGAGCTGGCAGCTGGGTCACAGAGACCTGCAGCCGCCCTGGGGCCCAGGCCCGGCTCGGGCTGAGGGTCTGTGGGTCCCGGCAAGTGCGGAGGGAAGGCTCAGGCCCTGCTCTGGAGCGCGCTGCTGGGCAGGCACTGGTCCCTTCCTGCTCTGCCCCCGGAGGACACGGGCCTGCTGGCCTCGGGGTCCCTCCAGAGCTAACAGGCTGCTCCCCCTCCTCCCCTCGCCCCGCCCTAGGCTGCCTACTTTGGTGAGATCAGCATCGGGACCCCACCACAGAACTTCCTGGTGCTTTTTGATACTGGCTCCTCCAACCTGTGGGTGCCCTCCGTGTACTGCCAGAGCCAGGCCTGCAGTGAGTGCGGGGCGGGCAGGGAGGCGCTGACACCTCCGGGGGAGGGCGGTCTTCATAGGGATGCGAGGAGCTTCCCTCTGGGAGGACAGGGACTTGCCCAGGGCCACACAGCACGCCCAGGCCGGAGGGAGGAAGCTGCTCCTGGAGCCCTCTGGCGCCTCTGCCTTCCTGCTCACCAGTACCTCTTCCTTCATCTGCCCTTGAGCCCTGCCCACCCCCCTTGGCTAAATCCTCACCGAGGGCCCCCAAGGCACACGGAGAACAAGTCCTGTACGATGTTGATGTTCACTTTCTTATGGCTGGTCTGTGCCAAAGCCTGGGGGTTCCAGTCCTCATGCCTGTAGCCTGGCAAGTCCCCCATTGGCCCCGCACTGATGACCCCAGGCCCGGTACGGCCAGCCTGCTGACCTGGTGAGGGTTGGGGAGAGCAGGGATGCCCCCTAATAAGTGCCAGCGACCTGCTGGGGCCAGGGAGACCGCAGGGAGGCCAGAGTCCTAGGGCCCCAGAGTCTCTAAGGCGGAGGGGGTATGGGCCACAGCTGGCCAGCGCACATGGCCTTCCAGTGCCGGAACCAGGGTGGGCCACCCCTGAGGTCCTGAGGCTCCAGGATGGGAGTACAGGCCTGAGAGTCAGGGCAGGCTCCACTTGCCAGCCCGACTCTCCGCATCCTCCCGCCCCCTGCAGCTGGCCACAACCGCTTCAACCCCAGCCAGTCCTCCACCTACTCCACCAACGGGCAGGCCTTCTCCCTGCAGTACGGCAGCGGCAGCCTCACCGGCTTCTTCGCCTACGACACCTTGACTGTGAGTGATGCTGCTGCCACCCCACCCAGGCCAGCTCTAGCCTCACAGGCTTCAGAGTCTCCCCAGGAGATGACATGGAGACCCCGAAAGACATGGGGTCTTTCCACTGTGTGCTCTGCTGTGCAGGACAGGAAATCAGCACAATAAGGACTCATTTGTTCCCTCCCTGAGCCCCTCTAAGGGCTGTCCTGTGCAGGACACTGAGGACACCGTGGTGAATGGGGTGACCCAGTGTTGGGGGGGGGGGCTGCAGTAGGGAAGGCCACTCAGAAGAGATAGTCGCTCTTGCAAGACCTGCTGGGAAGGAAAGCAGAACAGGTGAAGGAGGGGTGAAGAAGAGCCTTGGGAGGTCTCTGGGGGGGGGGGGAGGGGTAGGTGGAATGACACTTGTCCCCTCCCATCCTCTGTGCACCCCCCCCCACCAGGTCCAGAACATCCAGGTCCCCAACCAGGAGTTCGGCCTGAGTGAGAACGAGCCGGGCACCAATTTCGTCTACGCGCAGTTTGACGGCATCATGGGCATGGCCTACCCTGCCCTGTCGGAGGGGGGCGCCACCACAGCCCTGCAGGGCATGCTGCAGGAGGGTGTCCTCACCAGCCCCGTCTTCAGCTTCTACCTCAGCAAGTGAGGAGCCCTCCCCACTCCTTCAGCCTGGACAACGGGGCTCCATCCTTTGGGATTTGGAGGCCACCCAGCAGGCACTGGCCCCAGCACATCTGTCCCAGGGGCTTCCCTCCTGGGCTCTGACTCCTCCCCACACCCCACTGCTCCCACCGGCCTCGCCTCGCCTCGGTCCCCAGCCCACTCCTCTGCTTGGCCTTCCTCAGCCGGGGCCTCTCTCGCTGCTGTCGGAGTTTTGCTTTGAGGGTTGCTGCTCATTCTCAATAGCTCGTGGGTGTAGCTGCTGCCCAGAGCCCCAGGGAGCTCACCGCCTCCTGACCGAAGGCTTTCCCCCCGGGCCTGTCTTGTACAGTCATCTGTGCTTCCCTCCTTTGCTCTATTGCTCTAGCCAGGCCGTGGGGTGGCAGCCAGGTTCGGGCTCCCTCCAGGTCCACCTCTAGCTCCGAACAAGCCGTCACCCTCACCACCAGCACCAGCAAACTCGGCCATTCATGGGAGGGGCCTGGCAGCTGGTTGGGGAGTGGGTTCGGGGCTTGGAACAGACTTTCCTACCTTCCTCTCCGAAGGAGCCACCACCTCGTAGACATAGTAGTTGGGGTGTAATCACTGGGATCTGTTTCTAATGTCGCCCCTTTATTCTCTACTTCTGTTCACAATTACTCTGAGCTTAGCTCCCCTTAGCTCCCCTGGTAGGGCACGCCTCTCAAGCAAACGCAGCAGTCCTCCCCTCCCTCCACCCCGGCTCTCCTCCCTCCACTCCCAGAGAAAATGGCAAGCCAAGCGGGGCTTGGGTCAGGCTCCACCTGCGTCAGGAAATGGGAGGGAGAGGAAAACGGAGGGGTGGGGTAGGGGTTGTGGGGGGCACACACCAGCCACTTCCCTAGGGCAGGGTCATCCAGGAACCTGGGGCACTGGAAATTCTGAGGGGCCCAGCTTGGGAGCCCCGTCTGAGGGTAGACGCGCCCTGCCCCCAGGGAGCCCCAGCCTGGAGGGAGGCAGGATGCTCTGGGGGTGACTGCAAACAGGGAAGTCCTTTCCCACAGCCGCTCCCTGACTCACCGTCCCCTCTGCCTCCTGCAGCCAGCAGGGCTCCCAGAACGGGGGAGCAGTCATCTTCGGGGGCGTGGACAGCAGCCTGTACCAGGGGCAGATCTACTGGGCCCCCGTCACCCAGGAGCTCTACTGGCAGATTGGCGTGGAGGAGTGAGTGTGCGGTGGCTTTGGGGGTGTGGGCGCTTCTTTGGAGCCGGCTTCGAGGCACTTCATGCCACGCACGCCCAGGTGGGGGTGGGGGATGGGAACAGGGGACCCCAACCCCCTTCAGGTCTGTCCCCACAAAGCCGCAGCTGCCCTCTGATGGAGTTTTGAGAACAACATAGGAAGGGGCAAAATTTGGAACCCCAACTATTTCAGACTCTGTCCTCCAACCCTATGGGCTTACAGATTAGAAACTGGGTGTGTGGTGGTTGGAGGGGAGCTAATTTGCTTAAAGTACCTGTAACAAATCTGCAGCCCTGGCTGTTAATGTTTCTAGAACCTTCCTTGGAACTTTTAAGAAGAGCCTCCATGGCCATTTAGGTGGCCCTTAAGTAGACTGGTGTGGTGGGAGGCTGGACTGACCTTCCTGGTCGCACCTGGCATGGGTGGCTGTGGCTGTGAGTCCCTCAGAGCGGGGAGAGCTCACCCCCTAGCTGCCCCGTGCTGGGGGTGCTAAGGCTGCTCACCTCGCCATTCAGGTTCCTCATTAACGGCCAGGCCTCCGGCTGGTGCTCCCAGGGCTGCCAGGCCATCGTGGACACGGGCACTTCTCTGCTCACCGTGCCCCAGCAGTACATGAGCACCCTGCTGCAGGCCACGGGGGCCCAGGAGGACCAGTACGGACAGGTGTGTCTGGGGGAGGGTCCCTTCCCTGGGGGAGGCCCGTGGGAGACAGTTATGGTTGCTCCTGGGATCCAGGAATAGCCTGATTCTTGGCCTCCATACTTGGGGCTTCTCAAGGCACTGAGGTGGGGAGCCCCGGGGTGACTGGGGCAGGGCCTGGAGCTTGCTTACTTCGGGGGCAGGCGCTTTGCTGAGGGGCTGTGAGGAGGCTCCTACTGGGCAGCATTTTCGGAGCTTCAGCTGCTCGGAGGAACAGGCTGAACACTTGCCAGACTTTGAAGTGAGAGGGAAGTCACTGGAGGAGGGTCCAAGCTGGTGAGCGATAAGGGCTAACTTTTTAAAAAGTAACTTTTATTGATTTCAGAGAGGGAGGGAGAGGGAGAGAGAGAGAAACATCAATGATGAGAGAGAATCGTTGATTGGCTGCCTCCTGCACGCCCCACACTGGGGATCGAGCCCAGGCATGTGTCCTTGCCTGGAATCGAACCCAGAACCCTTCAGTCGCAGGCTAATGCTCCATCCAGAGAGCCAAACCAGCTGGGGCGAGGAATAGCTTCTTAATCCACCCTTCCCTCACCTCCCTAGGGCCAGACCCCACTACACCCCCTTTCTCCAGCACCCAGCAAAGCGTTTGTCTAAGTAATTCCTTCCCATTACCTTTGAGGGACCGACTCTTTCACAGATCTGTGTGTTTTCAAAAGACAGTTGCAGAGACGGGGCACAGATTCAATGTGTCCTGAGGGGAAATTCAGGCAAAAGCAGTGTTTTTGGGGTGGGAGAGATGCTCAGGTCTCCCCAAATCCCACCCCCTGTGCAGGAGTCCACATGAGTAATGCCAGTAGGACTCCCCCTCAGTGTCACCACTTCCGGTCCACAAGCAGGCTGGGCACTCAGGCCCCGGGGCCAGAGGGGCGGCGGCGGGCTGGTAGCTATCTCCGGCGGGAGATGAGACAGCCGGGCCCTGCCCCTCTCTCTGCAGTTTGTTGTGAGCTGTGACAGCATCCAGAACCTGCCCACCTTTACCTTCATCATCAACGGGGTGCAGTTCCCTCTGCCGCCCTCCTCCTACATCCTCAACGTAAGTGCTGGTCCCCGCGGGCTGAGCCTGGTGGGAGGAAGGCGTGGGGAGCCAGGCACGCTGGGTCTCCTTACCCTGCGCCGCTTCCCCTAGAACTTATTTCCCCACTCATTGACTCCAAACCCCCTTCTCTGGGACGAGGCTGTGACTAGTTAATAAGAGTATTAACTATCATTATTAATTAGTGGGGAGAGGCCCTGGGCTCTTCGTTTACACTATTCTACTTAATTGACCCAACATTCAATGAGGAAGAGACTAATTTCTATTTCACAAGTGGAAGGTTCAGAGAGGTTAGGTAACTCCCCCAAGGCTACACAGCTAGTCAGGGTAAGACTAAGGTTTGGTCTGCCTCCAACGCTTGACCATCAGGATGACCTGGGAGCAGGAGGTGGGTGGATGGGGGGCATGAGGAGTCCCCGTGCAGGATCACTGCAGCCCGAATTCCCCCACCCCAGACCTTCCTCCCACCGGCCTCTGCTCTGGCAGCTCAGTTGGCCTGAGCCCTCAAGGGCAGAGACCCTGGCTCGCTCGTTTCTGCATTTGCGCCGGGCCGGGGCCCAGGGCTGAGCGTGCCTGCCCGCGTGTGAGCGTAAAGAATGAGTGCTGTGCTTTGTCTTGTGCAGAACAATGGCTACTGCACCGTGGGGGTCGAGCCCACCTACCTGCCCTCCCAGAACGGCCAGCCTCTGTGGATCCTCGGGGACGTCTTCCTCAGGTCCTACTATTCCGTCTATGACATGGGCAACAACAGGGTGGGGTTCGCCACTGCCGCCTAGACTCGGGCCCGGGCGCCTGTGCTCCCTTCTTCCTCTCGGCCCCCCGACCTTGCAGGGGCTCCTCTCTGTGCTTCTCTGGATCCAGCCTTCCCTTTCTGGACTCTGGACTTTTTCTCATAATAAATAGTTCTTCTTCATGTTGGTCGGCCTGTTGTTTTTTAGAGGGTAGCTGTGACCTGTAAGGAGTGGGGAGCGAGAGTCGGGGGCAAATTTGCATCTGCTGATTCATGTTTTCCCCCAGTTGCTTCCAGGTTTCTGGATGGGTCCCCGAGACTCTAAGAGAAATGGGCATAAGGTAGGGCTCAGGGATGGGCCCTGTATCCTTCAGCGCTTCTCTCTGGAGAGGAAAGACAATGGTAGTGGCATCAAGGCCAAGCATTCCTTGGTGAAGGGAAAAGGGGCCCTATTCTGACAACCCAAAATGCTCTGCTGACCTAACTAACCAAATAACCACCAGAATTATTCACCCCCTATGTCCACAGGCATGTCCACCAGTAGTGCGGCCAGGGGGTCCAACAAATCGAAATCCATTTCCTTATCTGGGATCAAGTGTGGGCTGGGAGCTTCCTGCGGCATGCCAGATGCCTAGGATGCCTATGTGCACTTGTAACAGTCATGGGTCCTCTAGGGAGGAGGCTAATGCCACCAGAACCTATTTCCAGGAGCGCTTCTGAAGGTCTGAGCTGAGTTAAGCTGAAAATATTTTCACCCAGGACCTGTATTTGAAGAAGGGCTGGCCCTCAACCGTGCACAAGAGGGAGGGCTACTTAAGTCACAGGGACTCTAACCAACTTGTCCCTCTAGATTCATTCCTATCCTCCCTGGGAACCATCTAGCAAGACCCAGAGGCAGGAGGAGACGGGGAAAGGGGGAGGGGTGGAGGAGGGGGAAGGAGAGGGGAAAGCAGAGAATGATGGCTCAGCACTCTGTAACTTCCAGCATGGGAAGGTGACATGAAAGATCAGAACATTTCTGAGTTTGATAGTGGTGGGGGTACCAGAAAGCTCGAACTGATGAGACCTAGGTTGGGAGGGGCAGGCTATTATTGCAAAACTGATAATGGGAGGGAAGGTGGGCTCCATTCCACAGTCACACTGCTTTCATCCTGTCCTTCACAAGGCTGACCCCAACCTTGCCACTTATGTCCAGAAGCAGGTGTCAAAGCGCAAATCAGGTGGCAAACTCAGACTGCCACGGAAGCGTTCCTATGGCAACAGCACACCACCTGGAACCCTACATCCTAGACTCGAGAAAGACAGCCTGCTCTGTGCCTTTCCGTGGGGTGAGACGGGCCACAGGTTGTGTAGTAGTGCGCTCCGATTTGGGACATCACTGACTGAGAAGAGAAAGAAAACTTGCAAAAGGGGCAGAAACTAAGTGGATAAAAGGTTCCAGGTTAAACGCCAAGTCCCTGTCTACCGCCTTGGGCCCAAAGAGTGGACTACAAACCCCGGCGTGCCTAGTCGAGCCGCAACGAAGACTACGTTTCCCAGCGGGCGCCGCGGCGGGCCAGCGGAGGGCGGGGCGGGGCGGGGCGGGACCGCGGGGGCGGGTGCTGCCCTCTGCCGGGCGCCGAGGGAAGTGGGTGCGGAGTGACAGCGGGAGCTGGGGCACCGGGCGCGGGGCTCGGTGACAGCGGAGGCGGCGGCCGCGGGCTAGACGTAGGGAGCGGCGGCTGCGCCGACGGCAGCGGGAAGGGCGGACGGGGCGGGCTTCCCTGGTGGCGCCAAGCCGCAGGAACTCGGGAGGGGCGGCAGGCGTAGCTTGCGGACCGGACACCTGAACTTGGGACAAGTTGCCGGAGCCCGGGAAGCGGGCGGCGGACGGATTGACCTTCAGAGCTAGGTGAGTGGGGCCGGGGGCCAGGGGTGCGCGGAGGGCCCGGAAACCCCGGCCCAGAACCCGCACCCCCATCGGTGGGTCCGGGGACAGGTGGGTGGGTGGGGGTGCGGGCTGGAACCGGGAGCGAGACCGTGTGCGCCGCGCCACCGCCGGCCCCGAAGTCCGTCCAGCCCCGGGCGCCCGGCACATGGCCCGAGCGGCACTGCCGCCGATCCCCAGAACCCGCACGGCCCCTCCCTTCAGGCCCGGGCCGGGGGCGGCTTCTCTGCGACCTTATGTAACCAGGCGGGAGGGGCCGGGGCGGGCGCGGGCCTTCGCAGCCCGGGATCTGGGAGCCTGAAGGGGCGGGGAGGCGTGGGAGTGAACTTGCAAGAAGTTTGAGGGACGTGTAGGCCCTGCGCCCGCTTCTTCTTCCCCGGACGCGGTGGGGGCGGGTGGTGCGGGGGAGGGCGCCGGAGGTAGGGGAGGTGTGCGGGGGCCGAGTCCGGTCCGGCCAGGCCCGGCCGGGATGGTCTGGGGGAGTGGGAGGGCCAAGCGGCGCCCCGCCCCGGGGCTGGGCTGTCGAGGGTGTGGGGCGGGGGGGGGGGGGGAAGTACCATCCCTCCCTCCCTTTCTGTTTCTTCCTCCCGCTCGTCTCTGGAAGAAGCCGCCCCAGCTCGAGTCCCCCGGCATCCCTGAGCGCAGTCTTTTTCTCCCCCTTGCATTATTCCACGACCTTAGGGAACCCCAACCCCAGAGCTTATCCTCAGCGCACCTCTCCTTTCTGTTTTCCCGGGAGCTCCCAACCATCTGCCCGTGCCCCGAGTACCGCCCCCCCCTCCGTCTCGGCCCCGAATCCCGGAAAACACTCCCCCTTCCCCGTATTCCCGAATGCCCGCGCCACCCCACCCCAGGCTGTCCCGCCCCCCCCGGGTCAGCGCGCCCCACCCGCCCCACCCCCCTCATTCCGGACAGCTATTCGGCCTGGTGCGTGCGCTGCGCTCGTCTCCAGGAAGGGAGCGGGCTGGTGCCAGTTCGGTCCCGCCCCTCGGCCCCCTCCCCGTCCGGTCCTGGCTTCACGCACGGCTGCCCCGAGCTGCTTCGGGTTGCGAGAGCAGGTTCGCGCCGCAGCCGCCTGGCGCACCCCAGCCTCGCGCCCAGGGGGAGGGCGGGCGCCCGCGCTGCCCAGGGCTCCCCTTCCGGCTCCCTGCCAGCCCCTCACCACGGAGCGCTGGCGGGATCGCCCGGCCACTCCGCCGTGGTCTTCTCGCCTGGTTGCGGGCGGGTCTGCGCTGCGGTATCGGGACTGAACTCGGGCGCAGTGCTTTGGCTTCGCGTTCGTTCGCGGGGGAAGCGTTGTTAGCTACCGCCCAGCCTCCACGCCCCCCGTCCTCAGTGAGGGGGTGCTTGGTGGAGTCGGGAGGAGGTCAAGGTTGGTTCAGGCCCCCGTGGCATCTCTGGGATGTGGACTCAGGCCCTTGCACTTGCCCTGGCCAAGATTCCACCTGGTTTCTTCCAGCGCGGCCAGGCCTGTGCGCAGATCCGAAGGCAGCTCCTGGCTCCTTGGCCTGTTCCCTCAAGGCCTTCTCTGTGCCACTGGGAGCTGGCTCCTCGCCTGCCCTCAGGGAGATCACAGTCTGGGGAAGAGACTGCAGCGATCATTAAAGGCTTCTGTAGAGGCACTGGAAGGGGAAGGGCCCGGTAGTCTGCTGGCATGCTTGCACGTGCCTCAGTTTCCCCAGCTGTGGGAAAAACAGCATTTGACTTGGCGGCTCTCTCTCTGCCTGCCTCCTGGCTGCTGGGACAGGGGCGGAGCCAGAGTGCAAATGAAGGGCTGTTTGAAGTGACTCTTCTCACCCAGGGAGCCCACGTTGCTGACTGTGCAAGGCCCAAGGCAGCGGCAGCTCTCTCTTGTCTTAGCTCAGTGAGGCGCAGCCAAATGGGGACTCAGGTCTCCTGGCTCTGGCTCCCGGGGAACGGGTGCAGGGTTTGGGGCAGGGGACATCTCCTCAGGTGAGCACTGAATCCAGAGAGGGCCAGCTGGCTTCTGAGGGCGGATGGCCGGTGACAGTCAGAGGTGGGCTCCCTCCCTGTGGGTCCTGGGATAGTGGAGACACCCAGTGCCCATCCCCACTGCCAGTCAGGACCCCCTTTTAGTCTCTGCTGGAAAGTAGGTAGGAGGGGCCTCCACCCCTCAGAGCCTGGCTGCCCTTTGAGGGTCTGGCTTCTGGCCCTGATCCCGCCTGGAGCTCTGTTTATGGCTGTAATTGTATCATTAGCCAGGCTTTATAGAGTTACTTAGCACCTGCCCCCACAGGGAGTGGCCCAGCCGCCCCTGGCTTCTGTCTCTTCCTTTTCAAAGTCAACTTGGTTTCTGCTGGCAGCAGGGGTTTCCCCGAGCACAGCTGGCAGCAAAGCCAGGTTGGGCCTTTGTCCTGTGGATGGAGGGCAGTCAGCACTTGGGGCCCGGCCTGGGGCTGCCCTGGAGATGACCGTGGAAACCGAGCTGAGAAGTGTCCATATCCCAGGACGCAGTGTTAATGTGTGCAATGTGTGTGTCCTCATCTGAAAAGAGATGACAATGCACACACCTCATGGGCTGTTGTGAGCACTGTGAAGCTGTGCCTGGTACATGTGGGTCCGTGGTGTTGCTCTGGGTGCCAGTATGCAGTGTAATTGATGGGAGCTTGTGTGTGATTATGAAGTACAGGTATCTAATATGTATGTATAGAGGAACTGTGCACATGCTTGTCTGCGAGACTAATAGTAATACAATATTATATTAATAGAATCTTCATCCATTCACTTTATGCTATAATAGGGCGATATTATAATAAAACTTAGTTGTAAACATTAGTTGCCAACATTTATTGTGTATTTATTCTTTAGAATGAAGTAGGAATTATGATTTTCATTATACTGCCTCAGAAAAGCTTGGTAAGTTGCCTGAAGGTACACAGCCTAGAAGTAGTAGGGATTCTAACCAAGGCCCAAATGACTCCAGAACCCGGCTTACCAATCCCTAAAGACCACTTCCGGGTTTCCTGGAGTTCTCTCTTCAGAGGTGGCGGTGTGGTGGTCTGGAACCTCCTTTTCCCCATCCGGGTTTCCTGCTCTGAGCATGAGCGGGAACTTGATGAGGCCCCTGCCCCAGGACCACACCTGTCTCTTGGCTGCTTCTCTAGGCTGCTGCCCCAAGTGACCAAAACCCCTGCCGAGAACTTCCTTGACTCGCCTGAGTTCACTCAAGGCTTCCTGGGTCTCCTTGGAAACCACAGACGAAGGAGACACACTGTACTGCGAAGCCTGAGCTCGGTGGGCACCTGCTTCCTCAGACAGGAGAAGAGGCTGTGGGCACTACTGGCTGAGAGTGAGACAGCAGCGAAAGTCATGGCACGGGAGACCGAGCCCGCCTCGGACAGGCCGTGTGGCTGGGGCAGGCCCCTGCTCCTCCCAGTCTCGGTTTCCATATCTGTGGGATCCCCTGTAATGCGAACCTCCTGCAGGTCCCTGGCAGAGGCCCCAGAACAGGAGAGGCACTGCTGAAAGAGGGATGAGGGGAACTGTGGCGTCCGCTAGCCAGAGGCCAGCCTGGGGGAGTGACCAGCCAGCTTTCCTTGGGACATGGCCATAGCGCCCATGTAGTGAGCACTGGGCTAAGGGGAACCTTGGCGGGCGGGGGTCGTTGAGAGCACCGGCTCTGGGGCCGGGCGTCCTGGCTTGGAATCCCAGTTCTGCCACTTCCTAGCTGTGTGGCGCTGGGCAAGCTGCTTAACCCCACTGTGCTCCATTTCCTCACCTAATAGTGCTGTGTTCATGCTTGCTGCATGTACAGCAGTCAGAATAGTGCCAGGCTCAAAACAGGTTAGCTCTGATTGCCCTGGTCGGTATGCTCAGTGGTTAGAGCATTGGCTGTTGGACTGAGGGTCGCAGGTTTGATACTTGGGTTGCAGGATTGATCCCCAGCCCCGGCTGCGGCATGTGTGGGAGACAACTGATGGATGTGTTTCTCTCCGGTCCATGTTTCTCTCCTCCCTTCCCTTCCTCTCTTCTACTCTCTCTAAAAATTAATGGGAAAAATATCCTCATTTGGGGATTAACAGCAGCAACAACAAAATGTTAGTTATTATCATTATCTCTTATAACTTCTTTATTTTGTTTCATTTTCAAGTGAGGAAAGAGGCATTTTCAAGTGAGGGAACAAGGACCTTTGGGTTGCCAACAGTCCCCTCTGTGTTTAACATCTGCACATGAGCTGCCTGACACTGCTTTGCAGACTCCGTGGCCACAGCCTCCACTGCCCCCTGTAGCACTCACCCCACCTGGTCTCCCATTGAACAGGACAGCACAGGGGACGTGGCAGTGCCTGCGACATCTCCACCATCCCTGTCCTGCCTGTCCCTTGGATTCCTTGAGTGGCATCTGGCGTGGCTCTCCCCTGTGCTGCTGCCGCCGCCCCTTATCCCCTCCGCACCAGAGACACAGGTCCCCATTGGCTGCAGTGCCTCGGGAGGCGGAGCTACAGTCCCAGCGGTAGAGCAGGATCTGGGACTTACTGTGTGCCCTTAGCAAGTGCTCTGCTGTGGGGTGGCCAGGCAGTGGGTGAGAGCAGAGGGCGGCTCAGAGGGTAGAGGCAAGAGGCAGAGTCATTACCAGTCTTTTCTTCTCGCTGTTCAGGGTGGGCATAAGGAGAAGGAGAAGTGGGGTCTGGCTGTCGCACCCCTGCCCAGCTTCCTCCGGGGCAGGCCTCCTTGTGGGCTCTGATCCATACAGCAGAGACCCCAGAGTAAAGTGGGATGCCGTGGGGACTGATCCAGGAATCTCAACAGACTCTCCAGAAACCAATGGTCCCTTCACTCAGTCCTTGTTCATGCCAGTTCCCTCTCCAGGCACCCTGTCTCTGCTCCCTCCCTATCTAAATCCTGTCCATCAAGACACACCTTCCCAGGAGACCCAGGGACTGTGCTATCCGACTTCGGCTCTGGCTGGATATTAGCATCGCCTGGGAGCTCTTAAAAAATACCATTGCTGCCCTAGCTGGTGTGGCTCAGTGGGTAGAGCATCAGCCTGCAGCCTGAAGGGTCCCGGGTTCAATTCCGGTCAGGGGCACATGCCCAGGTTGTGGATTCCATCCCCAGTCTTGTGGGAGGCATGAATGTTTTTTTTTTTAATCCTCCAAATGATTCTGATGCCCCTTCTCTGAGAGGCGTCAGAGCCACCTGGAGGAACTGTTAGAACACAGCTTGCTGGGCCCCACACCAGGGTTACCGATGAGCAGGTCTGGAATTCATAGTCTGGAGTTTGCATCTCTGACAAGTTCTCAGGGGGTGCTGATGCGGCTGGTCCCCAGACCACCTTTCAGAACCTACGGCTTTGCAGCCACCCAGGCAAGAGCTGTCTCCTGGGCCTCGGATTGCTTTGGGCCTCTTAGGCCCGTCTCCTTTCTGATGCCAGGTCCCCAGAGGCAGGGACCACTCTGGGTTTCCTTGTGGACCCCCGAGTCCTCGGCATAGTCGGACCTCCCTTCCCCAGCCTGGCTCTGTACCCCTGCCTCCTGTTGCGCTGACCACTGGCCGGCCTTGTGGTCTTGGCAACTCCTCTGGGACTGGCGCTCAGGAAATGCTTGCCGTTTGGTCCAGGCGGGATGAGGTGGACAACAAAGGGTGCGCTAGCCCTGAGGGGCTCCCCCGGGTCCTCTCAGAACCTGGGGCGGCTCTGAGGCTCCTGCAGAAGTGCCGGGAGCCAGCCAGAGTAGCGTTACTGGACTGGGGAGTGGAGGGGGGGGGGTGTCTGAGCTTTGTTGAGGCTGTAGAAAGACCCACCACATTATTTCACTTTCCTACCTCATGGAGGGCAAGTATTGGATCACTGACTTGTATGCCTTGTTAATAATAAAAATGCTAGCACGCCCCAAAAGCAGCAGCTCCCTTCTTTCCTCACCCAGACTGGGGATGTTGAGAGGGTGGGGAGTGTCAGTGCTCGAGGTAGGGCGTCTCTGTCACCTTCCAGGGGTCCGGGTCTCTAGAACAACAGATAGCCGGGTGGTTCAGGCCCGCCCTGGGCTGGTGGGGTTGAGTCTTCCTTAGAAGCTGGGGAGCTGGGACACAGCCTGGTGGGGAGAAGAGGTGGTGGCTGCTTTTGGCCCTGCAGAGCGAGGCAGGATGGGTTTGGGGTGAGCACAGGCTCCGGCTGTTGTGTTCGGTGCAGTAGCCCCAGTGCCCAGAAGAGAGCGAGGCACATGGGCATGCTCAGGAGTCTTTGTGGGGGGGGGGGGGAGGGAGCGTGCTTTGAGCCCCCACCGTGCGCCCAGAAGCGAGGACGCTGTAGAGGCTGTACGCCCGGCCTCTGCCCTGCGCGCGCTGGGGATCAGCGTCACCGTCCGGACTGGGGCCGCACAGCCCGACCAGGAGCAGCTCCCCGCCTCCTGCTGTGCTCCGGGTCCAGCCTGGCTCTGGGGGGGCTCAGGCCCCCGCGCCTCCCTCCCCCCCGCCCCGTTCCACCAAGGGGGCAGTGGGGTGGAGCTTGGTTTGTTTTCTCCTGTTTGCCAAGGGAAGAAGTCACAGCCTGTCCTCTGCCGTGTTTATAATTGGTTTGAGAAAACACCTGCCTCAGCCCCCCACAGTCCTTGAGGGGTGCCAAGTGATACCCTATCCTGTCTGCCCGCTGCTACATCTCGTCCCTCTCTTGGCTCTAGCCAGGTGCGCTCTCAGCCGCCCTGCCAGTGTGGCAGTGGCCGGCTCTGCTGCGGGCGGCTGGGGCCTCGGGGCCGGGGGCCTTAGAGGCCAGCCGGTGCTGCCTCCGTGTTGTCTACGGGAGACCGAGGCCCAGGGAGCGCGGGCACCACGCCAGCACCCCACGGCCTTGGTCACCTGTGGGGTCAGCAGGCTTGAACCGAGCACTCCCTGGGCTGGCCCAGCAGGTGGTGGGAACAAGGGCACGGCTCCTCCTCAAAGCGGGCAGCGAGCGGAATGTCAGTAGCCGGGGAGGACAGACAGGCAGAGAGATGTGAGAGAGGACGGAATGACGTCCTAAGTCACGGGAAACGTGTCCGCACCTGACCCTTCACTCCAAAGATCATTCTTCCTTGGTCTGGAGGAACTTGCTGCCATGCTTACATCCATCTACTGCTGGTGGGCATCTGGGTGGCTTTCCCTTGTTGGCTACCAGGGGTGATACTGTGCGAGCACCTGTATGTGCTTCCCGGTGTGTTGGTGCCGGCGTGTCCCCAGAGTGCGGGTGAGCCGCAGTGAGATTCTCGGGGCGGTGCCTCCTGCCGCTCCGGGAGGTGTGTGCGGTGGCTGTGCACGCCGTCCCGCTCCGGGAGGTGTGTGCGGTGTCTGTGCACGCCGTCCCGCTCCGGGAGGTGTGTGCGGTGGCTGTGCACGCCGTCCCGCTCCGGGAGGTGTGTGCGGTGGCTGTGCACGCCGTCCCGCTCCGGGAGGTGTGTGCGGTGGCTGTGCACGCCGTCCCGCTCCGGGAGGTGTGTGCGGTGGCTGTGCACGCCGTCCCGCTCCGGGAGGTGTGTGCGGTGGCTGTGCACGCCGTCCCGGGTTTCCGTGGCTCTGGGTCCGTGCAGCAGTTGCTCCTGGCAGACTGTTGGATGTCTGTCATGCCGGTGAGTGTGTAACCTACATCTCCCTTCTCTTCCTTTTTAACAAAACATGGTGCTATTGATTTTTGAGAGGAAGGGGGAGAGAGAAACATTGATTGGCTGCCTCCTGCAGGCACCCGACCGGGGACTGAGCCCACACCTGGGCACGCGCCCTGATGGGGCTGGGATCGGCGACATTTTGGTGCCGGGGACCACACTCAGGCGCCTGAGCCACGCTGGCCAGGGCTCGCTGCTCCTCGTTCTTACAGAACCATTTTTGTGTGTGTTCGCTGGCGTACACGATATAGGCATGCATTGGTGTTTATAAGCAAGTTATAAGGAAAGAAGCATACGGTGTGTTGGTGCTGCTCCAACACTTTCACTCAGAGGACTATGGATCGCAATGGTCTAAAGACAACGATGATATTGAATGCCAGGGAGGGGGCTGATTTCTAAGTTAAGGGTGGGAGGGTGGTCTTGGGAGGAGACCCCCAAGTGGCAGTGCCTGCCAGTGAGGCAGCCTCTGCCCTGAGGGTGCTGAGTCCACCGAGCACGCTCAGCACTGTCAGCCCCCCCACTCCCTGCCGGCACTCCCGCAGAGGAGGAGGGAGGCTCTGTCCCCGCAGCTATCCTTCAACTTCGAATTGGCAGGAGCTTGTCTTTCGGGGCCTTCTAGGGCAGTAGTTCTCAACCAAGGGAGACTTTGCCTCCCAGGGGACATTTAGCAATGTCTGTTGACATTTTTGATGGTCATGACTCAAGAAAAAGCTACTGGCATGTAGTGAGAGGTCAGGGATGCTGCTCAATGTTCTAAAACGCTAAGGACAACCCTCCAACGAAGAATTATCTGGCCCAGCTGAGATGGCTCAGTGGTTGAGCATTGACCTATGAACCAGGAGGTCGCAGTTCAATTCCTGGTCAGGGCACGTGTCTGGGTTGCTGGCTCGATCCCCGGTGTGGGGTGTGTAGGAGGCAGCTGATTAATGATTCTCTCTCATCATTGATGTTTCTCTCTCTCCCTCTCCCTTCCTCTCTGAAATCAACAACAACAACAACAACAACAATAATAATAATTGTGTGTATGTATATATATATATATGAATTATCTGGCCCTAAGTGTCAGTTGTGTGGAGGTTGAGAAACTGATCTGGGAACAGAGCCAGGAAACAGATTTGTCATGAACTCGCTGCTTGGCCTCAGGGAAGTCACTAAATGCTTTGAGCCTCCATCTCCCGATCTGGGAATAAGAGTGGCAGTGGTTGCTGCCCTCTGCCCTTCGTGGGGCTGTTGGCAGGTTGAGGAGCGGGTGGCTGTGCTGGCATTTGGGGAAGCATCCCTGCGAAGGGGCCTGCAGCCCTTGTTTCCAGGGGGAGGGCTCTCCAGCCCGGCCCTCAGCCCTGACTGCTCCACGTCCACTGGGCTGGAGGCGTCAGGTGACTGCAGTGAGCCTCCATCCTGGTTCTGCTACTCCAGGCCTCAAAGGGCTGTGGAGGAGCTGCCCTGAGGCCCCAGCCTTTTGATGAGGGCTGCAGAAATCAGGGGCTCTCTGGGGAGCCCTGGGGCCCAGCAAAACCATTTCTGACTTTGTCCTGGGCTGGGTGGGAGTCCAAGGCTGAGTGGGTGATAAAGATAAGAGGTGCTTATGTTCCTCCTTATCTGGGCCCCACTGCCAGTCAGTGAGGGGTGGGAGTACCCTGGGCAGGCTCCTCCTCACTCTCTCGTGCCCTTTGAGAATTTGCTATCCCAGGGCAGTGTCCAGGGTTGAGTCAAAGCTTGAGGCTTCTCTGACCTCCTGTCCTGGGTTCACTTCACCTCAGAGGCCTCTCCTGCCTTCTCTGGGGCCGGGGCCTGCCCAGTTTCCCCGCTACTACACCATCCCTTCCTGAAACATCCTGCCACAAAAGGGCCTAGAAACCCAGCCAGCCTGAGGTGCAGATAACTGGCAGCCCCGACCAGGGATCAAACCGGGACCCTTTGGCGCACAGGACAACGCTCCAACCAACTGAGCCGCCCTGGCCCGGGGTGTGTCTCCCCATCTTGGTCCAGGGGCATTGTGGCCCGGGGCTGGTGAGTCCTGTGTGAGTGGGAGTGGCTGTCACGGGCTCAGGCCTGGAGACCCGGTGGGTGAGATTGGAGCTGGGAGTCCCTGGGTGCTGGTAGGCTTGTGGGTGAGAGAGGCCTTCCGGGAGGGCGCTGTGAGTAATCCTTGGCCACATTCGCAGCTCCCAGGGGATTGTGCAACTTCCTCTGAGACTGAGGTGCAGGGGGCTGGGTGAGAAACAACGCTGGGGGAAATGAGGAAACGGGGCTGGCACCAGAGCAGGGCCGGGGCCCTGGGCTCGGGCTCCCTGAGGAGCTGAGCGGTCCAGGGGGCCTCCTTCCAGGGGCCACCCTCTCCCAGGTAAGAGGGTGCAAGGGTGTTTGTGTGTTGCGTCTTGGGGAGGTGGGTGAGTGGGGGTGAGGCCCACAGGCTGTGCTGCTATGGGGATACCTTTTGAGCAGGGGCAGGACTGGGGAAGCACTTGGCCTATGGCAGGGGCCCCTGCCCAGGTTCAGGGGAGGGAAGACAGGGCTTCCCTGAGCCCGGGTTGGTGGGAACCAACTGAAATCAGGAGTCAGAGCTGCTGGCTGCCAGCCCCGCCTCTGAGCAGCCGGGTAACCTGGGGTGGATTGGTGGTGTGGTCTGTGAGGCTAGGAGGGCTGGGAAAGGTCTTGAGGACACCAGCAGTTTGAGCTCTCCCTGTCTCCTCTCCTCTTTCTCAGGCTTGTTTTGGGGCTCTGAGAAGGAAGTGGGCCTGACGTGCTTAGTGCGATGCTGGCCAGGCCGCAGGAAATACCCCCTTACACCAGGTTGGGAGTAGGGTATGGAGTACCTGGTCTGGCGTGCAGGACCAGCCTGCCTGGGTTCCAGTCCTGGGCCTGCCACTTAGCAGCTACATGCTCCTGAAAAGTTACTTGGCTTCTCTGAGCCTCAGTTTCCTCTTCTGTAAAACAGAGATGACAATTACAGCCCGCCCCCCCCCCCCCCCCAATGTGGGTTCGTGGTGAGGATTAACAGAGTGAATTCATGCTGTGAGCAGTGCCCGGCTCCAGGGAGGAAGCGCTCTGCACAGGTTAACATTTTACTGGTACATGAGCATGTTTGTGTGCAAACAGCAAAAAGCCTGCCCAGGGCTCATGGCGATGTTTTGTTTACTTACTTTATTTTTCTATTACAGTTTACATTCAGTATTATTTTTATTGGTTCCAGGTGTACAGCACAATGGTTCGCCAATCACATCTTTACAGAGCGGTCCCCCCACTATTTCCAGGACCCACCTGGCACATATGTAGTTACTACAATGCAATTGGCCGTATTCCCTATACTAGTGGTCGGCAAACTGTGGCTTGTGAGCCACATGCGGCTCACGAGCTTGGTTTGCCGCTCTGTTGACTGATGAGTTTGCCGACCGCTGCCCTATGCTGTCCTTTAGAGTACCCTCTGTACTATAACCCCCTGTTACTGACTGTTCTGTAACTCCCAATGTGCACTTCCCAGCCCCTTAACCTTTCCCACCCAGTCCTCCAACCACTCTCTCCTCTGACAATATTTAGTCCGTTCTCTACGGCTGGGTCTGTTTGTTCCTTTATTTTGTTCGTTAGATCCCACATGTAAGTGAAACCAGTGGCTATTTCACTTAGCTCATACCCTCCAGGTCCATCCATGCTGTCACCAGTGGTAAGGTTTCATTTTTATGGCTGAGTGATATTCCACTGCGTATGTGTACCCACTGCCCTATCGAGGGGAATTGGGGTTGCTTCCATCTCTTGGCCATCGTGAATAATGCGCGTGGTGATTATTTTGGTGATGGAATTTGAGTTAGAGCTGGGGATGAGAAGAGCTCATGCTTCCCAGGCCATACTCCTTGTCAGGTGTGTGCCAGATGCTTGGCTGTATCAGTCCCTCCCTCGCGTCACCCTGTAAGGCAGGCTGTTATCCTCCCCACGTCATAGACCCAAAGGGGTTGAGTGAATTGCTCCAGGGCAGTGATACCAATGAGAAGGAGCCACAGGATGGTCCTTAGCTCTGAGGTGGACCCCTGCCTGCATCCCAGCTCCTTCTCTGTGTTCAACTGGAGGTGGGTGTGGAGGAGGAGCAGCGTCTGCTGTGAGGGGTGTGAGGGCTGGCCCAGTCCAATCAAGGCATCAACTAACACAGAGACTTAGTTACCATAGGGCAGGGGTGGGGGATGCCCAGCCCTTGGGCTGTATAAGGCCCGCAAAGTCATTTGGTCTGACCTTGCCAAGGCATTAGGGGTGAGTTAATTGTTGACCACATATAGCAGGCCACTTTTTAAGTTGATCATTTTGTATGGCTCTCGAGTGATTTTATGAATATCCAAATGGCCCTTTGAAGAGAAAGGCTCGCCACCCCTGCTCTAGAAATGACTTTTGGGAGTTGGAGCGGACGTCCGTGGGGCAAGCTTCCTGCCAGTGTGTGGACTTGAGAGAGGGCGGAGACCACTGGCGGGCAGTGTGGTGCTGGGGGATGAATATGGTTCCGGATGCAGCCAGACCTGGCTTTGAATTCTTCCTGAGCCGCTGACTCTGTGACGTTGGGCCTCAGTTTCCTCACATGTGAAATAGGGGGTATAGAGCTCTCCCTCCTCCAGTCACGGTGGAGATGAAATGAGACACCACAGTAAGAAGCTTAGTGCAGGTCTGGCTGGAGTACATGTCCCTGCAACTGGATGTCTTTATCAGGCACCTGTTGTAGCGGGTCCTGTGCCCGGTGGCAAGTTTGGGCCACGCAGGTATCCATCCCTGGAGAGTCAGTATCTAAACTGTGGACCGGGGCTACTAATTGGACCATAATCTGGTCTCAATGAACATTATTTTTAATGAAGAAGAATAGAAAACATCCAAGTGTATTGCACAGTATTGCTGGGTTTTGTGTAACATTTTTGTTTTGTGTGTGTGTGTGTGTGTGTGTGTGTGTGTGTGTGTGTGTAGGGGGGTGAAATAAAAATATTTTCCTGTGAGTCATGATCAAAATATTTGGGGCCAGTGCCTTAGAGATTATCTCCCTCCTCTGCAGGACCCAGCGCCACATGGCATGGGCCAGGCTGGGGAGGCCGACCCAATTGTGGGCAAAGCGTGTGTGGGCGAGCAGGCCCTGCAGGGTCAGCAGAGGCAGAGGGTCAGGTGGTTGGGGGAGGGCTTTCTGGGTGATGACATGCGTTAGGTGGGGACAGTGAGAGGAGACAATGCCTGGGGTGAACGTTTGGCTTGGGTCGGGAGCTAGAGAGCCACCTGGAGAGGTAGGGCTGCAGGGCCAGGCTTGGCCAGAGATGCCCACGCTAGCAAGAACAGAGGGGTGGGCAGGGGTCATCTCAGGGTACTGGGCAAGGGCTATGCCCATCTCCTCTGGCTGGGGTGGAGTGGGGAGGAGGAGGACTCAGGGTTACTAAAGTGCCCTCTCCCACCCCCAACACTTGCAGGATCCTCAGTGACTGGGTGAGACGCTGGGCCCAGTACATAACCATTTCCCTCCCTCGCCTTGGCCCCAGGAGTATCTTGACCTGTCTCCTTCCCTCTGCTGCCCCAGCTGGCTCTGGAGGGTCTGGCCTGGGACCTGGCTCAGCCCTGAGCCCTGGTCCAGGAGACAGAAGCCTTCCTACTATTTAGATCCCCACCCAGGGCAAACCAAGGCCTCGGTTTCTTTATCTGTGGAGTGGGCTCACTGACCCCGAGCAGCCGGCCGGCCTCGTGGGTGGTGCTGCTCGTCTTGTGACCTCACACGGATGAGCTGGCTGAGGGAAGTGCAAAGCGCGCTGGCTGGGTTGCTGTCCTCTCTAAGGCGAGGAGGGCTGGGGAAGGTCATGAGGACATCAGCTGTCTGGCTGGAGAGCCCCCTGCCTCCCACCCCGTGACCTGGGGCCGTGGGGCAAGGGTGGGGAGAGGCCCGTGACCCAGGCTGAGCTGGGGATATCCCCAGCTCTGTGGGGGAAGTGGCTTGTTAGGGGCCTCAGAGGATGAGACCCTGGGTTTGGCCTAGGTCTGGGAACCCCAACTTCCTGCATCCCCACCTACATCAGGTATCTTAGGAGCCCCAGCATGGAGGTCTATGTTGCCAGCTGGAGGGGCAGTGCCTGGGACTGATTGGCAGGGGCCAATTTCCAGGAAGTCGTGGGTGCTTCTAGCTTGAGGCTCGGGCGTGAGTGTGGTGTTTACTGAAGGTCACACAATTGAGCACCTCCCGTGTGCCTGGCCCTGGGCGCAGCACCTCTGTGTATTTGCACATTTAAGCTTCACAGTAACGTAATGCACTGGCCTTTTTATTATCCCGTTTTATAGATTCGGAAACTGAGGCCAGGGGTGGTTGTGTCTCTCCCCCAGGGCTCCCTAGCTAGCGAGTGGCAGAGCTGGGCCGAGGACACGAGCTCTGGGTTTGAGCTGCCAGGCTTGAAATCTGGGCTGCACTACTGCCTAGCCACGTGACCTTGGAAAAGTGACTGCGACTTGCTGTTAGCTTATTGTTCTGGGACGACAGCAGTGCCTTCCTCAAAGGGCGTTGGGAGCATCACATGGGGTACAGAGGTAAAGCTTGCTTCACGTGTAATCAGGGCGCAGGAAGTGCGACCCGCTTCACCACCTCTCCTACCTACAGAGTCACCTGCTGTGTGACCTGGGGTCAGTTTTCTGTTCTCTTGGGGCCGCAGTCTCCACAGGGTGCTGGCCCCTTCCCTGCCCCTCTCCATAGGATTGTAGCCGAGCAGATGGGATTCAAACCCTAGGCGGGTCACCGGGGAGGCAGGCCTCCCTAGTACAGAAGCGCTAGGTTCCCCGGACCCCAGCAGCTGCCAGGCGTTTTTTAGGGCTTGTAGCTATCTGCAAGGTCCTGCTGCATCTTGTTTGGGCCTGCTCCAAGCTTTCATGTTTTCTGTGGACCCCACAGACGTTTCAGTTGGTGACCCCAGATTTACTTTGGGGTTTCCCAAGGTGTGTTGTGGAAGGCTTTGGTGGTGAAGTACGTAGGGCAGAGTGTGAGTTGAAAGACGCAGAAAGGGCCCTGCGCAGTGTGACTCAGCTGGTTGGATGTCGTCCTATGTTAGATCCTGGTCAGGGCACATGCCCAGGCTGCAGGCTCCTTCCCTGGTAGAGGGCTTGCAGGAGGCAGCCAATTGATGTTTACTGATGTCTCTCTCTCTCTCTCTCTCTCTCTCTCTCTCTCTCTCTCTCTCTCTTCCCCTTGCTCTAGCTTTAAAAAATAAATCAATAAAAAGTCTTTTTTTAAGAACACCTAAAATGTATTTCTCTGCTGTAGGACTTGTCAGAGGCTTTTATTTTTTATTTAAAAAATTTAAAAATATTTTTATTGATTTCAGAGAGGAAGGAAGAGGGAGAGAGAGATAGAAATATCATGAGAGAGAATCATTGATTATTTGCCTCCTGCATGCCCCCCACTGGGGATCGAGCCTGCAGCCAGGGCATGTGCCCCGACGGGGAATTAAACCATGACCTCCTGCTTCACAGGTCAACACCCAACCACTGAGCCACACCAGCTGGGCTCTTGTTTACTAATTACCCCCAATATACGGCCGTGGTCTAACCGGATCTCTCAAAGGCCGGGTGTTCAAAGCCCCATTTCCAGATGGAGAAAACAGGCCTAGGGAATGATTTCCTAGATCTTGACCAGAGCTGGGACTAGACCCCACAGCTCCTTGAATCCATGGCCAGATCTGCTCAGGACACCCCTCCTGACCCTCCTTCCTCCGTTCACCTCAGAGAAATGTTGTATGTGGAGCTGTTCCCCGCCGGAAGGCCCTTTTTGGGCCCTCCCGCTGGCTCTCAGCAGCCTTAGCGGGTATCGTGTGTCCCCCCCCCCCCCCCGGCGTTGCTGGGGAGATGGGCCGTGCCCAGCGTATGGGCTCCTAGAGCTACTTTCCCGGCTGATGATGGGCCATAGGCTTCGTCCCAGCTGCAGGGCCCCAGCAGGCAACCCCGTTTTCTGAGCCCAGGCCCTTCCGCTGTGGAATGAAACTCATCCTCTCGTCTATCATCTGGAGTTATTGAGAGGCTCACTTGACACCGTACGGGAATGTGCTATTAATGTTCAGTTCCTGTACAGGCCCCTACAGATGGGCCTAGCAATTCTTGTCATTTCTGTGGGTGAAGAGAGAAGAACGTGGGGAAATCAGAGAGACGCCAGGCTGTGGGGCCTGGCATGGTTCTGACTAAGTTCTGATGCGTGCCCACATTTCATGTCTGCCCTTTAGTATATTGCTATTCCTCTCCGGGCTCCGTCTCCCCATCACCTGTGGAGTGGGCCAGTGTGGCTGACTCTAAGGACCCATTTCCCAGGTGAGACATGAGGGGAGCAGGGCCGGAAACCTGGGGTCCCAGTCCTGCAGTCCACTCTGCCAGGAGCGGGCGTCTTCTCCAGCTGCTGCACCTTTGACCCCCACCCTTCTTGTTGGGACTGGCCATGCTCTGTCTATAGGGCAGTGGGTGTAGTACCCCAAGCCCTCTGCTGACAGTGGGGGGCTCCGAGTGGAAGGCCTAGGAGGTGGGAGGGGCGGTACCTCCCTGATGGAGCGTGTCCTCTCCAGGAGGGCTGTTTGCCCGATTTATTCTTAGCACTGACTCATTACAGAATCTATTTTTAGCCCTGTTTCTAAGTGTTGCCAACATCTGGTGCAGCCAGTACCGGAGGGAGTCGGGGTGCGGGCGACCCCTTTGAGCTCCATGGGGGACTGGAGCCCCTGGCAGCAGAGAGAGGACAGAGACTTGCACTTTCTGCACCTGCCACAACTGGAAGCTGGACACGCAGTGGGCGCCCCATTTGTCCTTGTGCATTGCTTGCTCTCCTCACCTCACCATTCTGGCTCCAGAAATGGGGGGGCCGGGGGGTTCCCAGCCAGCCTCAGAGCATGAGCTAGAGGTGCTCATCAGGTCGGCTTTTCCCTTCTGGCTTCCAGTCGGCCTCTGACCCTGCAGAGGGGGCCTCAGAGGAGGGAGGCAGGCCATACTGGGGCACATGTGACAGGCACCACCGAAGGAGGAGCAACAGACACAGGCCAGACTGCCAGGGGTTGAATCCTGGCTTTGCTACCTCTGAGCTGTGTGATCTTGGGCAAATTAACAACCTCTCTGTGCCTCAGTTTCCTCATCTGTGAGATGAGGATGGGAGTAATGGGAATATAGTGTTGTGAGAATTAAGTAAATGATGTATACATAGTACCTAAATTGTAAGTGCTATATAATAGAGAGGCCGTGGAACTTTTATTATTTTTAGACTTGTTGTTACTAATGAGAAACTATGTGCTGTGCTGCTGTAGTGAGATGGGTAGGAGGCCTGGGCTGGGGCTCAGGGGAGTGGTGCCAGCAGGGGTCACAGGGGTGAGCTCTGCAAGGCTGCAGGGGTCGGGGGCAGGAGCACACAAGGTGGGAATGTGGGCTTTGCCCTTTACAGGTTGGGAGAGTCGCTTAACTTTTGCGAATATCCAGTCTCTGCCTACAAGATGATAACATGGAGGCCACAGAGTTGTTGTGGGAAACAACGCTTCCGATGCCGGTGGATCATCGCTGGGCACACAAAACGTCCACGTGTGAGGATGGGATGCCATTGCCTTGGGAGTTGGGGGGTGGGGTGGGGGGCAGCTGGGGGAACTTGGCCTAGAGGTCTATAGTGCTGGCACACAGTAGGTGCTCAAGAAATGTTTGAAATGAACGCATGACATGGTACCACACCGCATCCAGAACAGCAGCCCTCAGGTATGGGGGCAAATCTTCCCCTACTCCTTCCGCCTTCCTCTTCCATCTTCCCCTCCCCCTGCCTCCCCATCCCCTGCTTTGTTTGACGAGCCTTAAGCCAGCCCAGCCCTGGGTCCAGGCTCAGCCTTGCTCAGAAACCTGAACAAGACCTTTCCCTAGTTTGTTCATCATTAAAATGAGGGCAATAGGCTCAGCGTCAGGAGGTTCCTCTGGTTCTCCCTGCCTCTGTTCTCAGGGCAGGTCTCTCTCTCTCCCTCTCTCTCTCTCTCTCTCTCTCTCTCTGTCTCTCTCTCACGCGCGCGCGCGCACACACACACACGCACACACACACACACACACACACACACACACACACGCACACGGCTCGGTGGGCCTGGTGGGGAAGGGCCTCTCTCTGTCCCAGGCGTAGGTTGGCCTGCAGCAGTGGTGGCCCAGGGCTCCTTGGGCCCCCAGGATGTGATGGCTGGGCTGTGGCTCCGAAGGGGAGGGGAGGTCTGTGGGTGTGGGGGAAAGGGTGGGCATCCAACTGTGTCCACTGGGCTGGGGCCACACTGTGACTTTCGTGTGTGACCTTCAGGGAGCGTGGGCGGCACCGGAGGGGCACGTATTTGTGTCCCAGTCACTGTGACTGGGTGTGGAGTGGGGGTGACTCAGGCCGGTGAGGGAGGGAGGCCGTTATCCCCTTGCCCCGTCCCAGGCTCTGAGGAGAATGGAAAGTGATTCACGCAAAGGAGCACATCTCCGCATTTGGCCACAGCCCGAGGTATAGGGTGGCAGGCCGCCGCCCTCCCCACCCACCAGCGGCCTGTGCTCCTCCTTTGCCTCAGACCCAGTTTCTCACGGAGGGTTAGTGATGCCGTGGCCTGCAGTCCGATACCCCTCAGGGGCATTCTGGGGGCTGGCCCATGCCTGCAGCGTCAGTCAGTGGGGGGGGGGGGGGGGCGGGGGGTCAGGAGGTCTTCAGGCTCCCGCCTGCTGGCACTAGGTGATGCCCTGCCTCAGGGAAAGTGGCCTGTGCCCGGGCTGGGCTGCGTGGTCAGCACCATCGCCACCCAGTGGTTTTCTGGTTCCAGGAGACCTGCAGGGGGGAGGGGGACAGAGGCTCCACCTGCCGCCATCAACCTGCCATCCTGGCTGCAGCCGATGGGTGACTCATTCCCCTGGGGAGAGGCGGCGCCGCTCCCAGAGCACCCGGGCCTGTGCTGAGCCCAGGGCCCCAGCAAGTCGGGGAGTGCAGAATGAGGAGGGGGCCCTCGGTCTGGGGAGGGGTCTCAGCACCCTTTTTTTGCACCCTGTCCCGACTCCACAGAGCTCATCTTCCCTTTGCCTGCGGGGAAGGCCAGGGCCCCAGTTACATAATGGGTCCCAAACGCCTCCCAAGTGAGCAGCCCAGTCCAGCAGCAGGACTCAGAAGTCCCTATTCCCCAGTGCCCACTGTGGACATGTCCCCATTCCGCTGCCTGGGCTCGCTGGGGGAGGGGGGTGCTGCCTGCTCCGTACCCCCCATGAGGCTGCGCAGCCTGGGAGGGGGTGGGGAGGCCTTCTCCAGGGAAATGAATTCCTGGCCTGACCCCAGATGCCAGCCTGCCCAGCTCTGCTCCAGGGTAACGCTGGGTGCACACACAGCCCCATTGTATGCCCGGGGCCTTGTGCCCACAGTGGGCCTGGCACCAGCTCTATCAGCAGCAGTGGCTCCGTCAGCTCCTTAGCACCCCTTTGCCAGGGCCGGAGCCACTGGGCCCTGGTGAGGAGGAAGCAGGAGGGCTGGTCGTTAGGCTGTGAGCATCCTGCGTGGAGGGACCATTCGGACACCCGAGGGGCCAGAGGAATAGATTTGTTTCTCTCATGACTGTGAGCTGCAAGAGCAGGGAGTGTGATCCCTTCAGGCGAGGAAGCAGCAGCCAAGCTTCAGGGGTCTGCCTGAGGTCACGCTGGGGCAGCAGTGGGCGGAGTCTGCGCCCTGCCACTCCCCTGCCGCCTGCCCGGCCTCCAGGGCAGGGCTCAGGAAAAGGCCGCCCACTTCGGGACCAAGACAGGCCGCTTTCTAGAAAGTATAAGTCCCCAGGTGCTGTGTGAAGCATGGTGGGTCATTTTCAAGGATGATGCTGGTGGCTGGGCAGGCAAAGCGAGTCTCCGAGCTGGAGGGCAGCTCTGTGCCTCAGTTGCCTTGCTCCACCCACGCTGTATAGCCCCCATGCTCTTTAGGGGGCACAGAAATGGAGAGCTGAGGTGTGGCCAGGGCAAGGGCCTGGGCTCTCACCCCCTTTTCCTGCGCTCCACAGGCTGGCAAGGAAGGCCTCTTCCCCAACAGAGAGTGCCCCCCTGCAGGAGGGGTAAGACCCGGTTTCTATCGTGAGGGTCTGTCTTGAGCTGCCCATCCCCTCAGGTTTCCCAGCCTGAAGGGCCGGGGAGCCTGCCGTGGGGCAGCCCAGCTCCAGGCTGGGAGGGTCCCTCTCTGCCTCGCACCCACGCGCTCAGGCCATGGCCCACGGTGCCCCAACACAACTCTCATGGGGTCTGCCTCGTTTCTCACTTTCTGTGCTCCACTTATCCACACCATGAACTCCGACCCGCGGGGACTGGGCAGAGATGAACGCTTCTCTTTCCCTTGGCCCATCTCCTCTGTTCTGAACACGAAGCCTCGTTCCCTCCTTCAGTGTCCCTTCAGCGCTCTTAGCAAATGACAGGGCTCTGCAGTGACCACAGATTGTGCAATGCCAGGGCTGGGCCATGGGGACAGGTGGGGCATGTGGCAGCTGGAAGGGGACACAGAGGCCAGGCCCCCTCTCACCCCAGCCTGGAGCCTCACCTCCTTCCCCCTCTGCTTGGGCTCATCTTTCTCCACTTATGCCACTCCCACTCAATCAACACATCTTCGTCCAAGGCCACAGCAGTGGCATGCCTGGGGGCTTCCAGAGATGAGTGGGGATTGGACAGTGGAAGGGGGATGAGGCAGGGGCTGCATCTGGAGGCCCAGTTGTATTGGGGAGAGGGAGTGAGGAGGCCCCCAGGCTGAGCTCAAGGCCTGTTTAGGGAAGGGGGGTGTGTGTGGCCTGCATGCCTTGAAGGCCTGACTAGGGAGTTTGGACTTTATCTGGTGGACAGTGGGGGGTGCAGGGGGTGATAGAGCAGGGAAAGCATTTGTTCGCTGCTCAGTCCATTTCACTTCTGCTCCTTCATTTTCTCAGGGCTGTTTTCTGTCTCTGTTTCTCCCAAGACAACAAATCCTTCTCTGCTCTTCAGTCTCTTCTCTCTGATCTCTGCTCACCCCATCCCACATGCCATACTCTGTTCTGGCTTCCTCTGCTCAGCCATCCTGGCCAGTGCCCCCTGCCCTGCTTTTGTTTGGCTTCCCCTTCCTCTCCCTGGCCCACCCCCCTGGGGAAGGAGTTGGGTTGCGTTGGACTTGAGGGGAAAGGGACACAGACATGGTGGGGCCACGTGGTGGGAACAGTGAGGCGGTGCCTGAGCAGGGAGGATGCCTTCTGTTCCGACAGCCCTCACCCTTCAGGGAACAGCCTCCCCCAGTACTGTCGCTGAGGCTCATTAGGAGGATCTTACTTCGCATCTGTCAACCTGATAAACGGAGATACAGATTTATCTAACAGATAAATCAGAGTGATGGGCCTTCATTATTTTGTTATTAAATTTAGCAGAAAGGGATATTTAACCAGATGGAAATCAGACTCTGTGCAGACAACTACTGCTCTCTTTGGTCTCCTTTCGAATATCTATCCATCCATGCTTTTATCCATGATCCGTGGATGCATGCATCCATCCACCCATCTATTCATCCACCTACCCATGCGTCCATGCATCCATTCATTAATCTATGCATGCGTCCATCCATTCTCACATTATATTCACTCACGCATCTCTTATATCTAAGCCTTCATCCATGTAGCCATCAAATATTTATTGAGCACCTATTTTGGATGTTTTACATTTAATCCTTACACAAGAACTCCAAGACGGGCATTACTGGGAGGATACTGGGACCCTGTGAAGTTAGGTTGCTGAAGGTCATGCAGACAGTAAGCAGCTGTACCTGCTACAAAACACATGCACTTGGTGTGGAATCAAATGACCTCCCTTGGTGTCCCCGGAGCCCGGTTCTGAGCATGGAGCTGAATGAACGCAGGCTAAGGTTCTGGAATGCTGGCGTTCTATAGTTCTAGGTGCAGCCTAGGGTGGGAGGCAGTGCTAGGCTTAGTGGCATTGCCACTCCTGGAATGGAGGCTTCTTTATCACGTATTTCGCAACCCTGGACGTCCTTGTTTCTTCTCTCCGTCTTACCTCCACGGACGGGAGACTCCTGGGTGCATCTTGGCCGCTGCACCAGCTTCCGCAGTCTCTGCCGGCAATTGACTCTCACACCTGCTTCTCCACAGGACGGCAGCCCCATCTTACTCTGCCCCTTTATTTGTCTTTCTTGTTAAGTGTGAGAGTTCGCTGCTCATCCCATCAGAGCCGTCTCCTCGGGCCTCAGTGGTTAAGACGAGGGCGTGAGGACAGGCCGCTTACTTGGGCGGCGATCCCTGGAAGCACCGATGGGGAGGTAGACCAGTGAGACCAGGGCGGGAAGGAAGCCAATCAAATGTGTGTTAGGAGCAGTGGCTGCTGCGGGCACCTGTGGCCCGTCTCCTTGGGGACCTCTGTGAACCGAGCTTTAGCGTTCTCACAGTGGGTGGGAACCGAGTGTTTATTCACTTGCTCCCCTTGCTGTTTGGCTCAGGGCGCTGCCTCCACTGGCTCTGGCACAGATGCAGGCGCTGGCACTGGAAGGCTCAGGTGGGCTGGCTGCCTGTACTCAGGGGTGTGGCTGGCTGGGCCCTGACAGCCTCTGCCGCACTCACTGGACCAGGCCTGGTGGTCTGGCTGGTCCCTTGGAATGTGGCTCTTGTCAGGTTCTTTCCCAGCTCCCTCTCTCAGCACCTGTGGAGCTGCCACCCCCTCCCTAGCTGCCCTGGACAGGCCTTTCCTACTGGGGCCCATCACCCCATTCACCGTGCTCACAGGTTCTTAGGGAGCTCCTACTATGTGCCAGGTGCCACAGAGAAGAAGAGGAAGCTGTCAGGGTCCCTCCACGCACTCACGGTGGAGGAAAGGGTCCCAGCATGAATGTCTGTGCCCTGTGCCCACACCGGCGGCCCGTCCCAGGCCCCGTCCCAGGCCCCGTCCCAGGCAGGGAGCCTGTCTGCGCCGCATCCTCTCCTAGAACTGGGCAGCCATGCTGGGAAGTGCACAGCCTAGAGCCGCCAAGCCTCCTCCCAGCTCTAGTATCTAGACTGAGACTGCTGTGGTTTTCCCGACTTCCTTTTCCTTCCTCTCACTGCCTCTGCCTCTTCCTTTCCCGGGGCCACTCGCTCCGTGGCTGCCACCGGCCACCTGGGAGTCCATCAGTGCTGAGCCTTCTGGCGCGCTCTCTCTGTGTCTCCATGTGGAACAAGGTGCCATTCACAGACAATGGAGGGCAGCTTATTCAGGGACACCCTTCTTTGTCCCTGGAGAAGGCTCTGCCTGGTCCCTGCTTCTTGGAGAGGGGCCTCCTCTCTCTTTAATGCTTCCTCTCCTAGATCTTGCCTTTTGGGGCGAGGGCTTAGGAAGAGCTAAGAGCAGGAAGTGGCGTTAGTAAGGTCTTCGGTGTGGGGATGGGGAAGGGCCAGCAACAGGGACGGGGCAGCTGCCTCATCCGCTGGTCCATTCACACCGAAAACTCCTCATTGGGCTCTTCAGGCAGGCAGGCCAGACCCTGGGCCCTGGGACGCTTCTCCCCAGCCGCCACCCACAGCCTTCCCCTCGACATTCTCACAGGCCATCCAGGTCTGGTAGAGTGTGTCCTCCTATGCTGGCCGACCTCATTGCCTTTGTGCTGCTGCCTCTCAGAGGGACCCTGAGGTCCGAGCTCCCCTCTGCTTTTTACCCCCAACAACCTGGGTGGTCAGTTTCAGGTATGTGGGTAGATCAGCAGGCATGTTGCAGGTGACCAGTTAACATGTGGGTCCTTGTCAACCTCAAGCGAGCAGGCTTGGTCCTCCCCCTTCTGACGGTGCCGTCTGTCTCCAGCCCAGGACAGGGCTGGCGCTGGCAGGGCACACAGCCAGCCGGTACCTGCCACTTGGATAGAAAGGTGGCTGTCCTTATGTTGGACAGGAGTGTGAGTGTGAGGGCTGGGAGGAGGACAGGGGCCATTTGCACAGGGACCTTGAGGTGGAGTTGATGATGAGGCTGTTGGAGTCTCAGGTTAGGGCTCCAACATCTTTGATCTGGGGGGAGTGAGAACAAGGCGGCTGCCTCCTGGGGGAGAGGAGAGGGGGGAAGCGGGGGAGGAGGAGATTGGAGATTCAGATGATGAAAGGGGAGAGCAAAGTTACTGATGCTCCTCCCCACCCAACACACACAGCTCAGGGTACTCGGTTCCTCTCTGCCCGGCCAAGGGCAGTGTTGCCCCATGCAGTTTGAGAGAAAAAAAGAGGTGCATGAGCTGCTGTGTGCATTTTGAGAGTAGGACTGTGCTGTTTCTCTCATACCTTGTGAGGGGTGGGGGCGGGGCGGCAGGTGGAGCAGACTCGCTCCTCCGGCTGGTGGGACTGGAGCTGTGGGGACATTTCTTCTGCGGGGAGAGGTTGGTCTTCAGAGCGCGTCTCCGACTTCCGTGGAGGGCGGGGAGGGGCCGGCGGCCTGTACCTGGGCAGGGCAGGAGCAGCCGAGGCCTGGCTGGGACAGCTGCCATCCGGGGAGCCCTGGGTGGGTGGGGCTGGGATAGGACCCCCGCAGGGGCGTTCCTGGGTTTGTGCTCCCCATCACTGGTCCCTGAAGTCCAGCTCAGGGCAGGGCAGGCCAGGAGTCGGCCTAGGTGCGTGTTGGGAGGGAGAAGTCTGTGGTTATCCAGAGCCTCTGCCTGCGCTGGCCACTCTGTCCTGCCCCCACCGGGCGTGAGTCAGACCGAAAGCAGAAGCTGCCAGACATTTCGCAGGGTGAAGCGAGGCAGAACCAACTGTGCTATTTTGGAACCTGGTTAATTCCCCTGCCTGTCCCCCCTCTTCTCTCAGGGCTCCCATCCCCTCCTGATGGCCAGCACTTTGCCTTCCTCAGGGGACAGTTAGGACAGGACTTGGTTTCCTCTGGAGTGTGTGTGTGTGTGTGTGTGTGTGTGTGTGTGTGTTGCGGGGGGTTGCTGAAGGCCCCTGTCCTTACCGGACCTCCCCCTCCCTGGCCCAGAGAACTGGCTCCTGGGGAAGCAGCCTTCTGGGAGGAGAGAAGGGCAGTGCCCCTCCCGCTGGGCGCTCGCAGGCAGGGCAGCCTGGTGAAATAATGGTCACCAGCACTGAGCACTGCCCGCCTGCCCCCACCCACCCCCGCTGTCTTTGGCCACTGCCCTCTGGGCCAGCTGTCAGTGGCCTCTCCCAGGGGTGTTAGCTGACAAGAGCTTCAGGTGGGAGCCTCTCCCGGCAGCAATGACTCTCGAAGGGTTGGGAGGGATTTCCGGACCCAGCGGGGAGATATTTTGGGGCCAAGGGCCTTTCCAGAACCCGTGACATCAATATCCTGCCGCAGCCCCAACTGACCCCCTTGTCCATGGTTCTGTCTTGGGCATCCCAGCCCTGCTCCACTTCTGGGCCCACACTTAGGGTTTCTCTGGAATCTGCATGAGCCCAGAGGCCCTGGCAGTGCAGCCTGCGGAGGTGAGCGAGGTCAGTGGGGTGTGTTTCTGAACTAAAGATGGGGTGTAGCTGTCACCCATCTGTGGCAGGGGGAGCTCTGCCCTCCTTCAGCTGTGTGGTCGGGGTAGGGGCTCTGCTCTTGTTCTGGGTGAGTGTGTGTGTGGGCGAGATGGGCAGAGCCTGCACTCTGTGCTGCTGCCTCTCAGAGGGACCCTGAGGTCAGAGCTCCCCCCTGCTTTTTACCCCCAACACCCTGGGTGGTCAGTTTCATGTATGAGGGGTAGGTCAGCAGGCACGTTGCAGGTGACCAGTTAACATGTGGGTCCTTGTCAACCTCAAGCGAGCAGGCTTGGCTTCTCGTCCATCGCTCAGATGGATTTGGGGCTTGGAGAGGTGAGAGGGAGGGGCGAAGCGTGTGGGGGAGAGGGCAGCCTCCTAGCCCTGGCTGGTGTGGCTGGGTTGGTTGAGAGTCATCGGCCTGTAGCCCACAGCTTGCTGGTTCGATTCCCGGTCAGGGCACATGCCGGGCCGCTGGCTCTGTCCCCAGCGGGAGGTGTGCAGGAGGCAGCCGATCAATGTTCTGCTCTCACACAGATGTTTCTCTTCCTTCCCCTTCCTCTTTCTCTTAAAATCAATAAAAAATTCTTTAAAAAAAAGAGTGGTCTCCTAGGCCAGCTGCAGAGGGGACACACTGAGCTCAAGGCCGTCTGCTTTCTGCTGGGGCTGCTCTCAGGGCAGGAAGGTTGCAGGCAGTGGGTAGGGGACAGTACGTGTTCTTGTGTGTGCCTGGTGTGTGTGTGTAGGAGATGCTGTGTGCGTGGTGTGTCTCAGGTGGCCTGTCTGGGTTGCCTTTCCACTGGTAACCATGTCAGCTTCCAGGCTGCCTCCCCACAGACCTGGGCTGCCCCTCTGTCCCCAGTGAGTGCCCAGCACAGGGCCGGCCTGGAGCCCTGGGTTCCGCCCCCACTTTGGCTCCTGGGCCTGAGTCAGAGCTGTTTGCCCAGGTTCACCGTGGGGCTCCGAAAGGCACTGCCGGCCCCTTAAAGCATCTCCCTGCACCTGGAGCCTGTACCTACTGCCGTCTCTTCCCACCTGTCACCAGTGCTCATGCTCGGAATCAGGTTACCGAGCCTCCAGAAGCTGCAGTAAAGTGATGTTAACGGCCCACATGTCTCCCAGGATGCCATGGGCCGGGCCGAGCCTGCCATTCTAACCAGCCCCCAGAGGCTGTGACGCCCGGGGATCACACTTTGAGTGGCGAGGACTTAAAGGGCCCCTCCCATCTAAGCTCCATCCAGACTGACGTTGCTCACATGGCCAGGGGACTGACTCTGGTGGGCCACCTCTGAGGTGCCAGGCACACCACCCCTTCGGCTCCTTCCATCCCCTCACCTCCTCGAGGGAAGAGCATCTGTTTTACAGATGGGGAAACTGAGGCTCTGAGAAGTTAAGTACCTGTCCCTGCTCTGTCAGTGTCCAGAGCACTTTCCACCAACTCGGCTGTCTGCCTGAGGGCAGACTCAGGACCAGATGCAGCCGAGGGCACGGTGAGGAGATGGCTCACAGCTGTCCAGGAACTGCATGGGCAGCCCTGGGTGGTTCTGGGGCGGGGGTGGGAGGTGCTTGAAGGGAAGCAGGGGCTGAAAGGAGAGTGTGCTGGAGGAGGCCAGACCTGAGTGGGCCCACGTCTGCCCCACCTTCCTCGCCCAGGGCCCCTCCACTAATGGTCGTGAGGCCTCCTCCCTGCCTGGTCAGATCCTCTCCAGACAGACTGCCACCTGGGCACCCAGCACACTGCTGTGCTTCCCGCACTCAGGAGCCCGGGCAGGCAGGGGTTGGGTGTTCAGACTCCCTGATCAGGGGCTCAGTTCCCCTGCCCACCAGCTGTGGGATCTGGAGCAAGTGGCAGGCTTCTCTGTGCTTCAGCTGCTCCCTCTGCCTGGTGGGCAGCAAACCTGTTGGTTTGTACAGGGAGATAAGAGATGAAGGCCACCTACTGTGAACCTAATGCAATTGTCCCTGCTCACAGGTGTTTACCTGCCCTCCTTTCCCCTCCCCTCGTCTCGTATTCTTTTATTTAGCAAAGCCTGGATTCTTCCGTTATAATGAGGTTGTTTTCAAAGCACTCAGAGGCACATTAAACTCTTAGGAAGGGTGCCAAAATGGAGTTCATTTGCAGTGTCCAAGCTGAGGGGAGACTGGAGAGGCTGTGAGAGGTGGGATGCAGGTGATGGAGGAGAGGAGGAGCCCTAGGGGGCAGGGGCAGACCCTGAAGCTCTGGGGGTGGGGCCTGAGGCAGGGAGGGCTGGGTTTGCAGTGAGTTCGTATGTGGGAGCCAGAAGCCACTCCAGGTGTGGCTACATGTCCTCTGTGCCCCTCCCACCTGCGGGAGTCAACCAGGCCTCCCTGTCCAAGCAGCTGGCAGCCGGAGAAGCACGGGCTGGCCCTCTAAGGCTGCCACAGTAATCCATGTCCCCGCGTCTTCCCGTGGGCCCTGGCTTCCTCGCCTGTGCTGGCCACACCCCAGAGAGAGACTGGGCTCGCACCCCCACTTGGCTGTGCTCTTCCAATGTGACCTTGGGAGGTCACGTTTTGGGTCTGTTTTCTCATCTGCTGGAGGCGCCATTTGTCCCGAGAGGAGTGTGTGTGGACAAATGCGACCCCGCAGTCAGTCCTATGGAGTAGCGAGTGCCTGGTAGGGACCCAGAGAGTTGGCTGCGGAGAGAATGGGTCGTCACTGAGCAGGTGTTGGGTCACTGGACGAGCAGCCTCTGAGGGCCCTGAGTCTCGTTCTGGGGAATCGAGGGGTGGGGTGGGGCAGCAGTGGGTTCTGAGAGAGGAAAGCTGGTTGCTCTGGAAGCCTCCTTGTAGCTGCGAGACTGGTAGGTGGCCAGGAAACAACCAGAGAACAGGGCAGTGTGGATGCAGGCAGGACACTCAGGTACCCCGGGTCCAGGAGGGGTGTGCAGGGAGCAAGGGAAGAGGCCTTTCAGTCCCCTTGCCCACTTCAACCCAGGAGGAGAGCAGCCACCCACTGAGGGGCAGGGTGAGGGTCGTGTGTGTGTATGTGTGTGTCAGAGAGAGGGGCGAGAGAGAGAGACTGTGTGGGTTATATCTGTGCACATCACAAAGGTGGACCCTCGGACCTCTTCCTCGGCATGCTGCCCTCAGTATGTCTCCTTGTCCCCGTTGTCCTCTTGGGCAGGCCTCATGCCCCGGTCCAGCTAGACCCGATGGGACAGGATGGGCTCCCCTCTAGTCTGGGATTGCCTTTCAAGCTGCCCCCTTTGCTGCATAATTGCCCCGTCTTGCCCTGGGCCAACAGGCCTACCAGTCAGGAGACGCCAACTCCTAGCCTTTCCTGTGGGAACCCGAGGCCACTGAGCCGGCTGGGAGCTCCTGTGGCTTCCCTCTTCTCCACATCCAGGCGCCTGCCTGCCGGAGTGGAATGTGTCCTGGGTTCGGGACTGGCTCTGCTTCACCCTTTTGGAGCCTTCGTTTCCTCCTGAAATTCACTGTTTGCTCCCCAGTCTTATTCATCGCAGGGGGGCTCAGCCTGCGCCAGGAGTGTTCCCACTCGGCTGAGTGGTTATGTTGCAGGAACCACATCCTGCCCCACAGTCTTTAGTCTGTCCAAGGTCAGGTGACGCAGCCGTGTGGTGGAGTCAGGCCGCGGGTCCCTCTGGGAGAGGGTCCGGGAAGGAGCTTTCCAGAGAAAGGAAACCGGCTCCACCTTGGTCTGGGCGGCCATCCCTGTGGCTGCGCACGGGGAGAAGCCATTGAGCTGGACCCTTAAAACCTGTGCATTTTGCTGGGGAACATTAAACCTCAATGAAAAGGAAAAAGGCCCAGATGCTAAAACGAAAATGTTAAAAGCATGCACCACTGACCTCATGTCTGTTCCTGGCACCAAATACCTTCCAGTCAAACAAAGCACACTTCCAGGGGCGGCTGTGACTTCCACTCGCTCTTCTCAGCGTTGGAGGGAGCCCCGCGGTTGCCTTTCATGACCTGTAGGGGGCACCGGGCCAAGTAACAGAAACAACCGCCTTGGTGAGTATCTCCCTCCGGTGTGTGGGCTCTGGGCTGAGTGCCCGCCTACGGACCTCTTCAAAGTGCAGCGGTGGGCACCATTCATTGTCCACCGCCTCTCCCGTAGCACTGCCGTGCATCATGGGATCTACTAGCTTTGGGAGGAAAACGAAAACCAAACGCCTTCTAAAACCCAGGCGGTTGGAGAGGAAGCAAAGAGAGTGCCCAGGAACGGAAAAGCTGGTCCAGTGCCTGGTCCTATCAGGAGATACAGAGCTGGGGTCTGTGTGGGCTGCTCTGCCCCGGCCCATGCTCTCCCCCTTGCAGAGGCATCCCAGCTTAGGGCACAGCTGCTCTGTGGGAGGGGGCCCTGGCGGGGAAGGCCCACTTGCCTGACGGGAAGACAGGCCAGGCTCAGACATTGAGTCAGGTTCAAGGACTTGGCAAGTTCCCTCGGCCTCCTGTGGGCAGGACTGCTGGCTCCTGGGAATCTTAGGGCGCCTCGCCACCCCTAGCTCTCTTGGGGTCCACCCCAACTGATGCCCCCCGGCCCTGTGGGGACGTGACCACCGTGGTCATTTGGAATGGCCTTCTCCTGAGGTGTGGGGATTATGTGGACGTTTTCCTTCCGTTTCCCGTTTCATCCGGCTTTCCTTTGCGGCCTCCTGTGCCAGGGCGGGCTCGGAGAAAACAGACAAACCCCAGTCCTGGAATCTCTCTCTCTCTTCCCTTCCCAGGGCCGAAAGCTTCCCCGGGAGGTCACGGGGCCCCTTCCCCTGCCTCCGGGAGCCTGGCACCTGTGCAGAAGGCCTTCCTTTAGTGGTCGGTTTGATTTCCCTCCGCCACACGGTGCCGTCTCCGTGCAACTGGCAGTTTGTAGCCAACAGGTCAGAAGACAGCTTCTGACCGGAGGCCCAGCGCGCAGTGAATGGCTTCAACAGGCGTCCTGGCCTCTGGGCTCGGTGTTGTTTCAGCCGCCAGACATGTGTTTTTCTGGGAATCCAGGAAATTATCTCTGCCCTTGGAGGAGGGTAGAGTTTTTCTGCTTGTGTTTGGGGATTCCAGGCCGTTTCACCGTCCCAGGCACCCTCTGGCCCTGGGTTGGATGGAGGAGTTCAGAGATCAGCTGAACCTCTTTGATTGTAAGGGGTGATTCTTCCGTGGGAACGTAAATACATTGTGGCATCCCTCACCCCAAGTGCAGGACCAAGGCCAGACTCTAAGGGTTTAGGTCAGTGGTCAGCAAATTGCGGCTCTCGAGCCACATGTAGCTTGCGAGCCGCGGTTGGCCGCTCTGTTGAATGAGTTTGCCGACCCCTGGTTTAGAGGGTGGAGCCAGACGGCCAGAGTCCAGCCTCGCCGCTCACAGGCTCTGTGATCTTTGGCAACTGCCAACCGCCCTGCGCCCGTGTTCTCATCCGAAAGGGGGCGGGGCAGCACGGTGACCTCGGTCATGAAATGACTGATAATTAAGGTGATTTGAACCCACCTGCACATAGTACTTCTTAAGCATTAGCTCTTAGTACAGAATGTTGTTCCCAATTAACAACATATACATGTTCATGATAGAAAAATAATTTTCCAAAAGTTAAAAGGAAAAAACACACACCACACAGTTACACCTTCCAAAGAGGGCAGTCATATTTTTTTAATATATTTTCTTTATTGATTTTTCACAGAGAGGAAGATGGAGGGATAGAAAGTCAGAAACATCAATGAGAGAGAAACATCGATCAGCTGCCTCTTCCACACCCCTTACTGGGGATGTGCTCACAGCCACGGTACATGCCCTTGACCGGAATCGAACCTGGGACCTTTCGTTCCGCAGGCCGACGCTCTATCCACTGAGCCAAACCGGCTTTGGCAGGGCAGTAATATTTTATATATTTCCCTCAAGAGGTTTTTTTCTGCACATATTTGTACATGGTGATGATCAGATTTTTAAAAATTTATTTTTTTGTTAATCCTCACCCAAGGATATTCTTTTCCATTGCTTTTCAGAGAGAGTGGAAGGGAGAGCAGGAGGGGGAGAGAAAAAGAGAAGCATCGATTTGAGAGACACATTGATTGGTTGCCTCCCGCACACACCCTCATGGGGGCCAGGGATGGAACCTGCAGAGCAGGTATGTGCCCTTTGCTGGGAATCGAACCCAAGACCCTTCCAGGCACAGGCGGACACTCTAACACTCTGGCACGCACTGGCCAGGACTGATGATGGGATTTTATTTACAATTTGCACCCTACGTTTTGCCACTGGGCGTACCCCCACGTTGCGTATTGTACACAGAATGCCCACCGGGAGGGAAGCACCACACTCTAGCTGGGCGACCTGTTGCTGCGCACTGGCATTTCTCACTGTTCTGGGTAGACGGTGATGGGCACCGTCTGCGGAGAGCTGTTCTGCACTCAGCATTACTTTCTTACGCTTTGGTAAATATTGCCAAATTGCTTCCCAAGGAGGGCTTACCAGCGCACTCGGGCAGTTGTGTTGAGCTGCCTGGTATCCAAGGAATTTTAAAGTCATAGCCACACTTGGGTGGGAGGGCAATTTATGCAGCTCTCCTTCTAAATTATTCAAGATCTGCCCTCATTCTTATGTAACTTTTTAAAAAACGAAAGTGTAACGCACAGAAGGTAAACAGATTGTGAACAGCTGGGTCACTTTCATAAACTTGACACTCCCGTGTCCCCAACGCCCACATCAAGTTACAGAACGTTCCTAATCACCCCCCTGCCCAAGCCGTCCTGGGCCATGTCCCTGTCACTCCCCACCTTGGTAACCAGGAACCCGGTTTCTAACAGAGATCCGTGTCGCCCGTTTTTGGACTTCGTAAGCGTTGGCCCCGCCGTGTGCCTGTGTGTCTGGCTCCTTTCGGTCAGCACCCCGTCAGCGCGTCACTGTGCAGCGGCAGTGGGCACGCTCCTCGTGAGCAGCACGCCCGTGTTTGGACAGACCACACTTCTTGCCCGTTTTCCTGTCGACGGGCACCGGGGTGTCCCCCGGGGTGGGCTGCTCTCCAGGGCGCGGCTGTCCTCAGCTCACGGATGCTTCTCTGTCGGCATCGCTTAGGGACGGCGCTGCTGGCAAGTGGCGCGTGTGCGTTTTCTGCTTCCCGCTCCAGCTCCTGAAGGGCAGCTGCGCCGGCCACGCGGGTCTGCCGCGGCCGAGAGCGCCGGGAGGGGCCTGCAGGCGGTGCTGTCTCTGAAGGCTCTCGTCCGGGGCCAGAGTGGGAGCCGATGGGCCCTGGGTCCTGGCCCTAGAACTCCAACTGGCATGGCCTTCCGACCTTGGCCCCGGGCCTCTGGTGGCCAATCAGGGTCCTCACCCAGGGCCCTTGCTGGCCTCACAACTATGGCACTGAGCAGGGCAGGGCTTGGGCCAGACTCCAGGTAGTCGTGGGGGACCCCAACTTCGGACATGATTGGAAGCAGGGTGGGCCCCTCACACTTCCTTTCCTCTTGTTGTAAAAGAATCACACAAATAGCACATATCACAATAAGAGTAAGTGATTTGAAAATGGAATAAGAAACTATAAAATCCCCTTTTTACTGCTCCCCACTCCCCACCCCCCTTCCCAGCAGGAACCACTCTGAGCAGGTGGGGTGTTGGGGAGCTCAGAACAGCGGATGAAGAGTGGGGGCTGTGAACCAGGCTGCCTGCACCCAGTTTCTGTTCTGCTACTTATCTGCTGTGAAACCTTGGGCAAGTTACTTTATGTCTCTGTGCCTCAGTGTCTCCCTGAACATTGGGGTCCACGGTCCCCACCTCCCAGAGCTGCTGTGAAGAAGAGATGAGTTAATGTTTGAAAAGCACTTGCCAGCCCTGGTCCAGGCAAGCATTCAAAAAGCATTCCGATCCTTCTAATCTCTTCTGCACACTTACCGTTTCCTGCCGAGTGCCCGAGCTGGACACTTCATTCTGCAGTTTGCCTTTTCGGCTCAGTGATGTATCTTTTTCCTATGTCAAGACTTCTGTTCTGGGGTCTTCTTTCCCCTTGTCTGTCTCATTGTTGGGGGCGGGGGGACGCTATCTCCCTCTTTCCTTGTCCTCTGTCCACATCTTCCCTCAGGAAAGGTTCTGCTCAGACGCTCATATCGAGGGGAGGTGACTGATGAGGGAGGCCCCACGCACGCTGGTAGAAGCTTGCCCCGGCCCTGAGCAGAGGAGCCCGGGAGGGAGCACAGAGGGGAAACTGGGTTCCTAAGGGGCTGTCGTGAGGACCCCTGCCCCTCCATAGCCCCAGGGAACGGGGGCAGGGCCTGCAGTCAGCTGACAGTTCTGCACCCTCGTCTTCTGGAACCCTCCCAACAACTCATGAGGAGCTGAGGCTCCGTTTGGCCAGGGAGGAAAGCACAGAGGTTGAGTGGCTTTCCCAGCGTCACCCAGCCAGGCCGGGCAGAGCGGGGGCCCGCGGAGCCTGTCAGACTGGGCAGCTCATTTCGGCCAGAGCTCAGCTGGAGCCAGAGAAGCCCCGGGCAGAGGCAGAGTCGCCCCGAGCTCTGGGTGAACAGGGGCAGGAAGCGGCCTGTGGGTCCCCAGGGCGCAGGTGGGGGTGGCTCTCCTTCTCTCGGCTGAAACTTTAGTCCGGCAGCATTTTCCATGCCTATGGGCAGGGGCGGGAATTCTTTGGGGCGTCAGACCCCCTGTCTCCTCGGAGGAGGGCTGTGTGGGGGTGGGGCAGGGAGAAGGCGGGGGGGGGGGGGGGGAGAGGAGGCACCCAGCCCCAGTGCTCAGCAGCGGGCACTCCAGGCTCCTGGTTGCTGAGGACATGCCTGGGGGACCCTTCCCAGGCCGGGGGGCCTGATGCTGGGAGGGGCCCGGGAGCATTTTCTTTTGCTTTTTATTTACTTTATTGGGGTGAGCTGGTTAGTAACATTATGCAGGTTTCAGGGGTACAGCTCTAGAATACATCATGTGCATGCTGTATCGTGCGCTCACCATGCCCGAGGCGTTTGGGCTCCCCTGTGTCCCTCCTCTGTTCCTGCCAAGACCGGGCACTGGGGAGGCTGCGAATGGCCCCTCGGATTTGAGAGTTAGGTGTGCTCAGTAAGGTTAGCATGCCCAGGGTCTCCCCTGGACCACCTCAACCCCCCTCAGATCCCCTCAAGTGCCTCCCTCCACCCCACACCCAGCCCAGGGGCTCAGGGAGGAGACGGGACATTGTGGGAAGAGCAGCTCTGTGAGGGGTGACAGCTTTGACAATGGGCCACTGAGCCGCCCTGTCGGGGACCCGGACGCGCTGGACGACGCTCAGGCCCCGTGTGGCTCACAATCTCTGAGATCTTGTCCCCGAGGGCGGTGGCTCCGGGAGTCCTGCGTCCAGCTGACATGCGAGCAAACTGAGGCCGGGCAGCCAGAGCGGCCGCAGGGTCCACCGGGGTCTCCTCGGGCGGAGCCAGCTCCAGCCCAGCCCTTTGTCAGAGGAACAAGGGGCTCCTTCTCCCCCCGGCCACCTCCCTCCCCGCGCCGGCTGGCACCGCCAGGCCCAGCCCCTCCCCAGAGGCCGGCTGAAGTGATTGTCCCTGAGGCGGAGGAGCTGGCAGCGCCGCTGTGAGTGTGGGGCAGCTGCCGGGGCGGGGAGGGCTGGGCTGGGTCAGAGCCCGCGGGACTGCTGTGTGAGGTGGACAGTGGGTCCAAGACAGGCCCCCGCTCCCTAAGGGCACAGGAAAGGGGTGGGGGCTGCCGCTGTGCCCCTGCTACAGGACAGAGAAGGGGCAGAGGGGGGTGTCTGCCCCTCTCTCCTTGGGACTGTCTGGTTGAGAGCTGGGCAGAGGCCCCTGCGGCCGGGGCGGAGCTTGGCTGCCTCCTGGCCTAGGAGGGCGGAGAAGCGGGGACGGTGGTGAGGGAGGGGCGATGGTGCTGTCCCACTTGGTGGGGAAGCGGCTGTGGTGGTGGACGGGGACTGGGCTGGGGGTCCCCTGGCTTGGACTCCATTCCTGGCCCCGGGCCAACCAGACATGCAACCTGGGACACAGCCTGGGATTGCACCCCAGCCGCTGTCTTCTCTGCAGACCCTGACCTCCCCGTGCCTCAGTTTCCCTGTCGGTAGAAGGAGGACAATAGCAGACGCTCCCTCGGGGGCTGTGAGCTGAAGCGCTCCGCACGGCGCCCGCACACGGCACACGCTCGGACACGTGGCTTGCTGGTGCTCCCGGGCCCGGTGACTTTCATGGAATCTTGGCCGAGACCTCCCGCTCATGCTTGTCTGGTGCCTGGCATTTGACCGGACCTGTCAGCCGTGTGCCTCCCCCCCCCCCCCCCGCCCCCTGCAGAGGTCTCGGCCCGTATTTAGGCCTCGGGGTGCAGCTCTGGCCTCTGGTCTGCACGGCAGCTGACCCTGCCAGCGCTGCCTGTCCCTTACCCACTGAGCTCCCCGGAGCCATGCGCTGCTCAAGCCGCATTATTGTGACTTCACACTCTCACCGACCTTCTAATGTAGAAGCTGTTTACAGGTGAGGACGCTGAGGCTCAGAGAGGTTAAGTGACTGGCCCAAGGTCACACAGCAGAGGCGGCGGAGCTGGGTTCAAGCCTGTCTTGTTGGATAGCACGCGCTCAATCACGCAATCGCGCTGCCTCTTGCGACATCCCTGGGTTGGGACCCGTGTGCAGGCTGGGCCACCCATCAGAGAGCCAGCCCGTCCCAGCGGGGAGGGACCTTAGACATCACCCACGCCTACCCTACCTGATATTTCATATTTAAGACGGCGATTTTGTGCGCAGGGAGACGGAGGCTCAGGGAGGGGAGGGATGTAACCAGGGCCCCCGAGGGAGCCGGGGACACAGTGGGCCCTGCTGCGGGCCTCGTGCCGTCCTGCCCGCCTCCTCTCGGCCCGGGCCTGGAGGCCTCAGCCCCGTCCCACCCGAGCCCGTCCGAGCTCAGGCCGCCGAGCCGGCGGAGAGAGGGGGCGCCGGCCCCCCGCCCGGCGGTCATGGCCTCCAGGAGCTCGGGGGCTGCGGTCGGCTCGCTGCTGCGTGGCCAGGGCCGGTTCATAGACAGCAATGCTCCCCGCACGCAGCGCATCATCGATGGAGCGATAGGGTCTGCGTCACAGGCCAGAGGGACAACAGGGAACAAGACAGACAAAATGCCTGCCCTCAGGGGAGCTTGCATTCCTGGTGAGAGATAGTGAATGAAAGAACTAAGCAAAAATGCATAATATTTAAGACGGCGATAGGTGATATGAAAAAAAAACATAAAAGAGGTGGGGATTTTGCAATTGTAAAGGAGGAGGTCACGGAAAGTCTCTGGAGGTGATATTTGTGACCCTTGAAGATGAAGGAACTGTGGATGACGCCCGAGCCGCCCGGGGTCTGGCGGAAGGGCATCCAGGTGGAGGGAAGAGCCGGTGCAAGGCCGAGGTGGGGGCGCACCCGGTGTCTGAGGGTCAGGGTGGCCAGCGCAGGTGGAGAGGGGAGAGCAGGAGGCGCGGGGTCAGAGGGTCCGCAAGGTGGGCCCAGACCCCAGAGCCCCTTTCCGGTGAGGACGTGGGCTTTTACTGAGCGAAGTGGGAGCCATGGTGAGTTCTGAGCAGAGGGAGGGGCAGGATCTGACTCAGGCTTTAAGGGGATCCCTCAGATTACTGAGTTCTGAGTAGAATCTAGTGAGGCAAGAGAAGGAAGAGGCTCCCCAGGAAGCCAGATAACGTGGCAGCGAGGCGGAGGGTGAACAAGGACACACCTGAGGTCAGACCTGACGGGGCCCACGTGCGAGGGAGCGGAGGGAGGTTGACCCAGTGCTGGGGGCTGACACCTGCAGTGAGCGAAGCGGAAGGAATCTGCTTCTGCCCCAGGACCAAGGCACTCGCATTCCAGGCTCTGCTGTGACCCTGGGCAAATCCAGTCCCTGCTCTGTCCCTGCTCTGGGCCTCGCCTCCGCTGTGCAATGGCGCACTCCCTCTTGTCTGGCCCCTCCCCCAGCCCCGTGCTCGGAAGCAGCCACACGCCTCACACCCTGTCCCCCGTCCGCAGGAAGCCAGCGCCAGCAGCCGCCATGGCGTCGCGCATCGGGCTGCGCATGCAGCTCATGCGGGAGCAGGCGCAGCAGGAGGAGCAGCGGGAGCGCATGCAGCAGCAGGCCGTCATGCACTACATGCAGCAGCAGCAGCAGCAGCAGCAGCAGCAGCAGCTGGGGGGGCCGCCCACCCCGGCCATCAGCACCCCCGTCCACTTCCAGTCTCCACCCCCTGTGCCCGGGGAGGTGCTGAAGGTAGGGCTCGTACCCGCCTGTCCCCTCCTGCCTGTCCCTGGACACACTCGAGCCGCCTTCTCCCCTGCCAGGTGCAGTCCTACCTGGAGAACCCCACCTCCTACCATCTGCAGCAGTCCCGGGACCAGAAGGTGCGGGAGTACCTGTCCGAGACCTACGGGAACAAGTTTGCTGCCCACATCAGCCCGGCCCAGGGCTCCCCGAAGCCCCTGCCAGCCGCCTCCCCGGGGGTGCGGGCCGGCCACGTGGTGTCCTCCTCAGCGGGCAACAGTGCGCCCAACAGCCCCATGGCCATGCTGCACATTGGGTCCAACCCCGAGAGGGAGGTGAGTGAGGAGCTGGCCCGTGGCTGCCACCAAGGTACTGCCCTCAGGGAGCCCCAGTCTGAGGGGGACACAGTCTGAGGGGACACAGCCTGTCCTCAGAGAGCCCCAGTCTGAGGGGGACACAGCCTGTCCTCAGGGAGCCCCAGTCTGAGGGGGACACAGCCTGTCCTCAGGGAGCCCCAGTCTGAGGGGACACAGCCTGTCCTCAGAGAGCCCCAGTCTGAGGGGACACAGCCTGTCCTCAGGGAGCCCCAGTCTGAGGGGGACACAGTCTGAGGAGACACAGCCTGTCCTCAGGGAGCCCCAGTCTGAGGGGGACACAGTCTGAGGAGACACAGCCTGTCCTCAGGGAGCCCCAGTCTGAGGGGGACACAGTCTGAGGAGACACAGCCTGTCCTCAGGGAGCCCCAGTCTGAGGGGACACAGCCTGTCCTCAGGGAGCCCCAGTCTGAGGGGACACAGCCTGTCCTCAGGGAGCCCCAGTCTGAGGGGACACAGCCTGTCCTCAGGGAGCCCCACTCTGAGGGGGACACAGCCTGTCCTCAGGGAGCCCCACTCTGAGGGGGACACAGCCTGTCCTCAGGGAGCCCCACTCTGAGGGGGACACAGCCTGTCCTCAGGGAGCCCCAGTCTGAGGGGACACAGTCTGAGGGGCCACAGCCTGTCCTCAGGGAGCCCCAGTCTGAGGGGACACAGTCTGAGGGGACACAGCCTGTCCTCAGGGAGCCCCAGTCTGAGGGGACACAGCCTGTCCTCAGGGAGCCCCAGTCTGAGGGGGACACAGTCTTAGGAGACACAGCCTGTCCTCAGGGAGCCCCAGTCTGAGGGGACACAGTCTGAGGGGACATAGCCCTGTCCTCAGGGAGCCCCAGTCTGAGGGGACATAGCCCTGTCCTCAGGGAGCCCCAGTCTGAGGGGGACACAGTCTGAGGGGACACAGCCTGTCCTGAGGGAGCCCCAGTCTGAGGGGGACACAGTCTGAGGGGACACAGCCTGTCCTCAGGGACTCCCAGTCTGAGGGGGACACAGTCTTAGGAGACACAGCCTGTCCTAAGGGAGCCCCAGTCTGAGGGGACACAGTCTGAGGGGACATAGCCCTGTCCTCAGGGAGCCCCAGTCTGAGGGGACATAGCCCTGTCCTCAGGGAGCCCCAGTCTGAGGGGGACACAGTCTGAGGGGACACAGCCTGTCCTGAGGGAGCCCCAGTCTGAGGGGGACACAGTCTGAGGGGACACAGCCTGTCCTCAGGGAGCCCCAGTCTGAGGGGACACAGCCTGTCCTCAGGGAGCCCCAGTCTGAGGGGACACAGTCTGAGGGGCCACAGCCTGTCCTCAGGGAGCCCCAGTCTGAGGGGACACAGTCTGAGGGGACACAGCCTGTCCTCAGGGAGCCCCAGTCTGAGGGGACACAGCCTGTCCTCAGGGAGCCCCAGTCTGAGGGGGACACAGTCTTAGGAGACACAGCCTGTCCTCAGGGAGCCCCAGTCTGAGGGGACACAGTCTGAGGGGACATAGCCCTGTCCTCAGGGAGCCCCAGTCTGAGGGGACATAGCCCTGTCCTCAGGGAGCCCCAGTCTGAGGGGGACACAGTCTGAGGGGACACAGCCTGTCCTGAGGGAGCCCCAGTCTGAGGGGGACACAGTCTGAGGGGACACAGCCTGTCCTCAGGGAGCCCCAGTCTGAGGGGACACAGCCTATCCTCAGGGACTCCCAGTCTGAGGGGGACACAGTCTTAGGAGACACAGCCTGTCCTCAGGGAGCCCCAGTCTGAGGGGACACAGTCTGAGGGGACATAGCCCTGTCCTCAGGGAGCCCCAGTCTGAGGGGACATAGCCCTGTCCTCAGGGAGCCCCAGTCTGAGGGGGACACAGTCTGAGGGGACACAGCCTGTCCTGAGGGAGCCCCAGTCTGAGGGGGACACAGTCTGAGGGGACACAGCCTGTCCTCAGGGAGCCCCAGTCTGAGGGGACACAGCCTGTCCTGAGGGAGCCCCAGTCTGAGGGGACACAGTCTGAGGGGACACAGCCTGTCCTCAGGGAGCCCCAGTCTGAGGGGGACACATCTGAGGGGGACACAGCCTGTCCTCAGAGCCCAGCCTGCTGGGAGACTCACAGAAAACTGCATAGCCAACCCCCCTGAGCAGTTTGGCTCCTTGGGGAGGAGACCTGGCTGGGCCCTGGGGCTGTGGCGCCTGGAAGCTCATGGGCTCCCCCCGCCCCCATCAGGAGTGGAGTCGGGTGGGCTTCACGGTGCCTCGGGGCAGGGCCCCGAAACCTGCCCTCCTGGTGGGCCCCCAGGCAGACTTTTCTCTTTCAGTTTGACGTCATCGACAACATTATGTGTCTGGACGACGTCCTGGGCTTCATCAATCCTGAATCGCAGATGCCCAATACGGTACTGCTGGCCGGGGTGGGGGGCGGGTGGGACAACTAGGCTCCCGAGGGACGTGCGTCCATCTGCGTACACATGGCACGGCCTTTGGGGAGGCTCCCTGGTGGGGTGGGGGCAGGGAATGGTGCTGGGCCTCAGCAGAGGGGGGCAAGGAGCATTCCTGGGGGCAGCAGTGGCCACAAGGAGGCCCGGAGCTGGTGAGCTCCTTTGGGGTCCGGGGCTCCCCCTTCTCCAAGCCTCGGGCCCAGCAGGCACAGGCTCGTGACTTCACTCCGCGGGGCCAGTGACATGGCGGCTCTGTCCCTTCCTCCGGAGTCTCTGGCAGCGAGAAGGCTCCCTGGGCCTCCTGGGCAGAGGGAGGTGGCAGGTGGGACGGAGCCAGGTTTGGAATCAAGAGGCCTGGCTTCTGGCTTTGGCTGTGACCTTGGGAAGTCTCTTCACTCTTCTGGGTCCTTGCTCTCAGCTGTGAGATAGGGAAGATACCTTCTACTCACAGGATGGTGGGAAGATGAGACACAGCAAGAAACAGGGGGTGGGGCGGGGGGCGAGCTGGGCACAAAGGTGACACATATTTACACTGAGCAGGGGAAGGTACAGGTGTCCCACCCCTTTTTGGGGGTTCTGAACCTCTGCTGTTCACTGCTGCCCCTTGGGCATGAGCCTGCCGCCCTAGTCTTGGACCAGCCCCTGTCACTGTAGGAAACTCCGTCCCCCCCCCCCCCACACACACACAGTGGGGACTCAAGGAGTCACTCCTCAATCCCCAGCCAATGAGACGTTGTCCAGTAGCTCAGCAGGGGCATCGAGGTCTAGGGAGGGAGAGAGGCCACACGCCCGGTCCCTTTCGTGGTCTCCGTGTGCCCGTGGGGTGCCTGTGCACCGTGGAGGGCTCTGGGCCTGTGATGTGTCCAGGGCCCAAGTCTGCCTCCGCCAGGCACTGGCTGCCTATCCCCAAATTTCAGGTCTTTGCAAGTTGAGCCCAGCACGCCAGGATCCAGCTCTCCTCACCGCACTCCCGCAGGCACTCCCCTCCCGCCCTGTAGGACCCTCCTCTCCATTCCTCAGGACTGCAGGAAAAAGCTCGGTGTAGATTAGGTGCCCCGCCCTGGACCTCCTAAAGCCTGGGGCAGATCCTCTCCCAAATTTATACCTGGCGCTCACTACCTCCTCCAGGCTCCCGATGTAGGCAGAACTCTTGGGGCCCGTGGCTTGTTCAGCCCTGGACCCCGCAGACTCTCAGGAGGGCGGGGTGACCGGCTAGAGAGGCCCCGAGTGAATTCTGACCCCTGTGGTGCTGGCAGCAGGCCCCTGAGAGCTGAAGCTGACCTGGAGCGATGGGCCCTAGTGAGGACCCCTCCCAGAGAGGGGGCTGCTCACTGAGCCCCCCTCTCCACCTCACCCCACAGCTGCCGCTGTCCAGCAGCCACCTGAACGTGTACAGTGGTGATCCTCAGGTCACAGCCTCCCTGGTGGGTGTCACCAGCAGCTCCTGCCCAGCCGACCTGACCCAGAAGCGTGAGCTTACAGGTACCTCCTCCCGGCCTCCCTGTGTCCTGGCCCCCACCCCCCTCCTCTCCCTCCCAACTCCTCCCTGCTTCTCTCCTGCCTCCAGATGCTGAGAGCCGGGCCCTGGCCAAGGAGCGGCAGAAGAAGGACAATCACAACCTAAGTGAGTCCTCCCCGCACAGCCCCTTCCCCTGCCTCCCTCTCTCCCAGGCTCCAGGAAGCCTTCCCTCCCCAAGGCCTTTGGTGGGACTGGGCCAGCCGAGACTGCCTTGTTCCGGAAGGGGTCGCAGAGGGGAGATAGTCATGAAATCCCCTGCCCCTCAGAGCGAATGGGTTTATCAGACTGTTTGCTTTTGGGCATGGAACGTGGGGACTCCTGGGCAGTGGGGGTGTCCTAACCCAGGCAGCTTGGCCTGCTGGCAGCCCTCCCTCGCAGATCCCCTTGGTGGTGCCCGGCTTTCGCCCATACCTCCACCCTCCCACCCCCCCATCCCCCCCATCCCCCCATCCCGTAGAGATCCCACTCCTTTGGATCCAAATGCCCATTACTTCCCAGAAGGCTAAGGCACTGGGCTGGGCCTTTCTCCCCAGGTTGGGTGCTCATGCCTCTAATTGCTCCCTCCTGCATGTGTTACCTTTAGTTGAAAGGAGACGGAGGTTCAACATTAACGACCGCATCAAGGAGTTGGGAATGCTGATCCCCAAGGCCAACGACCTGTGAGCGGGTTTCTGGGGGAAGGGCAGGGGCGAGGTAGGGGCTAGAACCAACAGCCCCAAGCTGGTTGCCAGGGGGAAGGGTGGGAAGAGAATCCCTTGATTGCTGCCTTCTAAGAGCTTATCAGCTGTTTGGGGAAAGGTCCCTCCTTCACTCAAATCAGGAAACCCCAGGCGAATGAGCAGATGTTCTGGAGTGAGGCGGGGTAGGGAGCTTCCTGGAAGGAGGAACCATGTGGGAAAGTTTGTTGAGGACAATGGACTGGTGGGAAGGGGGTTTGGGGTATAAGCATGAGGGTCAAGAACGGGTATGGGTTTGGGTGGCAGAAATGGAAGGCTAGGGAAGAAGGCTGTTCTGAATCGCTGGTTCTATGGGATTAGGGAGGAGGGGGTGGCAGTGAGGCCCTGGGAGGGCCTGCTCTGTGCTAGGGAGATCAGCCTCAGCCACAGATAGGGGTTGGCTGGGTCTGAGGTTCCTGGCCAAAGTTGGGACAGGTGGCATCGGCTTCTGAAACCAAAGCAGGATTTCATTCCCACCCACGGAGCGCATGGCAAATCCTTGGCCGCCCTGAGCACACACCTCTGGTTCTGCCCTGCAGGGACGTGCGCTGGAACAAGGGCACCATCCTCAAGGCCTCTGTTGACTACATCCGGAGGATGCAGAAGGACCTGCAGAAGTCCCGGGAGCTGGAGAACCACTCTCGGCGCCTAGAGATGACCAATAAGCAGCTCTGGCTGCGAATCCAGGTCTGGCCCCTGCACTTGGACCTCTTGGGAAGCTCTGACCCCTGCCCTGGCTGGCCCTTGACCTCAGGGGCAGTGTTTACTGAAATCATGGGAATGATGCCAAGAGAAGGGAAGATGTATTGTCAGGATGTTATGGTTTGGTAACAAACATTCCCAGCAGCTTTAAGCAGCAGATATCAGCTGGAGGTTCTGTTCTGAGACCTTCATTCTGGGACCCAGGGCAATGGGCAGGAACATCTAGAGCTGGTCTCAAAGCCATAGTTGCTCTTCAGGTGGCACTCATCACAATTCTGCTTACAGTTAATGGATCAGTACAAGTCCATGCCCACACCTAACCTCAAGGGGGCAGGAAAGAGCAGACCCACCCTGTACGGAAGGCAGAGAGGTGAAACCCTTTGGTGATAGTGCTAAGGATCGCCACAGAGGCCAACTCAAGAACCAAGGCTTGGGAGTCTCCTGGAGCTCCGGGTTCTAGTGTAGTCCCGGCTAGAGGGCCTCTGTCCTCTTTGGACCTGAGGCCGGTCATCCATATAAAGGGCGATTGGACTGAAGCTTTTAAACTTTCCTGTTTCTATTTCTCACAGTAGAGAACTAATTTGCATCCCAATACAGCACACATAGCCACACTCAAAGTGAAAGATCAAAGTTTCACCAAAGAACCTCTCCTTAATAGATGCAGTGCCTTCTGGTAATTTCTAGTCTAGTCTAGGCAAGTCTATTTCAATGAAGGAAACTAGAGGGAGAGCTGGTCAAGACTCGCGAAGTGGTTTCAGAACCCACGAATGAGTTGTGACTTACAGTTTGGAAAACCACTGGGGGAGCCCCTATGCTGAGACGGTCTGTGGTCTTGGATGCCGCGGGAGAGGGGCAAGGGCTGTGGCAGGGGTTGGGGCAGCTGGTGTCCAAGGGTGTGCGCCCTTAGCCCTCTGTCTGCCCACAACACAGGAGCTGGAGATGCAGGCTCGAGTGCACGGCCTCCCCACCACCTCCCCGTCCGGCATGAACATGGCCGAGCTGGCCCAGCAGGTGGTCAAGCAGGAGCTGCCCGGCGAGGAGGGCCCGGGGGAGATCCTGCAGTTGAGGGCCGAGGCGCCCGACCCTGAGTCACTGCCGACTCTGCCACCCCAGGCCCCGCTGCCCCCGCCGGCCCAGCCACCCCAGCCACCGTCCCCATTCCACCATCTGGACTTAAGCCACAGCCTGAGCTTTGGGGGTGGGGGCGACGAAGGGCCCCCAGTCTACTCGGAACCGATGGGGCAAGAGCACGGCTCCGTGTTCCCCAACCTGTCCAAGAAGGACCTGGACCTCATGCTCCTGGACAACTCACTGCTGCCGCTGGCCTCCGACCCCCTCTTCTCCACCATGTCCCCCGAGGCCTCCAAGGCCAGCAGCCGCAGGAGCAGCTTCAGCATGGAAGAGGGCGATGTGCTGTGACCCTGGGACGGGCAGGCCTGGGGCTGGGAGGGCAGGGCTGCCTCCCTCCCCCCTGCAGGCTGCACTTGTGTGTGAAGTAGCCACCTGCCCTGCCTCACTCCTCCCTTCGGCCCCTTGTTTGGACTTAGTGCCCGCTTGGCAACCTGTGGGGTCGGGAGCAGCCCCTCCCGGCTCAGTACTCCCGGGGGCAGCCCTCTGATGGGGCTGGGCAGGGGGAGGTCTTGAACCTGGCCCCAGGGGCTGTGCTGGAGGTGAGAGCAGGTCCCGGAGGGTCCTGTCTTCTGAGCCCGAGCTCCCACCCCACCGATGAAGGACTCATTGGAACGGGGGGTTCAGGAAGTTCCTTCTCTGAAACAGTGACTGGTCCAGGGGGAGCCCAGGCCTGCCTTTCTGGGACTCAGATGGCAACTAGTCCATCCTCCAGCCTGGCCACCCCCCTCACACAGGTGGGGTGCCCCCAGCCCCCCTTTGGTGCTAACAGCTCTCCGCCAGGCGGTGTGAGAGTGGGGGTGGCCGGCTGAGGGTGCCGGGTTCAGGCTAGTGTGGGGTCTCTGCTGGAAGAGCAGCTCCCCTCCAGTCTCCCCACTTTGTGCCTTTAGTAAACACTGTGCTTTGTACCCGCTCGTCCTGTCTCCTTGGAGTGGGCCTGGGGCTGACGGAGAACGGGAGAATTCAACCCACGGGGCTCCTTTCTGGAGACCCAGTGGGGTGAGGGCAGGGGATACAGAGAGGAGGGAGTCCCCCAGCTCCCCAGCCCTGGGCAAGCCAGCCCTCCTCAGGCTTGGTGCTGACGGGAAGTCCTTCCTCGCAGCCACGAGATGGCGCTGCAGCCACATTAGCCTGGCCTGCAGAGCCGCTTGGCAGGGTGACGTGGGGACTAGGTTGAGTCTACTGTTCTCGCAGGTTTGGACACCCTTGGCCCAGGCTACCCCTGACCGGGTAGGGGGTGCGTACCTCCTGTCCCCACCCGACTCGTGCTGGCGACTTCTTGGATTCTTCCCCTCCCTCGGTGGGCTCGGGCCCCTCTGCTTGCTGACTTAGTGTCTCGTCTCTAGCAGCGCTAGCAGCACCCGCTCCCTAGTAAGGGTGTCCTCTGGGTTTGGGGAACCAGGACCCACGTGAACTGGTTTGGAAGGAGGCAGGCACGCAGGACACTGGGTGGAGACAAGGACAGGCTTCTACTGGCTCTGGCCAGATGGTTCTTCCCTCGCCTCAGTCCCGCCCCAGAGTAGCTCTCGGGGCCTCTGCTCCCAGGGCCTGGGGTGTATGACCTCGCCCAGGATAGGGAAGGGGGTTTGGTGCAGCCAGGGCTGGAGTGGCAGCTTGAACTCCAGGTGTGTGTGTGTGTGTGTGGGGGGGGTGTCACTGGGGGTTTTTGCCTAATTCTCCACTCCCCTGTGTCTTCAGGTAGAGATCAAAATGGATTGCCCCTCCCTGGGGAGGCTGAAGGGGCCTAATTAAAAAAATAAGAAAATCCCAGGATGAAAATGGAGGGCAGCGTCCTCTGTGCAGAGCAGATCAAATCCGCACTGAGCGATTAAGGCCAGAGGGGCAGGGAGGAAAGGGGCCAGGCTTGGTGCTGAGGGCACGGGGCTGAGGACTCATCTCAAGGTCAGATGGAGCAGTGGACGGCCTTGTGGAGGTTGAGCCAGCCTGAGGAACTGGCCTGTCCTTCCAGTTTCAGGCCCCACCCTACTCCCGGGGACCTGCCCAGGCGCTGGGAGCACGCCCAGTCCTTCCTGGGACAAGCCCTGGGTCCCGCTGAGGGATGCTAGTGGGTCCAGGTGTGGCTGTTTGGGCACCGAGGGGGCGGGGGTCTGGGGACGCTGGTTTTTCAGGTGATTGAAGAACCCCATTTGAGGATTCCTTCAGTGGAGTAGGCTTCCCATCAGCTCCCTCACGCAGCCCAAGACCACCATATCCGCACCATCTGCCCGCCTGCTGGCTTCCTGGCCCCTGGGCTCCTTGGGAAGCAGAGTCTGGTGGCCCATTGGGCAGGCCTGAGGCTCCACCCACAAGAGGGCGCCAAAGGGCCAGGAGCGAACAGCTGTCAACCAGGTTGGGGGGGGCGGGGTCAGGGAGTGGGGTGGCAGGAGTCTGGGTTTCTTTGCACATTCCAGTCTGCCTGGGGCCCTGCAGCGCCGGGGCCTGGTGAAGACAGGCGGAGGTGCCACCGGAAAGTTCACGTCCGGACCGGTCTGAGGAACAGTCAGGTACAAGGAGAGAAGCCAGGCCGAGGGCTTCCTGCTGTGGCTACGAACCCCTCTGAGCAAGCAGGAGGGGTGCGTTCTTCATCCGCTTCTGTGGGGCAGACAGCCCTTTCCAGACTACAGGTCCACGGGGGGAGTTGTTTTTAAGAGTGGGGTGGGTGAGTAGGCGGGGTGAGAGCAGGCACGGGCCTGTCTGACCCCTCACCTCACCGAGGCCCCTGAGGCCTAGAATTCACAGAAGTTTGGGGGCAGGTATGGGCTGCGCGGGCTTTCTGTTCCTCAGTGCCTACCTCCTCAGCATTCGGTGTCCTCCACGGGCAGCCACGCCTCCCCCAAGGCCTGTCCACCACCTGTCGTGAAGCCCGGGGGGTCGGGGGAGGCGAGAAGCAGAACCTCAAAATGCCTCCTTGGAGTTTCACAGGTTCCCATCACCCACCTTTTTTTTAAACCAGATTCTTCCTTTGCTGTTTGCAGCCATTGACTCGGATGAGAATCAGATACACTCTGAATTCTCCCCTCACCCCGCAGCCTCCAAAAAGGAACGCCAAATTTCATACCCCTGTTCCCAACTCATGCCCCCTTTCCCTCCGGCGCCCCCCCGAGCCCCCTGCATGTCAGCCGGAATGACTATAAAGAGCCCCATCCACTCACCCCCTGTTCCGCCCAGACCCCCACCTCTCAGGGTCCGGCCCCATCCCCCTCTCAGGCTGCTCCAGACTCATTTTTCCTTTGCTCTCCCTTTTCTGAGGGGGGCAGTGGAATTTATACAATATTTAAGCAGCCAGAGCCGGGTCCGGGAAGATATTATTAATGTAGAAGGGACGGGCTGCAAATGCTTTTGGACCTGGTTACAATTAGAGGGTGATTTTTCTAAAGGTCAATGAATTCAGATAATATCCACAGGGGGGAGAGAAATTTAATACCTTTTTAGTGAATTAATTAATTATAATATTATATCGGCTTGGGGTTCTTTTCCAGAGTGATTAAGCGGGCGATCCGTCTTCTGTGAGACCGGGAGCGGCGCCTGCTGCCAGCAAGGACCCGGCTCGGGGCTCAGGATGGGGGGGGGGGGGGGGGGGGGGGGACGGTGGCCAGGGAGCAGGGGAGGCTGGCAGGACTCAGTCTGGGGGAGGGCGGGTGCAGTGATTGGCAGTGCCCTTCCCCCTGGGCGGGCGCCCGGCCCGGCCCTCCTGCTGCCTGGTCCCTGAGCCTCAGCATGGCCTGCGGATGGGAGGCATGGTTTCCATCTCCTGCTTTACACTTGGGGAAACCGAGGCCCACAGGTTTCAGGGACTTGGCCTGAGCCCCACTGTGAGCTAAGACAGACGCGGGGCGGTGGAGCTGGCTAGAAATAACAGGAAGGCTCCCCACCTCCCGAACCAGACTTGCCAGAAACTTCTCCGCTGGCCTGTGACGGTCCCTCTGCAGGCGGAGGCTCTGCTGGAGAAATGCAAGCTCCCCAGGGTGCGAGCCAGTCCGGTTGCTGCAAGGCTGAGTGAGGGAGCAGCTGAGATTTGTCCCCCGGGAGAGGTACCTGCACCCGCTTGGTCATGCGCTCAGGTGGTCAATCTTTTGGTCACTCAGCGCACACTTGTGCCCCCTAAGCCAGACAGAGACAGCCCCTCTCAGACCCCATCCACCCCAGCTCGGGCCTCCCCTCCGCTGCTCCCCTGAACAACGGGGCTGAGCAGAGACCTGTGGTTCCTTTCAACTCAGACAAGAGCCCTCCCCTCCCCCTGAGGCAAGGGGGCCGCTGGGAGGTGATGGGCATTCATTTGCCCAACAAACCTGAGTGCCCACCCTGAGCGAGGGCCGAGGCCAGCAGCCCAGGGGCAGGTGGGCGAGGAGACGCTGAGTGACAGCAGCGAGGATTCGGGGAGGAGTTTTTAAGGGAGAGCTGGTGTTAAGCTGAGCTGTGAGGGCCGGGCTGAGTAGGCGGGCGGGGGGGGGGGGGGGCGCTCCAGGCCCAGGGCACAGAGTGGGAGGGCCAGAGGGATGTGGGCGCCTGTGGGTGGCAGGGCTGGTGGGATTGGCAGTGGGTGGCTGGCCTGGGCACCTTGCCTTGGTCTGGGTTCGGAGAGGCAGGGAGCAGCAAAGCCGAACAGGCCACATTTAATTAACTGGGGGCTCTGCCTTGGCTTGCTGGGACTCTCTGTGCCTCAGTTTCCCTTCCTGTAAAGGGGGATTTCAGTAACTACCTCCCAGGGTGGTTGTGGGGATTCTAGGAATCACTGAAGGAAGTGCTAGGCATAACATGTCACTCATGATGTGGCCCGTCGTAGCTTCCTCAGGGGAGTGGGTGGACTAGGGACCTGCCCTGACTGCACCCTCAATTTCTTCTCCCTCCCAGGGGGTGCCAGGTGAAGCCCTGGCCTGGATACATCTCTGGGGCAGGGGGAGGTCAGCATTTTCCTCCTCTCCTTGCTCAGCCCCTTCTCCCTCCTGGTCCCCCTCCGACCTGGCCACCCCAGCCCCTCCTCCACCCCTCCTCCCTCTCCGTGTGCGGCGGCCGGGAGGGCCTTCCCATTGTACTATCTTTGGGCCCTAAATTAAAATTGATGACATCTTGAAATGAGCAGTGAGGGTAATTTTGCTTCTGAGCCGGGATGCTAATGAGGCCCCTTAATGGTGCGAACGCTGAGCTGACGGGTCGTGTGTCACACGCAGCGGTGAGGGGGGTAATGGCCGCGGTAAGTGCCGGTAATTACACCCTGTCTCGCTGTATTTTGGCAGGCCTGGTGGGAGAGCAGGGGCTCAGTCACCGCCAGCAGGGGCACCCCCCACCCACTGCGGGCCTGACAGCCAGAGACATCCCCTCGGCCCAGCCAGGTTCCTCAATCCAGCCTCACGAGAATGAGGGACCTGGGGCACAGCCCCCCACACGTAGTCACATGTGCACCCCGACACCCCCACATCCTCACCCCCACAGCCTGCACCAGGTAGTTAGACACACATGCATGCCTCCCCATTTTGCTCCCCCTCACACTCCACACCCTGTGAACGCACAGCCTCAGAGCTTACACACGTACGTGTGCACACAGCAAGCCCTCAAATAGTTTGCAGGCGCCTACTGCGCTCCAGTGTCACGGGTCAGTGTCGCTGTTCCCATTTCAGGACGCAGAAAGGGAGTCTTGGGAGAGGAAGCGATTTGTCCCAAACCACAGGGCTAGGCAGTGGCAGAGGCAGGAAGGGCGTTTAGCTCTGTCTTACTTTGAGTTCTTTGCATTCCCTCATCTCCTCTCCTGTGCAATTGCATAGATACTGAGTGGCCAGATTATTATGATCTCTGAACGCATAATAATCTGGCCACTAAGTCTATATCCTATATAATAAAAAGCTAATATGAGAATTATCTCCTCAACCAGGAGTTTGACCAGCAGGCAGGCTGACCACCCACCCATGTCCACTCCGCCCGCTAGACTGGCCGGACACCACCCATGCATGAATTCATGCACCGAGCCTCTAATATATACATATATTCTGCACACAGAATATAATCTAGGGGTGCTAGATTATTACACTCAGTGTATATACCTCTCAGTGTGCACACATGCACAGGTCATACATAGCCTCTGTGCACTGCAATGATCACCTATGTGCTGCTGACACACATGTGTGATGGATTTAGCATGCACACATGGTTACATACATGTGAGTACACACTTGGATCACACAATGCTCACACCCCGTGTGCACACAGTGTGCTCGTCACGTAACCACTCCAGCATCTCAATCTCTGAAGAAAGGTAAATCGCCCCGCCCCTCTTCCCTCACTGGTATTTAACTGTTGGGGTAGAATGACGGACACACAAAGGAGTGTGATGTGCCCTCCACACCCCCTGCAGGAATTCACACCGGGTGCACGGACACCGTGCATGTGTGCACACTGACCACGTGGTGTCTAAGCTCTCCGTGCATGCAACATGCAGCCTTTAGACACATCTCTGCACACACACTATCCACATGCAATGAACGTATGCGTGCAGTCCTGGTGGAGAGCCCCAAGTGCACACACCACTGAAACTGGAAACTCCACAAAGCCTGCCGGTACTTGTCATGTGTATATCCTCCCACCACACAACATTTATTAGCCTACTAGTGGCCCGGTGCACGAAATTCGTGCATGGGGGGCGGGTCCCTCAGCCCAACCTGCCCCCTCTCACAACTGGGAGCCCTTATGGGATGTCCAACTGATGGCTCACCCCCAGCCTGCCCAAAGCATAAAGCCTCTGGTGAGGCATTAGGCCTTGGGCACTCAGCCATCTCCCTGCTCAGCTCCGCTCCAGCTGCCTGTGACCACCTGGCCCCAGGGGCTGGGCGTTCACCTCTGCTCCTGCGCCCCAGCCGCTTGCCCTGCCCCCTGGCCACCTCCCTGCTCACTGCGCCCCACCCCCCCTTCGACCCCCGCACCCCCCCGCCGGCCACCTCCAAGCTTGGGCAGCCTGGGTGCTCTTGCGCTCGCTGTGTCCCGGCCGCCTCTAAGCTCTGGTGGCCGGGCTCCGCGGGCTCCTGTGCTCACCCCGCCCCACGCCCCAGCCGCCTCCAAGCTCAGGCGGTCAGGGCAGCGTGGCGCTTGCTGCCACTACTGCTTGTCTCCAACCCCAGGGCCCTGGCCCTCGGTCCCACCCCCTGCTCCTGATTGGCTGGTAGCACAGCCAATCAGGAGCCAAGGTACAGTCACATTTGCATGTTACTCTTTTATTAGATAGGATGATTACAGCAGAGGGTAAAAGTAGGGGCTTGGAATTGGCCTGCGTCCTTGGCCTGGATCCATCACTTTACTTGTGTGACCTTGGGCAAGTTACTTAACCTCTGTGTCTCATTTTTCCCTTCTGTAAAACGGGGGCAATAATAGCGTACCTTCTTCACAGGGATGTTGTGAGGTTAAGTGAATTACTGATTGATGAAGGCACTTAGTGCCTGGCACATGGCAAACCTCCTAAGAACATGGAGGCAGAGTATAGCTGTGACAAAGGATGATGTCAGAACACTGAGTCCCGAGAGTGGGCAGTGGAAGTAGAAGAGGGAGTGACCACCGAAGGCTTAGGTGGCCCAGTAGGGCTTCCTGGAGGAAGAGGGAGTTAGGCTAGGCCTGAGAAGGACGGTAGCCACTGTTCAGTGAGCACCTACTCTGTGCCGGGCCCCGAGCTAAACACTGTGTATGAATGAACCCTGAGTCCTCTGTGACCCCCAGGGGGCAGGCACTGTTCTGTCCACACTATGACAGAAGAAAATGGTGCAGAGACTTGGAAACTTGTCCAAGGACAGGAAGGGCACAAATAGGAGGGGATGAGGGCACGGGAATTCCAGGTGGGAAAGCAGCATGTGTCAGAAATAGAGCAACAGATGGGAAAACACCCCCAGAGGGCTTTCCTTGATACACTGTAACTGCTTCCAGATAATGAGAAGGGGTGAGCATCTGGAGGGGCGTTCTGACCTAATTGCTGTGTCTTGCTGTGTCGCTTGCAGCGACACCAGGGACCAGGGTAGGGAGGGGTGCAGCGCAGCCCACGGCATGCTGGGCCAGGGCAGGAGCCTGCCTCACCACCACTCCTCTCCCCACGACGGCCCAGCTTGGGGAGGAGGGGAGCACGCTGAGCCTCCTTCCCTGAGGACCAGGCCTGGCTGTCTGGAAAAGGACGAGAGAGGACTCAAGGGGCAAGAAGCTGTGGGAGGAGGCGGTGAGGGTGTGAGTGAATCTCTCTCCATCCACCCTGAAGCCAGCATGGCCGCACCCTGAGACCTATGAACAGGCTGTAAGCCAGTTGTCAGGGTGCCCACGGCTCTCCACAATGCGCTCCAATGTCCCATGTCCATGAAGTTGCCCAGGGCCTGACAAACTGGCCTGCTCACCACTCTCAGAGAGATCACAGATGTTTTCCTCAATGTCTGCATGAGCTGTTCCTATTTGTAATACATTAATATATATACACTAGAGGCCCAGTGCACAAAAATCGTGCATAGGAGGGATGGTCCCCTATTCAATCCAAGGTACGGTCACAATCTGGAATGGCTGGCTCCTAACTGCTTACTTGCCTACCTGCCTGATTGCCCCTAACAGCGTCCCCCCCTCCCCCGCCTGATCACCCCTAATTGCCTTTGCTTGCTGCCCTGATCACCCCTAACTGCCACCCCTGCCAGCCTAGTCATCCCCAACTGCCTCCCCCGCCCCGCCAGCCTGGTTGCCCCTAACTGGACCCCCCCTGCCAGCCTGGTTGCTCCCAAATGCCCTCTTCTGCTGGCCTGGTTGCCCCTACCAGTCCCCCTGTACTGGCCTGTTACCCCCACTGCTCCCCATCGCTGGTCTGGTTGCCCCCCAACTGCCCCTCTGCTGGCCTGGCCACCCCCCCAACTTCCACCCTGCCAGCCTGGTCACCCCACACAGCCTGCTGTTCAATCGTTTGGTCGTCTCTCACTTACCCCCTGCTGACCTGGTTGCCCCCCAACTGCCTCCCGTCGGCCTGATCACCCCCCCCCCAACTGTCCCCCTGCTGGCCTGCCTGGTTGCCTCTCATCTGCCCCTCTGCCAGCCTGGTTGATTCCCAATAGCCCCCCTGCCAGTCTGGTCACCCCCAATTGCCCCCCCAGATGACCTGGTCGACTCCCAACTGCCCCCTGCCAGCCTGCTCATTCCTAAATGCCCCCCAACCCCCACCCTCTTGCCGGCCTGCTTGTCCCTAACTGCCTCTGCCTTGGCCCTGTAACCATGGCTTTGTCCAGAAGGACGTCTGGTCTCCCAGTCTAATTAGCATATTACCCTTTTATTAGTATAGATATTGATTGTAGGGAGAGGAAGGGAGAGAGATAAAGATAGAAACATCAATGTGAGAGCAGAACGTAGATCGGATGCCTCATGCATACCCCACACTGGGGATCAAGCCCACAATCCAGGCGTGTGCCTGACCAGGAAGGGAACGGCGGTGCCTCCTGGCTCGGGGGCCGACACTCAACCACTGAGCCGCACTGGCTGGGCTGCAGTAGATTAAAAAAACATCTTTTATTGATATTTTACAGAGAGGAAGGGAGAGGGTTAGAGAGTTAGAAACATTGATGAGAGAGAAACATCAATCAGCTGCCTCCTACTGGGATGTGCCTGCACCCAAGGTACATGCCCTTGACCAGAATTGAACTTGGGACCTTTCAGTCCGCAGGCCAATGCTCTATCCACTGAGCCAAACCGGTTAGGTGGCTCATATAACAATAGATGTTAGGTGGCTGCAGTATATTTTTTGATAAACAGCCAACACAAGTGCCCCCCCCACCCATGAAGCACTAGTCCTAGTGTTCTGGGGGCTCCTCCACCCTGTTTTTCTCAAGTCTTAGGCCAGTGGCAGAACTCGGATAAGGGAATAGCCCCTGTGGTGGAGTAGCTCTTTGGCTCATGCTGTCCCTGACCCTCTGCAGGTCCTCTACATCCCCTGCCCCCAATCTGCTCCATCGCCTACTCCCCCCCCCCCCAACCCCCGCCTTTACTCCACACTCCTAGTTGCTGTTCCCACAACACGGTCCCTTTGCCCATGCCTTGGCTCACACTGATTCTTCTGCCTAAGCCCTCTCCTTCTATCCCTTTGTGCCAACCCTGCCCACCAGAGACTCAACTCAGAGCGCCCCCCACAAGTAGCTTGTGCTCCTTTCAGAGATCCCTATTGGGATGGAGCATGGCAGGGCAGGGGGAGAACAGGCGAGGGCTTCTGAGGCCCCCCAAATGTGGGTTAGTACCCCAACTCCCATTTTTGGTGGTGGAAACATGGAGTACTCCCCCCATATGTCTTGTCTTTGTTTTTTCTTCTGTCAGGGGTGAGGAGGGCAACTCCCTGATGCCCCTCCCCCCAGGCTGAGCGTTCCCCAGGATTGGTACGTACAGAGCTGGTCGGTGGCGGGCAGGGGAGGGGTGTCCACTGTGGGATGACATCATTTATTGTCCAAATCAGGACGCTGAGGGTGGACGTGCGTTTACACCAGAGCAGCAGTGAGAAGGGACTGTCCCAGAGAAGCAAGGTGAGTGGGCACCAGATGGATGTGGCAGGCCCTGTCCTGCCCACACCTCTGGCAGGAAGGGCTGGGCACCTGTGGGCCCAGGGCCAGCTGGGCTTGCCCTGGGGCCTGCTCAGAAGCAGCACAGCTGGGGGGGGGGGGCGTCAGAGGCCCACCTGTGGCAGAGCCTCTCTGGGCCCCACGGGGGAGCAGTTGAAGGTACCCTAAAGCAGATGTGAAGAATGGGGTGCAGTGCCTTCAGGGTCCCTTCCACGGGAGCTGGGCAGGGGTATCATCACTGGGATGAGCAAACCCTGGGGAGGGGCGAGCCTCACAGGGTCCCCAAATCTCTATGACAGAGCCAGCGGGAGTGGGGCCAAGGGTCAGTGAGTCACTGATCCCAGAACTGGAAGGGGTACATCCACCTCCCCACTCCCATCTTCCATTCCAGAAGCAGGAGGGTCTTTTGGGCTTCTCTGAAGAGGGGACTAATTAAACCTTAATTGACACAGCACTAGCTCCTTAATTACACAGAACCACATGATTACCACGCAGCAGACACTAATTGTTCATTAGGAAGCAGCAGCCTTCCCTCCCCTTTTCTAGAACCTACCAGCGAAGGCCCCTGAGGGACCCTGAGGGCGCAGCCCTGCTCTGCCCAGCTGGGCACACCCCGAACAGTCCACTGGAACAGTCCGCACCGCGGCCCAAGTCAGATGCCCCCCGGCCCACACCAGGGTGGATGTGTGTAACCTCAGAACCAGCTCCAACCCGTCCTATCCTGCTTCTAACAAGACCCAGGACCAAAGTCCAAACCTTGGATACACCACGACGGGGAGACCTGTAACTGCCCCCCGCCCCGCCCCCCAGCCCATGGAAGCCGAGGACAAGGACAGGAATGGGACCTGAGCTAGGACCCTCCGCAGCGAGGGTCCGTTGTCAGGAAGGTCCGGGGCTGAAACCCCTTAGGTCCTGACCCGAACCCTGACTGGAGAGCCAGTTTTGAGTCTCCCTCCTGTCTCCTTGCCAGTCGGCCTCACAGGAAAAGGCTGTTCTTCTCTCAAAAGTGTGGGCTTCTGTGCGTGTAGGGCAGCGATCCTCCTGTAACACTCTGAGCCTGAGTCTCGGCCTCCTGGCGGGGAGGGGAGCCCCGGGCTGGCCCGGCTTGAAGAGAGAGGAGGGGAACTCGCACGTGCCACCCTCCCCCCCTCCCCCGCGTGTCGATGACCTGGCAGCTCTGTGTCTACGAGCTGGACACCACAGGACAGGGGTTTCCAGATGATGTGACCGGCTCTGGGGGGGCGAGACACACACCAGGACGGAGCCAGATTCAAACCAGGTCTGACCCACGCGCAGCTGCTTCCTGTGGGCCCGCTGCCTCCTTGCGATGGTCAAGACCAGACCTGGTGTGGGAAGGCGACCCGCCCCCCACCCCCTCCCGGGACCTGTTTGCCCAGCATCACAGCGCAAGCCCGGGGTTCAGTCCCTGCTCTGCCCTCCTGCCGTTCTCGCTGCACCTCAGCTTTCTCCTGTGACCTGGGCACGAAGACAGCTCCCTCCCGCCCCGGCTGCTGGGTTAGATGAGCCGGGCATGGAGGGCGCCCAGAGGGGAGCCTGCTCACCAGCTGGGCCGTATGAGGGCGGCGGCTACATCTCCTGTAATGAATGGAGCTTGTTGGGACCTCCAGGAGCTCATCTTGGGATTTGGGGTCTCCCATCCCTTCTTCCCACCCCTCGTTTCCTCTCCACTGTCTGGCCACAGCTTCACCTTCCATGTCCCCTCCTGAGGCTCTGCCACAGGTGGGCCTCTGGACGCCCCCCCCCCCCCCAATTGTGCTGCTTCTGAGCAGCCAGTGCGGTGGCAGATCTGGGATTTAACCCGAGGATGGTCAGATTCCTACTTGTTTTTCTCTCCCCTGTCCCCTACCTGGGCACCCCACCTTCCTCTGTTACTCGGCCCGGTGGCGGGGTACGAGCCACACACTGTGAGGCTCCTGGGACAGGAGGTGTCGGGCACGCACAGCATGCCAGACCTCGGGCCCATCTGCCTGCTGTCCGCAAAGAAGGCACTGGGAAAGGCACACCCAGCAGTTTCCTCCCCACCTGCCGTGCCTGCCGCTGTTCCCGGGGGCCCGTCCCCTGCCACTCCCCTCCCAGGGCGCCCGTCTCCTTTCAGGGCAGCTGCATTTTCCGCGGGGGCCCGGCGCCGTCCACACATGGGGCCAGAAACCACTTTCCTCACGGTGCACAGGCCCCTGCCCCGAGCCCCCCACGCCCCGTTTACAAACAGCAACAGTGACTGCCTGCGGTTTATCGATGACAAAGGTCACTCGTTCTAAACGTGCAATGCGTATTTACAGTAAACATGTTCTAAAATCTCATCTAACTTCAGAACAGGTCATCACCCCAGTTCAGAACCCTGTACCCACTGGCAGCCACGCCCATTCCACCCCAGCCCACCCCACCCCCTGCCCTGGGCAATCGCTCATCTCTACAGGTGTGTCTGCTCCAGACGCTCCACGGAAATGGGTCACTCAGACTGGTCTTTGGTGACCGGCGTCTGTGCTTTCACAGGATCTTTTCTCCACGCTTGTTCCTGTTCTAAATGTACCTGAAGAGCAGCGTCCAACGTCCAGCATAAGACCTTCAAGCACCTGTTGAAGGAGCCCTTTAGGGTAAATTCCTGGGAGTGAAATTGCTAAGACAAAAGTGAGGCTCTGGTTTGATCCGCACCTCACGTCCTCTTCACACTCGCACACACTCGCACACACTCACACACACATGCACACACACACACTCACACACTCACAAACACTCACACACACACTCACACACACACACTCACACATACACACTCACACACATACACACACTCAGACACACACACACTCAGACACACACACATTCACACACACACATGCACACACACACATGCACACACACACTCACACACTCACAAACACACACACTCACACACACACACATGCACACACACACACTCACACACTCACAAACACTCACACACACACTCACACACACACACTCACACACACACTCAGACACACACACACTCAGACACACACACACTCAGACACACACACACACTCACACTCAGACACACACTCACACTCAGACACACACACTCACACTCAGACACACACACACACTCAGACACACACACACACTCTTCAAGGTGCTCGGGGTCATGGTGCCCCGCCCCCCCCCCCCCCACTCCTGCCTCTTTCTCTCCCTGCACCCCTCTCCTGCCTTCTGTCATGAGCAAGGACTGTGGCTTCAACTTCCAGGAATGTCTTTCCGGCCTGGTTCCCAATGCTTCCGGACGCAGCCCACACTCCTTGGTGCCCTTGAAGGTTTGCTGCACCCCCAACCTCCCACTTCCTACCTTCCTCTCTCCCTCCCTCCTTTCCTCCCTTCCCCACTTCCTTCCCGCCCCAGTAACTCAACCAGAGCAGGGGCCTCACCTGCCGAGCCCCCTGCGACGGCTTCTGCTGGCTTTTCCTCTTAACTCCAAGTCCCCAAACCAGACACCAGCTGCTCCCCGGAGCTTTCCATGACCCCTCAACTCAGGAGATGCCTCAGCTGGGGAGCAATGCAGACCGCAGGAGGCCGGCGGGGCGCGGGGAGCAGCAGGTGGCGTTTCTGGGCTGTGGTGGGTGAGTGAGTAAGCCCCTGGCCTGTGTGTGGACAGAGACACTCAGCAGCATCCCTGTGGGCCCAGAGCCACCGTTTCACCGTAACGGCCCTTTCTCTGCCTTTCCTGGGAGCCAGGCCCTGGGCTGATGGGGGACAGGGAGAGAGTAAGACAAAGCCTTCCCACTGGGAACCCCAGTTCAGAGGGAGAGCAGCCCAGGGAAGAGGCCCCGGGAAAACAAGGTGTGAGGGCGGGGCCTGCTGGAAACTCGGGAGGACGGAGCCAGCTCACTGGCTGCCGGTGGCCGTGATGGACAGGGCCCCTCCGCCTGGCTCCCAGGAGCAGGAGTAGCTGGAAGGCCCAGTGGGGAGGCCGAGAGATGGGCTTGAAGAGGGAAGGAAATGAAACAGAACCGAGATAATTGTTCCCGTTTGACAACTTTTTCTAATTAGGGACCAATTATGTCCTCAGGTACCTAATTGGGGTCCTGGCAGATTCTCTCATTTGCTAGGTAATTACTGGCCAGTGATGCTGCCAGGATGAAATTGGGGGAAGAAATATGCTATCACAACATTTTGGTTTTCACAGTCTTGGGGGCTTTGTCCAGGAAACAAGCTAAGTGTTCTGAGCTTCCCCTTTTGCCTCTGACCCCCACTCCTTCCTGCCCCCGCCCAGCCCCTGCCTGGTCCCCTCCGGTCTGCCCCTGGTCTGGGTCTCCTTCCTGGCCCTGAGTGCGGGGAGCTGGCCGGCCAGCCGGACACCATCGGCCGACACACAGGGATATGGTGTATTTGCCATTGTA